>CM040430.1:36226509-36826509 GCA_022702705.1 Papilionanthe hookeriana x Papilionanthe teres | reverse complement strand
GTGTAGGAGAGAGCATGATAAAAGAGAGAGGGAGAGAATGTATGAGAATAGGAGGTGGAGAAAGATATTGCTAAATTTAGAGGGTTAGAGAGGGAGAGAAGAAAAGAGGAGAAATAAAAGGAGAGGGAGAGGAGAGGAAGGGAGCAAAGGAGGAAGTGAGAGTGAGAGAGATATAGAGAAAGATGGAGAATGAGTCAAGATAGAGAAGGAGAGGTGAGCAAGAGAGAGGGAGGGACAATAAAGAATGAGAGAGAGAATGAGGTAGATGGGAGAGAGAGAAAAAGATTGGAAGGTGGAGAGAAATTGAGAGAGAGTGAAAAAGGAAGGAAGTGAGAGAAATAGAGAAAAGAGAGTGGGGGATAGAAGAAGAGTAGTGAATAGTAGAGAGAAGTTGTGAGAGAATAATGAGTGTGAGTGAGATAGTGATAGAAAGTGGAAGAGAGAATAGAGAGAGTGTGTAAGGGAGGAAGAGAGGGAGTCGAGGAGTTAAGTGAAGGTAAGTGAAAGTAAGAAGATGCAGAGAGATATAGGAAGGAAAAGTGAGAGAGTGTAAAAGAGAGGGAAAGGGAGAGAGAAAGGGAGAGAGAGAGAGAGAAAGAGAAAGTGAGCGAGGGATATAGGAAGAGAGACTAAGTAATAAAAAAATGACTAAGAAGAGAGACTGAGTAAAGAGAGAGAAAAGAGAGAAAAAAAGAACGGGAGCGAGAGAGTGAAAGATAAGAGGTTGGAAACATAGTCAAAAAGAGAGAGAGTGAAAGATAAGAGGTTGGAAACATAGTCAAAAAGAGAAAGAGACAGATAGACTGCAAGAGTAAGGGAGAGAGTGATGAAGGGGGAAATAAAGGTAGAGAATGAGAGAGATTGACGAGACAGATGGTGTGAGAGAGGTAGAGAGAGCAAGAAAGATCAAATAGGGGGAGAGAGGAACGAGATGAAGAGAGAGGAAAAGATAATGAGCAATGTGTAGATAGGGAGGGAGATTAAGAGAATTACTGAGATAGAGAGAGGAAGAGAGGGAGATGGTGAGGGAGAGAGGGAGAGAGAGAGATTGGAATGGAGAGAAGTGGGAGGGGAGGGTAGCGGAGAGAGAGAATGAGGGAGAAAGGGTGAGAGAGAGTTCAAGAGCGCTGAGGGAGGGTAGCGGAGGGAGAGAATGAGAGAAATAGAGAAAAGTGAAAGTGAGATAAGAGAGTGCAAGAGATTGGGAATGAGAGAGAGCAATAAAGAAAATGAGAGGGAGGGAGAGGGAGTGAAGGTGTGAGTGTAAGGTGAGATAAAGAGAGGAGTAGAATAGGGAGAGTGGAGAAAGATAAAGAATGATGAATTGAATGAGGGAGGGATCAAAGAGGGAAGAGAGATGTATAAGAGAAAATAAGAAATTATGAGACTAATATGAGAGGGAGAGCAAGATGTGAAAGCAATTGAGAGAGAGTGAGAGGGAGGGAGAGTGAGAGATAGAGGGAGAGAAAGAGTGAGTAAAGAGAGAGAGGAGAGGGAGATAGAAGAAAGGGAAATAGAGAGGGATAGAAAGGGTGGAAAGAGAGCAAAAAAACAAGGAAATGAAAAAGAGAGTGAGGAAAGCAAGAGGAAGACTAAGGGCGAAGAGTGAGCGGGGAGAGAGGGTGAGAGAGGTAAAGAGTCTCAAGGAAGATAAAGTAAAAGAGAGTGAGTGAGAAGTACGGAGACGGAGATAGAGGGAAGTCTGGAGAGAGAGGGAGGGTAAGAGCGAGCAAGAGAGAGTGAATGCGTTAATGAAAGAGAGATAGGGAGGGGAAATTTGAAAAGGAGTGATTGGAGGGAAAGACTATGTGAAGTGATAAGTGAGTGAAGAGAGAGTAGTAGAGAGTGTGTGAGAGAGACATATAGAGCAATGATAAATAAAAAGAGAATAAGGCATAACAGAAAAGTGCGAGAGGGAGAGAGTGAGAAAGAGAGAGATAGATTGAGGGAGTCAGAAGGATGGAAAAGAATGCAACTAAGGGAGAAAGGGAGAGTGAGAGAGAAGAGAAGAAGTGGATGAAGATATAGATAGAGTGTGAGAGAGAGGGGGTATAAAATGAGAGTGAGAGACGGAGAGGGATAAAGGGAGGAGAAAGAAGGGAGGGAGTGGAGATGGAGAATGAGAGAGGGAGGGATGGAGAGTAGGAGAGAGAGTGCGATAGAGTGAGAGAAAAGCAAAGATAAAGTGAAGAGAAGCACGAAGAGTGTAAATGAGCAAGATAGAAAAATATAATAGAGGGTGAGAAAGATAGAGATTAAGAGTAAATAATAAGGAAGGGGATAGTGAGAGAAGAGAGAAAAAATAGAGCAAGGGAGGGAGAGGAGAGAGCGAACGATAAAAAAAATGGTAATAGAGAGTGAGATAGAGTGAGAAATGGAGCTAATGAGAGTAAGAGGAAGAGAGATTGTGAGAGAGTGAGAGCATATGAGTTTGTGAAATGGAGAGAGAAGAGTGAGCTACATAGGAAAGACCTTAAGAGGGCATAAATGAGAGGGAGTGAGAATGATAGAGGAGAGAGTGAAGGCTTGATAAAAAGAAAAAATACAAGAAAATAATAGAGATTTAGATAAAAATAAGAAATTAGTGAGGAGAAGATTATATAGAAAAGGAAACGAGAGAAGACAAGAGAGAAAAAAATATTAAGAGTGTGGGAAGGGGAGAGCGCGGCGAGGAAGAAGGAAGAAAAATGGGAGAGAGCGAAAGGTAGAGCGATAAAGAGAGATTAAGCGAGATTGATTGAAACAATGCAATAATGAAGGTGAAATAGAGTGTGAGAGAGAGGGAGAACAAGGGAGGGAGTGAAAGTGTGTATAAAAGAAGAGAGATAGGAGAGAGAGATGTTTGGTGGTAGGAGAGAAAGTGCCAGAGGATATATATATATAGAGAAAGAGAGAGACAAGGGAGGGAGTGTAGGAGAGAGCATGATAAAAGAGAGAGGGAGAGAATGTATGAGAATAGGAGGTGGAGAAAGATATTGCTAAATTTAGAGGGTTAGAGAGGAGAGAAGAAGAGGAGAAATAGAAGGAGGGAGAGGAGAGGAAGGGAGCAAAGGAGGAAGTGAGAGTGAGAGAGATATAAGGAAAGATGGAGAATGAGTCGAATGAGAAGGAGAGAGTGAGCGAGAGAGGGGAGGGACAATAAAGAATGAGAGAGAGAATGAGGTAGATGGAGGGAGAGAGAGAGAGAAAGAAGATTTGAAGGTGGAGAGAGTGTGAGAGAGTGAAAAAGGAAGGAAGTGAGAGAAATAGAGAAAGAGAGTGGGGGATAGAAGAAGAGTAGTGAGAATAGTAAGAGAGAAGTTGACGAGAGAATAATGGAGTGTGAGGCGAGATAATGATAGAAAGTGGAAGAGAGAATAGAGTGTGTGAGGGATGAAGAGAGGGAGTCAGAGTTATAGCAAAGCTGAAGTGAAAGTAAGAGAAAAGGAGCAAGAGAGAGGTGGGAAGGAAAAGTGAGAGAGAGTAAAAGAGAGAGAAATGGAGAGAGAAAGGGAAAGTGAGCGAGGGATATAGGAAGAGAGACTAAGTAATAAAAAAATTGCGAGAAGAGGGCGAGTATAGAGAGTAACAAAGAACGGGAGCAAGAGAGTGAAAGATAAGAGGTTGAAAACATAGTGAAAAAGAGAAAGAGTGAAAGAGACGGATAGACGACAAGAGTAAGGGAGAGAGTGATGAAGGGAAATGAGAGTAGAGAATGAGAGAGATTGACGAGAGAGAGAGGGTGTGAGAGAGGTAGAGAGCAAGAAAGATTAAGGAGGGGGAGAGAGGAGCGAGATGAAGAGAGAGGAAAAGATAATGAGATAGAGAGGGAGATTAAGAGAATGACTGAGATGGAGAGACGAAGAGAGGGAGATGGTGAGGGAGGGAGGGATAGAGATTGAGAGGGAGAGAGTGGGAGGGAGGGTAGCAGAGGGAGAGAATGAGGGAGAAAGGATGGGAGAGAGTGGGAGGGAGGGTAGCAGAGTTCAAGAGCTGGAGGGAGGGTAGCGGAGGGAGAGAATGAGAGAAATAGAGAAAAGTGAAAGTGAGATAAGTGAGAGCAAGAGATTGGGAATGAGAGAGAGCGATAAAGAAAATGAGAGGGAGAGAGGGCGTGAGTGTGAGTGCGATGTGAGATAAAGAGAGGAGTAGAATAGGGTGAGTGGAGAAAGAGAAAGAATGAGGAATTGAATGAGGGAGGGATCGAGGAGGAAGAGAGATGTATAAGAGAAAATAAGAAATAATGAGACGAATATGAGGGGAGAGCAAGATATGAGCAATTGAGGAGAGAGTGAGAGATAGAGGGAGAGAAAGAGTGAGTGAAGAGAGAGAGGAGAGGAGATAGAAAAAAGGAAATGAGAGGGATAGAAGGGTGGAAAGAGAGCAAAAAAACAAAAGAAAAATGAAAAAGAGAGTGAGAGAAAGCAAGAGAGGGAGAAGATAAGAAGCTGAAGAGGGAGCGAGGGAGAGAGGGTGAGAGAGAGGGTAAAGAGAGTCTCGAGGAAGATAAAGTAAAAGAAAGTGAGTGAAGTAGAGTGAGGGAGATATAGAGGGAGATATGGAGAGAGAGGGAGGGGTAAGAGCGAAGCGAGAGAGAGTCGAGAGGCTGAATTAATGAAAGAGGGAGATAGGGAGAGGTTTGAGAGAGATGATTGGAGGGAAGGCCCATGTGAAGTGATAAGTGAGTGAAGAGAGAGAGCAGTAGAGAGAGTGTTGGAGAGAGACATACGAGCAATAGAGAAATAAAAAGAGAATAAGGCATAACGAGAGAAAAGTACGAAGAGAGAGAGAGTGAGAAGGAGAGAGATAGATGGAGGGAGTCGAAGGATGGAAAAGAATGCGGGGAGAAAGGGAGAGTGAGAGAAGAGGAGTGGATGAAGATATAGATAGAGTGTGAGAGAGGGGTATAAAATGAGAGTAGTCGGAGAGAGGGGGATGAAGTGAAAGAGAGTAAGAGGGAGAGAGAGGGGAGAGCGTGTGAGAGAGAGAAGGAAAGAACGAGAGTGGAAGAGAAGGTCGAGGTAAGGAAACAAGAGTAGGGGAGAGAAGGAGAGATATTAAGAGAGAGCTGTGTGGAAGACCGGTACAGGAGGCGAGAAAAATGGTATGGAACGAGAAGAGAGAGAGAATGAGCGAGTAGGAGTGAGAGTCAAGCTGATGATATAAAGAGGGACCAAGAAAGGGAGAGAGTGTGAGAAAGAAACAGAGAGAAGAGTGAGTGAGGGAAGAGAGAGTGGGAGAGTGGGAAAGAGTGAATGAGCAAGAGAGGGAGAAAAAAATAGGAGAATGAGAGGGATGAAAGGAGTGATACCGGGAGGGAGAGAGAGTAGCAATGAGGGATAAAGGGAGAGAACAGAGAGTGGGTAAAAGAGAGATTGGGAGATAAAGTGAGTGAAAGTAAAGAGAGAGAAGGAGGAAGTGAAGTGAGAATGAGAGAGATATGGAGATATAAGAGAGAGTGAAGGAAGATAGAGCAACAAATATGGAGAAAGACAGAGAAGAAAGAGGAAGAAAGAAAGTGAAATAGATATAGAGTGAGAGATATGAAGGTAGAGAGAAGAGAGGAAGGGAGAGGTAGAGAGAAGTGTGAAAGAAAGTAAGAAATAATGAGAGAGAAGTGTGAAAAGAGAGAAGGATCGAAAGAGAGAGGGAGAAAGGGAGTAGAGGAGGGAGTATGAAAGGGAGTTGGAAGGAGAAAAAAGTGTTGTGTAATGAGAGAAAAAAAAGTGATAGAAGAGATTAATAGAGATTGACTGAGCAACAATGCAATAATGAAGGTGAAATAGAGAGTGAGAGACAGAGGGAGAGCAAGGTAGATGGAGAAGAAAGATGGGAGAGAGATGATAAGGGTACAGGAACGAAACTGTTAGAGGATATATAGAGAGAAGAAGAGAGAGATAGAATTAGGGAGAGTAAGAGAGAGGATGAAAGGAAAGAGAGTGAGGGAAAGAATGAGAATAGAAGGTGGAGAGAGAGATGGTTAAACGTAGAGCGAGAGAGCAAGAGAGATAAAAAGATGAGGAGAGGAGGGAGAGGGAGAGGGAGAGAAGAGGGAGGGTGCAAAGGAGGAGGTGGCAGTTAGAGAGATATAGGGAGAGAAGGAGAATGAGTCAAGACAGTGAACGAGAAAGTGAAGCGAAGACATAGGGAGGGATAATAAGAGAATGAGAGAGATTGAGAGGGTGATGGAGAAAAGAGAGATAGCCAGTAAAGGAAAATTGGAGAGAGTGTTAGAGAGATCAACGAAGGAGGAAAGTGAGAGAAATAGAGAAAAAGAGTGGGCATATAGAGGAAGAAGAGTGAGAAGAGTAAGAGAATTTGACAGAGAATAAAGAGTGTGAGTGAGATAGCGATAGACGGTGGAAGAGAGGATAGAGTGTGAAATAAATTAAGAGTGGGAGTAGGAGTGACGGTGAAGCTAAAAGAGATAGAGTAGGAGAGGAGTAAGAGAGAGAGTTAGGGAGGCAAAGTGAGAGAGAGAAAAGGAGAGAGAAAGGGAGAGAGTACAAGAGAAAATGAGAGAGGGGGTGAGTGAGGGAGTAAGTGTAATAGATAAATTAAAAAAGAATAAGGGAGCGAGAAATTGAGAGAGAGAAATAATGAAAGAATGGAAAGTGAGGAAGGAGAAGGAAAGAGAGATAAAAAGGGAGAAGTAATAAACAATGACGGAGAAGAAGGGGTGAGAGAGAAGAGATATAGAATGAAAGGAAGGGAGAGAGTTAGAGTGATAGATATGATGAAAGAGTGAGTGAAACGTGGTGGGAGAGAGAGGAAAGAGAGGGAAAGAGAGAGGGAGCTAGAGAGAAAAAGAGATAAAAAAAGGAGAGAGGGGGAGAAAGAGGGAGGGAAGGAGAGAAATTAATAAACAATGACAAAGAAGAGGGGACAAGCAAGAGAATGAGAGGAAAGGAGAGAGGGTTAGAGTGATGGATATAGGAAGAAAAGTGAAGAGAGAGAAAAGAGAGCAAAAGAGAGCAAGAGAGAAACATAACGAAAGTTGAGCGAGTAAGAAGGCAATAGAGTGAGAAAGAGAGTAATATATGGCGAGAGTAATGGTGGGAGTGAGAAAGGAGGAGATAGGGGAGTGAAGGAGAGAGATTGAAGAGAGGAAGGGAATGAGAGAGGGAGAGAGATTAAGAAAGATTTAAGAGAGAGAGATAGGAAGCGAGAGAGGAATAGAGCGAAAATAATTGTAAGCGAATTCGGATAGAAATGGAAAAGTTAAGAATGAGTGATAATGAGAGAAGAAGAGAGGGAGATGGAGAAGGAGAGAGGGAGCGAGAGGAGAGCTAGTATTGAGATAGAGAGTGAGAAATGGAGCTAATAAGGAAGTAAGGGAGACTAAAAGTGAAAAATGGAGAGAACGAGTGGGTAAAAGTGGGAGACTAAGAGTGAGTGAAAGTAAAGAGAGAGAGGGAGGGAGAGTAGAGTGAGAACGAGAGAGAAATGGAGATATAAGAGAGTGAAGAAAGAAAGAAGAAGAGATAGAGTGAGAGATAAGAAGATAGAGAGATGGAGAAGAATAAAGTGAATTAGATATAGAGTAAGAGATATGAAGATAAAGAGAGGGAAGAGAGAGATGAAGGGAGAGGTAGAGAGAAAGAAGTGCGAGAGAAAATAAGAAATAATGAGAGAGAAGTGTGAGAAGAGAGAGAGATAAGGACGGGAGAGGGGAGCGAAAGGGAAGTTGGAAGGAGAAAAAAGAGTTGAGTAATGAGACGAGAAAAAGAGATTTTCCTTTGTTACTCTTTTATACATCTTTCTCGATCTCTTCATTTATCAACATGTCTCACTTTCTCTTCAGTCTCTCTCTCGCTTACTAGCTCTTTACGCTCTCTTGTCTCTCTTAAACACTTTTATCCTTATATCCCATCCTTTGAATCTCTCGATCTTCCCTCATTCTCTATCTCTTCTATTTCTCGCCCCTCTTCTCTCATGTTAATATTCTTCCACTCCTCTCTTATTTGCTCAATGTTCCCACACTTACCTCGCACTCTATTCTTTCTTTATTTCTATTTTTGTCTCTCTGCCTTCATGAGTCCCTCACTCTCTCTCTTCTCTCTTGCCTCTCAATCTCACTCTTTTTTACAAATTTTTTTCCCTCCTCTTTTTATACATTTCTCTATTATATTCTTTCAATCTATCTCTTTCTCACACTCTATTCTTTTTTTATATCGTATACTCTTTTTTACGCACTCCTTCATTCCTCTCTCTTCTTTCATTTCTCCTACATTCTATAACTCCATCCCCCACTTCCTCTCTCCTCTCTCTCTCTTACTTCTATCCCTTCCTCTCTCATTTTATCTCTTCTCTTCCTCCCTCCCTCTCCTATTATCCCTCTCCGTCTCCCTCTCTCTCTCTCTCAAAAATCTCTTATTCTCTTTCACTCACTATCCCTGACTCTTCTCTTCCTTCCTCTTTCATTCTCTCTTTAAACTCTCACCAATACCTCCTATCTCTTTTACTCCAAACTCTCCTCTCTCTCTCACTCTCTGTGCCTCTTTTCTCCTACCCTTTCTTCTATCTCTTTTCACACTCAATTTAACCCTCACGGCCAGTCTCTCGCTCTCCATCCCTCTATTTCTCCTACTCTCCCTCATCTACTTTCTCTTTGTCCCTCTCTCACTCACTCACCCTCTCCCTCTCTCCTGCTCCCTTCCCTCACCCTCTCTCCTCTCTCTAATCTGCTCTTTCACATCTCTCCCTCACCTACTTCTCTCTATATCTTCCATCAACATCTCTTCTCTCTCACCCTACCTTCCTCTCTCACTCCCACTCTCTTCAATCACACTCATTTCCTCCATCTCTCTCTTTCTCCTCTCTCCTTCCTTGTTCTTTTCTCTTATTTATGCTTCATGAGTTTTCTCTCCTCTCACACACACACAGTCTTGATCTCTTTTATCACTCTCTCTTGTCCCTTTCTCACTCTTTCCCTCCAACCATCTCTCCTCTTTTCCACCCTCCATCCTCCTTCTTTCATTAATTCCAGTCTCTTTATCTATCGCCCTCTTGCTATCTCATATCCCCTCTATATCCTCCTCTCTCGCCTCCCCCCCTCCTTGAGTCTCTCTTCTTTCTGTTTCTATCTCACCTCTCTCTCCTTCTCTCCTTTCGCTAACTCTTCCAATTCCCTTCCTTCCTCTTTCTTTTTATCTATCTCTCTCTCTCTCTCTCTCTCTCTCTCTCTTTCATCTCTATTTTTCTTGCCCTTCTTAGCTCCTTTTGTCTCGCTCTTGTTCGTTCATACCATACCTTCTCATCTCTCTTCTCTGGCATCTGTGCACCATCTCACTCGCTCTCACTCTCCCTCCCTCACACACTCACTTTTAGTTTCTCTCAGTTATTGCTCTCTCCTATCATATGCTTCTGATTGTTCTCTCTCTCACACACTCTCTAATGCATCTCTTTCATCACTCTTTTATCACTTACTCATTCTTTCTCCCCAGCCCTCTCTCACTCCTCTCGCCCTCTCTCCTTTCATTAATTCAATCTCTCTCTCTCTCTTCCCCCCTCTCTCTCTCCAAATCTCACTCTATTTATCCCTCTCTCTACTTCTCACTCATTATCTTTTGCTCTATCTTCCATAAGACCTCTTATCTCTGTATTTCTCTCTTACCCTCTTTCTCTTTTGCTCACACTTAAATAAAGTCTTTACTCTCTCTTTTGTTCTCTCTCTCTCTCCTTTATCCTAACACATCTCTCTTTCTAGTTTGTTTGCTCTCATTTTCCCCCTTTTTTGTCTCTCTTTCATTTCTTATATCTCCCTCCTCTTCTCTTTCCTCCCTCCTTTCCTCTCCATCTGTCTCTCATTCTTTCTCCTCTCTCTCCCTTACACTCTCTCTAGGTGTTCTCACATCTTGATCTCTCCCCTCACTTATTCATCTCTCATTATTTCTTATTTTCTGTCAAAAATCTCTCTTTCCTCATTGTTCCCTCCCTCTTTCAATACTTACTCCCCTCTTGTGTTCCTTTATTCGTATCTCGGAGCCTCTTTCCATGTCCATGTGCATTCACCCCTTCACTCCTCTCCTTCTCTCATTTCTTTATCGTTCTCTCTCATTTCCCTCTCTCTTGCTCTCTCTTCTCTCTCTCTCTTTTCTCTATTTCCTCACTCTCCCTCTCCCTTTATCTTGCTCTATCTCATTCTTTATCCCAATTCTCTCCTCCGCTCCCTCTCCCTCCCTCCCTTTCTATCTCAATCTCTCTCCCTCTCTCTCTCCTTCCCTCTTCATCTCTGTCTTTTCTTCACTCTTTCTCACTTCTCTTATTCTCCCTCCCTATCTAGGTCTAGCTCACAATCGTTTGAGCTCTTTTTCTCTCTCATTTCCTATCTCCCTCTCTTAAGTCTTTCCTGCTCTCTCACCCTGTCTCGCTCCCTATCTCTCTCTTTAATCTCTCTTAATTCCTCCTCCTTTCTCACTCTCTTTCTTACTCTTACCCTCTATCTCTCAATTTCACACTCTCTCCCTTTCACTCCATGTCTCTCACTATATCTTATGTTTCTCCCTGTCTCTCTCTTCATCTCTCTTGAACCCTTTTCTCCCTCTTTACTCATTCTTTAACTTCCTATATCCATCACTCTAACTCTCTTTCCCTTCCTCTAATTGTCTCACTCTTCTCTCTCTCACCCTTCTTCTCTATCATTGTTTATTACTTCCTCTCCTTCCCTCCCTCTTTCCCTCCCTCCCTATTTATTTCGCTCACTTTTCTCTCTATAGCTCTCTCTGTGTTTCCCACTATTTCTTCACTCTCACTTCTTTCTCTATTTCTCTCTTGCTCTGATTCTCTCTCCCATCCTCGCTCCCTCACTCTCCACAAATTCTCTCCCACTATTACTCCCTCACTTGTTTCTCTCTTTCTCTCTTGCACTCTTTCTTCCTTTCTCTCTCCCTTTCCCTCTCACTTTCCCTTCCTAACTCTTTCTCTCTTAATCTATCATTTTCTTTCTTTTTCCATTTCTCTTACTCTCTTCACCCACTCTTTCTCTTCAGCTTCACTCTCACTCCTGCTCCCTCTCCTTATCTCTTTCACATCTATATCCTCTCTTCCACTTTCAATCGCTGTCTTTATTCTCTGTCAACTTCTCTCTTACTCTTCTCACTTATTCTCTTCCTCATTCACCCTTTCTTTCTCTATTTCTCTCACTTCTCTCCTTCATCACTCTCTCTCCCACTTCTGGCTCTCTTCATTCTCTCTCATTCTCTTATTCTCCTCCCTCTCTATCTCTTACTCCCTCTTTATTTCTCCATCATTCCTCATTCTCCTTATCTCCCTATATCTCTATCGATCTCACTTCCTCCTTTGCCCCCTTCTTCTCTCTCCCTCTCCCTCGTCCCTCCTCTTCTTCTCTCCCGCTCTCTCCCTCTACCTCTATCATCTCTTCCTCCGCCCTCCCCATTCATACATTCTCTCATCTCTCTTCTTATCGTGCTCTCTCTTACTCTCTTTCATTATCTCTCTTCCCTCTCTATATAGATACTCTCACACTTTCTATCCCTCTATCTCCCACATCTCTCTGTCTGCTCTCTCTTCGCTCCCTCACACTCACTCTTTATTACACCTTCATTATTGTGTTGTTGCTCAATTAATCTCTCTTTTATCACTCTCTCTCCCCCTCATTACTCAACTCCTTTTCTCCTTCTATCTTCCTTTCCCGCTCCCTCCCTCCCTCCCTTTATCTCTTTCTCCTTATCTCTAAATATTTCTTACTTTCTCTCCTCTTCCTTTTACCTTTCTCCTTTCCTCCCTCTTCCCTGTCTCATCTTCATGTCTCTCACTCTACATCTATTTATCTATCATACGGTTCCTTTACTTGCTTTCCTTATCACTCTTGATCTATATCTCTCCCTCCTTCACTCTCTCATCTATCTCTGTTCTTTGTAATTCTCACTCCTCTCTCCCTCCATTATCTCTCCATTAATTTCACTCTCTTAGTTTCCTTTGTCTCGCGATTCTCTTCGTTTCTCTCCCTTTATCTTTCTCTCTTCTGCGCTCTCTCTCACTCCTCCTTCACTCCTCTGCATCCTGTAGCACAGTCTCTCTTTCTCTCTTACTTCTTTTTTCCCTCCCCCTCTCTTACTCACTCTAGCTTGACTCTCCACTTTTCCGGTCTCCATCTCTACCTCCTCTCTCCCTCTCTTATCCTTTTTTCTCCTACTCTCCTTATCATCCTCTCTCTTGATCCTGTCTCACTCTCTCTCTTTCCCTCTCTCCTGCTCTCTCTTCCATCGATCTCTCTTCTCTACATTACTTTCTCACACTCTCTCCCTTTCTTACTCCCTCTTCCTCTCTCTTTTAGTTTCACTCACATTATTACGACCGTATCACCTATCACATGTTGCTCCATGATTACTCTCTTCGTGCTCTCTCTCCTACTATCCTCTCATCTTCCTCCCTCATCCTTCTATTCTCCACTGCTCCCTCACATCTACTCTCTTCATCCTCCTCTTCCTATTTCTTTCTCATAGATGTGCTTGTTCACTCTCTCTCCCTCTTTCTTCCCCTCCCTTTCTGCAATAAACCATCGTTCACTTTCTCTTCCATATCCCTCCCTCTCTCTTCCTTCCACTCCATCTCTTCCTCTCTCTTTATCATTTCTTTCCCTTTATCTTTCACACTCTCTACCTTCCTCCTCATCGATCTTTATCTCTCTCTTCTTTATCTCATTTTTGGCATTCCTTCCTCCTCTCTCCCTTCCGCTCATATCTTGTACGGTCTCTCTCTCATTCACTTTTTCTGCATGTATCATTTTCGCCATCCTTTATGCCCCCTCTCTTTCTCTTTGAATTTATTGTTCTCTCTCTCTCTCTCTCGCTTGCTCTCTATTTCATTTTCCCTATAGGTCTCTATCATGTCGCTCTCTCTCTCCCTCTCTCTCTCTCTCTCCCTCTTTCTCTTCTTTCTCTTTATCCCCTTGCTCTCTCCATCACATCCCATAGCTCCCTCCCTTTTATTCAACCTCATACCATCGTTTACTTTTCTCTTTCAATCTCTTTTAGCTCGCTTTCTTTTATCTTCTTGTCTCTTCCCTTGCTCTCCGAGTTCCTTCTTGATTTTTTTCCTCCACTCTGCTTTCTCTTGATTTTATTTCTCTCTCACTCACTCTCCCTCTACAGCTGCTCACACCCTTTCCTACATCTTTACGATATCTCTCTATATGTATTCTCTCCTTCTCTCATAATATCTCTCTCACTCTCTCTCTCTCAAACATAATATCTCCTTTTGACTTGCTCTTCCTTTTCCTATTTTGGTTTTGTTCCCTTACCTCTCTTCCCTCTCAATTTCTTGATTTCCCACTCACTCTTTCTTCTCCCCTCTCTTTCTCATTTTTTGTCTTACTAGCTCTTACTATCTCTCCTATTGCTACCAATTCCCTCTCTCTTCTAATTCTTTCTCCTTCTCTACAACTCACACACACTCTCTTGCATCCCTCCCTCTATTTCCCTCCCTCTCAGTAACTCTCCCTCCCTCCATCCCTCTCTCTCTCTCTCCCTCTCCCTCTCAACACCTCCATCTACCTCTCTCACTAGCTCGCTCTACATCTCTCTCTCTCTCCTCTTATTCTCTCTCCTCATTTTTCTAGCTCACTCTTTTGCTCAAGCTTCCTTCACACTATGTTCTCTCTCCTCTCTCTTCCTCCTTGTTACCTCTCTCTTGATCTCTCTCTCCCTCCTCTCGATTTTTTTTCTATTTATACTCTATCTTTATTAGTCATCTTCAATTACTTCATCTCTGTACTCTCACTCACACACACTTTCTCTCTTCCTCTTGTTTCCTCTCTTGCTCTTTCTTTCTCGTCCTCTTCATCTACATGTCATTGTCCTCTTAATTTGTCCCTCTCTTTCTCGATTTCTCTTTATTCTTTCTCTCCCTCTTAAGCTCGCTTTGATTTCTCTGTTCACTTTCTTCCATTTCATGCTATCGCCCGGATCTCCCCGCTCTACATCTTCCTCTCTCACACATTCCTCATTCCCTCTTTATGTCTCCTTTCTGTCTCCCAGTTTCTCTTTCACATACTCTCTCACTCTCTCCCTGCGCATTGCATCTCCCTTGCTCTCCCTCTCGATCTCTCCTGATATCTCTCTCACTCATCTCTCCTTCACTCGATTTTCTCCCTCTGTTACTCTCTCTTTTGTCTCTCTCATTCTCTTTCTCTCTCATCTCGATCTTTCAATCTTGATCTACCTTAACTCCCTCTCATCTCTCTCTTTCTCACTCTCTACCTCTCTCCCAGCTATAGCCTACATCTTTATTCCTTGCTCTCTTGCTTTTCTCTCCTCTGCTCTCTTAAGTCACTTGTACTTCTCTCTTTGCTTAATCTTTACATCCCACATCCCTCTTACACAATCTATCTCACGTTATCTGACTTTTTTCTCTCTCGATCTTTCTCTCTTCTCGCTCTCATTATTCATTAACTTTCTCTCTTTCCCTCTCTCCCTCTCTCCCTCCCTCTCCCTCCCTTTCTCCCTTTCTCTATCCTGTATCTCTCAATCTATTTTCATACTCGTATCTCCTCTGTCCCCCATCCATCTAAATATTTATCTTGCTTCCTCCCTCACTCTCTTTCATTCTCTCCTCCCTCTTATCTCTCTCTTCTCTTCCTCCCTCCCTCCCTCTCCTCTTTATCCCTTACCACCCTTTTAATATCTTTCTTCTCTCCTGTCCCTCTCTCACTTCCGTCTCTTTTATCCTCTTCTCACTGCGACATTCTTTCCTCTTTCTTTAAAGCTCTCTTCACACTCTCACACTTGCTCGCTTAATCGATCTCACTCTGTCCCTACATCTATCTCTCACTCCCTCGATCTTGTGCTCTTTTTCTCCTTTATAAAGTTCACACTTCTCTCCATCTCGCACACTCATGCCTCTCCCTCTTTCTCGGCCTCTCTCCTTTCTCACACTCATACATACTCTCTCTCGCTCTCCAACTTTTATCTCTCTCAATCCCTCTCTCTTCTTTCATTTGTTTCATTCTCTCGCACTTCTCTCGCTCTCTCCCTCTCTCCCTCCTCTCCATCTCCCTGCTCTCTCACTCTCCTTTCCTTACTCTTGTTCTATATATACACCATCACTCTCTCTTTAATTCTCTCGCTCTCGATCTCTTTTTCTCTTCCTCCCGGCCTTGATCACACTTTCTCTCCCTTCACAACCCTCTTAGTATCCTTTTTTTCTCTTTGCACTTTCTCTTATCCTCTTCTCTCCCTCACTCTCTTCTCGATTTCTCTCTAGCTCTTAAACACCTCACTCTCTCCCTCATCATTCACACCTCATTCATTCCCTCTCTAGATCCCTCTTGTGTTGCACACTTTTCTCTCTCCATCTCCACACTCATACACTCTCACTCTTTGTTAATCTATCTCCCTCTCTCTTTCTTTAGCTCCATTTCTTGCTCTCTATCTGACACTATTACCTTTTTTTTTTCTCTCTCACTCTCTTCTCTCCCTCCCTTCATATTTCTGTCTTCTCTCTCAATTCCCTTCTCTGTCATTACGTATCTTTTCTATCTTATACTTCTTTCTGATCTTTGTTGTTCTCCTTCTCGCTTTTCTTTTACTTTTATCTCGCTCATCTACTCTCTCTCTTATCTCTCTCTTACTTCCACCCCTCTCATTTTTCTCACTTCTCTACCTCCCACTCCTTGTCCTTACCTTTATCCCTCTCTTTCTTGGTCCCTCCTACTATATTCTCCCGTTCTCTCTCCTTTTTTACATCTCACTCACATTCTTTCTTCCTCTCCTGTGATCTCTTGCCTCCTTCTCTCACTCGCTCTTTTCAAATTCATCCCCCTCTCCTCCCACTAAATCTTATTCTCTACCACTCACACACTCTCTCTCTCTCTTACTCTCTTTATATCTTCTAGCAGCTCTCTCTTCCTACATCCACACTCTCTTTCATCACTCTCTTATTACTTTACACACTTTTCTCTCCATCCATCTCCTCACTCTCTTCCTTCCTCCCTCTCTTGCCCTTTCATTAATTTAGTCTTTCTCTCATTCTCCCCCTCCATCTCGCCTTATCTCCCTCGATATCTCCTCTTTCCACCTCGCTCTCTATCTTTTTTCTCATCTTCCATAAGTCTCTCTTATCTTTCTATTTACACTTACTCTCTCTCCCTCTCTCCCCGCCTTCACTCTTTGATCCCTATACGGCACTCCCTCTCGCAAAAGGGAGAGGAATAAAACTTAAGAAAAAAAGTGATGAGGCAAAGATGAGAGTGTGTGTGTGAGAGAGGAGAAGACGATAGAGAAAGTGAAGCATAGAGAAGAGTGAGAGAGGGAGAGAGGGAGGGAGAGGGAGAATGCGAGAGATAAAGGGAAGGGGTGTAGAGATTGAAGAGAGTGGAAGTGAGTTAGGTTGAAGGAATTTGGAAGAAGAGAGAATAAGGGAAGAGAGTGAGCGAGATGGAGATGAGCACATTAGATTTAACGAGAGGACGATGAAGATGAAGTGAGTGAGAAAGAGAGATGGAGAGAGGTAGAGAGAGTTTGTGTGAGCGTGAGAGTGAGAGAGGGAGAGAGATGAAGTGAGTCATAGAAGCAATACGGACGAGAGGGAGAGAGGGGAATACATATTGAAAGAGAGAAGAGAGAGCAGAGGAATAAAGATGATGTGAGAGAGAGTGAACATGGAGCGAGAAAGAGTTTGGAAGGAGGGAGTAAGAGTAATAGTAAATGGAAAGAGAGAAAACGGAGCGAGAAAGGGAGAGAAAATGGAGCGAGAAAGGGAGAGAACGTCATAGAGAAATAAAGAAAAAGTAAGGGATGAGAGAGCATGGGAGAGGGAAAGAGTGAGTGAGGGATCGGGAGCGAAGAGAGAGATAAGGAGAGTGGAGATAGAGAGGGATGTTGGGAGTGAAAGAGATGTAAAGTGAACGAGAGGTAGTGAGGGATAAAAGTGTTGAGAGATAGAGATAGAGAGTGAGAGAGAGTAGAGAGATAAAAGGATGGAATAGAGTGTGAGATTGAGAGGATGGAGTGAGTGAGAATGAAAGAGTGAGGATTGAGATAGATTAACGAGAGAACGGTAGAAAGCGATAAAGAGTGAAAAGAAAATAGAGCGAGAAGAGGAGTTTGGTAAGAGAGAGAGTGAGAGAGAGGTAAAGAGATAGGGAGAATGAAGAATGGCAAGAGAGAGAGAGCAAAAGAGAGAGAGATTGAGAGAGAGACGGAGGAAGATAGGGAAGGAGATGAAGGGAGGAAGGTAGCGAGGGAGAGAAGAGAGAGAAAACGATAGTGGGAGTGATGGAAGCAATAGAGAGGGAGAGAGAGTGAGGAATAGAGGAAGAGAAAGAGTGAGATGAAAGAGAAAAGCTTGAGCAACAATGAAGGGATCAAACGAGAGCTTAAAATAAAATAAATAGTGCAACAAAGAGAGAGCAAGGAAAAGCAAATAATAGAGATGAGGATAAAGGGAGAAGGGAGAAACATGCATCAATGGAGTGAGAAACGGTGCGAAGAAGAAGCGAAGATGGTAAGGGAGAGTAAAGATAGAGATCGAAAAATTGAGCTTAAGAGCAAAACAACTTGAACACTATTCCAAATTTAAACTCTTTAACTTAAACCAAATCATTTGAATACTAACTTACCCTTGAAAGCTTTAGTTATTATAGCTCCTAAATAAAACATTAAATGAAGTGTCACTTCACTCATAGGATATTCAAATGTCCTAGTTCATTGAAGCAAATTAACAAGACTTGAAAACCTCGGACGATCGATTCATTTATATAATTAAATTCATTTGGACTTAAAACAATCCTGGAAATATTGAAAAGATGTTTAAGATTCTTCTTAAGCACTTCCTCAATATGATAGGATATTTATAAAGAACAATTGAATTTGATTGTTCTTTGATGAAGAAAATCGTCCTTAAACCAAAACCCAAAGAACCTAGACGTCATAGGAAATGACTAGCTATAGGATTAGGAATTTGGTAGAAAACCATAACCTTTCCCTTAGCTTTACCTAGGAACTTGCTTAAATATTCTAATTGTGTTTTAAGTGCGGCTTGGGATGACGGGAAGACCCTCCGAGTACGCTTTTATTTTATTGCAATTTACTTTCTTGCAATTTACTTTATTGCAAATGCATTTTACTTTTCTTGCATGATAAAACAATCATTGCATGAAAACCCACACCTTTAGGATAGTCCACTAAAACTAAAACCAAAACTAAGTTAAAAGTCATTGCAAGATAAAATTCACCGCCACAACATTTCAAAAGATAAAACAACTCAAAATTTAATCACAAACGAACACAAAACTACAATTGCAACTAAATTAAAACGTCCTGTTGGATGATCGGGAATACCTCGGATGATGTAACCTACGTGTTGCTAACGGGATTTCCCACGGTCTAAATGAAAGTGTGGAACTCATTCGAGTTGAGTTTAGCAAATTCATACGGACTAAGTGAATCCGATAAAAATAATGATGCCGGAAGGATGGAGCACGTGGGATCTTAACCGGTGTCGTTATAATCAACTTTAAGATTTGTTTTAAATAAAACATAAAAAACACTTGGAAATTAAGATTTTCTCTAAACCAAAACACTTCTCTCATCCCCTGATTTATGATTTCTAAAACTAAACCTCTGCAACAACAAGGAGCTTGGAGCATGGTGGGCGGCACGGTCATCGTCGTCAAGCAAAACTTAAACCTACTTCGAGCAAAATCTTCTTAGAATTAAAACAACAAAGCCATAGGATTTCGAGGTAGCTTGCACTAGTGCAACATAAATCCTCAACTCTTCGTTAGGCATTTGCATTGCAAATTAAGTCCTAACCGGTCTTAGGATTCCGAGGTAGTCGTCCGATACGACATAAACCCTCACATTTTCTGAAGTTATTTGTTTGATTTTATCATACAAATATAAGCCCTAATTAATTAAAATTGGCAAGATTGAAATACTAAATAAACATTAGGACTTTCCTAAATTCAAGCCAAACGATAGGATAGTCGGGAAATTATCGAAGTTCACTTCGAATCAGTGATTTCTCCTACCTTTCTTCCTTTGGATTCACAAAACAAAATGTTCCAAATTTGATCCATTCCTTATTGAAATTCCAAAATTCAATCTTTGAAAACCTTAAACTTTGAAATTCTTGAGAGCGAGAATCATTGATTATTATCGAGAGTTTTCTTAGGTGATTCCCGTCACTTAAGATGTAATTAACTATAGGGGCTTGCCCTTATAGGGAATTTTAAAGAACCTGGGTAATATAAACCCTGTTTAATGTTTTCATATTAAGCGGGGAAACTTGTCGGCTTATAAAATTGGTTCACGGACCAAACGGATGTCACTAATCTTCTAGTTTATTTAATCAAGCCCCACCATCAAGCGGTGTGTCTATCCTTAGGGATAGGTACACGGTTTGTGGTGCGGTGCTCGTTTATATAAACTATTTGGGATGTGAGATCGGTTTAATCTCATATCTTAAAACCTTCAAATTTAAAATTATTTTCAAAATCAAATACTACTTTTCAAATTATTTATTTTAATTAAATTAAAAATTCGCCGACAGATTTCTGTTAGGCGACCCCTCTTCAAAATAAAACACGACCCTAAAAATAAAAAAAAAAAAAAAATAAGCCGCACAGTTGTGAGGGATAAACTATGCCAGAAGAGTGAGAGAAAGAAGAGAGAGTGAGAGAGATAGAGAGATAAAGAGAGATGGAATAGAGGGTGTGTGTGTGAGATAGAGAGTATAGAGTGAGTGAGAAAGAGAGATACCGAGAGGGAGTGGATTGATCGAAGAGGGATCAGTATAGAGAAAGTGATATATTGTGAAAAGGAAATAAAGAGAGAAGAGAGACCGAGGGAAGATGGGTAAGAGAGTGAGTGAGAGGTAAATAGATGAGGGAATAGAAGAATGACAAGAGAGAGACAGAGTAAGAGAGAGGGAGATAGGGAAGGAGAGGGAGGGAGGGACAAAGTAAGGGAGGAGGGGAGGGAGGGAGAGAAAAGAGAGAAAGAGACAGTGTGAGGGATTGAAGCAATAAAGATGGAGACAGACAATGTGGGATGGAGGAAGAGAGAGTGAGGGAGTGAGGGAAAGCGAGAGAGAGTGAGAGAGAGAGAGAGAGAATGAAGATATAGAGAGAAATAGAGAGGGAGAAATAGAGAGAAATAGAGAGATATAATAAAGAGTGTGTGAGAGAGCATGAGTGGTAAAAAAAAAGGAATTGAGAGATAGAAAGAGGGTGTGAGAAAGATTGAAGAAAGTCAGTGAGCAAGAGAGGGAGAAGTGCGAGAGAGAAATATAGAGTGCTAGAAGATAGAGCAAGAGAGAATGAGCGAAAAGGTGAGATAGGGAGAGAGCAAAAGAATGGATGATAAAGAGTGAGAGAGGAGTTGTAAAGGGAGCGAGGGAGAGGGAAGGAGGGAGAGAGGGAGAGAAAGAGTGATATAAAGAGAAAGAGGAATGTGAGTGAGGAAGGGAGTGAGGGAGGAGGATAGAGGAGAGAGAGTGGGAGAATGAACTAAGAGAAATAGTGAGAGAAGATGGACTAGCAGTACATAGAGTTGGTTAGAGAGATAATAAAGAGTGAGAAAGATAGAAGAAGTGAGGGGAGTGAGCTAAGTTGAATAAAGGGAAGGAGCGAAGAAGGAGAGAGAGTGAGAGAGAAATTGTGAGAGAATAAAGTGAGATAAAGAGGGAGATGAATATTGAGAGGCAGAGTGAGAGGGAAATAGAGTAAGAGGGAGAGACAAAGATAGAGAAAAGAGGGTGAGAAAGAGAGTGAGTAAGAGTGAGAGTGAAATTTAATAGAGAGAAAGAGAGAGAATGAGTGTGGTAAGAGATTTTGAAGAATGAGAGAGAAGGTTAGGAGTGGAAGTAAGCAAGAGAGAGAGCAAGTGAGATTGTTTGTGGGATAGTGGGTGTAAAATGATACATAAGAGAAACTAACAGAACACAAACTAAGAGACGGATAACAAAGAGTGAGAACGAGAGAGGGAGTTAAAGAGATTTATATGAGACGGAGTAATGGAGGGAGGGGGAGAGAGAATAGAGTGGGGGAATATAGCGAAAGAGGGAGTGAGTGAGAGGGATAGAGGGAGGGTTAAGAGGAGAAAGAATGAGAGAGAGAGATATATATATAAAGGTTGAGGGGAAATCCATGAGAAGGATAGATGGAGAGAAAGAGAGACCATTTGTGAGAGAGAGGAACAAGTGAGAGAAAGGGGGAAGGAGTGAGAGAGAGCAAGAGTGAAGCCGATAGAGGAAGGGAGAGTGAGAGAGAGAGAAGAATGGTCAAGAAAATAAAGAGCATAAGATAATAGAGAGTGAAAAAAGAGAGAGGGAAGGAGTAAAAGTTAGAATGAAATAGAATAAAGAGGAGCAACAATGAGAGAAAAAGAAAAAAGTGTAAGGAAGGAGAGCAAAAGAGAGAGCAAGAGAGACAATGAGAGTGGGTTTGAGAGAGAGAGAGAGAGCGAAAGAGGGAGTGTTTGTGTGTGAGTGAGTGTACTGAAAAAAGGGTTATAGAAGTGAGAGCATGAACTATTAATAATAAAGAGTAAAAAATGGAGACAAGGAGGGAGAGAGAGATTGAAGAGAGGGAGTGACAGAGGTAGAAAGAATGAGAGAAGTAGAAAGAGAAGAAAGAATGAAGGAAGATAATGAAAGAAGAAGAAGGGCTGAGGAAAAGAAAAAGAGTAAAAGAGGTAGAGAGTGTGAGGAAAGAAAGAATGAAAGAGAGAGGGAGTGGGGAATAGAAAATGATGGGGAGGTGAAGAGAGAGGGAAAGATAGAGGGGAAGGAGAAGAGAGAGAGAGAGAGAGAGATTGAGAGAGGGAAAGAGAATGTGTGAGAGCGAGTGAGGGTTAGAAAGTGGGAGAGAGGGAAAGATGGATGTGGATAGAAAGTAAGAGATTATTTGTCTTTCTCTCAAGATCTCATTCTCCCTCTCACACTTTTTCTCTTTATCGGTCTCACTCTCTCCCTCCATCTTTCTCACTTTCTCAATCTTGCTCTCTCTAGGTCTTCATTATGTAACTCGCTCTTCTCTTTCCATCTCACACACTATACACTATCTCCCTCTTTCAATTGCTCTCCCTCTTTCTTTTTAAATCTCTTTCACTCTCTCACACTCATGCACACTCTCTCTCTCGCTCCTCAACTTTTATCTCTCCCAATCGCACACACTTTTTCTCATTATTTCTCAAATTCTCTCACACTTCTCTCATTCCCTCCCTCTCTCTCTTCCTCTCTCTATATCCTCTTTGTCTCACTCTCCTTTCATTACTCTTGCTCTCACTCTCTCTATATATCTCTCTTGATCTATCTCTCACTCTCTCTTTCATTCTCTCGCTCTCTATCTCTCTCTTATCTTCCTCCAAACCTTTCTCCCACTCTGTCTCCTCCCACCTCCCTAGTATTTTTTTTTCTTGACCCACTCTCTCTTTCCCTTCTTTATATCCTCTTCTCTCCCTCACTCTCTTTTCCTCTTTCTCTCTGGATCTCCTTCACTCTCTCAATACAGTACTCTTTAACTCTCTCACTCTATCTTCTATCATTCCCAATGCCTCATTCGTGCCCTCTCTAGATCTCCCTTGTGTAGCTCACTCTTCTCTATCCATTTCATACACTCATACACTCTCTTAAGCTCTCTTATTTCTCTCCATCTCACTCTCATTAGTTCCATTTCTTACTCTCTATCGCACTCTATTTTACCGTTTTGCTTTTTCTCTCACTCTCTCCTCTCCCTCCCTCACTCCATCTCTATTATGCTCTCTCACACTCTCTAACTCTCTATTCTTTTTTTTATCTTATGCTCTTTTAGACTCTACGTTGTTGCTCTCGCTTCTATCTTTTCTATTACTTTTCTCTCGCTTAATCTTCCACTCTCTCTCTCTCTCTCCTCTCTCTCTTGTTTCCATCCCTCCCTCTCTCATTTTCTCACTTATCTACGTCCCTCCTTTATTTAACTTTATCTCTCTCTTTCTTGCTCCCTCCCTTAATCTATATTCTCCCATTCTCCCTCACTTCATACTCCTCACTCTTACTTGATCTTCCGTTAGTCTCTCTTCTCACTCTATCTTCCTTTCTATTTCCCGCTCACACTCTCTTTAAATCCTCTCACTGCCTCATTTTATCTCTCTTTCTCATTCACTCTCTTCTTCTCTCTCACTGTCTATTCCACCTCTTTTTATCCCTCTCTCACTCTCTATTTTGTTTTCTTTTGATGCTCTTTTTATCCATCACTCAGTCTCTCTCGCTCTCCCTCCTACTTTCACTCCTTTCATTCCTCTCTTTATCTTGCTCTCCTTATCTCTCTCCCTCTCTCACATTCACTCTTCCCTTACTCTATGTTCCCTCTGTTTCTCTCTCACACTCTCTCCCTTTCTAGCTTCTCTTCCTCTCTCTTGGGTTTCACTCTCACTCTTACTCCCTCTTTTTCTCACTCTTTCTCGTTCCATGTTAAGAAACACTCTATCTCTCACTCTCTCTTCTATTGCTCTCTCTCCTCACTCTCCTCTCAATCTTTCTCTCCCTCTCTCCCCAACTTTCAAGTTTCTTTCCCTACCTCCCCCTCTCTCTCCCATTCTCGCTCTTATTTCTCTATCTCATGCACTCTCCCCCTCTCTCTCCCATTCTCGCTCTTATTTCTCTATCTCATGCACTCTCCCCCTCCCTCCCTCTCACTCTCATCCAGTACAACCCCTTTCTCTCACACCTCATTCTCTACTCATGTCTCAATCTCTCTCTCTATCTCTATTACTTCCTTCACTCTCTCTTCTCTCTCACTCTCTCTTCCTCTCTCATTCCTACTCTCTTTCATTCCTCTTACTCCCATCACCAACCTCTCTCATTCTCACTCTTTTCTCTGTTTATGCTTTCTCACTATTTCTTTCACTATTTCTCTCTCGCTCGTCCTCTCCTCTCAATCTTTCTCTCCCTCTCTCCCCAACTTTCAATTTTCTTTCCCTACCTCCCCCTCTCATCCTCCCTCCCTCTCTCCCTCTTTCATTGTTTCACTGTCTCTCTCTCCCCCTCTTACCCTCCTTCTCTCTCCATATCTCACTCTATATCTCCCTCTCTGCCTCTCACTCACTATCTTTTGCTCTCTTTCCTGAATCTCTTTTCTCTCTCTATTTTTGTCTTACCCTCTCTCCTTCTCTCCCTCCCGCTCTCTCTTCAATCCCTCCCTCCCAAACACTCTCTCTCTATCTCACTCCCTCCCTCTTAAACCCTCTCTCTCTATCTCACTCCCTCCCTCTTAAACCCTCTCTCTCTTACTCCATCTATAATTATCTCTTGCACCCTTTCTCTTACCCTCCCACCCAAACCCTCTCTCTCCCTCTCTTCCCCAAATTTCTTTCTTCACTTCCCCAAATTTATTTCTTCAACTTCACTTTCATTCTTACTCTCTCACTTTATCTCATTCACAATCCCTACTCTTTCTTCCTCTTTCAATCGTTATCTCGCTCTCACTCTCTATTCTCTCTGACTTTCTCTCTTACTCCCTTACTCTCTCTTTCTCTCTATTTTTGTCTCTATTTCTTGGTCCCTTCTCCCTTTATTAAATTTAAATCTCAGTCTTACTCCCTCCTTCTCCCTTTCTCACTCTCTATTCTCTCTCTCTCGCTCCCTCTCTATCTTACTCTTATGTTACTCTATTCTCCTCTCCTCTTACTCTTTCTCTGTCTATCTCACTCTCCCTTTCTCGTGCTCTCTCCCCTCCCACTATATCTCACACTCTCTTCTCTCCCTTTGCCTATCTCTCTCACACACATGAACTCTCTCTTTCTGTCCCTTTTTCCCTCCCCTGCTCTCCCACACTCCATCTCCCTATCACTCCCTTCACCCTCTCTCTCTCTCACTCATTCGCTTCTTTGCCTTCCATTTCGCACACGTTTTCACTCATTATTCTCTCACTCTTTTTTACTATATATTTTATTCCTCCCTTCTTTGAATTTTTCTATGAATTTTTTTTCCCTCTATCCTCCACTCCCTCTCTCACTCTCTCAATCTTTTTCTTGCTCTCCATCTCTTTCATTCTTGCACTCTATCTATGATTCTGTTATGTCACTCTCTTCTCTCACTCTGTCATTTGCTCTTTCTCACTCCATCTCTCCATCCCTCTCTTACTCTAACTCACTTTCCTCATGCTTCTCTATTTGCTCTTTATTTCTCACTCATTTTACTTACACTCTTTCCATCTCTCTCCATCGATCTTTATCTCTATCTCTATATCGCTTGTCCCTCTCTTCTTTCACACTTTATCTTTCTCTCCCACTTTGCCTCTATCTCCCTCTATCTACCTCTCATTCCATCTCCTTTCCCTCCGCCCCTCCTCTCTTATTCTCTCCCGCTCTCTTCCTTTACCTTTAACCATCTCACACTCCACCTCCTATTCTCATACTTTCCCTCACTCTTTATTTAATTACACTCTCTCTTACACTCGCTCCCATTATCTCTATCTTCCTCTATGTATATCCTCTCACAATTTTTCTCCCTCTATCCACCACATCTCTCTACCTTCCCCTTCTCTCTCTGACACGCTCGCTCTCTCCCTTGCTCCCCTTCTCTCTCACACTCTATTCCACCTTCATTATTGCATTGTTGCTCAATCTCTCCTCTCTCTCTTATGTTGCTCATTCTTTTTTGTCATTACTCTCAACTCTTTTTCTCCTTCTCTCTCTCTCATTCCCTCCATCACTCCCTCCCTCTCTCCATCTCTTTCTATCCTTATCTCTCCCACTCATTTCACATAATCTCTCTCTAATTATTTATTAATTTTCTCTCACACTTCTCTCTCTCCCTCACTCTTTTCCTCCCTTCTCCTTATCTTCATATCTCTTACTCTCTATCTATTTCTTATTCTTCTGCTCCCTTTCTTACTCTCTTGCTCTCTCCTCCTTCACTCTCTCTTCTATCTCTATTTCTCTCTCACTCTCTCTTCTCTCTCCCTCCCTACTCTATTTAATTACACTCTCTCTTCCTCACTCTATTCTCTTTTTATCTTACTCTCTCTCCTCTCACTCTTTTGCTCTCTATCCTAAAAACTCTCTCTCTCTCTCCTCCCTTACTTCCTTCCCCATCCCTCGCCCTACCTCCCCTATTCTTTAACTCACTCTATCTTCCATTCTTTCAAAACTCTCTCTCCCTTTTCCTCCCACTCTCCCTTTCCATCTATCTCTAGCTCTTAATTTCCTCTCTCTTTCCAGTTCTCTTTAAACCCTCTCAGTACCTTCCTATTTCTTTCTTTCTCACTTACTTTCTCCCTCTCACTCTCTATTCCATCTCTTTTTATCTCTCTTGCTCTCTCTTTCTCACTCCCTTAATCTTGTCCTTTCTAGATCTCCCTCATGTAATGCACTCTTTTCTCTCCATCTCACACACTCATACGCACTCTCAGTCTCTCTCAATCTCTCTCCCTCTCACCCTCGTTAGCTTGATTTCTCACTATTTTTTTCATTTTGTTTTTTTCTCTCACACTCTTTTTATCACTTCTCTAATATATTCTCTAACTCTCTCTTTCTATTCTCCTTTTATAACTTATACTGGATCTTACACAGTCCTTTGTTGCTCTCTCTTCTGTCATTCTCTTAC
The DNA here is from genome assembly GCA_022702705.1 of Papilionanthe hookeriana x Papilionanthe teres. NCBI lineage: Eukaryota > Viridiplantae > Streptophyta > Magnoliopsida > Asparagales > Orchidaceae > Papilionanthe > Papilionanthe hookeriana x Papilionanthe teres. The sequence continues at coordinate 36,799,980 of CM040430.1, read as the reverse complement.
ATTTTGTCACTCATTACCCCACTTCATCTCTCCTCTCTCTCTCTCTTGTTCTATCCCTCCCTCTCTCATTTTATTTCTTCTCTTCCTCCCTCCCTCTCCCTCCCAATATCCCTCTCCGTCTTGCTCTCTCTCTCTCTCTCTCAGTAATCTCCTATTCTTCCTCACCTTTTACCCCTCACTTACTCTTGCTTGATCTTCTCTCAGTCTCTCTTGTCACTCACTGTCCCTTCAACTCTCTCTTCCTTTCACTTTCTTGATTTCCCTTTAAACCCTCTCAACACCAACTTCTATCTCTCTTTCTTACTCACACTCTCATTTTTCTCTTACTCTCTGTTCCACCTCTTTTTATCTCTCTCGCCCCCTCTTCTGTCTATCTCTTTTCACACTCACTTTAACCCTCACTGCCTCTCTCTCGCTCTGCCTCCCTCTTTCACTCCCTTCATCACTCTCTTTCCCTGCTCTCCTTATCTCCTTTTCTCTTGCTTCATCACTCGCTCGCTCACCCACTCCCTCTCTCTTAAACTCTTATCCCTGACCCTCTTCTTTCCATTTCTCTCTCACACACTCTGTTTCTCGTTCCCTCTTCCTTTCTCTTCATTTCACTCTCACACATACTCCCACATTCCCTCTCTCTTTCTCGCTCCATGTTCACTCTCTGTAACTTACTCTCTCTTCTATTGCACTCACTCCTCTCTCTCCTCTCAACTTTCTCTCCCACTCTCCCACACCTTTCATTCCTTCCCTTCCTCTCTCCCCCTCTCTTGCTCTCTCTTTCTCTCTCACACACACTCTCCCCCTCTCCCTCTCTCCCCCTCTCCCCCTCTCAATCTCTTCCAATTCATCCCCCTCTCTCTCCCACTAACTCTAATTTTGTACCACATCTTTTCATCTCTCTCACTCTCTGTCCATATCTTCCTTCACTCTCTCTTCCTCTCACTCCCACTCTCTTCCATCCCTCTCACTCCTTTTATCCATCTCTCTCTTCCTCACTCACACTTTTCTCTATTTATGCTTTATCACTTTTACTTTCTCTATTGCTTTCTTCTTGTTCTCTTTGACACACTGTCTCTTGCTCTCTTTTATACTCTCTTATCACTTTACCTATTCTTTCTCTCTAACCATCTCTCACTTTCTTCCTCTCTTCGTCTCTCCCTCTTTCATTAATTCAATCTCTTGCTATGTCTTTCCTCTGCCTCTCTCTATATTTCCCTAATATCTTCCTCTATTTACGTACCACTCACTATATTTTGCTCTATCTTCCCCGAGTCTCTCTTCTCTCTTGATTTCAGCCTTACCATATCTCCCTGTCTCCCTTTGCTCACTCATCAATCTCTATCTTAACTCCCTCTCTTGCTCTCTCTCCCTCTCTCTCTCTCACTCTATATTTTATTTCTCATTGTTATTTGTAAGCTCACTTTTACCCCCTCACCGTCACTCTCCCTTGCACTTTCTTCAATCTCTCTCTCTCTTCTCTCTCTTTACTCACTCTTTCTTTCCCTCTATCTATCACACTCTTTCTCACACTCCCTCCCTCACACACAATCTCTCAATTTCTCTCACATCTTGCTCTCTATCCTCAGATCCATCTCATTAGTTATTATGTTCTCACATACATCTACCATTCCTCCTTGATGACTTCCTTTTTCAATCCATCCCTCCCTCTCCTTCTTCCTCTCTCTCCTCTTGCACTCACTTGTTCACTCCCTCTCTCTCCCTCTCTTTCTCTCTATCGCTCCTTATCATTCCCTCTCACTTGCTCACTTATCTCTTAATTTCACTTTTCTCGATTTCTCTCTTGCATTTCCTCTCCCTCTCTCTCACCCACTCTCTTATCCTTTCACTCATTCTCTCCCTCTGCTACCCTCCCTCTCATGCTCTCTATCTCAATCTCTCTCCCTCTCTCCCTCACTCCCTCTCCACCTCCTTGTCTCCTCTCCTTTTAACTCATTCTCTTACTCTCCCTCCCTCCTTCCCTCTCTTTCTCCCTTTCCCCTATCTCTCTTCTCTCTCTCCTCTTGCACTTAATCAATCTCCCTCCTTCCCTCTCATTTTCTCCATTACTCTCTCCCATTCCTCTCTCTTGCTCTCTTCTCTCACTTTCTCTTCCCTCTATTTCTCTCTCACGATCTTCCGCTATCTCTCTATCTCTTTCATTTTACCACTCATGCTTTCCCTAACTCTCTCTATTTATTTCTTTTTACCCCTCTTCTCTCTATATCTCTCTCACTCTCCCCTCTCTCCATCCCACTTCTCAGTGTCCCACTCTTTCTATCTCATTCTCTCTCCCTCTCTCCATCCCACTTCTCACCCTCCCACTCTCTCTATCTCTATATTATTCTCTCTCCCTCTCTGTCTCATTCTCACTATCTGTTCTCCTTTTCTATCTTATACTCTCTTTTACACTCTTCTTTGTTGCTCCCTTTCCTCACTTCCTCTTCCACTTTCTGTCATTCTACCTCAACTCCCTCTCTCCTCTTGCTTTCAACCCTTCCACTCACTTTCCCTCTCTTCTCTCCTTCCGTCGTTCCCTCTCTCTCCCTCCTTATCTCCCTCTTTATCTCCCTCTCTCTTGCTCCCTCTCACACACACTAATATCCTCTTCTTGTGCTCACATTACATCTCACTCACTTATTCTTACTCAATCTTTCCACAGCCTCTCTTCTCACTCCTCTCACTTTCTCTTTCCTACTCTCTCTTTAAACGCTCTCACTTCCACATATCTCTCTTTCTCCCCCACGACCTTCATCTCTCTCTCACTCTCTATTCCATCCCTCTTTATCTCTCTCTTGATATCTCTTTTGTCTCTCACTTTTGACCCTCCCATTATCCCTCACTTTCTCTCTCTCGCTCTCCATACCTTTTTCGCTCCCTTAATCCCTCTCTTTTTTTCACACTCACCTTTATTGTTCTTTCTTCTCTTTTTCCTCTTACTTTTATCTCTCTCTATTTCCCACACACTCTCTCCTCTCTCACTCTCTTGATTCCATCCCACCCTCTCTCATTCACTTTCTCTCTCCTTCCCTCACTCTTCCTCCCTTTATCGCTCTCCATCTCCCTCTCCCTCTGATGCTCCCTCTTCTTTTACCATTCTCCTGTTCTTAGTCTCTTTAATCCTCACTCACGTACTCTTACTCGATCTTCCCTTAGTCTCTCTTCTCACTCTCTCTCCCTTTCACTCTCTCTTCCTTTCTTATTCATGCACTCTCTTTAATCCGTCTCACTACCTCCTTCATTCTCTTTTTCTCATTTACTCTCTTCCTATCTCTCTCAGCCTCCATTCCATCTCAGTTTATCTCTTATTCGCTCTCTTTTCTCTTTTTTAATGCTCCCTTTATCGCTCACTGCCTTTCTCTTGTCTCCCTCCTCGTTTACTCCCTTTACCACTCACTTTCTCTCCCTCTCCTTATAACCCTCACTCTCACTCTCCCTGTCACTCGCCCACTCTCTCCCTCTCTCACGCTCTCTCTTCCCTCATTCTCTCTTCACTCTATTTCTCTCTCACACTTTCTCCCTTTCTCGCTCCCCCTTCTTCTCTCTTCAGTTTCACTCTCACTTCTACTCCCTCGCACTCTCTGTCTAGCTTCATGTTCACTCTCTCTTCGATTGCTCGCTCTCCAGTATCTCCTCTCAATCTTCCCTTAGTCTCTCTTCTCACTCTCTCTCCCTTTCACTCTCTCCTCCTTTCTCATTCATGCACTCTCTTTAATCCGTCTCACTGCCTCCTTCATTCTCTCTTTCCCACTTACTCTCTCCCTATCTCTCTCAGTCTCTATTCCATCTCAGTTTATCTCATATTCACTCTCTTCTATGTCTATTTTAATGCTCCCTTTATCTCTCACTGTCTTTCTCTAGTCTCCCTCCTCTTTTACTCCCTTCACCGTTCACTTTCTCCTGCTCTCCTTATCTCCCTCACTCTCGCTATACCTCTCACTCGCCCACTCTCTCCCTCTCTCACGCTCTCTCTTCCCTCATTCTCTCTTCACTGTATTTCTCTCTCACACTTTCTTCCTTTCCCACTCCCCCTTCTTCTTTCTTCAGTTTCACTCTCACTTCTACTCCCTCACTCTCTCTCTTTCTCGCTTCATGTTCACTCTCTCTTCGATTGTTGGCTCTCCTCTCAATCTTTCTCTCCCTCTCTCCTCTCTCTCTTGCTTCGTTCCCTCCCTCCCTCTCTCCCACTCCAGCTCTCTCTCCTTCTCTATTTCCCTCTCTCCATCTCTCCCTCTCAGCCTCATCCAACTCATGTCCCTCTCTCCCCCACTAAATATCATTCTCCATCCCATCTCTCGTTCCCTCTCACTTTCTCTTAATATCTTCCATCACTCTCTCTTCTCTCTCACCCTATCTTCCTCTCTCACTCATGTTCTCTTTAATGTCTCTTACTCCCTTCCTCTATCTCTCTCTTTCTCACTCTCTTCCTCTCCCGCACTTTTCGCTATTTATGCATCATCACTTTACTCACTATTCTATCCAACTATCTCACACTCTCTTCCTCCCTCCTTCTCTCCTTCTTTCATTATTTCAGTCCTCACTCTATCACCCTCTCACCCTCCCACTATCTCCATATCCCCTCTACATCTCCCTCTCTCTACCTCAGACTCAAATCTATCTTCCCTCAGTCTCTCTTCTCCCTATATTTCTGTCTCACCATATCTCCTTCTCTCCCTCTTGCTCACTTTCAAATCCTATCTTCAATCCCTCTTTTTCTCTCTTTTTCTCTTTATTTCATCTCTCTTTATTGCTTTCTTGCTCTCTTTTACCACTTCTCTCTCTCTATCATTTTGCTCTATCACCCGCATTTCTCTCACTTTACTCTCCTTACTCCTCTCTCTCACTTCATTTTTGTCACTAATTTACTCCTCCCTCACTCTCCTTTTCTCCATTGCTCTCTCATTCCCCCTCCATTGCTCACACTTCCTCTTTTCTCTATTTTTCTCTCACTTCTCCTCTCCCATTCTCTATCTCTCATCATTTCTCTCTTATTCTCTCCCTTCTGCTTCCCCCTCCCACTCTCCCTATCTTAATCTCGGTCCTTCTCTCTCCCTCTCTCCCTATTCATCTCCCTCTCTCTTTCCTTCTCATGCATTCTCTTATCTCCCTCCTTATCTCAAATATTGCTCACTATCTTTTGTGCTCTCTCAATTCCTATCTCTCTCTTAAATCTTTATCTCTCTCTCTCTCTCCCTCTCTCACTCCATCTCTCTCTTCAATCTTTCTCACTCTCTCCCTCTATCTCTTCCTCTCACTCTCTCCCTTACTCTTGCCCTCTATCTCTCTCTTTCTTGCTCCATACCTTTCTCACTATGCCTCACTCTCTTTATGTTTCTTTCTCTCACTCACAGGCTCTCTCTTGCTCTTTTTTCTCTCTTTTACTCACTCTTAATCTCTCTGTCCATCAATCTCTCTCTCTTTTCTCTCACTTATCTCTCACCCCCTCTTCTCTCTTTTATTTTATTACTTCCCCTCCCATCCTCCCTTCTTATTTCTCTATCCAGCTCCATCTCTCTATTTCCCTCTCTTTCCTCACTCATATCTTTTTACATCTCTTTCTCTCTTTTTGTCTCTCTCTCCTTTCCTGGCTCCCTCAATCTCTTTAGCTTCACTCTACTCCCTCACTCTCTTCTCTCTCATTCTCTCTTGCTAACTCTCACTCTCTCTCCCTCCTTCCCTCTCACACTCCCTCCCTAACTCTCTCTCTTGCTCCATCTATCGTTCCCTCGTACATACTCTCTTTCTCTCTCTGTCTCAATTTTTTGACTCTCTCAATCTCACTCTATTCTCTCTCTTAGTGTTTCTCACTTTCTCCCTCTTTCTCCTTGCCTTCCTCCTTCCTTTAACTCTCTCTCTCCCTCCATCTCACACCAATCTCTCACTCTCTTTTCTTTACTCATGTTCTCACTCTCTCCCTTTATTCCTATATATCTTTTTTGCTCCCTTGTTCACTCTCTATTTCAGTCTCTAACTCTTTATCTCACACTTCTCTATCTCTCTCCCTCACATTCTCTTCTCTTCCCACTCTTCTAATCACTTTTTCTCTCTTGTCCCTCTCTTATATCATCTTCTCTCTCTCACTCTCTTTTCCCTTGTCTCTATAGATCTCTTTCATTCTCCCACTCTCGTTCTCTTTATCACACTCTCTCCCCCTCTATCTTTCTCACTCTCTCATTCTTGCCCTCTAAAGGTCTCCCTTATGTAGCTCACCCTTCCTCTCCATCTCACTCTCTCTCTCTCTCAAGCTATCACACACCTCATACACTTCTCACACACACTCTCTCAATCTCTCTCCCTCTCACCCTCTTATATTCCATTTCTCAATCTCTATCTCACTCTCTCTTACAATATTGCTCTTTCTCTTGCACTTTATCCTCTCTCTCCATTGCTACATCATCCTCTCTTCTCTCTCTATTCCCTCTCTATTATTTACTTCCTCTCTTTCTTGAACTACATTCTCTTTTCGATCATGTGCTCATTTTTTCTCTCTTCTTTGTTGCTCTCTCTTTCTCTCCCTCTATCCTCCACTCCATCTCTCCCCTCTCTATTCCTTCCATCCCTCGCACTATCTTGTTCTCTCTCTACTCTCCCTCTCTCACATCCTTCTTTACTTCCTCCCTCCCTCCCTCCCTCTCCTTCCCCATCTCCATCTCTGTCTACCTCTCCATCTCTCTCTTCCTCTCTCTCTCTCACCATTATTCCAATCTACCTATCTCTTTACCTCTCACTCACTCTCTCTTACTAAATCTTTTATCTATTTCTGCTATCTCTATTTCCTTTCCACTCGCTTTCACTTTCATTCTATTGTTGTCACCTTAGTCCAACTCACTCCTCTCTTGATCTCTCTTTTTAACTCCCTTCCTTCTCTCTCCCTCCTCTATCTCATCCCCAAATTTATTACCCTCTTTTCTTTTTTCTCTGTAGATCTATTTCATTATCCCACTCTCATTCTCTATATTATCTCTCTCCATCTTTCTCACTCCCACATTCCTGTCCTCTCTAGGACTCCCTTATGTAGGTCATCCTTCTCTCTCCATCCCACTCAAACTCTCGCTCAAGCTCTCACGCACACTCATACACTCTCTCTCTTTCTATCACTCTTTCTCCCTCTCACCCACCTAAGCTTCATACTCCATGTCTCACTCTGTAGCCTCCCTCTATCCTTCACATGCACTATCTCTTTCACTCTCTAACTTTTATCCCTACTAATCCCTCTCTCTTTTCTCTCATTGTTTCTCACATTCTCTCACATTCTCTATCTCTATTTCTTTCTTTCTCTCCCTTCCTCTCTTTGTAACTTCTATCTCTCTCCTCTTTTCATTACTCTTATTCTCACACTCTCCCTCTCTATCTATATATCTCTTTAGATCCTCCCTCACTCTCTCTTTCATTCTCTCAAGATCACACTTCTTTGACTCTTTCACTTAAGTTTTCCCTCACTCTCTCTCTCTCACACACTCACAATCTATCTTTTTGGTCAAACTTTCTCTCCCATACCCCACACGCACCCTCTCTCTTGCTCTCCAATCCTCTCTCTTGATCATTGTTTCACATTCTCTAACACTTCCTTGTCTCACTCTCTCCATCCCTCTCTCCCTCCCTCTCTCTATCTCTTCTAAATCTCTCTTTCTCTCTTTTCCTTACTCTTGTTCTCACTCTTTCCCTCACTATCTATATATCTCTCTTTACCCTCCCTCACTCTCTCTTTCATTCTCTCGCTCTCTATCTCTCTTCTCTTCCTCCCTCTCTCACTCATAATCTCAATCCATTCTCTCGCTCTATATCTATCCTCTCTTCCTCCCTCTCTCGCTCACACTCTCTCTCCATTCTATCCTCTCTCCCTCTCTATTTCATTCTCTCTTTCTTTCCCTCACTCTCTTTTTCTTCCTCACTCTCTCTTCATGTGTCTCTCGCACTTCCTCACTCCCCTTAAGTTTCTCTAACTAAGCTTCTCTCTGTAACTTCCCGTTCTCTCCCTTCTCCCTTGCTCTTGTCTCTCTCTTCTCCCTTAACTTTCTCTAACAGATAAAAGTGTAAGAGAGGGAGAGAAGGAGAAAGAGTGAGATAGACGGAGGGAGTCAGAGGGATGGAAGGGAGCAGGAGTAATCGAGGAGGAAAGAGAGATCTATAGAGAAAAGAGTAAATTATGTGTTGGATATGAGGGAAGAGAGGAGGATGTTAGAGCAACTAAAAAGTGTGTGTGATGGAGGGAGAGTTAGAGAAGAGTTAAAGATAAAGGGAGAGGAAGAGTGAGGTAAGTAAGAGAGAAGAGGGAGATAGAAGAAAGAACAAGAGAGAAACATGGAGGGGCCAAAATAAAGAAAAGAAATAATAATGAGAAATGAAATAGAAAGTGAGAGATTGATAGATTAAGAGAGGGAGTGAAGATAAACGTTAAAAATTATGTGGGTGGGAGAGTGGGTACAGTAGAAATAGAGAGAGAAGAGATACTCATGGAAGATTGAGCAAAAGATTGTGAGTGGGAGGTAGAGAGTGGAAGATATACAGGGATAAAGAATAATTAGCAAGAGAGTGAGCGAGGGAGTGTGAGAAAAAGATATTAAGAAAGTGAGAGAGAGTGAGAAGAACAGTAAGGTCAAGAGACAGAGATATCTGGAGAAAGAATGTGAGAAGGAGAAAGGGAGTAAAAGTGGGAGGGGAAGAGAGGTAGAGATGTGTGATAAAAAGTGATAAATAATAAGAGAGAGAAGAGGCAGAAAGAGTGAAAGAGAGAGAGAGGTTGGATTGGGATTGAAAGAAAGAAAAGTTGGGAGAGAGGGAGACTAAGAGAGTGAGAGACAGAGTTAGAAATAGAGATAGAATAAAGGGAAACAAATGAGAGATCAAAAGATCAAGAAAAAAATGATATGATAGAGATTATTAGGGAGAGCATGCATGGTAAAGAAGATGAAATAGAGAGATAAAGAGAGTCCATGAGAAAGATTGAAGAGAGAGAGGGAGCAAGAGAGGGAGAGAGGGTGTGAGAGAGAAATTATAGAGTGCTGGAAGATAGAGCAACAACGAGTGAGCGAGAAGGGGAAAGTGAGGGATAACAAAACAATGGATGATAAATAGTGTGAGACAGGAGTTGTAAAGGGAGAGAGGGAGACAATGTTCTAGAGAGAAGGGGAGAGACAGAAAGAGAGTGACTAAAGAGTGAGTAAGAGTGGGAGGGAGGGAGGGGTGAGAGAGGAGAGAGAGGGAGAGGATGGAATAAGAGAAAATAGTGTGAAAGGAGGGAGCAGCAGTACAAAGAGTAAGAGAGAGATAACAAAAAGTGAGAAAGCGTGACGAAGGGAGTGGGCTAAGTTTAAGGATTGAGCAGCAGAGGGAGTGAGAGAGTATGTGGGAGAGAAGAGAATGTGAGAAGAGGGAGATGGAGATAGAGAGGTTGAGCGGGGGGAAGAGACATAGAAAAGAGGGTAAGAAAGAGAGGGGGTAAGAGTGAGAGTGAAATTAGATTTAGAGTGAGAGTGAAAAGGGAGAGGGAATGGATATTAAGAGAAAAAAGAGGATGTCATAGGAAGTGATAGAAAGTAAGATAAGAATGAGAAAGTGAGATAGGGTAAATGGGAGAGAGAGTGAGAAGAGAGGCTGTGCGAAGATCAAGTAAGAGTGAGTGAGGGATAAAGAAAGGGGAAGAACAGCAGAATGGTGAGATAGTGGGAGTAAGAGAGTTGGAGATATAGAGGGAGATAGGGAGGGAAAAAGGGTGACCTAGATAGAGCACAAATGAGGGAGTGCAATGATAGAGGGAGAGAGTGAGAGCGATAAAGAGTACAATTGTTAAGGAGTGAAAGAAATCTAGAGAGAAATAAAAAGGAGAGTGAGGGAGAGGAGGATATGAGAAAGGGAAAGAAAAAGGGACAAGAGAGGAAAAAGCTATTAGAAGGGCGAGATGGGAGAGAGATTGTGAGGGAGGGAGCGAGAGAAGAGAGATTGAGAGCAAGAGAATAAAAGAGGGAGTGAGGTAGGGATCAAAAGAGATATAGAGATAGAGAGGAAGAAAGTAGAACAAGATTAAGGAATAGAGAGTGAGAGATAAAGGAGACAGAGAGAGTGAGGGAGGGAGGGATTGAGAAAGTGAGAGAGAATGTAAGAAACAATGATTGAGAAGTGAGTGTGATTGAGAAGATAAAAGTTAGAAAGCGAGATAGATGGAACATGTAGGGCATAAGGGAGAGAAAGAATGAGCATAAAGAGAGATTATGTGTGTGAGGAAGAGAGTGTGAGAGAAAGACATAAGAGAAAGTATCAGAGAAGTATGAGTGCCAGAGAATGAAAGAGACAGTGAGGAAGGGATCAAAAGAGATTGAATGAGAATAAGATTAAGGAAAAGAGTGGGAGATAAAGGAAATAGAAGAGGGAGGGAGAGAGGGAGAGAGAAGTGTGAGGAAATGTGAGAAATAATGAGAGAGAAGAGAGAGGCGTTGAGAGAGTTAAAAGTTGGAGAGCGAGAGAGAGAGAGAGAGTACATGTGAGGGATAAAGATAGATGCGAGAGAGTGAGAGAGGGAGTATGGAGCTTAGATGGGTGAAAGAGAGAGAGAGATTGAGAAAGAGTGAGAGATATAAGAGTGTGTGAGATTGAGAGAGAGTGAGAGAGTGTATGAGTGTATGTGAGAGCTCGAGAGATAGTGTGAGTGAGATGAAGAGAGAAGAGTGAGCTATATAAGGGAGCCCTAGAGAGGGCAAGAGGGAAAGAGTGCAAGATTGAGAGAGTGAGAAAGATAGAAAGAGAGTGAAAAATAGAATGATAGTGGGAAAATGAAAGAGATCTATAGTGATAAAGGAAAAGAAACTGAGAGAGATGGGGATGAGATTGAGGAAGGGAGAGAGAAGGAAGGGTGTTAGAAAGAGAGATAAAGGTAGGGAGTGAGAATGGATTAAAGAGAGAGTAATAGAGATAAGTGAAAGAGATTGTCAAAATGATATAGAGATAGAAGAGAGAACGAGGGAAGATTTAGTATGAAAGAGTGAGAGAGGCAAAAAGATAGGGAGAATGGAATCATGGCTAGAGAGAGAGAGACAGAGGGAGATGGAGAAGTAGAGGGAGAGTTGAAGGGAGGAAATGAGAAATGTAGAGAAAAGAGAGAAAGAGATAGTGGGAGGGATGGAAGCAATAGAGAGGAAGAAAGAGTGTGAGATAGAGGAAGAGAAAGAGTGAGATGAAAGAGAGAAGAGAGAGTAGCAATGAAGAGAGCAAAAAAAGAGCAAAAGATAGAAAAGAGAATATAGTGCAAGAAAGAGAGAGCGAAGGATATAGCGCGAGGGAGAGAATAAATGAGACGAGGATAGAGAGAGAAGAGAGGACGATGCAACGATGGAGAGAGAGGATGGAGTGAGAGAGAAAGAACAACATGGAAAGAGAGTGAGATAGAGATTGAGAAATGGAGTGTAAGAGGGTAGAGGGAGAAAGATTTAGAGAGAGAGTGAGAAGTGTAAGAGTGTGTGAGATCTCAAGAGAGAGAGTGAGTGGGATGGAGAGAGAAGGGTAAGTTACATAAGGGAGACTTATAGAGGGAAAGAATGAGGGAGTGAGAAAGAGATCTATAAAGAAAGAGAGCGAAAGTGGGAAAATGAAACAGATCTACAAAGAATATAGGAAAACAGAGTGAGAGAGAGAAAAATATATAAGAGAGGAAATGAGAGAGAGGGACAATAGAGAAATAGAGATATTATGAGAGTGGGAAGGGAGGGAGGTGTAAGGGATGGAGGGAGACAGAGAAGAAAGAGATACAGAGCTAGAAAATGAGAGAGACATGAGCGAGGGAGCAAGAGAAATATATAGGGAGACAGAGTGTGAGAACAAGAGTAATGAAAAGAGAGTGAAAGATAGAAGTGCAATAGAGGGAGGGAGAGTAAAAGATGGAAGGAAGAAGGGATAGAGAAAGAGGGAGAGAGTGAGAAACAATGATCGAGGTAAGAGAGGGGGATTGAGAGAGATAAAAGTTGGAGTGTGTGTGTGTGAGAGGAAAAAATAGATGGAGCAAGATAGAGAGTTAGGGAGGGAGTGAGAGGGGGAGAGAGGGAGGTAGAGAGAAAAAGTGAGAGTTAGCAAGAGAGAAAGAGAGGGAAGAGAGTAAGGGAGTGAGAGTGAAATTAAAGAGGTTGAGGGAGCTAGGAAGGGAATGAGAGAGAAAAGAGAGAAATAGAGAACGAGTGGAGAGTGAGGTGAAAAGAGTGGGATCTAAAGAGACAAGTAAGGGGGAGGAGGGAAGAGCAGTAATAAAAAGAAGAGAGATGAAGGGATGAGAAGGAAAAGAGATAGAATGAGAGGAAGGTAGAGAGATATTGAGTTAAGGATATAGAGAGAAAGGAAAGAGAAAAGAGAGGAAGAGAGCAAGAGATTTAGTGAGAGAGAAACATAATAAGGAGTGAGAGACATAGTGAGAAAGGGAGAGGTAGAGGGCAAGAGTAAGAAAGTGAGTGAGAACGGGGGAGATAGAGGGAGATCTAGAGATTAAAGAGAGATGGAATGAGAGTGGGACAGAGCATGAAAGAGAGGGGAGGAAGAGAAGGAAGAAATAAGGAGGGAAGGAGGAAAGTGAGAGAGGGTGAGAGAAAGAGTTGAGGATATATGGATAGAAAGCGTAAAAGGAATGGGAGAGAAGAGAGACAAATAAAAGATAGATTAGTAGAGAGAATAGAGAATGAGAATGATAGAGAGATATGTTAAGAGTGAGAGTGATATAGAAATGAAGAGGGGGACTGGGAGAGAAAGACTGAGAGAGGGAACAAAAGGAAGTGTGAGAAAGAGGAAACAAAAGGGATTAGCTCTCTTTTCTCTTTTTCCACTTACTTTTCTCTCACTTCGTTCCCCACCCTCTCTCTCCTCTCTTTCTCTCTTGTTTCCATTCCTCCCTCTCTCATGCGCTCTCATCTCCCTCTTCCTCCCTTCCCCCTTTATCCAGCTCCATCTCCCTCTTCATCCGTTGCTCCCTCTCTCATCATTCTCCTGTTCTCCCTCTCTTTATAGCTCCACATACATACTCTTACTTGATCTTATCTCACTCTCTCTTCTCACTCTCTCTCCCTTTCACTCTCTTCCATTATTTTTCCTGTACTATCTTAACCCTCCCACTAACTCCTATCTCCCACTAGATCTCTTTGACTCTCTTAGTCTCACTCTCCCTTCTATCTTTCTTAATCAACCCTGCTCTCTCTAGACACTCGTACCTCCCACAATGACTCTCCCACTCACTCGCTTTAGCTCTATTTCTCGCTCTTTTTTCACTCCCTCTTACCATCTTGTTATTTCTCTTTCACTCGCTCCTCTCCCACCCTCACTCGATTTTTTTCTCTCTCTCTCTTTCTCACTCTCTATCTTATTTTCTATCATATACTCTCTTTTACACTTTCATTTATTTCTCTCTCTCTTCTCTCTTTATTCTTACATTTCCCTCACTCTATTTTGCACTCTCTCCTCTCTAGCTCTCTTGCTTCCATCCCTCCCTCTCACTTTCTTTCTTTTCTCTCCCTCCCTCCCTCTCTCTGCCTTACTCCCTCTCACTCTCATCATTCTTCTGTACTCCCTCTCTTTTTATCCCTCACTCACTCTTACGTGATCTTCCCTTAGTCTATCTCATCCTTGCTCTTTTTCTACTCTCTCTCTCTTTGAACCCTCTCACTACCTCATATCTTTCCCTCTCATTTACTCTCTCCCTCTCGCCCTCTCCTTCTCTATTCCATTTTTTTTTATTTTTCACTTGCTCTCTGTTCCGTCTCTCTGTTTTGATGCTCCATTTATCCCTCACAACCTTTCTCTCACCCTCTCTTCATCTTTTACTCCCTACATCCCACTCTTTCTCCCACTCTCCATATCTCTCTCACGTATTCTCCTTCCCCCGCTCACAAATTCTCTCCCTCTCTCACTCTCTCTCTTCCCTCACTCTCTCCACTCTATTTATCTCCTACACTCTCTCTCTCCCTTTTTCACTCAGCCTCTCTCTTCAGATTCACTCACACTAATACTCCCTCACTTCCTCTCTCCCTCTCTTCTTCTCGCTCCATGTTTCAATCTCTCTTTGATTGCTCGCTCTCCTCTCTCTCTTCTCAATCTTTCTCTCCCTCTCTCCCCTATCGCTTGCTTCCTTCCCTCCGTCCCTCTCTCTCTCCCTTTCTCACTGTCCCTTTCTCTCTGTCACGCACTTTCCCTCTTTTGCTCTAACTCTCTTCCATTTTACCCCTCTCTACCACTAAGTCACATTTCTACCCCTCTCAGCCACACTTTCACTTTCTCTCTATATCTTCCATCACTCTCTCTTCCTCTTGACTCCCAATCTCTCATTCTCTCTCACTCCCTCCCTCCATTTCTTTCTGTCTCGCTCTCTCCTTCTCTAGCTTATTTATTTATTTTTTGCTTTCTCATTTCTTTTTTCTCTATTTCTCTCTCTCTCACGCACCCTTCTCTCTTTTATCAATCTCTCTTTTCACTTTACTCACTCTTTCTTTCCAACCATCTCTCACTTTTTTCCTATCACCCTCTCCCCTCTTTCATTAATTCAATATCTCTCTCTCTATCACCCTCTCCCCCGCTATATCCATATCCCCTACATATCTTCATCTCTCTTACTCTCACTCATTATCTTTTCCTCTTTCTTCCCTGGTCTCTCTACTCTCTATATTTGCCTCACCCTCTCTCCCGCTCCCTCCCGCTCACTCTTTAATCCCTATCTTCACTCCCTCTCTTCCCCTCTCACTCTATTTCATCTCTCTTTATTGTTCCATGCTTTCTTTTTCCCTGTTTGTCTCTCTATCTTACTCTTTCTTCTATCACCCTCTTTTCTCTCTCTTTACTCACTCTTTTCTCCCTCTATCTCTCAGACTCTCTCTCAGATTTCCTCCGTCACACTCTCTCTCAATTTCTCTCACATATTGCTCTCTCTTCATATCCATCACTTTATTTATTATTTTCTCTCATAAACCCCTATCTCCCTTCCTCTTATTCTCTCTCTTCTCTCTCTTCCCCCTCTCTTTATTCCACATCGCTTCATCTCACACACTCTCTCTCACTTTATCCCACACTAGCTCTCTCTCACTCTCCCTCCCTTTTTCACTCCCTTAATCCCTCTATCTCTCACACACTCCTTATCTCTCACTTTCTTGCTCCCTCTCTCCCTCGGTCGCTCTCTCCCTCCCACGCTCTCTCTTCCCTTACACTCTCTTCTTTTTATTATTCTCTCACACTCTCTCCCTTTTATGCTCCTTCTTTCTCTCTCCAGTTTCACTCTAACTCTTCTTTCTTCCCTCCTCCCTCCCTCTCTCTCACTATCTTGCTTCCTTCTTTCCCTCGCTCTCTCTCTCTCACTCTCTCTCTTTCCCTCACTCAAACACACTATCTCTCTCACTCTCTCTTTCCCTCACGCAAGCACACTATCTCTCTTCATCTCTCACACTCTTCCGTTCATCCCCCACTTTCATTCCCACAAAATCTCATTCTCTTCACCCTCTCTCCCTCTCTCTGTGTAGTGATCTTTCCTCACTCTCTCTTCTCTTCCACTCTGTCTTCCTCTCTCATGCCCACGCATCAATCTCTCTCTCTCACTCACTCACTCTCTTTCTTTCTGTTTTTCACCCTCTCCCTCTCTCATCCTTATCTCTATTTATGCCTTATCAAATTTTTATTCTCTTCTCATCACTCCCTCCCTCTTTCTCTCTCACACACACTCTCTCTTACTCTTTTATCACTCTCTCTTATGATTTTACTCACTCTCTCTCCAACCATCACTCAGTCTCTTCCTACATCCCTCTCTCTATCTCTCTCACCCTCCATCTCTCTATCTCCCTCTCTTACAACCTCTCACTCCCTATTTATTTTTAAATCTTTTGTGAGTATCTCTTTTCTCTCTATTTTTGTCTACTCTCACACCCTTCTTCCTCCCTCTATCTCCTCAATTCCTATCAGTCCCTCCCTCTATCTCTCTGTTTCTAGTTCACTCCCTCTCTTGCTCTCGCTCTCACACTATATTTCATCTCTCTTTATTGTTTGTTTGCTCTCTCTTGCCCTCTCTTTGTCCTCTCCCTTGCTCTTTCTTTTATCACCCTCTCTTCTCTATATTTACTCACTATTTCTCTTCCTCTATCCCTCACTCTCTCTGTCTCCCTCCCTCCCTCTCTCAAACGCTCTCACATCTCACTCTCGCTCCTCATCCCCATCTCAAAATTTCTTAGGTTCTCTCACACATCTCTCTCTCCTCTGCTGTCCCTCCCTCTTTCATTCCATCCATCCCTCTCTTTCTCCCTTTCTCCATATCTCTCTCTCCTCTCTCTCCTCTTGCACTTACCCACTCAATCTGCCTCCCTCCCTCTCATTTTCTCCATCACACTCTCCCATACCCTCTCTTTTGATCTCTATTCTCTCACTTTCTCTTCTCTCTATTCTCTCTCATTATCCCTCATCCTTTCTTTCTCCCTCTATCATTTTTTCTGACTCCCACTCTCTCTCCCACTTCTCGCCCAACCAATCTCTCTATCTCAATATGTCTCTCTCTCTTTCTCTTCCTCTCCATCTCTCTTTCTCACTCATTCTCTTAACCTCGCCCCTATCTCCATCTTACTCCCTATAGTTTCCTCTCTCACTTCCCCTCTGTCCCTCTTAAATCTTTCATGCTCTCTCTCTCTCCCTCTCTCACTCGCTCTCTCCCTGTATTTCCCTGGTCTCACTCTTTCCATTACTCTTGCCCTCCATCTCTCTCTTTCTCACTCTCTTGCTTTCTTACTATGTCTCTTACACTCTATTTTGCTTCTCTCACTCTCTTGCTATCTTTTCTCTCTTTTTACCATTTCCCTCTATCTCTCTCTTTCCACCTCTCTTCCTTTCTCACTGCCTCTCACTCCCTATTATGTTTCTTTCTTTTACTCTCATGTTCACACTTCCCTCTTTGTCACTCATTATCTCCCTAAATCCATCACTCAATCACTCTATACCTTCCTCTCATTCCTTTTCTATTTTTTTTCTCACCCCCTCTTCTCTCTTACTTTTTATTACTTCCCCTCCCTCCTTATTTCATTTATTGATTCTCTCACTAGTCCCCTCTATCTTACCCTCTCTTACCTCACTCTTTATTTCTCTCACTTTTCATCTCTCCCTCCCTTCTTGGCTCCCTCACTCTCTTCAATTTCACTCTCACTAGTCCCTCACTCTCTTCTCTCTCATTCTCTAGTGCTCTCTCACACTTTTTCTCTCCCTCTCTCTCTCACACCCTCCCTCCCGAATTTCTCTCACTCCATCAATCATTCTCTCTTTCTCCATTTCCCTTACTCTATCTTGCCCCACTCTCTTTCTTCAGCATCACTCTCACTCTTACACCCTCTCTTTATCTCTTTCACAATCTCTATTCTGTCTTCCACTTTCTTTCATTATCTCTCTATCACACTCTATTCTCTCTCACCTTCTCTCTTACTCTTCTCAATTGATCTTCCTCTACCCCCACTCTCTCCTTCCCTATTTATCTCACTTCTCTCTCTTCCTCTCTCTCTCACGCTCTCTCCACTTGCCCTCAGTGGCTCTCCTTCTCTCTCTATCTCTCTCTTAAACTCTTTGTCATTCTCTCTCTCATTCTCTTATTCTCCCTCCCTCTCGCACTTGCTCACTCTCTCTTAATCTTCCCTCAATCTCCTGCTTTCCCAATATCTCTCATTCCCTCTTCCTCCTTTTCTCCCTTCCTCTCACTTTCTCACTATTTTTTTCTTCCCCTCCATATCTCCCTCTCTCTAGCTCACACTCAACTCTATCTTCCCTAAGTGTCTTTTCTCTCCATATTTCTGTCTCACTCTATCTCCTTCTCTCCCTCCTGCTCACATTTCAATCCCTATTTTACTAACCCTCTTGCTCTCTATCTCTCTCACTCTCTATTTCATCTCTCTTTAATGCTTTTCTTGCTCTCTTTTGACCCCCTTCTATCTCTCTCTTGCTCTTTCTTCTATCACCCTCTCTTCTCTCTTTGGTCACTCTTTCTCTTCCACTATCCTTCAGTCTCTCTCACTCTCCCTCGCACTCACTCTCAATTTCTCTCAGACCTCACTCTCTCCCCTCATATCCATCTCAATATTTCATATTTTCTCTCACAGATCTCTCTTTCTCAATCTCTCCTCTCTCTCACTCTTGTTGTACTCACTCGTTCACTCCCTCTCTCTCCCTCTCATTTTCTCTACTGCTCCTCTCTCATTCCCTCTGTCTTGCTCCCTCTTCTCTCACTTTCTCTTTTCTATACTTCTCTCTCTTCATCTCTCATTCATTCTCTCATTCTATCTCTCATTCTCTCCCTTCTGCTTCCTTCCCTCCTACTCCCCCTATCTCAATTACCAACCCTCTCTCTTCCTCTCTCCTTCTCAATATATCTCTCTCCATTCCTTCTCATGCATTCTCTTAATCTCCCTCTGTATCTCAATCTCGATCTCTATCTTTTTCTCTTTCTTCCTCTCTCGCTTACTATATCTCTCTTAAAGCCTTCTCTCACTTTCTCTTCCCTCTCTCACTCTCTCCCTTTATCTCCCCTTTTCTCACGCTCTCCCTTACTCTTGCCCTCTTTCTCTCTCTTTCTCATTCACTCCCTTTCTCACTATTTCTCACTCTCTATTATGATTCTTTCTCTCGCTCTCTAACTCTATCTTACTCTCTTTTATGTCATTACTCACTCTTGATCTCTCTAAGTCCATCAATCTAACTCTCTCTCCATTTCTCTCATTCTCTCACTCTCTTTTCTCTCACCCTTCTTCTCTCTCATTGTTTATTACTTTCACTCTTCCCTCCCTCCCTCCTTCACCCCTTATTTTTCTCTCTTTTTCTCTCTAGCTCACTTCTCTCACCCTCTCTTTCCTCACTCTCTTTTTTAATCTATTTCAATCTAGCTTTGTCACTTTCTCACCTCCACACTTCCTCACTCTCTTTAATTTTACTCTCTTACTCCCTCACTCACTCCACTCTCTCTCTCTATTGTACTCTCTCCCACTCTCCCTCTCTAACTCCCTCTGGCTCCATTTATCATTATTTCTCTAGCTCCTTTTCTATTTCTCTCTTCACCCTCTCTCTCTCATACTCTCTATTTTATCTCCTTCTCGATCTTCTGCTCTCTTTTTTTGCTCTTTAATGTCGTCCATCTCTCACTCTATCTCTCACTCTCTCTTCTCTCTCTCCTACTTCTCTCTTTATCAATCCAACTCTCAACTCTCTCTTTCTTTCTCTCTGCCTCTTCTCCCTCTCATTATTTCTCACATTCACTCGCAAATCTCTTCCTCTCTCCCCCTCCATCTTTTGCTCCCTCCCTCTCTCTCCCCTTCTCTCTTTATACATCTCACTCTCTTTACCTTACTCTTCTTCTCACGCTCTCCCACTTTTTTAATATATCTTTTTCTCACTCTCTTGCTCACTCTTTTGATTTTTATCTGTCACTTCTCTCTCCATTCCTCTCTTTCTGATCCCTTTTATCTCATTCTCATTGTCATTGTTTCTTACTTTATCCTTCATTTCTCTCCCATCCTCCCTCCCTCCCTTTTTCCTTATTTCACTTTCTCCCTCCTTCCCTCCCTTTATCTCTCATTTAACTCTCTCACACACTCTATCTCTCTCTATCAGTCTCCCTCTCTCTCAATATCTCTTACTCTCATTCTTGACACTCTTTCTTCACTCTATTTCCCTCTCTCACACTCTCTCCCCCTTTCCTTATCTTCCCTTTCTAACTCTTACATTATCGCTCTCCCTCTTTTTCCTCATGATTACTCTCACCAGCTCTCTTTTGATCTTTCTCCCTTTCTCCCTATCTCTCTCTCTCTCTCTTCAATTTCACTATCACTCTTCCTCCCTCCCCTCTCTCTCTCGCTTTCTCTCAAATGCATATATTCTTACACTTTCTCAATTTCAATCACGTAAGCTCCCTCTTTGTCGATCTCTCTCACTCTCTTTTGCCTCACTCTCTATTTCTTTCTCACTTTTTATTCTCTCTCCCCCCTGTATCTCATGCTCTATCTCTATGTCTCAATTTATCTATATATTCTCTCACTCTCTCTCAATCTAACCCTTCATTACTATCATTTTCTAACACCACCTCTCTTCGCTCCTCTTTTACTTCAATCTTCTTTCCATCTTCTTCTCTCTCGCAATCTCTCATTCTCTCTCTTAGCCTTTCTTCCCTTACTCTCTCTTTTCTCTCTACTTTGTTTCTAATTCTTGGTCTCTATCTCCCTTTATTCAATTTCAATCTCAAACTTACTCCCTCCCGCTCCCTTCTCTCTCTTTGTTCTCTCTCTTTGTCTCTCTCTTACTCTCTTATGCAACTCTATTCTCCTCTTTTCTTACTCTGTCTCTGTTATTCCTCACTCTATCCCGTCTCCCTCCTGAGCACTCTCTACCCCTTTTACTATCTCTCACTCTCTTTTCTCTCTCTTAATATACATGCACTCTCACTTTCTCTTCCACTTTACCTCCCTCGCTCTCCCTCTCTCCATCACCCAGTCCCTCCCTTCCCCATCTCTCTTACTCATTATCTTCTTCAGCATCGATCTCACTTACTAAATTTTATTCCTCCTTCTATGACTATTTCTCTCCCTCTATTTCCCACTCCTTCCAGTCTCTCACCTCCATGCATTTCTCTCACTTCTATCCCTCTTATTCAGGCACATCCACACACAAACTCTCTTCTCACTCTTTCTCCCTCTCCTCGCCCGCTCTCTCTCTACCATAAACACTAACCACGACCACTCTCCATCTTCCTCCCTCGGTCACTCTCCATCTTCCTCCCTCTATCTCTTGTTCTCTCTCCTTCCTCCCTCTCCTCTCTCCATGTCTCATCTTCCCTCTCTCTCGCTCACCTCCTTTCACAAACTTTCTCCCTCTCTTTCTGGATCTTTCTTGCTCTCTTTTGATCTCTCTCTTACTCATTCCCTTACTCTCCTTCCTTCTCTCTCCCTCACTCACCTTTTCCTACTTTATTTTTCTCACTCTATTTTCTCTCTCTCTCAATTCATCACTCTTAAATATCTCTCACTCCCTTGCTCTACTCGCTCACTCTCTTTTTTTTCTTTCTTATTCCCTTACTCTCTCTCTCTTGATCTCTTATCTGTCACTCGCCGTCTCTCTTTCTTTTTCTCTATCCCTCACACACTCACTCTCTCCAACTTTTGTCTTTCACTATCCCACTCTCTTCTCTCTCTCATCGTGTCTCACTTTCTCCCTATTTCTCTCTCTGTTTCTCCTTCCCTCTTTTCCTTACTCTTGTTCTACTCTTTCCCTCTTTTTATATATATCTCTCTTGCTCCCTCGCTCACTATCTCTCATTCCCCAGCTTTCCATCTCTCTCTTCTCTATCTCTCTCCCTCCACTCACACTTTCTATCCCTTCCCATTCTCCGAATATCTCCTTTTGTCACTTGTCCCACTCTCTCATTCCCTCTGTTACATCCTCTTCTCTCTGAATCTTTTTTCATCTTTCTCTATAGATCTCTTTCGTCGTCTTTTCTCATTCTCATTATAACTCTCTCTCTCCATCTTTCTCACTCCCACATTCTTGCGTTGTCTAGGTCTTCCGTATGTAGCTCACCCTTCACTCTCCTTCTCACTCACTCTCTCTCGCCCTCTGAATCTCTCCTTCTCACCCTCATAACTCATTTCTTGATCTCTATCATTCTCTTATATCTCGCACTCCTTCCTCTCTCTCCATTGTTGCATCTTCCTCTCTTCTCTCTCTATCCCCATCTCCATTATTCACTCTCCCTCACTCTCTCTTGCACTCTATTCTCTTTTCATTTCTTATGCTTTCTTTTGCTCTCTTCATTGTTGCTTTCACTTCTCTCTTTCATCTCACTTTTTATCTTCCTATATCCCTCACTCTCTCTCCCTCTCTATTCCTTCCATCCCTCCAACTGTCTCTTTCCCTCTCTTCCTCCCCCTCCCTCTCGGTCTCTCCCTCTCTCTTGTTCTCTCTCTTTCTCTCAATTCTTCTATTCTCTCTATGTTCCCTCAGTCTCTCTTTCCCTTTATTTGTTTTTCACACTCTATCACTTTCTCACTACTCCTCTCTCTTAAATACAACTAACTCCCTCCCTCTATCTCTCTTTCTCACTCAGTTCCTTCCTCTCCCACCCTCTATTCACCCTCATACATTCTCCCATGTTCTATCTCTCTATCTCAATCTCTTTAGCTCCCTTTCTTGATCCCTCACTCTCTCTTTCATCTCTTGCCCTCTATCTCCCTCTTCCTTTCCTCCCTCCCTAGCTCACAATCTTTCTCCCTTCGGACCATCCTGATATCTTTTTTCTCTCTTGTGGCTCTCACTCTCTCCCTCTATAATTCTTGCTTCCTCATTCGTAAACTCTCTACATCTCCTCATTCTAGTTCACTCTTCTCTCTCTCTCTCTCTCTCTCTCAATATTTCTCCATCTCACCATCTAAATCTCCATTTCTTGCTTTCTATCTCACTATCTCTTACTACTATGTTCTTTCTCGCTCACTCTCACCTATCTCTCCCTCGATCCATTCTTCACTATATATCCTCTTCTCTATTTTTCTCTCTCCCACTCTCCCTTTTCCTCACACTCTTTTCCTTGTTTATGTCTTATACCCTCCTTTGCACTCTGCTTTGTTGTTTTCTTTTCACTCTTTCCTCTTACTCTTTCTCTTATTTTATCCTCCTCTCTCTCCCCCCCTCTCTTACTTCCATCCCTAGCTCTCTCTTTCTCTCTCTTCTCTCCCTCCCTCCCTCACTCCCTCTCCATTGCTATCTCTCTCTTGCTCCCTCTCTCTTGCTCCCTCTCTCTGACCATTCTCCCATTCTTCCCTCTCTTTAACCCTCACTCACTAATCTTACTCGATCTTTCCACAGCCTTCCTTCTCACACTCTCTCCCATGCACTCTCTCTTTAAACCATATTAGTTCCTCTTTTTGTCTCTCTTTCTCACTCGCCACCTTCATCTCTCTCTCTTTCTATTCCATCTCACTTTATCTCTCTCCGCAGTCACTTCTGTCTCTCACATTTGACCAACCCTCCAATTATCCCTCACCACCTCTCACTCACTCTCCTCCCTCTTTCACTCCCTTAATCCCTCTCTTTCTCCCACACTCCTTGTCGCTCTCTTTCTTGCTCCCATGCTCACTCGCTCAATCTCTCCCTCTCTCACGCTCTTTATTCCCACACAGTCTCTTCTCTCTATTTGTAGTTCACACTCTATTCCTTTCTTGCTCCCTCCTTCTCTTTGTTTAGTTTAACTCTTACTCTTACTCCCTCTCTCCCTCATTCTTTCTATGTTTAGTCTCTTGGACACACTCTAGCTTATGTTTCTCGCTCTTCTCTCACCTCTTAATTTTTCTCTCCCTCTATCCCCCTGTCTCTCGCTTCCTTCCTTCCCTCCCTCTCTTTCCCTCTCACTGTCTCACTCTCAAGCACACTATCTTTCACTCTCACATTCTTCTGGTTCATTCTTGCTCTCCCTCTCTCTCAAAATCACATTATCTACCTCCTCTCTCCCTCTCGCTCACTCGCTCTATATCTTCCCTCACTCTCTCTTCTCTCTTATTCTCACTCCCACTCTTAAATCTCTCTCACTCCCCCACTTTCTCCTTCTTTCTCACTCTCTCCCTCTCTCGTTCATTTCTCTCTTTATGGCTTTGCTTTCTCTTTTACTCTCACCCTCTCTTCCTCTCTCACACATACTCGCTCTCTTTTATCACACCCTCCTATCTCTTTACTCACTCTTTCTCTCCAATCATCGCCCAATCTCTTTCTCTCTCCCTCTCTCTCTCTCGCCTTTGGTCTCTTTATCTCCCTTCTCCCTCTATCACTTTCTATATCTTACTCTATATATCCCTCTCAACCTCTAACTTCAAAACTTTTGTCTATCTTCCCTCAGTCTCTCTTCTCTCTATTTCTGTCTCACTCTCTCTCCTTTTCACCCACCAGCTCTCCCATCAATCCCATCAGTCCCTCCCTCCCTCTATCTCTTTGTTTCTAGTTCACTCCCTCTCTTGCTCACTCCTCATTCTTTCTTTCATCTCTCTTTATCATTTGCTTGCTCTCTTGTCCTCCCTCTGTCCTCTCTTGCTTTTTCATCTATCACCTCTCTTCTCTCTCTTTACTCACTATTTCTCTCTCTCTCTCCATCACACACTCTCTCTCAATTGTTCTCACATCTTGCACTCTCCTCTCAAATCCATCTCTTTATTTCTTATTTTCTCTCATACATATCTCTTTCCTCTCAATCCCTCCCTCTTCCAATTCTTCTTACCTCTCTTTCTACCTCACTCACTATGTCACAACTCTCTCTTTCCTCTTTGGAAAGGGAGGGACCGAGAGGAAAGAAAGATGTATTAAAGAAAATAAGAAATAATGAGATAGATTTAAGGGGAGAGAGCAATATGTGAGAGCAAATGAGAGAGAGTGTCTGATGGAGTGAGAGTGTGTGAGAGAGAAGAGATAGAGGGGGGAGAGTGGGAAGGAGAGAGTGCAAGAGGAGAGAGAGAAATCAAGAGAAACAAGAGTTCGGAGAGAGATGGTGTGAGGGAGAGAGAGTGAGTGAAATTTTAGAGAGAGTTACGGAACGAGAAGGGGAGCGAAAGTGAGAGAGTGTGTGAGAGAGGAAGAGATAGAGCTTGTTTGTGAAAGAAAGGGGGGAGAGAGGGAGGGAGGGTTTCAAAGAGGAAGAGAGGGAGGAAGAGAGATAGAATGTAAGAGAATGTGAGAAATAGTGAAACAGAGATGTTGTGGATGTAGAGAAAAAAGACCAAGTAAGAGAGATAAGAGCCAAAAAAGACGAGATTGAGAAAAATAGTAATAAAAAATGTAGGGGAAACAGAGAGAGTGATGAAGAGCAAGAATTTTAACTGTGACTATGCCCCTCTCTTTCTCTTTGAATTTATTGTTCTATCTCTCTCTTGCTTGCTCTCTATTTCATTTTCTCTATAGGTCTCTATCATGTCGCTCTCTCTCCCTCTCTCTCTCTTTCTCTTCTTTCTCTCTTTATCCCCTTGCTCTCTCCAGCACATCCCACAGCTCCCCGCCTTTTATCCAACCTCATATTATCGTTCACTTTTCTCTCTCAATCTTTTTAGCTTACTTTCTTGCCCTATCTTACTGTCACTTCGCTTGCTCTCCAGTTCCTTCTTGATTTGTTCCTCCCACACTCTGCTTTCTCTTGATTTTATTTCTCTCTTACTCACTCACTCTCCCTCTCTATTTCTCACCACCTCTATCTTACAATGTCTCTCTATATGTATTCTCTCCTTCTCTCTTAATATCTCTCTCACTCTCCCTCTCTCTGACATAATATCTCCTTTTCTCTTGCTCTTCCTTTTCCTATTTTTCTCTCTTCCCTCACCTCTCTTCTCTCTCAATTTCTCGATTACCCACTCACTCTTTCTCCTCTCCCTCTCTTTCTCATTTTTTGCCTTACTCGCTCTTACTATCTCTCCTATTGCTACCAATTCCCTGTCTCTTCTAATACTTTCTCCTTCTCTATCACTCACACACACTCTCTTGCATCCCTTCCTCTATTTCCCTCCCTCTCAGTAACCCTCCCTCCCTCCCTCCCTCTCTCTCCCTCTCCTCTCAACACCTCCACTAACTCTCTCACTAGCTCGCTCCATCTCCCTCTCTCTCTCCTCTTATTCTCTCTCCTCATTTTCTAGCTCACTCTCTTGCTCAAGCTTCCTTCACACTATGTTCTCTCTCCCTCACTCTCACTTTCTCTCTGTATCTTCCATCTCTCTCCCTTCTCTCTCACCCTTTCTTCCTCTCTCACTCCCACACTCTTCAATCTATCTCACTCCCTCCATCTCTCTCTATCACTCTCTCTCTCTTTCACTTTATATAGAGTATTCTTGCTCTTATTTACATAGCACTCTTTTCCATTGCAATCACTCACACACACACTCCCTCTCTCACTCTCTCTCTCAATCCCACTCATCACCATCATATTACTCTCACTCTTAATATGTCGCTCTCATTTCTCTTTCTTTGTTCCTTCTCTCTCTCCTTATGTCTCTTTTACTAATTTCTCTTCTCCCTTTCTCCTTTCACTCTTTCTCTCCATAAATCCCCCCACTCTCTCTCCCTCTCCCTCACCTCTCAATTCCCTTCTTTCCTCACTGTCTCTCTGTCTATCACCCCTCTCTTTCCCTCCCACTCTCTCCCTCTGTCTCACTATCTCCCTCTCCCACTCAATTCCATCCTTTCCTCTCTGTCTCTCTATCTCTCACCTCTCTTTAACACACTCTCTCCCTCCCTCCCTCTCACTCTCTCCCTCTCTCTCTCAATCTTTCTTGCTCTCTCTCAAGATCTCTCTCTCTCACTCGTTCTCTAGTACTCCTTCCCTCCTCCCTCTGGTTCACCATGTCTTACTCTATTTTTCCTGACTCTCTTTTCCCTCTATTTCTCTCTCTCTCTCTCTTTGTCTCAATCCCTCACTTTTAAATTTCTCTCTCCCTCGCTCTATCTCTCTCTCACACACACTCACTTGCTCTCTTTTATCACACCCTCCTATCTCTTTACTCACTCTTTCTCTCCAACTATCGCCCAATCTCTTCCTCTCTCCCTCTCTCTCTCTCGCCTTTGGTCTATTTATCTCCCTTCTCCCTCTATCACTTTCTATATCTTATTCTATATATCCCTATCAACCTCTAACTTCAAAACTTTTGTCTATCTTCCCTTAGTCTCTCTTCTCTCTATTTTTGTCTCACTCTCTCTCCTTTTCACCCACCAGCTCTCCCATCAATCCCATCAGTCCTTCCTTCCCTCTATCTCTTTGTTTCTAGTTCACTCCCTCTCTTGCTCACTCCTCATTCTTTATTTCATCTCTCTTTATCATTTGCTTGCTCTCTTGTCCTCCCTCTGTCCTCTCTTGCTTTTCCATCTATCACCTCTCTTCTCTCTCTTTACTCACTCTTTCTCTCTCTCTCTCCATCACACACTCTCTCTCAATTGTTCTCACATCTTGCACTCTCCTCTCAAATCCATCTCATTATTTCTTATTTTCTCTCATACATATCTCTTTCCTCTCAATCCCTCCCTCTTCCAATTCTTCTTACCTCTCTTTCTACCTCACTCACTAGGTCACAACTCTCTCCTTCCTCTTTGGAAAGGGAGGGACCGAGAGGAAAGAAAGATGTATTAAAGAAAATAAAAATTAACGAGATGGATTTAAGGGGAGAGAGCAAGATGTGAGAGCAAATGAGAGAGAGTGTATGATGGAGTGAGAGTGTGTGAGAGAGAAGAGATAGAGGAAGGAGAGTGGGAAGGAGAGAGAGAAATCAAGAGAAACAAGAGTTTGGAGAGAGATGGAGTGAGGGAGAGAGAGTAAGAGAGTGAAATTTTAGAGAGAGGTATGGAACGAGAAGGGGAACGAAAGTGAGAGAGGGTATGAGAGAGGAAGAGATAGAGCTTGTTTGTGAAAGAAAGGGGGGAGAGAGGGAGGGAGGGTGTGAAAGAGGAAGAGAGGGAGAAAAGAGATAGAATGTAAGAGAATGTGAGAAATAGTGAAATAGAGATGTTGTGGATGTAGAGAAAAAAGACCAAGTAAGAGAGATAAGAGCCAAAAAAGACGAGATTGAGAAAAATAGTAATAAAAAATGTAGGGGAAACAGAGAGAGTGATGAAGAGCAAGAATTTTAACTGTGACTATGCCCCTCTCTTTCTCTTTGAATTTATTGTTCTCTCTCTCTCTCTTGCTTGCTCTCTACTTTATTTTCTCTATAGGTCTCTATCATATCGCTCTCTCTCCCTCTCTCTCTCTTTCTCTTCTTTCTCTCTTTATCCCCTTGCTCTCTCCAGCACATCCCATAGCTCCCTCCCTTTTATCCAACCTCATATTATCGTTCACTTTTCTCTCTCAATCTCTTTAGCTTACTTTCTTGTCCTATCTTACTGTCTCTTCGCTTGCTCTCCAGTTCCTTCTTGATTTGTTCCTCCCACACTCTGCTTTCTCTTGATTTTATTTCTCTCTCACTCACTCACTCTCCCTCTCTATTTCTCACCAGCTCTATCTTACAATATCTCTCTATATGTATTCTCTCCTTCTCTCTTAATATCTCTCTCACTCTCCCTCTCTCTAACATAATATCTCCTTTTCTCTTGCTCTTCCTTTTCCTATTTTTCTCTCTTCCCTCACCTCTCTTCTCTCTCAATTTCTCGATTACCCACTCACTCTTTCTCCTCTCCCTCTCTTTCTCATTTTTTGCCTTACTCGCTCTTACTATCTCTCCTATTGCTACCAATTCCCTGTCTCTTCTAATACTTTCTCCTTCTCTATCACTCACACACACTCTCTTGCATCCCTTCCTCTGTTTCCCTCCCTCCCAGTAACTCTCCCTCCCTCCCTCCCTCTCTCTCTCTCCCTCTCCTCTCAAAACCTCCACTAACTCTCTCACTAGCTCGCTCTATCTTCTTATTCTCTCTCCTCATTTTCTAGCTCACTCACTTGCTCAAGCTTCCATCACTCTATGTTCTCTCTCCCTCACTCTCACTTTCTCTCTGTATCTTCCATCTCTCTCCCTTCGCGCTCACCCTTTCTTCCTCTCTCACTCCCACACTCTTCAATCTACCTCTCTCCCTCTATCTCTCTCTATCACTCTCTCTCTCTTTCACTTATATAGAGTATTCTTGCTCTCATTTACATAGCACTCTTTTCCATTGCAATCACTCACACACACACCATCTCTCACTCTCTCTCTCAATCCAACTCATCACCATCATATCACTCTCACTCTTAATATTGTCGCTCTCCTTTCTCTTTCTTTGTTCCTTCTCTCTCTCCTTTTGTCTCTTTTACTGATTTCTCTTCTCTCTTTCTCCTTTCACTCTTTCTCTCCATAAATCCCCCACTCTCTCTCCCTCCCCTCTCAATTCCCTTCTTTCCTCATTATCTCTCTCTCTCTCACCCCTCTCTTTCCCTCCCACTCTCTCCCTCTGTCTCATTCTCTCCCTCTCCCACTCAATTCCATCCTTTCCTCTCTGTCTCTCTATATCTCACCTCTCTTTAACACACTCTCTCCCTCTCTCTCTCTCAATCATTCTTGCTCTCTCTCAAGATCTCTCTCTCTCACTCGTTCTCTAGTTCTCCTTCCCTCTCTCCCTCTGTTTCACCTTGTCTTACTCTATTTTTCCTGACTCTCTTTTCCCTCTATTTCTATCTCTCTCTCTCTTTGTCTCAATCCCTCACTCGTAAATTTCTCTCCCTCGCTCTCTCTCACTTTCTATTTTTTTCTTACTCTTGCACTTCTCTCTTATGATCTCTCCTCATTCACTATGTCTTCTCTCTTTCTTTATCCCTATCTCTCTCACACACATTCTCTCTGTAAGTTTTGCCTCTCTCAATTCCCCTCTCTTCTTTATTTAATTATTTCACCCCTTATCTCTCTTTCTCTCTTCCTTCCTCCTTCCCTCTTTATTTCTCTCCCTCCCTTTGTCTCAACCTTATCTATCACTCTCTATTCTTTACTCAACCTCCATTTGTCCCAACCTTTTCTCCTTCTCTCCCTATATATCAATCTTACCACCTAGCTCACTTCTCTCCAATTCTCTAGCTTCCTATCTTTCTCTTCTTTGTTTCCCTCCCTTCCTCACACTATCTCTCCCTTCCCACTCTCCTAATATCTCATTTTCTCTTTTTTGCCTCTCTCTTATTCCATCTTTTACACCCTCTTCTCTCTGACACACTTTTTTCCTCTTCCTCTATAGTTCTCTTTCATTATCCCACTCTCCTTCTCTTTATCTCTCTCTCTCTCCCCCTTTCTTTCTCACTCCCTGATTCATGCCCTCTCTAGGTCTCCCTTATGTAGCTCGCCCATCTCTCTCCTTATCCTCACACTCTCTCTTGAGCACTCACACACACTCATACACTCTCTCATTCTTCTCTTTCAATCTCCCTCCCTCAAGCTCTCTTAAGCTCCTTTTCTAGATCTCCATCTCGCTCTCTATTACACTCCTACTCCTTCTCTCGCACTCATCCTCTCTCTCCATTGCTGCATCTTTTTCTCTTCTCTTTATCCCCATTCCTATTGTTCACTTTCCCTTGCTCTCTCTTTCTTGCATTCTATTCTCTTCTTCTATCTTATGCCTCTTTTGCCCTTTTCAATGTTGTCCTCTCTTCTCTCTTTCATCTCAATCTTTCTCTCCCTCTATGCCCCACTCTCTCTCTCCCCCTCTCTATTGCTTTCAATCTCCCTCCCTTAAGCTCTCTTAAGCTCCTTTCTCTTTCTCTCTCTTCTCTCCCTCCCTCCATCCCTCTCTTTATCTCCCTCTCACTCTCTCTTTCTCTCTTTCACAGACTCTATCCCACTCTCCCTCTCTCTCTCCCAATTCATCCCCACTCTCTCTCCTACTAATCTCATTCTCTACCCCTCTCTCCCTCACTCTCACTTTCTCTCTATATCTTCCATTTCTCTCTCTTCTCTCTCACCTTTCTTCCTCTGTCACTCCTACACTCTTCAATCTCTCTCACTGTCTCACTCTATCTCTCTTTCTCACACTCTCTTTCTTTTGCTCTTTTCTCTTTTTATTTTTTATCACATTTTTTCTTTACTTCCCTCTCTCTCTCTCTCTATCTCTCTCATGCACACACACACTTGCTCTCTTTTATCACTCGCTCTTATAACTTAACTCACTCTTTCTCTCCAATGTTCTCACAATCTCTTCCTCCCACCCTCTTTCCCTCCCTCATTCCCACTTTCATTAATTTAGTCTTCCTCTCTATCATTCTCGCCTTCGAGCTATCCCAAAATCACGTCTACATCTCCCTCTCTCAACCTCTCACTCACTATCTTTTACTCTATCTTCACTGAGTCTATGTTCTCTCTAGATTTCTTTCTCACCCTCTCTCATTCTCTCCCTCCCGCTCACTCTTCAATCCTTAGCTTCACTCCCTCTCTGCTCTCTATCTCTCTCACTCTCTATTTAATCTCTCTTTATTATTTTCTTGCTCTCTTTCTCTCCCTCTTTGTGTCTCTCTTGTTCTTTCTTCTATCGCCCACACTTCTCTCTGTTTGCTTACCCTTTCTCTCCCTCAATCACTCACTCTCAATCTCACTGTCCCTCCCTCACACTCTCTCTTGCAAATTCTCTCGCATCTTGCTCTCTCCCCACATATCCATCTTACTATTTCTTTTTTTCTTTCATGGAACTCACTTTCCTCCTCAATCCCTCCCTCTTTTAGTCCCCACTTTCCTCACTTTCTCACTCCCTCCCTATCTTATTGTCTCTCGCTTTTGTTGCACTCACTCATTCACTCCCTCTCCCTCCCTTTTGTTATCACCATCGCTCTCTCTCTCATTCCCTATCTTTTGCTCTCTTATCTCACTTTCCTTTTTTTCTATTTCTCTCACTCTTCCTCTCCCATTCACTCACTCTCTGTGTCATCCTCTCTCTCATTCTCTCCCTCCCTCTTCCCTCTCTCCCACTCTCTCTATCTCAATCTCTTCCTCTCCCTCCTTCTCTCCCTCCTGTCTCCCTCCTTCCTTCTTCCTTCTCACTCAATATTTCTGAATCTCCCTCCTTTTCTCAATCTTACTCACTACCGTTGCTCTCTCCTCCTCTCTCGCTTCTTATCTCTCTCTCTTAAAACTTTCTATCTTTCTCCCTCTCTCAATCCCTCTCTCTCTTCAATCTTTCTCACTCTCTTTCTCTATCTCCAATTACTCACTCTCTCCCTCCCTCTTCCCTTTTTGTCTCTCTCCATTTTCTTGCCTCTCTCACTCTCTTTAATTTCACTATCATTCTTACTCTTAATCTCTTCTCTCTCTCTCTCTTTCTTTATTGCTCTCTCCCTCTCCCTCACTCTTACTCTCTCTTCCCCCACTCTCTACCTTCAGCTTCACTTTCACTCTTACTACATGTCTTTATCTCTTTCACAATCTCTATTCTCTCTTCCTCTTTGAATCGTCATCTTGCTCTCACTCTCTATTCTCTCTCACCTTCTCTCTTAATCTCTCACTCTTTCTCTTCCATTCCCCACTCTCTCTTTCTCCATTTATCTCACTTCACTCCCTTTCTCCTATCTACCATGTTCTCTCCACTTACCCTCCCTGAATCTCACTCTTTCTCTTTTCACTATTCATCGCACTCTCTCATTCTCTCTCATTCTCTTATTTTACCTCTTGCTTACTCTCTCTTTTTTGATATTCCCTCACTCCTTATCTACCATTATCTCTCCCACTCTCTCTTCCTACTTTGCTCTCTTCCTCTCTCTTTCTCACTATTTATTTACATTATCTTTAACTATTATTGCTATCTTCTCTAACTCTTTCTCTTCTCTTTCTCTCTCTCTCTCTCTCTCTCTCTCTCTTTGTCCCTTTCTCTCTTCTTCCCGCTTTCTCACACACAGTCTCTCTCTTTATATCTTCATCTAGATATTGGGAGGGATGGAAGAAATAGGGAGGAAGTGGGGAGATAGAGGGAGAGAATGGGAGATAGAGAGGAGAACTAGAGAGAGCAAGTGATAGAGTGAGAGGAAGAGAGAGAATAAAGAGCAACATAAGAGTGAGCAAAAGACTGAGAAAGAGAGATTTACTAGAGAGTTTAAGGGAAGCATGAGTAATAAAGAGAAATAAATAGAGAGGTGATGGGAGTTCGTGAGGAAGATTGAAGAGGGAGAGGGAGTAAGAGAGCGAGAGATAGTGTGCGAGAGAAATAAAGAGTGTTGGAAGATAGAGCAAGAGAGAGTGATTGAGAAAGGGAGAGCAAAAGAATGGATGATATAAGAGTGAGAGAGGAGTTATAAAGGAAGAGAGGAGAAAGAAGGGGGAGGGTGGGAGAGAAGTGTGAGAGAGAGATAAAGGAAAGCGTAAGTGAGAATGGGAGGGAGGGAAGGGGGAGAGACGAGAGAGAGTGGGAGGATGGACGAAAAGAAATAGTTAGAGAAGATAGAGTAGCAGTACAGAGAGTAAGTGAGAGATATAACAAAGAGAGAGAAAGAGAGTAGGAAGTGAGCTAAGTCAAAACGAGAGGAGTGACAAAAGAAGAGAGTGAGTGAAGGAGTAATTAAGAGAGAAGAGAGTGATAGAAAGAGGGAGACAGTGATAGAGAGGTAGGGTGGGGGGAAGAGATTAAGAGAGAGGGAGAGAAAACAAAAGAAAGTGAGAAAGAGAGCAAGAAAGAGTGAGAGTGAAATTTAATAGAGAGAGGAGTGAGAAAAGTAATAGGGAAGAGATATTGAGTGAAGAGAGAGGAAGTGGGAGGGAGTGAAGGAAAGCAAGAGAGGGAGCAAGAGAGAATGTTTGTGGGTGATAGTAGGTGAAAAAATTTAGAGACGAGAGACCATAATAAAAGTAGGAGAGAAACAACAAATAGGAGAAGAATGTAACAAGTGAGAGAGTGGGAAAAAAATAAATAGGGAGATAGATGTTTTGAGAGAGGGAGAGAATAAATATACATATAGATTATGAGAAACCTCTAGAGAGGAAGAGATAGAGGGAGGGAGAGTGAGAACGGGAGAGGGAGTGAGAGAGAGAGATAGGAGAAAGAGAAAGAGGAGAGAGGGAGGAAGAAAAACAAAAAGAAAAAAATGAGCAAAGAAGGGAACTAAAGAGATTGAGAGAGAAAATGTGAGAGAAGTTATGATTGAAAGAATAGTAGGAAGGACGCCATGGAGAGCAAGGGGCATAAAGAGAAAGATATATAAAGGAGAGAGGGAGAAAGCATGTTAAAGACAGAGAGAGAGAGGAAGGGAGGGAGAGGAGGCTAGATAAAAGTGGGAGAGGGGGTGTGAGATGGAGAAAGAAAGAGGGGGAAGTTAGAATGTGTTCATGAGAGTGAGAGAGAGAGATGTAACAAGGGAAAAAGACTAGAGGGGAAGTTAGAAAGAGAAAATGAGTCAGTGAAAGTTAGGGGAGCGAGGGAGTGTGAAAGACACAAGGAGAGAGAGCAAGGAAGAGAGAGAGAGCGTTAATAAAAGAAAGAGAGAATGAAAGAGAGAAAGGGAGTGAGGAAGAGAAAGTGGAAGAGAGAGTGGAAGAGTGTGAAAGAGATAAAGTGAGGGAGTAGGTCCCTCTATATCTCTATTGCTTTCTCTTTTCCACTCATACTCCACTCATCCTCTCTATCAAAACACTCTATTGCATCTCTCTCTCTCATTGTTTGCCCTCTATCTCTCTCCTTCTTTCACTCTATCCCTCAAGCACTCTCTCGCTCTCTCCCTACTTCTCTATCTTTCAATTACACTCTTAGCTCTCTTTTGTTTCTCTCTCTCTACCTCTTCACATTGTCTTAATATTTATTTCTCAGCTTCTCTCACACGTATCTTCCTTTCTCCCCCCTCTCTTTCACTCCCTCCCATGCTCTCTCCATGTATCTCCATATATCTCACTCTCTTTTCCTAACTGATTCTCACTCGCTCTTGCTTTCTTTATATATCTTTCTCACGTACTCCCTCTCTTAGTTTCTTTCTCTTTATTCTCTAACTCCCTCTCTCCCTCCATCTCTGTCCATATCTCCCTTTGTATCTCCCTCTCTCTACCTCTCTGTTACTTTTTTATGCTCCATCATTCTTGAGTCTCTCTTCTTTCTCTATTTCTACCTTACCCTCTCTCCATCTCTCCCTCCCGCTCGCACTTCAATCTCTTTCTTCACTACCTCTCTTGTTCTTTCTCTCACTCTCTATTCATCTTTGTTTGTTGTTTCTTTGCTGTCATTTGCGCCCTCTCCATCTCTCTCTTGCTCAATGTTCTATCTCCCTCTCTTCTCTCTCTTTACTCACTCTTTCTCTTCCTCTATCTCTCACTCCCTCTCACTCACACACACACTCTCTCAATTGCTTTCACATCTTGCTCTATCCCCTTATATCCATCTCATTCTTTATTATTTTTTGCTCATACGTATCCCTTACCACCTCGATCCCTCCTTCCCTCTCTTTATGCCTCCCTCCCTATCTAACTCCTCTCTCCCTCTCCTCTTACATTCACTCAGACTCCCTCTCGCCTCATTTTATCTATCTCTCTCTCATTACATCTCTCTTGCTCTCTCTTCTCTTACTTACACTCAGTCTACTCACTCGTTCTCTCCCTCTCTCACATTATCTCTTCCCTCACTTTTCATGCTCTTTATTCTCTCGCATTTTATTTTCTCTATTTATCTCTCACACTCTTTGCATTTCTCCCTCCCTTATTCTCTCTCTTCAGTTTAACTCTCACTCTTACTACCTCTCTCCCTCACTCTTTCTAGCTTTTTGTTGCTCTCTCTCACCCACTCTCCCTTATGTTGCTCTCTCCTCTCTCTCCTCTCAATCTTTCTCTCCCTCTCTCCCCTATCTGTTGCTTCCTTCCCCTATTCCTGTCACATACTCTCTCAGTTTCTCCTTAGCTCTCTCAAATGCACTCATTCTTCCCCTCTCACAGCCTTCGGTTCATTCCCGCTCTCCTTCTAGAAAATCACATTCTCTACCCCTCCTTCCCTCTCACTCACTCTCTTTATATCTTTCCTCCCTCTCATGCTCTCTATTCCCTCACACTCTCTTCTCACTATTTGTCTCTCACACTCTCGCTTCCTTTCTCACTCCCTCTTTCTCACGCTTCAGTTTCACTATCATTCTTATCCCCTCTCTCCCTCACTCTTTCTGACACTGTTTTTGCCTTACCCCTCTCTCCATCTCTCCCTCTCGCTCACTCTTCAGTCCTTTTCATCACTCCATCTCTTACTCTCTCTCTCACTCTCTATTTTATCTTTCTGTGTTATTTATTTACTCTCACTTACACCTCTCTATCTCTCTCTTGCTCATAATTCTATCTCCCTCTCTTCGCTCTCTTTACTCACTCTTTCTCTTCTTCTATCTCTTTCTCCTCCTCCTATACACACACTCTCTCAATTGCTCTCACATCTTGCTCGCTCACCTTATATCCATCTCATTATTTATTGTTTTTTGCTCATACATCTCTCTTACCTCCTTGATCCCTCCCTCATTCAATCCATCCTTCCCTTTTTTATTGCCTCCCTCCCAATCTAACTCCCTTCTCCCACTCCTCTTGCACTCACTCATTAATTCCCCCTCCCAATCTCAATATATATTTATTTTTGCTCATACATCTTACTCACTCTCACTCTCCCTCCCTCACACACTCACTTTCAGTTTCTCTCACATATAGCTCTCTCATATCATATCCTTCTTATTGTTGTCTCTCTCACACACTCTCTAATGCATTTCTTTCATCACTCTCTTATCACTTACTCACTCTTTCTCCCCAACTATCTCTCACACTCCTCTCGCCCTATCTCGTCTTTCATTAATTCAATCTCTCTATCTTTATCTTCCTCTCCCCTCCCTCTCTCTCTCTCTCACCATATCTCACTCTATTTATCCCTCTCTCTACTTCTCACTCATTATCTTTTGGTCTATCTTCCCTGAGAACTCTTATCTATGTATTTCTCTCTTACCCTCTTTCCCTCTTTCTCTTCTGCTCATGCTTCAATACCAATCTTTACTCTCTCTTTTGTTCTCTCTCTCTCTCACTGTTTAATTCATCTCTCTTTGTATGTTGTTTGCTCTCATTTCCACCCTTTTTGTTTCTCTTTTCCTTTCTTATATCTCCCTCTCTTCTCTTTCCTCACTCTTTCTCTCCCTCTATCTCTCATTCTCTCTCATTCTCCCTCCCTTACACACTCTCTTTAAATTGTTCTCACATCTTGATCTCTCCCCTCATATTCATCTCATTATTTCTTATTTTCTGTCAAAAATCTCTCTTTCCTCATCGTTCCTTCCCTCTTTCAATACTTACTCCCCTCTTGTGTTCCTTTATTCGTATCTCAGGCCTCTTTCCATGTCCACGTGCATTCACTCCTTCACTCCCTCTCCCCCCTCTCATTTCTTTATCGCTCTCTCTCATTCCCTCTATCTTGCTCTCTCTTCTCTCACTTTCTCTTTTCCTTATTTCCCTCCCACTCTCCCTCTCCCTTTATCTTGCTCTATCTCATTCTTCCTGTCTAATTCTCTCCTCCGCTCCTCTCCCTCCATCCCTTTCTATCTCAATCTCTCTCCCTTGCTCCCTCCTTCCCTCTCCATCTCCGTCTCTTCTTCACTCTTTCTCACTTCTCTTATTCTCCCTCCCTATCTTGGTCTAGCTCATAATCGTTTGAGTTATTTTTCTCTATCATTTCCTATCTCCCTCTCTTAAGTCTTTCTTGCTCTCTCTCCCTGTCTCACTCCCTCTCTCTCTTTAATCTCTCTCAATCCCTCCTCCATTCTCACTCTCATCCTTACTCTTGCCCTATATCTCTCAATTTCACACTCTCTCCCTTTCACTCCATGTCTCTAACTTTCTCTTATGTTTCTCCCTGTCTCTCTCTTTATCTCTCTTGCTCCCTTTTCTCTCACTTTATTCATTCTTTAACTTCCTATATCCATCACTCTAACTCACTTTCTCTTCCTCTCATTCTCTCACTCTTCTCTCTTTCACCCTTCTTCTCTATCATTGTTTATTACTTCCTCTCTTTCCCTCCCTCTTTCCCTCTCTCCCAATTTATTTCGCTCACTTTTCTCTCTATAGCTCTCTCTCTCTGTTTCCCTCTATTTCTTCACTCTCACTTCTTTCTCTATTTCTCTCTTGCTCTGATTCTCTCTCCCATCCCCGCTCCCTCACTCTCCTCAAATTCTCTCCCACTATTACTCCCTCACTCGTTTCTCTCTTGCACACTTTCTTCCTTTGTCTCTCCCTTTCCCTCTCACTTTCTCTCCCTAACTCTTTCTCTCTTACTGAATCTATCATTTACTTTCTTGTTTCGTTTCTCTTACTCTCTTCACCCACTCTTTCTCTTCAGCTTCACGCTCACTTCTACTCCCTCTCCTTATCTCTTTCACATCTCTATCCTCTCTTCCACTTTCAATCGCTGTCTTTATTCTCTATCAACTTCTCTCTTACTCTTCTCACTTATTCTCTTCCTCAATTCACCCACTTTCTTTCTCTATTTCTCTCACTTCTCTCCTTCATCACTCTCTCTCCCACTTCTCTTCCTGGTTCTCTTCATTCTCTCTCTCATTCTCTTATTCTACTCCCTCTATCTCTCTTGCTCACTCTCTGTTTCTCCATCATTCCTCATTCTCCTTGTCTCCATATATCTCTATCAGTCTCACTTCCTCCTTTGCCCCCTTCTTCTCCTCTCCCTCTCCTTCTGTCTCTCCTCATTTCTTCTCTCCCGCTCTCTCCCTCTACCTCTATCATCTCTTCCTCCACCTCCTATTCTCATACATTCTCTCTCTCTCTTCTTATCATGCTCTCTCTTACTCTCCCTTCCACTGTCTTTCTCTTCCTCTCTATATATATACTCTCACACTTTCTATGCCTCTATCCCCCACATCTCTCTGTCCCCTCCCTCTTCGCTCCCTCACACTCACTCTCTATTACACCTTCATTTTTATGTTTTTGCTCAATCAATTCTCTTAATCTCTCTTCTATCGCTCTCTCTCCCCCTCATTACTCAACTCCTTTTCTCCTTTTATCTTCCGTTCCCGCTCCCTTCCTCCCTCCCTCCCTCTATCTCTTTCTCCTTCTGTCTCTCAATATTTCTTACTTTCTCTCACTCTTCTTTTTACCTTTCTCCTTTCCTCCCTCTTCCACCTCTCTATCTTCATGTCTCCCACTCTCTTTCTATTTATCTATCTTCTGGTTCTTTTACTTGCTCTCCTTATCACTCTTGATCTATATCTCTCCCTCCTTCACTCTCTCATCTATCTCTATTTCTCTATAATTCTCACTCCTCTCTCCCTACCTCTCTCTCTTTAATTCCACTCTCTTAGTTTCCCTTTGTCTCACCAATTCTCTGTTCTATCCCTTTATCTTTCTCTCTTCTCTGCTCTCTCTCCTCCCACTCCTTCACTCTCTCTATCCTCCACGCACAATCTCTCTTTTTCTCTTACTTCTTTCCCTCCCTCCTCCCACCCTCCCCCCCCCTCGCTCTTACTCACTCTATCTTCAAATCTCCCACACTCAGTCTCCATCTAACTCCCTCTCTCCCTCTCTATCCTTTTTTTTCCTCCTACTCTCCTTATCCTCCTCTCTCTTGATCCCTCTCTCACATGCTCTCTCTTTCCCTCTCTTGCTCTCTCTTCCATCAGTCTCTCTTCTCTCTATTAATTTATCACACTCTCTCACTTTCTTACTCCCTCTTCCTCTCTCTTTAGTTTCACTCTCATTGTTACGACTTCATATCCTCTCCTTATGTTGCTCCATGATTACTCTCTTTTGTAGCTCTCTCTCCTCTATCACTCTCCATCTTCCTCCCTCATCCTTCTATTCTCTGTGCTCCCTCTCTCTCCTCTCTTCATCCCTCCTCTTCCTACTTCTTCCTCATATATGTGCTTGTTCACTTTCTCTCCCTCTTTCTTCCCCTCTCTTTCCCTATCAAACCATCATTCACTTTCTCGTCCATATCCCACCCTCTCTCTTCCCCTTCCCTCCCCTCTCTTCCTTTCTCTTTGTCATTTCTTTCCCTTTATCTTTCACACTCTCTCCCTTCCTCCTCATTAATAGTTATCTCTCTCTTCTTTATCTCATTTAGGCATTCCTTCCTCCTCTCTCCCTTCCGCTCATATCTTCTCTGGTCTATCTCTTATCTCTCTCTCTCTCATTCACTTTTTCTCCATGTATCACTTTTAACTGTCACTATGGCCCTCTCTTTCTCTTTGAATTTATTGTTCTCTCTCTCTCTCGCTTGCTCTCTATTTCATGTCGCTCTCTCTCCTCTCTCTCTCTTTCTCTTCTTTCTCTCTTTATCCCCTTGTCTCTCCATCACATCCCACAGCTCCCTCCCTTTTAATCAACCTCATATCATCGTTCACTTTTCTCTCTCAATCTCTTTAGCTCGCTTTCTTGCCCTATCTTACTGTCTCTTCCATTGCTCTCCAGTTCCTTCTTGATTTTTTCCTCACACACTGCTTTCTCTTTATTTTATTTCTCTCTCACTCACTCACTCTCCCTCTATTTCTCACCTGCTCAATCTTACAATATCTCTCTATATGTATTCTCTCTTTCTCTCATAATATCTCTCTCACTCTCCCTCTCTCTAACATAATATCTCTTTTTCTCTTGCCCTTCCTTTTCCTATTTTTGTTTCTTCCCTTACCTCTCTTCTCTCTCAATTTCTCGATTGCCCACTCACTCTTTCTCCTCCCCCTCTCTTTCTCATTTATAGTCTTACTCGCTCTTACTATCTCTCCGATTGCTACCAATTCCCTCTCTCTTCTAATTCTTTCTCCTTCTCTATCACTCACACAAACTCTTGCATCCCTCCCTCTGTTTCCCTCCCTCTCAGTAACTCTCCCTCCCTCCCTCCCTCTCTCTCTTAACACCTCCATCTACCTCTCTCACTAGCTCGCTCTATCTCTCCCTCTCTCTCTCCTCTTATTCTCTCTCCTCATTTTCTAGCTCACTCTCTTGCTCAAGCTTCCTTCACACTATGTTCTCTCTCCCTCTCTCTTCCTCTCTCGTTACCTCTCTCTTCAATCTCTCTCACTCCCTCCTCTTAATTTTTCTCTATTTATACTCTATCTTTATTGATCTATCTTTAATTACTTCTTCTCTATTACTCTCACTCACACACACTTTCTCTCTTCCTCTTGTTTCCTCTCTTGCTCTTTCTCTCTCAGTCCCACTCTTCGTCTCTATATCACTCTGACTCTTAATTTGTCCTCTCTTTCTCGTTCTCTATTCTTTCTCTCCCTCTTAAGCTCGCTTTGATTTCTCTCTTCACTTTCTTTCATTTCATCTCTTCGGATCTCCCCCACTCTCTCTATCTTCCTCTCTCACATTCCTCATTCCCTCTTTATGTCTCCTTCTTCCTCTGTTTCTCTGTCTCTCTTTAACATACTCTCTCACTCTCTCCCTCTACTGCTGCATCTCCCTTGCTCTCCCTCTCAATCTCTCCCTCGATCTCTCTCTCACTCATCTCCTTTGCTCTCTCTCAATCTCTCCCTTGCTCAAGTTTTTCTCACTCTATTTACTCTCTCTTTTTGTCTCTCACATTCTCTTTATCTCTCTGTCTTAATCTTTCACTCTTCAATTTCTGTAACTCCCTCTCTATCTCTCTCTTTCTCACTCTCTACCTCTCTCTAACTCTCTTCTCTATCTTCATTCATTGCTCTCTTGCTTTTCTCTCACCTACTCTCTCTTCTGTCACTTGTACTTCTCTCTTTTCTCAATCTTTCTGTCCCACATCCCTCGTACACAATCTATCTCTCGCTATCCAACTTTTTTCTCTCTCAATCTTTCTCTCTTCTCACTCTCATTATTCCTAACTTTCTCTCACACTTCCCTCTCTCCCTCCCTTTCTCCCCTCCTCTGTCACACTTATCTCTCAATCTATTTTCCTTACTCATGTCCTCACTTTATCCCTCTCCATCTAAATATTTATCTTGTTTCCTCCCTCACTCATTCATTCCCTCACTCTCTATCTCTCTCTTCTCTTCCTCCCTCCCTCCTCTACACTCTCTATCCCTTACTACCCTTTTAATATCTTTCTTCTCTCCTATCCCTCTCTCTACATCCATCTCTTTTATCCTCTTCTCACTCTCACATTCTTTCCTCTTTCTTTATAGATCTCTTCACTCTCTCACACTTGCACGCTTAATCTATCTCACTATGTCCCTCTATCTCTCTCACTCCCTTAATCTTGCTCTCTTTTTGTCTCCCTTATGTAGCTCACTCTTCTCTCTCCATCTCACGCACTCATACACTCTCTCCCACTCTCACTCATACATACTCTCTCTCGCTCTCCAACTTTTATCTCTCCCAATCCCTCTCTCTTCTTTCTCATTGTTTCGCACATTCTCACACACTTCTCTTGCTCTCTCCCTCTCTCCCTCCCTCTCTCCATCTCCTCTTTCTCTCACTCTCCTTTCCTTACTCTTGTTCTATATATCACCCTTCATCCCTCACTCGCTCTCTCTTTCATTCTCTCGCTCTCAATCTCTCTCTTCTCTTCCTCCCAACCTTGATCACACTTTCTCTCCCTTCCTACCCTCTTAGTATCCTTTTTTTCTCTTTCCCTTTCTTTTATCCTCTTCTCTCCCTTACTCTCTTCTCCAATTTCTCTAGCTCTTAAACGCCTCACTCTCTCCCTCTATCATTCACCCCCTCATTCATTCCCTCTCTAGATCCCTCTTATGTTGTGCACTTTTCTCTCTTCATCCCCCACACTCATACACTCTCTCACACTCTATTAATTTGTCTCCCTCTCTCTTGCTTTAGCTCCATTTCTTGCTCTCTATCCGACTCT
The DNA here is from genome assembly GCA_022702705.1 of Papilionanthe hookeriana x Papilionanthe teres. Lineage (NCBI taxonomy): Eukaryota > Viridiplantae > Streptophyta > Magnoliopsida > Asparagales > Orchidaceae > Papilionanthe > Papilionanthe hookeriana x Papilionanthe teres. The sequence continues at coordinate 36,757,818 of CM040430.1, read as the reverse complement.
ATTACCATTTTATTTTTCTCTCTCACTCTCTCCTCTCCCTCCCTTCATCTTTCTGTCTTCTCTCTCTATTCCCTTCTCTGTCACTCTCTATCTTTTTCGCTCTCTATCTTTTCTATCTTATACTTTCTTTTACACTCTACTTTGTTGTTCTCCCTTCTAGCTTATCTTTTACTTTTCTCTCACTCTATCCCACACTCTCTCTCCTATCTCTCTCTTACTTCCACCCCCTCCCTCCTTGTCCTTACCTTTATCCCTCTCTTTCTTAGTCCCTCCCTCACTCTATATTCCCCTGTTCTCCCTCACTTTTTACCTCTCACTCAATCTCTCTTCCTCTCTCCTGCAATCTCTTGCCTCCTTCTCTCCCTCGCTCTTTTCAAATTCATCCCCCTCTCACTCCCACTAAATATTTTTTTCTACCACTCACTCTCTCTCTCACTCTCTTTATATCTTCCTTCACTCTCTCTTTCTCTATCTCCACTCTCTTATTACTTTACACACTCTTTCTCTCCATCCATGTCTCACTCTCTTCCTTCCTCCCTCTCTTGCCCTTTCATTAATTTAGTCTCTCTCATTCTCCCCCTCCCTCTCGCCTTATATCTCTCAATATCTCCCTTTTTCCCCCTCTAACTCTCTATCTTTTTCTCCATCTTCTTTAAGTCTCTCTTATCTTTCTATTTCTGCCTTACTCTCTCTTCCTCTCTCCCTCGCCTTCACTCTTTGATCCCTATCTTTACTCCCTCTCTCATAAAAGGGAGAGGAATAAAACTTAGAGAAAAAAGTGATAGAGCAAAAGAATGAGAGTGTGTGTGTGATAAAGAGAGAGCAATAGAGAAAGTGAAGCATAGAGAAGAGTGAGAGAGGGAGAGAGGGAGAATGCGAGAGATTGAGGGAAGGGGTGTAGAGATTGAAGAGAGTGGAAGTGAGTTAGGTTGAAGGAGTTTGGAAGAAGAGAGAATAAGGGAAGAAAGTGAGCGAGAAGGAGAGGAGCAGAACATGAGATTGAACGAGAGGATGATAAAGATGAAGTGAGTGAGAAAGAGAGATGGAGAGAGGTAGAGAGAGTTTGTGTGAGAGTGAGAGTGAGAGAAGAAGAGTGATGAAGTGAGGCACAGAAGCAATATAGAGGGGAGAGAGGGGATACATATTGAAAAGAGAGAGAGAAGAGAGAGAAGTGGAATAAAGATGATGTGAGAGAGAGTGAACATGGAGTGAGAAAGAGATTGGAAGGAGGGAGTAAGAGTATGAGTAAGACTAATAGTAAATGGAAAGAGTGAAAATGGAACGAGAAAGGGATAGAACGTCAAAGAGAAATAAAGGAAGAGTAAGGGATGAGAGAGCATGGGAGAGGGAAAGAGTGAGTGAGCGAGATCGGGAGCAAGAGAGAGATAAGGAGAGTGGAGAAAGAGAGGGATGTTGGGAGTGAAAGAGAGATGGAAAGTGAACGAGAGGTAGTGAGGGATAAAAGTGTTGAGAGAGAGATATAAGAGAGAGTGAGAGAGAGTAGAGAGATAAAAGGATGAAATAGAGAGTGTGAGATAGAGAGGGATGGAGTGAGCGAGAATAAGAGAAAGAGGGATTGAGATGGATTAATGAGAGAACAATAGAGAGAAAGCGATAAAGAGTGAAAAAAAATAGAGCAAGAAGAGGAGATTGACTAAGAGAGAGTGAGTGAGAGGTAAAGAGATAGGGAGAATAGAAGAATGGCAAGAGAGAGAGCAAAAGAGAGAGGAGATTGAGAGAGAGACAGGGGAAGATAGAGAAGGAGATGAAGGGAGGAAGATAGCAGGGAGAGAAGAGAGAGAAAGCGATAGTGGGAGGGATGGAAGCAATAGAGAGGGAGAGAGAGTGAGGAATAGAGGAAGAGAAAGAGTGAGATGAAAGAGAAAAGCTAGAGCAACAATGAAGGGAGCAAACGAGAGCATGAAATAAAAAAACTAGAGTGCAACAAAGAGAGAGCGGGGAAATAATAGAGATGAGGATAGAGGGAGAAGGGAGAAACATGCAGCAATGGGGTGAGAAACGGTGTAAGAGGAAGAGCAAGATGGTAAGGGAGAGTAAGATAGAGATCGCAAAATTGAGCTTAAGAGCATGAGAGGGAGAGAATTTGAGAGAACGAGAAAGTGTGATAGAGTGTATGAGTGTGAGTGAGACGGAGAGAGAAAAGAGCTACATAAGGGAGACCTAGAGAGGGCAAGAATGAGGGAGTAAGAAAGATAGAGGGAGAGAGAGTGTGATAAAGAGAATGAGAGTGAGAGAATGAAAGAGATCTAAAGAGAAAGAAGAAAGGAGAATGAGGGAGAGAAGAGGATATAAGAAAGGGAATAAGAGAAATGGACAAGAGAAAAAAGAAAAGATATTATGAAAGTGGAAAGGCAGAGAGAGTGTGAGGGAGGAGGGAGTAGAGAAGAGCAAAAGAAATAGGGAAAATTAAAAAATAGTAATAAAAAGGGATGAGAAAAGGGAGTGGAGAAGAGCAAGAAAGGAAGCTAAAGTGATTGACAGAGAAAGTAAGAGAAGATACGAGGTTAAGAGAAAGGGATGCATGAAGTGAGAATGAGAGGAAGGGAGAGAGTTAGAATGATGGATGTTGGATAATAAACAACGAGTAAAGAGAGAGAACAAAGTGTAAGAGAGAGCTCGAGAGCAAGAGAACCTAATGGAGAGTGAGACTTAGTGAGAAGGGGAGAGAGAAAGAAAGAGAGAGATAGAGGGAAAGAGTGAAAAAGGGGAGATAGATGGAGAGAGTTAGAGAGACTAAATAGAGAAAGGGAGTGAAAGAGGGATAGAGAGATGGGAAGCTAGAGAGGAAGAGAGAGTAAAGGATAGTGAGCAAAATTGAGATAAGGAGGGAGATTAAGAGAACATGTGAGATGGAAAAAGAGAAGGAGATGGAGATGGAGAAAGATTGACATAGTCTGAGTGGGAGGGAGGGATGTGAGAGGGAGAGTATAAGGGAGAAATGATGAGAGAGTGAGGGAGATAATGGAAGAAGAAGAGTGAGAGAGAAGTAGAGAAAAGAGAAAGTTAGAGGAGAGAGCAAGAGAGAGAGTGAGAGAGAGCGATAGAGAAAACGAGAGAGAGAGAGAGAGAGAGGAGTCAATGAGTGAGTGCAATAGGAACGAGAGAGAGGAGTAAGATAGGGATAGAGTGAGAAAGAGAGGGAAGTGGGGTTGTAAGAGGAGGAGATCAAGAAGGAAAGAGAGATAGATAAGATAAAATATGAAACAAATAGATGGATATGAGGGTAGAGAGCAATATGTGAGAAAACTGAGAGTGAGTGTGTGAGGGATGGAGAGTGAGAGAGAGTAAGAGTGACATAGAGATGGAGTGAGTAAAGAGAGAGAAGAGAGGCTGATAGAAGAAAGAGCAAGAGAGAGACATAATGGGAGCAAAGGAGAGCAAGAAAATAATAAAGTGAGGTGAAATAGAGATTGAGAGAGAGAACAAAAGAATAAGTAAAGATAGAGATTAAAGAGTGAATTAGAAGGGAGAGATAGAAAGGGGTTGAAGAGAGAGTGGGAGGGAGGAGACTGAGAAAGGACTCAGAAAAGAAAGAGCAAAATATAACGAGTAAGAGGTAAAGAGAGGAAGTTGTTGCGGGAGATTTGCAGAGGTGTGAGGATGCGAGGAAGATAGAGAGAGAATGAAGCAATGAAAGAAGTAGAGAGTGAGGATTGTTCGGAGAGAAAAGTGGGTGAAGAGATAAGGATGAGTGATAAAAAGAGTGAGCAAGAGAGTGTCTGTGTAATAGAGAGCAATAGAGAAAGAAAAGTGATAAAACATTCCGAAAAGAGTGAGAGAGGGAATGAGTGAAAAGAGAGAGGTGGAGAGAGTATGAACGAAGGGAGTGAGGGAAGATATAGAAAGAGAGTGAGTGAGAGGGAGTGAGGGGGTAGAAATTGAGATTGAAGTAGACGGTGATGAAGAGGAAGTGAGTCAGAGGGAGAGAGTGTGCGTTGAGAGAAAGAGAGCGAGAGAGGGAGAGAGGGAGGGAGGCAAGGAAGTAAATGAGAAGGGGATAAAGATAGAAAGGAAAGAGAGAAGAGAGAACAACATAATAGAGAGTGAGTGAGAGAGATTAAACATGGAGGGAGAGAGACTGTGTGTGGGAAAAGGGAGAAAGAGTGATCTTGAAATGGAAGAATGAGAAAGAGGGAGACGGAAAGGGAGAGAGCATAAGAGAGAAATTAAGAAAGGCTGAGGTAAGAGAGAGCTCTAGAGAGGGAAAGATTGAGCGAGTGAGATAAGGAGAGTGGAGAAAAAAGGACTGTAGGGAGCTAAAGAGAGGTTGTGAGGGATAAACTATGCTAGAAGAGTGAGAGAAAGAAGAGAGAGTGAGAGAGATAGAGAGATAAAGAGAGATGGAATAGAGGGTGTGTGTGTGAGATAGAGAGTATAGAGTGAGCAAGAAAGAGAGATACCGAGAGGGAGTGGATTGATTGAAGAGGGATCAGTATAGAGAAAGTGATATATTGTGAAAAGAAATAAAGAGAGAAGAGAGACTGAGGGAAAATGGGTAAGAGAGTGAGTGAGAGGTAAATTGATGAGGTAATAGAAGAATGACAAGAGAGAGACAGAGTAAGAGAGAGGGAGATAGGGAAGGAGAGGGACGGAGGGACAATGTAAGGGAGGAGGGGAGGGAGGGAGAGAAAAGAGAGAAACAGACAGTGTGAGGGATTGAAGCAATAAAGATGGAGACAGACAATGTGGGATGGAGGAAGAGAGAGTGAGGGAGAGAGTGGGAGTGAGGGAGTGAGGGAAAGCAAGAGAGAGAGACAGAGAGAGAGAGAGAGAGAGAAAGAGAGAGAGAATGAAGATATAGAGAGAAATAGAGAGGGATAAATAGAGAGAAATAGAGAGATATAATAAAGAGTGTGTGAGAGAGCATGAGTGGTAAAAAGAAAGGAATTGAGAGATAGAAAGAGGGTGTGAGAAAGATTGAAGAAAGTTAGTGAGCAAGAGAGGGAGAGAGTGCTAGAGAGAAATAGAGAGTGCTAGAAGATAGAGCAAGAGAGAATGAGAGAAAAGGTGAGATAGGGAGAGAGCAAAAGAATGGATGATAAAGAGTGAGAGAGGAGTTGTAAAAGGAGCGAGGGTGAGGGAAGGAGGGAGAGAGGGAGAGAAAGTGCGATATAAAGAGAAAGAGGAATGTGAGTGAGGAAGGGAGTGAGGGAGGAGGATAGAGGAGAGAGAGTGGGAGAATGAACTAAGAGAAATAGTGAGAGAAGATGGACTAGCAGTACATAGAGTTGGTTAGAGAGATAATAAAGAGTGAGAAATATAGAAGAAGGGAGGGGAGTGAGCTAAGTTGAATAAAGGGAAGGAGCGAAGAAGGAGAGAGAGTGAGAGAGAAATTGTGAGAGAATAAAGTGAGATAAAGAGGGAGATGAATATTGAGAGGCAGAGTGAGAGGGAAATAGAGTAAGAGGGAGAGACAAAGATAGAGAAAAGAGGGTGAGAAAGAGAGTGAGTAAGATTGAGAGTGAAATTTAATAGAGAGAAAGAGAGAGAATGAGTGTGGTAAGAGATTTTGAAGAATGAGAGAGAAGGTTAGGAGTGGAAGTAAGCAAGAGAGAGAGCAAGAGAGATTGTTTGTGGGATAGTGGGTGTAAAATGATACATAAGAGAAACTAACAGAACACAAACTAAGAGACGGATAACAAAGAGTGAGAATGAGAGAGGGAGTTAAAGAGATTTATATGAGACGGAGTAATGGAGGGAGGGGGAGTGAGAATAGAGTGGGGGAATATAGCGAAAGAGGGAGTGAGTGAGAGGGACAGAGGGAGGGTTAAGAGGAGAAAGAATGAGAGAGAGAGATATATATATAAAGGTTGAGGGGAAATCCATGAGAAGGATAGATGGAGAGAAAGAGAGACCATTTGTGAGAGAGAGGAACAAGTGAGAGAAAGGGGAAGGAGTGAGAGAGAACAAGAGTGAAGGCGATATAGGAAGGGAGAGTGTGAGAGAGAGAAGAATGGTCAAGAAAATAAAGAGCATAAGAGAATAGAGAGTGAAAAAAGAGAGAGGCAAGTTGTAAAAGTTAGAATTAAATAGAATAGAGAGGAGCAACAATGAGAGAGAAAGAAAGAAGTGTAAGGAAGGAGAGCAAAAGAGAGAGCAAGAGAGACAATGAGAGTGGGTTTGAGAGAGAGAGAGAGAGCGAAAGAGGGAGTGTTTGTGTGTGAGTGAGTGTACTGAAAAAAGGGTTATAGAAGTGAGAGCATGAACTATTAATAATAAAGAGTAACAAATAGAGACAAGGAGGGAGAGAGAGATTAAAGAGAGGGAGTGACAGAGGTAGAAAGAATGAGAGAAGTAGAAAGAGAAGAAAGAATGAAGGAAGATAATGAAAGAAGAAGAAAGGCTGAGGAAAAGAAAAAGAGTAAAAGAGGTAGAGAGTGTGAGGAAAGAAAGAATGAAAGAGAGAGGGAGTGGGGAATAGAAAATGATGGGGAGGTGAAGAGAGAGGGAAAGATAGAGGGGAAGGAGAAGAGAGAGAGAGAGAGAGAGAGAGAGAGAGAGATTGAGGGAGGGAAAGAGAATGTGTGAGAGCGAGTGAGGGTTAGAAAGAGAGAGGGAAAGATGGATCTGGATAGAAAGTAAGAGATTATTTGTCTTTCTCTCAAGATCTCATTCTCCCTCTCACACCTTTTCTCTTTATCGGTCTCACTCTCTCCCTCCATCTTTCTCACTTTCTCAATCTTGCTCTCTCTAGGTCTTCATTATGTAACTCGCTCTTCTTTTTCCATCTCACACACTATACACTATCTCCCTCTTTCAATTGCTCTCCCTCTTTCTTTTTAAATCTCTTTCACTCTCTCATACTCATGCACACCCTCTCTCTCGATCCTCAACTTTTATCTCTCCCAATCGCACTCACTTTTTCTCATTATTTCTCAAATTCTCTCACACTTCTCTCATTCCCTCCCTCTCTCTCTTCCTCTCTCTATATACTCTTTGTCTCACTCTCCTTTCATTACTCTTGCTCTCACTCTCTCTATATATCTCTCTTAATCTATCCCTCACTCTCTCTTTCATTCTCTCGCTCTCTATCTCTCTCTTATCTTCCTCCAAACCTTTCTCCCACTCTGTCTCCTCCCACCTCCCTAGTATTTTTTTTTTCTTGACCCACTCTCTCTTTCCCTTCTTTATATCCTCTTCTCTCCCTAACTCTCTTTTCCTCTTTCTCTCTGGATCTCCTTCACTCTCTCAATACATTACTCTTTAACTCTCTCACTCTATCTTCTATCATTCCCAATGCCTCATTCGTGCCCTCTCTAGGTCTCCCTTGTGTAGCTCAGTCTTCTCTATCCATTTCATACACTCATACACTCTCTTAAGCTCTCTTATTTCTCTCCATCTCACTCTCATTAGTTCCATTTCTTACTCTCTATCGCACTCTATTTTACCGTTTTGCTTTTTCTCTCACTCTCTCCTCTCCCTCCCTCACTCCATCTCTATTATGCTCTCTCACACTCTCTAACTCTCTATTCTCTTTTTTTATCTTATGCTCTTTTAGACTCTACGTTGTTGCTCTCGCTTCTATCTTTCCTATTACTTTTCTCTCGCTTAATCTTCCACTCTCTCTCTCTCTCCTCTCTCGTTTCCATCCCTCCCTCTCTCATTTTCTCACTTATCTACGTCCCTCCTTTATTTAACTTTATCTCTCTCTTTCTTGCTCCCTCCCTCAATCTATATTCTCCCATTCTCCCTCACTTCATACTCCTCACTCACTCTTACTTGATCTTCCGTTAGTCTCTCTTCTCACTCTATCTTCCTTTCTATTTCCCGCTCACACTCTCTTTAAATCCTCTCACCGCCTCATTTTATCTCTCTTTCTCATTCACTCTCTTCTTCTCTCTCACCGTCTATTCCACCTCTTTTTATCCCTCTCTCACTCTCTATTTTGTTTTCTTTTGATGCTCTTTTTATCCATCACTCAGTCTCTCTCGCTCTCCCTCCTACTTTCACTCCTTTCATTCCTCTCTTTATCTTGCTCTCCTTATCTCTCTCCCTCTCTCACATTCACTCTTCCCTTACTCTATGTTCCCTCTGTTTCTCTCTCGCACTCTCTCCCTTTCTAGCTTCTCTTCCTCTCTCTTGGGTTTCACTCACACTCTTACTCCCTCTTTTTCTCACTTTCTCATTCCATGTTAAGAAACACTCTATCTCTCACTCTCTCTTCTATTGCTCTCTCTCCTCACTCTCCTCTCAATCTTTCTCTCCCTCTCTCCCCAACTTTCAAGTTTCTTTCCCTACCTCCCCCTCTCTCTCCCATTCTCGCTCTTATTTCTCTATCTCATGCACTCTCCCCCTCCCTCCCTCTCACTCTCATCCAGTACAACCCCTTTCTCTCACACCTCATTCTCTACTCATGTCTCAATCTCTCTCTATCTCTATTACTTCCTTCACTCTCTCTTCTCTCTCACTCTCTCTTCCTCTCTCATTCCTACTCTCTTTCATTCCTCTTACTCCCATCATCAACCTCTCTCATTCTCACTCTTTTCTCTGTTTATGCTTTCTCACTATTTCTCTCTCTCTCGTCCTCTCCTCTCAATCTTTCTCTCCCTCTCTCCCCAACTTTCAAGTTTCTTTCCCTACCTCCCCCTCTCATCCTCCCTCCCTCTCTCCCTCTTTCATTGTTTCACTGTCTCTCTCTCCCCCTCTTACCCTCCTTCTCTCTCCATATCTCACTCTATATCTCCCTCTCTGCCTCTCACTCACTATCTTTTGCTCTCTTTCCTGAATCTCTTTTCTCTCTCTATTTTTGTCTTACCCTCTCTCCTTCTCTCCCTCCCGCTCTCTCTTCAATCCCTCCCTCCCAAACACTCTCTCTCTCTATCTCACTCCCTCCCTCTTAAACCCTCTCTCTCTATCTCACTCCCTCCCTCTTAAACCCTCTCTCTCTGCTCCATCTATAATTATCTCTTGCACCCTTTCTCTTACCCTCCCACCCAAACCCTCTTTCTCCCTCTCTTCCCCAAATTTCTTTCTTCACTTCCCCAAATTTATTTCTTCAACTTCACTTTCATTCTTACTCTCTCACTTTATCTCATTCACAATCCCTACTCTTTCTTCCTCTTTCAATCGTTATCTCGCTCTCACTCTCTATTCTCTCTGACTTTCTCTCTTACTCCCTTACTCTCTCTTTCTCTCTATTTTTGTCTCTATTTCTTGGTCCCTTCTCCCTTTATTAAATTTAAACTCAGTCTTACTCCCTCCCTCTCCCTTTCTCACTCTCTATTCTCTCTCTCACTCCCTCTCTATCTTACTCTTATGTTACTTTATTCTCCTCTCCTCTTACTCTTTCTCTGTCTATCTCACTCTCCCTTTCTCGTGCTCTCTCCCCTCCTACTATATCTCACACTCTCTTCTCTCCCTCTGTCTATCTCTCTCACACACATGAACTCTCTCTTTCTCTCCCTTTTTCCCTCCCCTGCTCTCCCACACTCCATCTCCCTATCACTCTCTTCACCCTCTCTCTCTCTCACTCATTCGCTTGTTTGCCTTCCATTTCGCACACGTTTTCACTCATTATTCTCTCACTCTTTTTTACTATATATTTTATTCCTCCCTTCTTTGAATTTTTCTATGAATTTTTTTTCCCTCTATCCTCCACTCCCTCTCTCACTCTCTCAATCTTTTCTCGCTCTCCATCTCTTTCATTCTTGCACTCTATCTATGATTCTGTTATGTCACTCTCTTCTCTCACTCTGTCATTTGCTCTTTCTCACTCCATCTCTCCATCCCTCTCTTACTCTAACTCACTTTCCTCATGCCTCTCTATTTGCTCTCTATTTCTCACTCATTTTACTTACACTCTTTCCATCTCTCTCCATCTATCTTTATCTCTATCTCTATATCACTTGTCCCTCTCTTCTTTCACACTTTATCTTTCTCTCCCACTTTGCCTCTATCTCCCTCTATATACCTCTCATTCCATCTCCCTCTCCCTCTGCCCCTCCTCTCTTATTCTCTCCCGCTCTCTTCCTTTACCTTTAACCATCTCACACTCCACCTCCTATTCTCATACTTACCCTCACTCTTTATTTAATTACACTCTCTCTTACACTCGCTCCCATTATCTCTATCTTCCTCTATGTATATCCTCTCACAATTTTTCTCTCTCTATCCACCACATCTCTCTACCTTCCCCTTCTCTCTCTGACACGCTCGCTCTCTCCCTTGCTCCCCTTCTCTCCCACACTCTATTCCACCTTCATTATTGCATTGTTGCTCAATCTCTCCTCTCTCTCTTATGTTGCTCATTCTTTTTTGTCATTACTCTCCACTCTTTTTCTCCTTCTCTCTCTCTCATTCCCTCCATCACTCCCTCCCTCTCTCCATCTCTTTCTATCCTTCTCTTTCCCACTCTTTTCACATAATCTCTCTCTAATTATTTATTTATTTTCTCTCACACTTCTCTCTCTCCCTCACTCTTTTCCTCCCTTCTCCTTATCTTCATATCTCTTACTCTCTATCTATTTCTTATTCTTCTGCTCCCTTTCTTACTCTCTTGCTCTTTCCTCCTTCACTCTCTCTTCTATCTCTATTTCTCTCTCACTCTCTCTTCTCTCTCCCTCCCTACTCTATTTAATTACACTCTCTCTTCCTCACTCTATTCTCCTTTTATCTTACTCTCTCTCCTCTCACTCTTTTGCTCTCTATCCTACAAACTCTCTCTCTCTCCTCTCTTACTTCCTTCCCCATCCCTCGCCCTACCTCCCCTATTCTTTAACTCACTCTATCTTCCATTCTTTCAAAACTCTCTCTCCCTTTTCATCCCACTCTCCCTTTCCATCTATCTCTAGCTCTTAATTTCCTCTCTCTTTCCAGCTCTCTTTAAACCCTCTCAGTACCTTCCTATTTCTTTCTTTCTCACTTACTTTCTCCCTCTCACTCTCTATTCCATCTCTTTTTATCTCTCTTGCTCTCTCTTTCTCACTCCCTTAATCTTGTCCTTTCTAGATCTCCCTCATGTAATGCACTCTTTTCTCTCCATCTCACACACTCATACGCACTCTCGCCTCTCTCAATCTCTCTCCCCTCACCCTCGTTAGCTTCGATTTCTCACTATTTTTTTCATTTTGTTTTTTTCTCTCACACTCTTTTTATCACTTCTTTAATATATTCTCTAACTCTCTCTTTCTATTCTCCTTTTATAACTTATACTGGATCTTACACAGTCCTTTGTTGCTCTCTCTTCTGTCATTCTCTTACATTTTGTCACTCATTACCCCACTTCATCTCTCCTCTCTCTCTCTCTCTTGTTCTATCCCTCCCTCTCTCATTTTATCTCTTCTCTTCCTCCCTCCCTCTCCCTCCCAATATCCCTCTCCGTCTTGCTCTCTCTCTCTCTCTCTCAACAATCTCCTATTCTCCCTCACCTTTTACCCCTCACTTACTCTTGCTTGATCTTCTCTCAGTCTCTCTTGTCACTCATTGTCCCTTCAACTCTCTCTTCCTTTCACTTTCTTGATTTCCCTTTAAACCCTCTCAACACCAACTTCTATCTCTCTTTCTTACTCACACTCTCATTTTTCTCTTACTCTCTGTTCCACCTCTTTTTATCTCTCTCGCCCCTCTTCTGTCTATCTCTTTTCACACTCACTTTAACCCTCACTGCCTCTCTCTCGCTCTGCCTCCCTCTTTCACTCCCTTCATCACTCTCCTTCCCTGCTCTCCTTATCTCCTTTTCTCTTGCTTCATCTCTCGCTCGCTCACCCACTCCCTCTCTCTTAAACTCTTATCCCTGACCCTCTTCTTTCCATTTCTCTCTCACACACTATGTTTCTCGTTCCCTCTTCCTTTCTCTTCATTTCACTCTCACACATACTCCCACATTCCCTCTCTCTTTCTCACTCCATGTTCACTCTCTGTAACTTACTCTCTCTTCTATTGCACTCACTCCTCTCTCTCCTCTCAACTTTCTCTCCCACTCTCCCACACCTTTCATTCCTTCCCTTCCTCTCTCCCCCTCTCTTGCTCTCTCTTTCTCTCTCACACACACTCTCCCCCTCTCCCCCTCTCCCCCTCTCAATCTCTTCCAATTCATCCCCCTCTCTCCCGCTAACTCTAATTTTGTACCACATCTTTTCATCTCTCTCACTCTCTCGTCCATATCTTCCTTCACTCTCTCTTCCTCTCACTCCCACTCTCTTCCATCCCTCTCACTCCTTTTATCCATCTCTCTCTTCCTCACTCACACTTTTCTCTATTTATGCTTTATCACTTTTACTTTCTCTATTGCTTTCTTCTTGCTCTCTTTGACACACTGTCTCTTGCTCTCTTTTATACTCTCTTATCACTTTACCTATTCTTTCTCTCTAACCATCTCTCACTTTCTTCCTCCCTTCGTCTCTCCCTCTTTCATTAATTCAATCTCTTGCTATGTCTTTCCTCTGCCTCTCTCTATATTTCCCTAATATCTTCCTCTATTTATGTACCACTCACTATATTTTGCTCTATCTTCCCCGAGTCTCTCTTCTCTCTTGATTTCAGCCTTACCATATCTCCCTGTCTCCCTTTGCTCACTCATCAATCTCTATCTTAACTCCCTCTCTTGCTCTCTCTCTCTCTCTCTCTCTCTCACTCTATATTTCATTTCTCATTGTTATTTGTAAGCTCACTTTTGCCCCCTCACTGTCACTCTCCCTTGCACTTTCTTCAATCTCTCTCTCTTCTCTCTCTTTACTTACTCTTTCTTTCCCTCTTTCTATCACACTCTTTCTCACACTCCCTCCCTCACACACAATCTCTCAATTTCTCTCACATCTTGCTCTCTATCCTCAGATCCATCTCATTAGTTATTATGTTCTCACATACATCTACCATTCCTCCTTGACAACTCCCTTTTTCAATCCATCCCTCCCTCTCTTTCTTCCTCTCTCTCCTCTTGCACTCACTTGTTCACTCCCTCTCTCTCCCTCTCTTTCTCTCTATCGCTCCTTATCATTCCCTCTCACTTGCTCACTTATCTCTTAATTTCACTTTTCTCGATTTCTCTCTTGCATTTCTCTCTCTCTCTCTCACCCACTCTCTTATCCTTTCACACATTCTCTCCCTCTGCTACCCTCCCTCTCATGCTCTCTATCTCAATCTCTCTCCCTCTCTCCCTCACTCCCTCTCCACCTCCTTGTCTCTTCTCCTTTTAACTCATTCTCTTACTCTCCCTCCCTCCTTCCCTCTCTTTCTCCCTTTCACCTATCTCTCTTCTCTCTCTCCTCTTGCACTTAATCAATCTCGCTCCTTCCCTCTCATTTTCTCCATTAGTCTCTCCCATTCCTCTCTCTTGCTCTCTTCTCTCACTTTCTCTTCCCTCTATTTCTCTCTCACAATCTTCCGCTATCTCTCTATCTCTTTCATTTTACCACTCATGCTTTCCCTAACTCTCTCTATTTATTTCTTTTTACCCCTCTTCTCTCTATATCTCTCTCACTCTCCCCTCTCTCCATCCCACTTCTCAATGTCCCACTCTCTCTATCTCATTCTCTCTCCCTCTCTCCATCCCACTTCTCACCCTCCCACTCTCTCTATCTCTATATTATTCTCTCTCCCTCTCTGTCTTATTCTCACTATCTGTTCTCCTTTTCTATCTTATACTCTCTTTTACACTCTTCTTTGTTGCTCCCTTTCCTCTCTTCCTCTTCCACTTTCTCGTCATTCTACCTCAACTCCCTCTCTCCTCTTGCTTTCAACCCTTCCACTCACTTTCCCTCTCTTCTCTCCTTCCGTCGTTCCCTCTCTCTCCCTCCTTATCTCCCTCTTTATCTCCCTCTCTCTGCTCCCTCTCACACACACTAATATCATCTTCTTGTGCTCACATTACATCTCACTCACTTATTCTTACTCAATCTTTCCACAGCCTCTCTTCTCACTCCTCTCACTTTCTCTTTCCTACTCTCTCTTTAAATGCTCTCACTTCCACATATCTCTCTTTCTCCCCCACGACCTTCATCTCTCTCTCACTCTCTATTCCATCCCTCTTTATCTCTCTCTTGATATCTCTTTTGTCTCTCAATTTTGACCCTCCCATTATCCCTCACTTTCTCTCTCTCGCTCTCCATACCTTTTTCGCTCCCTTCATCCCTTTTTTTTTTCACACTCACCTTTGTTGTTCTTTCTTCTCTTTTTCCTCTTACTTTTATCTCTCTCTATTTCCCACACACTCTCTCCTCTCTCACTCTCTTGATTCCATCCCACCCTCTCTCATTCACTTTCTCTCTCCTTCCCTCACTCTGCCTCCCTTTATCGCTCTCCATCTCCCTCTCCCTCTGATGCTCCCTCTTCTTTCACCATTCTCCTGTTCTTAGTCTCTTTAATCCTCACTCATGTACTCTTACTCGATCTTCCCTTAGTCTCTCTTCTCACTCTCTCTCCCTTTCACTCTCTCTTCCTTTCTTATTCATGCACTCTCTTTAATCTGTCTCACTACCTCCTTCATTCTCTTTTTCTCACTTACTCTCTCCCTATCTCTCTCAGTCTCCATTCCATCTCAGTTTATCTCTTATTCTCTCTCTTTTCTCTTTTTTAATGCTCCCTTTATCGCTCACTGCCTTTCTCTTGTCTCCCTCCTCGTTTACTCCCTTTACCACTCACTTTCTCTCCCTCTCCTTATAACCCTCACTCTCACTCTCCCTGTCACTCGCCCACTCTCTCCCTCTCTCACGCTCTCTCTTCCCTCATTCTCTCTTCACTCTATTTCTCTCTCACACTTTCTCCCTTTCTCGCTCCCCCTTCTTCTCTCTTCAGTTTCACTCTCACTTCTACTCCCTCGCTCTCTCTGTCTAGCTTCATGTTCACTCTCTCTTCGATTGCTCGCTCTCCAGTATCTCCTCTCAATCTTCCCTTAGTCTCTCTTCTCACTCTCTCTCCCTTTCACTCTCTCCTCCTTTCTCATTCATGCACTCTCTTTAATCCGTCTCACTGCCTCCTTCATTCTCTCTTTCCCACTTACTCTCTCCCTATCTCTCTCGCCTCTATTCCATCTCGCTTTATCTCATATTCACTCTCTTCTATGTCTATTTTAATGCTCCCTTTATCTCTCACTGTCTTTCTCTAGTCTCCCTCCTCTTTTACTCCCTTCACCGTTCACTTTCTCCTGCTCTCCTTATCTCCCTCACTCTCGCTATCCGTCTCACTAGCCCACTCTCTCCCTCTCTCACGCTCTCTCTTCCCTCATTCTCTCTTCACTGTATTTCTCTCTCACACTTTCTTCCTTTCCCACTCCCCCTTCTTCTTTCTTCAATTTCACTCTCACTTCTACTCCCTCACTCTCTCTCTTTCTCGCTTCATGTTCACTCTCTCTTCGATTGTTGGCTCTCCTCTCAATCTTTCTCTCCCTCTCTCCTCTCTCTCTTGCTTCGTTCCCTCCCTCCCTCTCTCCCACTCCAGCTCTCTCTCCTTCTCTCTTTCCCTCTCTCCATCTCTCCCTCTCACCCTCATCCAACTCATGTCCCTCTCTCCCCCACTAAATATCATTCTCCATCCCATCTCTCGTTCCCTCTCACTTTCTCTCAATATCTTCCATCACTCTCTCTTCTCTCTCACCCTATCTTCCTCTCTCACTCATGTTCTCTTCAATGTCTCTTACTCCCTTCCTCTATCTCTCTCTTTCTCACTCTCTTCCTCTCCCGCACTTTTCGCTATTTATGCATCATCACTTTACTCACTATTCTATCCAACTATCTCACACTCTCTTCCTCCCTCCTTCTCTCCTTCTTTCATTATTTCAGTCCTCACTCTATCACCCTCTCACCCTCCCACTATCTCCATATCCCCTCTACATCTCCCTCTCTCTACCTCAGACTCAAATCTATCTTCCCTCAGTCTCTCTTCTCCCTATATTTCTGTCTCACCATATCTCCTTCTCTCCCTCTCGCTCACTTTTCAAATCCTATCTTCAATCCCTCTTTTTCTCTCTTTCTCTCTTTATTTCATCTCTCTTTATTGCATTCTTGCTCTCTTTTACCACTTCTCTCTCTCTCTATCATTTTGCTCTATCACCCGCATTTCTCTCACTTTACTCTCCTTACTCCTCTCTCTCACTTCATTTTTGTCACTAATTTACTCCTCCCTCACTCTCCTTTTCTCCATTGCTCTCTCATTCCCCCTCCATTGCTCACACTTCCTCTTTTCTCTATTTCTCTCTCACTCCTCTTCTCCCATTCTCTATCTCTCATCATTTCTCTCTTATTCTCTCCCTTCTGCTTCCCCCTCCCACTCTCCCTATCTTAATCTCGGTCCTTCTCTCTCCCTCTCTCCCTATTCATCTCCCTCTCTCTTTCCTTCTCATGCATTCTCTTATCTCCCTCCTTATCTCAAATATTGCTCACTATCTTTTGTGCTCTCTCAATTCCTATCTCTCTCTTAAATCTTTATCTCTCTCTCTCTCCCTCTCTCACTCCATCTCTCTCTTCAATCTTTCTCACTCTCTCCCTCTTTCTCTTCCTCTCACTCTCTCCCTTACTCTTGCCCTCTATCTCTCTCTTTCTTGCTCCATACCTTTCTCACTATGCCTCACTCTCTTTATGTTTCTTTCTCTCACTCACAGGCTCTCTCTTGCTCTTTTTTCTCTCTTTTACTCACTCTTAATCTCTCTGTCCATCAATCTCTCTCTCTTTTCTCTCACTTATCTCTCACCCCCTCTTCTCTCTTTTATTTTATTACTTCCCTCCCTTCCTCCCTTCTTATTTCTCTATCCAGCTCCATCTCTCTATTTCCCTCTCTTTCCTCACTCA
Source organism: Papilionanthe hookeriana x Papilionanthe teres (assembly GCA_022702705.1). NCBI lineage: Eukaryota > Viridiplantae > Streptophyta > Magnoliopsida > Asparagales > Orchidaceae > Papilionanthe > Papilionanthe hookeriana x Papilionanthe teres. The sequence continues at coordinate 36,741,079 of CM040430.1, read as the reverse complement.
TATCTTTTTACATCTCTTTCTCTCTTTTTGTCTCTCTCTCCTTTCCTGGCTCCCTCAATCTCTTCAGCTTCACTCTACTCCCTCACTCTCTTCTCTCTCATTCTCTCTTGCTAACTCTCACTCTCTCTCCCTCCTTCCCTCTCACACTCCCTCCCTAACTCTCTCTCTTGCTCCATCTATCGTTCCCTCGCACATACTCTCTCTCTCTCTCTCTCTCCATTTTTTGACTCTCTCAATCTCACTCTCTTCTCTCTCTTATTGTTTCTCACTTTCTCCCTCTTTCTCCTTGCCTTCCTCCTTCCTTTAACTCTCTCCCTCCCTCCATCTCACACCAATCTCTCACTCTCTTTTCTTTACTCATGTTCTCACTCTCTCCCTCTATTCCTATATATCTTTTTTGCTCCCTTGCTCACTCTCTATTTCAGTCTCTAACTCTTTATCTCACACTTCTCTATCTCTCTCCCTCACATTCTCTTCTCTTCCCACTCTTCTAATCACTTTTCTCTCTTGTCCCTCTCTTATATCATCTTCTCTCTCTCACTCTCTTTTTCCCCTTCTCTATAGATCCCTTTCATTCTCCCACTTTCGTTTTCTTTATTACACTCTCCCCCTCTATCTTTCTCACTCTCTCATTCTTGCCCTCTAAAGGTCTCCCTTATGTAGCTCACCCTTCCTCTCCATCTCACTCTCTCTCTCTCTCAAGCTATCACACACCTCATACACTTCTCACACACACTCTCTCAATCTCTCTCCCTCTCACCCTCTTATATTCCATTTCTCAATCTCTATCTCACTCTCTCTTACAATATTGCTCTTTCTCTTGCACTTTATCCTCTCTCTCCATTGCTACATCATCCTCTCTTCTCTCTCTATTCCCTCTCTATTATTTACTTCCTCTCTTTCTTGAACTACATTCTCTTTTCGACCATGTGCTCATTTTTTCTCTCTTCTTTGTTGCTCTCTCTTTCTCTCCCTCTATCCTCCACTCCATCTCTCCCCTCTCTATTCCTTCCATCCCTCACACTATCTTTTTCTCTCTCTACTCTCCCTCTCTCACATCCTTCTTTACTTCCTCCCTCCCTCCCTCCCTCTCCTTCCCCATCTCCCTCTCTGTCTACCTCTCCATCTCTCTCTTTTTCTCTCTCTCTCTCTCACCATTATTCCAATCTACCTATCTCTTTACCTCTCACTCACTCTCTCTTACTAAATCTTTTATCTATTTCTGCTATCTCTATTTCCTTTCCACTCGCTTTCACTTTCATTCTATTGTTGTCACCTTAGTCCAACTCACTCCTCTCTTAATCTCTCTTTTTAACTCCCTTCCTTCTCTCTCCCTCCTCTATCTCATCCCCAAATTTATTACCCTCTTTTATTTTTCTCTCGTAGATCTATTTCATTATCCCACTCTCATTCTCTATATTATCTCTCTCCTTCTTTCTCACTCCCACATTCCTGTCCTCTCTAGGACTCCCTTATGTAGGTCATCCTTCTCTCTCCATCCCACTCAAACTTTCGCTCAAGCTCTCAAGCACACTCATACACTCTCTCTCTTTCTATCACTCTTTCTCCCTCTCACCCACCTAAGCTTCATACTCCATGTCTCACTCTATAGCCTCCCTGTATCCTTCACATGCACTATCTCTTTCACTCTCTAACTTTTATCCCTACTAATCCCTCTCTCTTTTCTCTCATTGTTTCTCACATTCTCTCACATTCTCTATCTCTATTTCTTTCTTTCTCTCTCCCTTCCTCTCTTTGTAACTTCTATCTCTCTCCTCTTTTCATTACTCTTATTCTCACACTCTCCTCTCTATCTATATATCTCTTTAGATCCTCCCTCACTCTCTCTTTCATTCTCTCAAGATCACACTTCTTCGACTCTTTCACTTAAGTTTTCCCTCACTCTCTCTCTCTCACACACTCACAATCTATCTTTTGGTCAAACTTTCTCTCCCATACCCCACACGCACCCTCTCTCTTGCTCTCCAATCCTCTCTCTTGATCATTGTTTCACATTCTCTGACACTTCCTTGTCTCACTCTCTCCATCCCTCTCTCCCTCCCTCTCTCTATCTCTTCTAAATCTCTCTTTCTCTCTTATCCTTGCTCTTGTTCTCACTCTTTCCCTCACTATCTATATATCTCTCTTTACCCTCCCTCACTCTCTCTTTCATTCTCTCGCTCTCTATCTCTCTTCTCTTCCTCCCTCTCTCACTCATAATCGCAATCCATTCTCTCGCTCTATATCTATCCTCTCTTCCTCCCTCTCTCGCTCACACTCTCTCTCCATTCTATCCTCTCTGCCTCTCTATTTCATTCTCTCTTTCTTTCCCTCACTCTCTTTTTCTTCCTCACTCTCTCTTCATGTGTCTCTCGCACTTCCTCACTCCCCTTAAGTTTCTCTAACTAAGCTTCTCTCTGTAACTTCCCCTTCTCTCCCTTCTCCCTTGCTCTTGTCTCTCTCTTCTCCCTTTAGTTTCTCTAACAGATACAAGTGTAAGAGAGGGAGAGAAGGAGAAAGAGTGAGATAGACGGAGGGAGTCAGAGGGATGGAAGGGAGCAGGAGTGATCGAGGAGGAAAGAGAGATCTATAGAGAAAAGAGTAAATAATGTGTTGGATATGAGGGAAGAGAGGAGGATGTTAGAGCAACTAAAAAGTGTGTGTGATGGAGGGAGAGTTAGAGAAGAGTTAAAGATAAAGGGAGAGGAAGAGTGAGGTAAGTAAGAGAGAAGAGGGAGATAGAATAAAGAACAAGAGAGAAACATAGAGGGGCCAAAATAAAGAAAAGAAATAATAATGAGAAATGAAATAGAAAGTGAGAGATTGATAGATTAAGAGAGGGAGTGAAGATAAACGTTAAAAATTATGTGGGTGGGAGAGTGGGTACAGTAGAAATAGAGAGAGAAGAGATACTCATGGAAGATTGAGCAAAAGATTGTGAGTGGGAGGTAGAGAGTGGAAGATATACGAGGATAAAGAATAATTAGCAAGAGAGTGAGTGAGGGAGTGTGAGAAAAAGATATTAAGAAAGTGAGAGAGAGTGAGAAGAACAGTAAGGTCAAGAGACAGAGATATCTGGAGAAAGAATGTGAGAAGGAGAAAGGGAGTAAAAGTGGGAGGGGAAGAGAGGTAGAGATGTGTGATAAAAAGTGATAAATAATAAGAGAGAGAAGAGGCAGAAAGAGTGAAAGAGAGAGAGAGGTTGGATTGGGATTGAAAGAAAGAAAAGTTTGGAGAGAGGGAGACTAAGAGAGTGAGAGATAGAGTTAGAGATAGAGATAGAATAAAGGGAAACAAATGAGAGATCAAAAGATCAAGAAAAAAATGATATGATAGAGATTATTAGAGAGAGCATGCATGGTAAAGAAGATGAAATAGAGAGATAAAGAGAGTCCATGAGAAAGATTGAAGAGAGAGAGGGAGCAAGAGAGGGAGAGAGGGTGTGAGAGAGAAATTATAGAGTGCTGGAAGATAGAGCAACAACGAGTGAGCGAGAAGGGGAAAGTGAGGGATAGCAAAACAATGGATGATAAATAGTGTGAGACAGGAGTTGTAAAGGGAGAGAGGGAGAGAAAGTTCTAGAGAGAAGGGGAGAGACAGAAAGAGAGTGACTAAAGAGTGAGTAAGAGTGGGAGGGAGGGAGGGGTGAGAGAGGAGAGAGAGGGAGAGGATGGAATAAGAGAAAATAGTGTGAAAGGAGGGAGCAAGAAGACAAAGAGTAAGAGAGAGATAACAAAAAGTGAGAAAGAGTGACGAAGGGAGTGGGCTAAGTTTAAGGACTGAGCAGCAGAGGGAGTGAGAGAGTATGTGGGAGAGAAGAGAATGTGAGAAGAGGGAGATGGAGATAGAGAGGTTGAGCGGGGGGAAGAGACAGAGAAAAGAGGGTAAGAAAGAGAAGGGGTAAGAGTGAGAGTGAAATTAGATTTAGAGTGAGAGTGAAAAGGGAGAGGGAAGAGATATTAAGAGAAAAAAGAGGATGTCATAGGAAGTGATAGAAAGTAAGATAGGAATGAGAAAGTGAGATAGGGTAAATGGGAGAGAGAGTGAGAAGAGAGGCTGTGCGAAGATCAAGTAAGAGTGAGTGAGGGATAAAGAAAGGGGAAGAACAGCAGAATGGTGAGATAGTGGGAGTGAGAGAGTTGGAGATATAGAGTGAGATAGGGAGGGAAAAAGGGTGACCTAGATAGAGCACAAATGAGGGAGTGCAATGATAGAGGGAGAGAGTGAGAGCGATAAAGAGTACAATTGTTAAGGAGTGAAAGAAATCTTGAGAGAAATAAAAAGGAGAGTGAGGGAGAGGAGGATATGAGAAAGGGAAAGAAAAAGGGACAAGAGAGGAAAAAGCTATTAGAAAAGCGAGATGGGAGAGAGATTGTGAGGGAGGGAGCGAGAGAAGAGAGATTGAGAGCAAGAGAATAAAAGAGGGAGTGAGGTAGGGATCAAAACAGATATAGAGATAGAGAGGGAGAAAGTAGAACAAGATTAAGGAATAGAGAGTGAGAGATAAAGGAGACAGAGAGAGTGAGGGAGGGAGGGATTGAGAAAGTGAGAGAGAATGTAAGAAACAATGATCGAGAAGTGAGTGTGATTGAGAAGATAAAAGTTAGAAAGCGAGATAGATGGAACATGTAGGGCATAAGGGAGAGAAAGAATGAGCATAAAGAGAGATTTTGTGTGTGAGGAAGAGAGTGTGAGAGAAAGACATAAGAGAAAGTATCAAAGAAGTATGAGTGCCAAAGAATGAAAGAGACAGTGAGGAAGGGATTAAAAGAGATTGAATGAGAATAAGATTAAGGAAAAGAGTGGGAGATAAAGGAAACAAAAGAGGGAGGGAGAGAGGGAGAGAGAAGTGTGAGGAAATGTGAGAAATAATGAGAGAGAAGAGAGAGGCAATGAGAGAATTAAAAGTTGGAGAGCGAGAGAGAGGGAGTACATGTGAGGGATAAAGATAGATGCGAGAGAGTGAGAGAGGGAGTATGGAGCTTAGATGGGTGAAAGAGAGAGAGAGATTGAGAGAGAGTGAGAGATATAAGAGTGTGTGAGATTGAGAGAGAGTGGGAGAGTGTATGAGTGTATGTGAGAGCTCGAGAGATAGTGTGAGTGAGATGAAGAGAGAAGAGTGAGCTATATAAGGGAGCCCTAGAGAGGGCAAGAGGGAAAGAGTGCAAGATTGAGAGAGTGAGAAAGATAGAAAGAGAGTGAAAAATAGAATGATAGTGGGAAAATGAAAGAGATCTATAGTGATAAAGGAAAAGAAACTAAGAGAGATGGGGATGAGATTGAGGAAGGAAGAGGGAAGGAAGGGTGTTAGAAAGAGAGATAAAGGTAGGGAGTGAGAATGGATTAGAGAGAGTAATAGAGATAAGTGAAAGAGATTGTCAAAATGATATAGAGATAGAAGAGAGAACGAGGGAAGATTTAGTATCAAAGAGTGAGAGAGGCAAAAAGATAGGGAGAATGGAATCATGGCTAGAGAGAGAGAGACAGAGGGAGATGGAGAAGTAGAGGGAGATTTGAAGGGAGGAAATGAGAAATGTAGAGAAAAGAGAGAAAGAGATAGTGGGAGGGATGGAAGCAATAGAGAGGAAGAAAGAGTGTGAGATAGAGGAAGAGAAAGAGTGAGATGAAAGAGAGAAGAGAGAGTAGCAATGAAGAGAGCAAAAAAAGAGCAAAAGATAGAAAAGAGAATATAGTGCAAGAAAGAGAGACCGAAGGATATAGCGCGAGGGAGAGAATAAATGAGACGAGGATAGAGAGAGAAGAGAGGACGATGCAAAAATGGAGAGAGAGGATGGAGTGAGAGAGAAAGAACAACATGGAAAGAGAGTGAGATAGAGATCGAGAAATGGAGTGTAAGAGGGTAGAGGGAGAAAGATTTAGAGAGAGAGTGAGAAGTGTAAGAGTGTGTGAGATCTCAAGAGAGAGAGTGAGTGGGATGGAGAGAGAAGGGTAAGTTACATAAGGGAGACTTATAGAGGGAAAGAATGAGGGAGTGAGAAAGAGATCTATAAAGAAAGAGAGCGAAAGTGGGAAAATGAAACAGATCTATAAAGAATCTAGGAAAACAGAGTGAGAGAGAGAAAAATATATAAGAGAGGAAATGAGAGAGAGGGACAATAGAGAAATAGAGATATTATTAGAGTGGGAATGGAGGGAGGTGTAAGGGATGGAGGGAGACAGAGAAGAAAGAGATACAGAGCTAGAAAATGAGAGAGACATGAGCGAGGGAGCAAGAGAAATATATAGGGAGAGAGAGTGTGAGAACAAGAGTAATGAAAAGAGAGTGAAAGATAGAAGTGCAATAGAGGGAGGGAGAGTAAAAGATGGAAGGAAGAAGGGATAGAGAAAGAGGGAGAGAGTGAGAAACAATGATCGAGATAAGAGAGGGGATCGAGAGAGATAAAAGTTGAGTGTGTGTGTGTGAGAGGAAAAATAGATGGAGCAAGATAGAGAGTTAGGGAGGGAGTGAGAGGGGGAGAGAGGGAGGTAGAGAGAAAAAGTGAGAGTTAGCAAGAGAGAAAGAGAGGGAAGAGAGTAAGGGAGTGAGAGTGAAATTAAAGAGATTGAGGGAGCTAGGAAGGGAATGAGAGATAAAAGAGAGAAATAGAGAACGATTGGAGAGTGAGGTCAAAAGAGTGGGATCTAAAGAGACAAGTAAGGGGGAGGAGGGAAGAGCAGTAATAAAAAGAAGTGAGAAGAAGGGATGAGAAGGAAAAGAGATAGAATGAGAGGAAGGTAGAGAGAGATTGAGTTAAGGATATAGAGAGAAAGGAAAGAGAAAAGAGAGGAAGAGAGCAAGAGATTTAGTGAGAGAGAAACATAATAAGGAGTGAGAGACATAGTGAGAAAGGGAGAGGTAGAGGGCAAGAGTAAGAAAGTGAGTGAGAACGGGGGAGATAGAGGGAGATCTAGAGATTAAAGAGAGATGGAATGAGAGTGGGACAGAGCATGAAAGAGAGGGGAGGAAGAGAAGAAGGAAGAAATAAGGAGGTAAGGAGGAAAGTGAGAGAGGGTGAGAGAAAGAGTTGAGGATATATGGATAGAAAGCGTAAAAGGAATGGGAGAGAAGAGAGACAAATAAAAGATAGATTAGTAGAGAGAATAGAGAATGAGAATGATGAGAGATATGTTAAGAGTGAGAGTGATATAGAAATGAAGAGGGGACTGGGAGAGAAAGACCGAGAGAGGGAACAAAAGGAAGTGTGAGAAAGAGGAAACAAAAGGGATTAGCTCTCTTTCTCTTTTTCCACTTACTTTTCTCTCACTTCGTTCCCCACCCTCTCTCTCCTCTCTTTCTCTCTTGTTTCCATTCCTCCCTCTCTCATGCGCTCTCATCTCCCTCTTCCTCCCTTCCCCTTTATCCAGCCTCCATCTCCCTCTTCATCCGTTGCTCCCTCTCTCATCATTCTCCTGTTCTCCCTCTCTTTATAGCTCCACATACATACTCTTACTTGATCTTATCTCACTCTCTCTTCTCACTCTCTCTCCCTTTCACTCTCTTCCATTATTTTTCCTGTACTATCTTAACCCTCCCACTAACTCCTATCTCCCACTAGATCTCTTTGACTCTCTTAGTCTCACTCTCCCTTCTATCTTTCTTAATCAACCCTGCTCTCTCTAGATACTCGTACCTCTCACAATGACTCTCCCACTCACTCACTTTAGCTCTATTTCTCGCTCTTTTTTCACTCCCTCTTACCATCTTGTTATTTCTCTCTCACTCGCTCCTCTCCCACCCTCACTCGATTTTTTTCTCTCTCTCTCTCTTTCTCACTCTCTATCTTATTTTCTATCATATACTCTCTTTTACACTTTCATTTGTTTCTCTCTCTCTTCTCTCTTTATTCTTACATTTCCCTCACTCTATTTTGCACTCTCTCCTCTCTAGCTCTCTTGCTTCCATCCCTCCCTCTCACTTTCTTTCTTTTCTCTCCCTCCCTCCCTCTCTCTGCCTTACTCCCTCTCACTCTCATCATTCTTCTGTACTCCCTCTCTTTTTATCCCTCACTCACTCTTACGTGATCTTCCCTTAGTCTATCTCATCCTTGCTCTTTTTCTACTCTCTCTCTCTCTCTCTGAACCCTCTCACTACCTCCTATCTTTCCCTCTCATTTACTCTCTCCCTCTCGCCCTCTCCTTCTCTATTCCATTTCTTTTTATTTTTCGCTTGCTCTCTGTTCCGTCTCTCTGTTTTGATGCTCCATTTATCCCTCACAACCTTTCTCTCACCCTCTCTTCATCTTTTACTCCCTACATCCCACTCTTTCTCCCACTCTCCATATCTCTCTCACGTATTCTCCTTCCCCCGCTCACAAATTCTCTCCCTCTCTCACTCTCTCTCTTCCCTCACTCTCTCCACTCTATTTATCTCCTACACTCTCTCTCCCTTTTTCACTCAGCCTCTCTCTTCAAATTCACTCACACTAATACTCCCTCACTTCCTCTCTCCCTCTCTTCTTCTCGCTCCATGTTTCAATTTCTCTTTGATTGCTCGCTCTCCTCTCTCTCTTCTAAATCTTTCTCTCCCTCTCTCCCCTATCGCTTGCTTCCTTCCCTCCGTCCCTCTCTCTCTCCCTTTCTCACTGTCCCTTTCTCTCTGTCACGCACTTTCCCTCTTTTGCTCTAACTCTCTTCCATTTTACCCCTCTCTACCACTAAGTCACATTTCTACCCCTCTCAGCCACACTTTCACTTTCTCTCTATATCTTTCATCACTCTCTCTTCCTCTTGACTCCCAATCTCTCATTCTCTCTCACTCCCTCCCTCCATTTCTTTCTGTCTCGCTCTCTCCTTCTCTAGCTTATTTATTTATTTTTTGCTTTCGAATTTCTTTTTTCTCTATTTCTCTCTCTCTCACGCACCCTTCTCTCTTTTATCAATCTCTCTTTTCACTTTACTCACTCTTTCTTTCCAACCATCTCTCACTTTTTTCCTATCACCCTCTCCCCTCTTTCATTAATTCAATATCTCTCTCTCTATCACCCTCTCCCCTGCTATATCCATATCCCCTACATATCTCCATCTCTCTTACTCTCACTCATTATCTTTTCCTCTTTCTTCCATGGTCTCTCTACTCTCTATATTTGCCTCACCCTCTCTCCCGCTCCCTCCCGCTCACTCTTTAATCCCTATCTTCACTCCCTCTCTTCCCCTCTCACTCTATTTCATCTCTCTTTATTGTTCCATGCTTTCTTTTTCCCTGTTTGTCTCTCTATCTTACTCCTTCTTCTATCACCCACTTTCTCTCTCTTTACTCACTCTTTTCTCCCTCTATCTCTCGACTCTCTCTCGCATTTCCTCCGTCACACTCTCTCTCAATTTCTCTCACATATTGCTCTCTCTTCATATCCATCACTTTATTTATTATTTTCTCTCATAAACCCCTATCTCCCTTCCTCTTATTCTCTCTCTCTCTCTCTTCCCCTCTCTTTATTCCACATCGCTTCATCTCACACACTCTCTCTCACTTTATCCCACACTAGCTCTCTCTCACTCTCCCTCCCTTTTTCACTCCCTTAATTCCTCTATCTCTCACACACTCCTTATCTCTCACTTTCTTGCTCCCTCTCTCCCTCGGTCGCTCTCTCCCTCCCACGCTCTCTCTTCCCTTACACTCTCTTCTTTTTATTATTCTCTCACACTCTCTCCCTTTTATGCTCCTTCTTTCTCTCTCCAGTTTCACTCTAACTCTTCTTTCTTCCCTCCTCCCTCCCTCTCTCTCACTCTCTTGCTTACTTCTTTCCCTCGCTCTCTCTCTCTCTCACTCTCTCTTTCCCTCACTCAAACACACTATCTCTCTCACTCTCTCTTTCCCTCACGCAAGCACACTATCTCTCTTCATCTCTCACACTCTTCCGTTCATCCCCCACTTTCATTCCCACAAAATCTCATTCTCTTCACCCTCTCTCCCTCTCTCTGTGTAGTGATCTTTCCTCACTCTCTCTTCTCTTCCACTCTGCCTTCCTCTCTCATGCCTATGTATCAATCTCTCTCTCTCACTCACTCACTCTCTTTCTTTATGTTTTTCACCCTCTCCCTCTCTCATCCTTATCTCTATTTATGCCTTATCAAATTTTTATTCTCTTCTCATCTCTCCCTCCCTCTTTCTCTCTCACACACACTCTCTCTTACTCTTTTATCACTCTCTCTTATGATTTTACTCACTCTCTCTCCAACCATCACTCAGTCTCTTCCTCCATCCCTCTCTCTATCCCTCTCACCCTCCCTCTCTCTCTATCTCCCTCTCTTACAACCTCTCACTCCCTATTTATTTTTAAATCTTCTGTGAGTATCTCTTTTCTCTCTATTTTTGTCTACTCTCACACCCTTCTTCCTCCCTCTATCTCCTCAATTCCTATCAGTCCCTCCCTCTATCTCTCTGTTTCTAGTTCACTCCCTCTCTTGCTCTCGCTCTCACACTATATTTCATCTCTCTTTATTGTTTGTTTGCTCTCTCTTGCCCTCTCTTTGTCCTCTCCCTTGCTCTTTCTTTTATCACCCTCTCTTCTCTATATTTACTCACTATTTCTCTTCCTCTATCCCTCACTCTCTCTCAGTCTCCCTCCCTCCCTCTCTCAAACGCTCTCACATCTCACTCTCGCTCCTCATCCCCAACTCAATATTTCTTAGGTTCTCTCACACATCTCTCTCTCCTCTGCTGTCCCTCCCTCTTTCATTCCATCCATCCATCTCTTTCTCCCTTTCTCCATATCTCTCTCTCTCTCTCTCCTCTTGCACTTACCCACTCAATCCGCCTCCCTCCCTCTCATTTTCTCCATCACACTCTCCCATACCCTCTCTTTTGATCTCTATTCTCTCAGTTTCTCTTCTCTCATTCTCTCTCATTATCCCTCATCCTTTCTTTCTCCCTCTATCATTTTTTCCGACTCCCACTCTCTCTCCCACTTCTCGCCCTACCAATCTCTCTATCTCAATATGTCTCTCTCTCTTTCTCTTTCTCTCCATCTCTCTTTCTCACTCATTCTCTTAACCTCGCCCCTATCTCCATCTTACTCCCTATCTTTTCCTCTCTCACTTCCCCTCTCTCCCTCTTAAATCTTTCATGCTCTCTCTCTCTCCCTATCTCACTCGCTCTCTCCCTGTATTTCCCTGGTCTCACTCTTTCCATTACTCTTGCCCTCCATCTCTCTCTTTCTCACTCTCTTGCTTTCTTACTATGTCTCTTACACTCTATTTTGCTTCTCTCACTCTCTTGCTATCTTTTCTCTCTTTTTACCATTTCCCTCTATCTCTCTCTTTCCACCTCTCTTCCTTTCTCACTGCCTCTCACTCCCTATTATGTTTCTTTCTTTTACTCTCATGTTCACACTTCCCTCTTTGTCAGTCATTATCTCCCTAAATCCATCACTCAATCACTCTCTACCTTCCTCTCATTCCTTTTCTATTTTTTTTTCTCACCCCCTCTTCTCTCTTACTTTTTATTACTTCCCCTCCCTCCTTATTTCATTTATTGATTCTCTCACTAGTCCCCTCTCTCTTACCCTCTCTTACCTCACTCTTTATTTCTTTCACTTTTCATCTCTCCCTCCCTTCTTGGCTCCCTCACTCTCTTCAATTTCACTCTCACTAGTCCCTCACTCTCTTCTCTCTCATTCTCTAGTGCTCTCTCACACTTTTTCTCTCCCTCTCTCTCTCACACCCTCCCTCCCTAATTTCTCTCACTCCATCAATCATTCTCTCTTTCTCCATTTCCCTTACTCTCTCTTGCCCCACTCTCTTTCTTCAGCTTCACTCTCACTCTTACACCCTCTCTTTATCTCTTTCACAATCTCTATTCTCTCTTCCACTTTCTTTCATTATCTCTCTATCACACTCTATTCTCTCTCACCTTCTCTCTTACTCTTCTCAATTGATCTTCCTCTACCCCCACTCTCTCCTTCCCTATTTATCTCACTTCTCTCTCTTCCTCTCTCTATCTCTCTCTTAAACTCTTTGTCATTCTCTCTCTCATTCTCTTATTCTCCCTCCCTCTCGCACTTGCTCACTCTCTCTTAATCTTCCCTCAATCTCCTGCTTTCCCAATATCTCTCATTCCCTCTTCCTCCTTTTCTCCCTTCCTCTCACTTTCTCACTATTTTTTTCTTCCCCTCCATATCTCCCTCTCTCTAGCTCACACTCAACTCTATCTCCCCTAAGTGTCTTTTCTCTCAATATTTCTGTCTCACTCTATCTCCTTCTCTCCCTCCTGCTCACATTTCAATCCCTATTTTAGTAACCCTCTTGCTCTCTATCTCTCTCACTCTCTATTTCATCTCTCTTTAATGCTTTTCTTGCTCTCTTTTGACCCCCTTCTATCTCTCTCTTTCTCTTTCTTCTATCACCCTCTCTTCTCTCTTTGGTCACTCTTTCTCTCCCACAATCCTTCAGTCTCTCTCACTCTCCCTCGCACTCACTCTCAATTTCTCTCAGACCTCACTCTCTCCCCTCATATCCATCTCAATATTTCATATTTTCTCTCACAGATCTCTCTTTCTCAATCTCTCCTCTCTCTCACTCTTGTTGTACTCACTCGTTCACTCCCTCTCTCTCCCTCTCATTTTCTCTACTGCTCCTCTCTCATTCCCTCTGTCTTGCTCCCTCTTCTCTCACTTTATCTTTTCTATACTTCTCTCTCTTCATCTCTCATTCATTCTCTCATTCTATCTCTCATTCTCTCCCTTCTGCTTCCTTCCCTCCCACTCCCCCTATCTCAATTACCAACCCTCTCTCTTCCTCTCTCCTTCTCAATATATCTCTCTCCATTCCTTCTCATGCATTCTCTTAATCTCCCTCTGTATCTCAATCTCGATCTCTATCTTTTTCTCTTTCTTCCTCTCTTGCTTATTATCTCTCTCTTAAAGCCTTCTCTCACTTTCTCTTCCCTCTCTCACTCTCTCCCTTTATCTCCCCTTTTCTCACGCTCTCCCTTACTCTTGCCCTCTTTCTCTCTCTTTCTCACTCACTCCCTTTCTCACTATTTCTCACTCTCTATTATGATTCTTTCTCTCGCTCTCTAACTCTATCTTACTCTCTTTTATGTCATTACTCACTCTTGATCTCTCTAAGTCCATCAATCTAACTCTCTCTCCATTTCTCTCATTCTCTCTCTCTTTTCTCTCACCCTTCTTCTCTCTCATTGTTTATTACTTTCACTCTTCCCTCCCTCCCTCCTTCACCCCTTATTTTTCTCTCTTTTTCTCTAGCTCACTTCTCTCACCCTCTCTTTCCTCACTCTCTTTTTTAATCTATTTCAATCTAGCTTTGCCACTTTCTCACCTCCACACTTCCTCACTCTCTTTAATTTTACTCTCTTACTCCCTCATTCACTCCACTCTCTCTCTCTCTCTTGTACTCTCTCCCACTCTCCCTCTCTAACTCCCTCTGGCTCCATTTATCATTGTTTCTCTAGCTCCTTTTCTATTTTTCTCTCTTCACCCTCTCTCTCTCATACTCTCTATTTTATTTCCTTCTCAATCTTCTGCTCTCTTTTTTTGCTCTTTAATGTCGTCCATCTCTCACTCTATCCCTCACTCTCTCTTCTCTCTCTCCTACTTCTCTCTTTATCAATCCAACTCTCAACTCTCTCTTTCTTTCTCTCTGCCTCTTCTCCCTCTCATTATTTCTTACATTCACTCGCAAATCTCTTCCTCTCTCCCCCTTCATCTTTTGCTCCCTCCCTCTCTCTCCCCTTCTCTCTTTATTCATCTCACTCTCTTTACCTTACTCTTCTTCTCACGCTCTTCCACTTCTTAATATATATTTTTCTCACTCTCTTGCTCACTCTTTTGATTTTTATCTGTCACTTCTCTCTCCATTCCTCTCTTTCTGATCCCTTTTATCTCATTCTCATTGTCATTGTTTCTTACTTTATCCTTCATTTCTCTCCCATCCTCCCTCCCCCCCTTTTTCCTTATTTCACTTTCTCCCTCCTTCCCTCCCTCCCTTTATCTCTCATTTATCTCTTTCACACACTCTATCTCTCTCTATCAGTCTCCCTCTCTCTCAATATCTCTTACTCTCATTCTTGACACTCTTTCTTCACTCTATTTCCCTCTCTCACACTCTCTCCCCCTTTCTTTATCTTCCCTTTCTAACTCTTACATTATCGCTCTCCCTCTTTTTCCTCGTGATTACTCTCACCAGCTCTCTTTTGCTCTTTCTCCCTTTCTCCCTATCTCTCTCTCTCTCTCTCTTCAATTTCACTATCACTCTTCCTCCCTCCCCTCTCTCTCTCGCTTTCTCTCAAATGCATATATTCTTACACTTTCTCAATTTCAATCTCGTAAGCTCCCTCTTTGTCGATCTCTCTCACTCTCTTTTGCCTCACTCTTTATTTCTTTCTCACTTTTTTATTCTCTCTCCCCCTGTATCTCATGCTCTATCTCTATGTCTCAATTTATCTATATATTCTCTCACTCTCTCTCAATCTAACCCTTCATTACTATCATTTTCTAACACTACCTCTCTTCGCTCCTCTTTTACTTCAATCTTCTTTCCATCTTCTTCTCTCTCGCAATCTCTCATTCTCTCTCTCCCTCCCTCTCTCTTAACCTTTCTTCCCTTACTCTCTCTTTTCTCTCTATTTTGTTTCTATTTCTTGGTCTCCATCTCCCTTTATTCAATTTCAATCTCAAACTTACTCCCTCCCGCTCCCTTCTCTCTCTTTGTTCTCTCTCTTTGTCTCTCTCTTACTCTCTTATGCTACTCTATTCTCCTCTTTTCCTACTCTGTCTCTGTTATTCCTCACTCTATCCCGTCTCCCTCCTGAGCACTCTCTACCCCTTTCACTATCTCTCACACTCTCTTTTCTCTCTCTTAATATACATGCACTCTCTCTTTCTCTTCCACTTTACCTCCCTCGCTCTCCCTCTCTCCATCACCCAGTCCCTCTCTTCCCCATCTCTCTTACTCATTATCTTCTTCAAAGATCGATCTCACTTACTAAATTTTATTCCTCCTTCTATGACTATTTCTCTCCCTCTATTTCCCACTCCTTCCAGTCTCTCGCCTCCATGCATTTCTCTCACTTCTATCCCTCTTATTCAGGCACATCCACACACAAACTCTCTTCTCACTCTTTCTCCCTCTCCTCGCCCGCTCTCTCTACCATAAACACTAACCACGACCACTCTCCATCTTCCTCCCTCGGTCACTCTCCATCTTCCTCCCTCTATCTCTTGTTCTCTCTCCTTCCTCCCTCTCCTCTCTCCATGTCTCATCTTCCCTCTCTCTCGCTCACCTCCTTTCACAAACTTTCTCCCTCTCTTTCTAGATCTTTCTTGCTCTCTTTTGATCTCTCTCTTACTCATTCTGATGCTCTCCTTCCTTCTCTCTCCCTCACTCACCTTTTCCTACTTTATTTTTCTCACTCTATTTTCTCTCTCTCTCTCAATTCATCACTCTTAAATATCTCTCACTCCCTCACTCTGCTCGCTCACTCTCTCTTCTTTCTTTCTTGTTCCCTTACTCTCTCTCTCTTGATCTCTTATCTGTCACTCGCCGTCTCTCTTTCTTTTTCTCTATCCCTCACACACTCACTCTCTCCAACTTTTGTCTTTCACTATCCCACTCTCTTCTCTCTCTCATCGTGTCTCACTTTCTCCCTATTTCTCTCTCTGTTTCTCCTTCCCTCTTTCCTTACTCTTGTTCTACTCTTTCCCTCTTTTTATATATATCTCTCTTGCTCCCTCGCTCACTATCTCTCATTCCCCAGCTTTCCATCTCTCTCTTCTCTATCTCTCTCCCTCCACTCACACTTTCTCTCCCTTCCCATTCTCCGAATATCTCCTTTTGTCACTTGTCCCACTCTCTCATTCCCTCTGTTACATCCTCTTCTCTCTGAATCTTTTTTCATCTTTCTCTATAGATCTCTTTCATCGTCTTTTCTCATTCTCATTATAACTCTCTCTCCCCATCTTTCTCACTCCCACATTCTTGCGTTGTCTAGGTCTTCCGTATGTAGCTCACCCTTCACTCTCCTTCTCACTCACTCTCTCTCGCCCTCTGAATCTCTCCTTCTCACCCTCATAACTCATTTCTTGATCTCTATCATTCTCTTATATCTCGCACTCCTTCCTCTCTCTCCATTGTTGCATCTTCCTCTCTTCTCTCTCTATCCCCATCTCCATTATTCACTCTCCCTCACTCTCTTGCACTCTATTCTCTTTTCATTTCTTATGCTTTCTTTTGCTCTCTACATTGTTGCTTTCACTTCTCTCTTTCATCTCACTTTTTATCTTCCTATATCCCTCACTCTCTCTCCCTCTCTATTCCTTCCATCCCTCCAACTGTCTCTTTCTCTCTCTTTCTCCCCCTCCCTCTCGGTCTCTCCCTCTCTCTTGTTCTCTCTCTTTCTCTCAATTCTTCTATTCTCTCTATGTTCCCTCAGTCTCTCTTTCCCTTTATTTGTTTTTGACACTCTATCACTTTCTCACTACTCATCTCTCTTAAATACAACTAACTCCCTCCCTCTATCTCTCTTTCTCACTCAGTTCCTTCCTCTCCCACCCTCTATTCACCCTCATACATTCTCCCATGTTCTATCTCTCTATCTCAATCTCTTTAGCTCCCTTTCTTGATCCCTCCCTCACTCTCTCTTTCATCTCTTGCCCTCTATCTCCCTCTTCCCTTCCTCCCTCCCTAGCTCACAATCTCTCTCCCTTCGGACCATCCTGATATCTTTTTTCTCTCTTGTGGCTCTCACTCTCTCCCTCTATAATTCTTGCTTCCTCATTCGTAAACTCTCTACATCTCCTCATTCTAGTTCACTCTTCTCTCTCTCTCTCTCTCTCAATATTTCTCCATCTCACCGTCTAAATCTCCATTTCTTGCTTTCTATCTCACTATCTCTTACTACTATGTTCTTTCTCGCTCACTCTCACCTATGTCTCCCTCGTTCCATTCTTCACTGTATATCCTCTTCTCTATTTTTCTCTCCCCCACTCCCTTTTCCTCACACTCTTTTCCTTGTTCATGTCTTATACCCTCCTTTGCACTCAGCTTTATTGTTTTCTTTTCACTCTTTCCTCTTACTCTTTCTCTTATTTTATCCTCCTCTCTCTCTCCCCCTCTCTTACTTCCATCCCTAGCTATCTCTTTCTCTCTCTTCTCTCTCTCCCTCCCTCACTCCCTCTCCATTGCTATCTCTCTCTTGCTCCCTCTCTCTTGCTCCCTCTCTCTGACCATTCTCCCATTCTTCCCTCTCTTTAACCCTCACTCACTAATCTTACTCGATCTTTCCACAGCCTTCCTTCTCACACTCTCTCCCATGTACTCTCTCGTTAAACCATATTAGTTCCTCTTTTTGTCTCTCTTTCTCACTCGCCACCTTCATCTCTCTCCCTCTTTCTATTCCATCTCACTTTATCTCTCTCCCGCAGTCACTTCTGTCTCTCACATTTGACCAACCCTCCAATTATCCCTCACCACCTCTCACTCAGTCTCCTCCCTCTTTCACTCCCTTAATCCCTCTCTTTCTCCCACACTCCTTGTCGCTCTCTTTCTTGCTCCCATGCTCACTCGCTCAATCTCTCCCTCTCTCACGCTCTTTATTCCCACACGATCTCTTCTCTCTATTTGTAGTTCACACTCTATTCCTTTCTTGCTCCCTCCTTCTCTTTGTTTAGTTTAACTCTTACTCTTACTCCCTCTCTCTCTCATTCTTTCTATGTTTAGTCTCTTTGACACACTCTAGCTTATGTTTCTCGCTCTTCTCTCACCTCTTAATTTTTCTCTCCCTCTATCCCCCTGTCTCTTGCTTCCTTCCTTCCTCCCTCTCTTTCCCTCTCACTCGTCTCACTCTCAAGCACACTATCTTTCACTCTCACATTCTTCCGGTTCATTCTTGCTCTCCCTCTCTCTCAAAATCACATTATCTACCTCCTCTCTCCCTCTCGCTCACTCGCTCTATATCTTCCCTCACTCTCTCTTCTCTCTTATTCTCACTCCCACTCTTAAATCTCTCTCACTCCCCCACTTTCTCCTTCTTTCTCACTCTCTCCCTCTCTCGTTCATTTCTCTCTTTATGGCTTTGCTTTCTCTTTTACTCTCACCCTCTCTTCCTCTCTCACACATACTCGCTCTCTTTTATCACACCCTCCTATCTCTTTACTCACTCTTTCTCTCCAATCATCGCCCAATCTCTTTCTCTCTCCCTCTCTCTCTCTCGCCTTTGGTCTCTTTATCTCCCTTCTCCCTCTATCACTTTCTATATCTTACTCTATATATCCCTCTCAACTTCTAACTTCAAAACTTTTGTCTATCTTCCCTCGCTCTCTCTTCTCTATTTCTGTCTCACTCTCTCTCCTTTTCACCCACCCAGCTCTCCCATCAATCCCATCGGTCCCTCCCTCCCTCTATCTCTTGGTTTCTAGTTCACTCCTCTCTTGCTCACTCCTCATTCTTTCTTTCATCTCTCTTTATCATTTGCTTGCTCTCTTGTCCTCCCTCTGTCCTCTCTTGCTTTTTCATCTATCACCTCTCTTCTCTCTCTTTACTCACTCTTTCTCTCTCTCTCTCCATCACACACTCTCTCTCAATTGTTCTCACATCTTGCACTCTCCTCTCAAATCCATCTCTTTATTTCTTATTTTCTCTCATACATATCTCTTTCCTCTCAATCCCTCCCTCTTCCAATTCTTCTTACCTCTCTTTCTACCTCACTCACTATGTCACAACTCTCTCTTTCCTCTTTGGAAAGGGAGGGACCGAGAGGAAAGAAAGATGTATTAAAGAAAATAAGAAAAAATGAGATAGATTTAAGGGGAGAGAGCAAGATGTGAGAGCAAATGAGAGAGAGTGTCTGATGGAGTGAGAGTGAGAGAGAGAAGAGATAGAGGGGGAGAGTGGGAAGGAGAGAGTGCAAGAGGAGAGAGAGAAATCAAGAGAAACAAGAGTTCGGAGAGAGATGGTGTGAGGGAGAGAGAGTAAGTGAGTGAAATTTTAGAGAGAGTTACGGAACGAGAAGGGGAGCGAAAGTGAGAGGTGTGTGAGAGAGGAAGAGATAGAGCTTGTTTGTGAAAGAAAGGGGGAGAGAGGGAGGGAGGGTTTCAAAGAGGAAGAGAGGGAGTAAGAGAGATAGAATGTAAGAGAATGTGAGAAATAGTGAAACAGGGATGTTGTGGATGTAGAGAAAAAAGACCAAGTAAGAGAGATAAGAGCCAAAAAAGACGAGATTGAGAAAAATAGTAATAAAAAATGTAGGGGAAACAGAGAGAGTGATGAAGAGCAAGAATTTTAACTGTGACTATGCCCCTCTCTTTCTCTTTGAATTTATTGTTCTCTCTCTCTCTTGCTTGCTCTCTATTTCATTTTCTCTATAGGTCTTTATCATGTCGCTCTCTCTCCCTCTCTCTCTCTTTCTCTTCTTTCTCTCTTTATCCCCTTGCTCTCTCCAGCACATCCCACAGCTCCCTCCCTTTTATCCAACCTCATATTATCGTTCACTTTTCTCTCTCAATCTCTTTAGCTTACTTTCTTGCCCTATCTTACTGTCTCTTCGCTTGCTCTCCAGTTCCTTCTTGATTTGTTCCTCCCACACTCTGCTTTCTCTTGATCTTATTTCTCTCTCACTCACTCACTCTCCCTCTCTATTTCTCACCACCTCTATCTTACAATGTCTCTCTATATGTATTCTCTCCTTCTCTCTTAATATCTCTCTCACTCTCCCTCTCTCTGACATAATATCTCCTTTTCTCTTGCTCTTCCTTTTCCTATTTTTCTCTCTTCCCTCACCTCTCTTCTCTCTCAATTTCTCGATTACCCACTCACTCTTTCTCCTCTCCCTCCCTTTCTCATTTTTTGCCTTACTCGCTCTTACTATCTCTCCTATTGCTACCAATTCCCTGTCTCTTCTAATACTTTCTCCTTCTCTATCACTCATACACACTCTCTTGCATCCCTTCCTCTGTTTCCCTCCCTCTCAGTAACTCTCCCTCCCTCCCTCCCTCTCTCTCTCCCTCTCCTCTCAAAACCTCCACTAACTCTCTCACTAGCTCGCTCCATCTCCCTCTCTCTCTCCTCTTATTCTCTCTCCTTATTTTCTAGCTCACTCTCTTGCTCAAGCATCCTTCACACTATGTTCTCTCTCCCTCACTCTCACTTTCTCTCTGTATCTTCCATCTCTCTCCCTTCTCTCTCACCCTTTCTTCATCTCTCACTCCCACACTCTTCAATCTATCGCACTCCCTCCATCTCTCTCTATCACTCTCTCTCTCTTTCACTTTATATAGAGTATTCTTGCTCTCATTTACATAGCACTCTTTTCCATTGCAATCACTCACACACACACTCCCTCTCTCACTCTCTCTCTCAATCCCACTCATCACCATCATATCACTCTCACTCTTAATATGTCGCTCTCATTCTCTTTCTTTGTTCCTTCCCTCTCTCCTTATGTCTCTTTTTCTGATTTCTCTTCTCCCTTTCTCCTTCCACTCTTTCTCTCCATAAATCCCCCCACTCTCTCTCCCTCTCCCTCACCTCTCAATTCCCTTCTTTCCTCACTGTCTCTCTGTCTATCACCCCTCTCTTTCCCTCCCACTCTCTCCCTCTATCTCACTATCTCCCTCTCCCACTCAATTCCATCCTTTCCTCTTTGTCTCTCTATATCTCACCTCTCTTTAACACACTCTCTCCCTCCCTCCCTCTCAATCTCTCCCTCTCTCTCTCTCAATCTTTCTTGCTCTCTCTCAAGATCTCTCTCTCTCACTCGTTTTCTTGTACTCCTTCCCTCCTCCCTCTGGTTCACCATGTCTTACTCTATTTTTCCTGACTCTCTTTTCCCTCTATTTCTATCTCTCTCTCTCTCTCTTTGTCTCAATCCCTCACTTTTAAATTTCTCTCTCCCTCGCTCTATCTCTCTCTCACACACACTCACTTGCTCTCTTTTATCACACCCTCCTATCTCTTTACTCACTCTTTCTCTCCAACTATCGCCCAATCTCTTCCTCTCTCCCTCTCTCTCTCTCGCCTTTGGTCTATTTATCTCCCTTCTCCCTCTATCACTTTCTATATCTTATTCTATATATCCCTATCAACCTCTAACTTCAAAACTTTTGTCTATCTTCCCTTATTCTCTCTTCTCTCTATTTTTGTCTCACTCTCTCTCCTTTTCACCCACCAGCTCTCCCATCAATCCCATCAGTCCTTCCTTCCCTCTATCTCTTTGTTTCTAGTTCACTCCCTCTCTTGCTCACTCCTCATTCTTTATTTCATCTCTCTTTATCATTTGCTTGCTCTCTTGTCCTTCCTCTGTCCTCTCTTGCTTTTCCATCTATCACCTATCTTCTCTCTCTTTACTCACTCTTTCTCTCTCTCTCTCCATCACACACTCTCTCTCAATTGTTCTTACATCTTGCACTCTCCTCTCAAATCCATCTCATTATTTCTTATTTTCTCTCATACATATCTCTTTCCTCTCAATCCCTCCCTCTTCCAATTCTTCTTACCTCTCTTTCTACCTCACTCACTAGGTCACAACTCTCTCCTTCCTCTTTGGAAAGGGAGGACCGAGAGGAAAGAAAGATGTATTAAAGAAAATAAAAATTAAAGAGATGGATTTAAGGGGAGAGAGCAAGATGTGAGAGCAAATGAGAGAGAGTGTATGATGGAGTGAGAGTGTGAGAGAGAGAAGAGATAGAAGAAGGAGAGTGGGAAGGAGAGAGAGAAATCAAGAGAAAGAAGAGTTTGGAGAGAGATGGAGTGAGGGAGAGAGAGTAAGAGAGTGAAATTTTAGAGAGAGGTACGGAACGAGAAGGGGAACGAAAGTGAGAGAGGGTGTGAGAGAGGAAGAGATAGAGCTTGTTTGTGAAAGAAAGGGGGGAGAGAGGGAGGGGGGGTGTGAAAGAGGATGAGAGGGAGAAGAGAGATAGAATGTAAGAGAATGTGAGAAATAGTGAAACAAAGATGTTGTGGATGTAGAGAAAAAAGACCAAGTAAGAGAGATAAGAGCCAAAAAAAGGCGAGATTGAGAAAAATAGTAATAAAAAATGTAGGGGAAACAGAGAGAGTGATGAAGAGCAAGAATTTTAACTGTGACTATGCCCCTCTCTTTCTCTTTGAATTTATTATTCTCTCTCTCTCTTGCTTGCTCTCTACTTCATTTTCTCTATAGGTCTCTATCATGTCGCTCTCTCTCCCTCTCTCTCTCTTTCTCTTCTTTCTCTCTTTATCCCCTTGCTCTCTCCAGCACATCCCACAGCCTCCTCCCTTTTATCCAACCTCATATTATCGTTCACTTTTCTCTCTCAATCTCTTTAGCTTACTTTCTTGCCCTATCTTACTCGTCTCTTCGCTTGCTCTCCAGTTCCTTCTTGATTTGTTCCTCCCACACTCGCTTTCTCTTGATTTTATTTCTCTCTCACTCACTCACTCTCCCTCTCTATTTCTCACCAGCTCTATCTTACAATATCTCTCTATATGTATTCTCTCCTTCTCTCTTAATATCTCTCTCACTCTCCCTCTCTCTAACATAATATCTTCTTTTCTCTTGCTCTTCCTTTTCCTATTTTTCTCTCTTCCCTCACCTCTCTTCTCTCTCAATTTCTCGATTACCCACTCACTCTTTCTCCTCTCCCTCTCTTTCTCATTTTTTGCCTTACTCGCTCTTACTATCTCTCCTATTGCTACCAATTCCCTGTCTCTTCGAATACTTTCTCCTTCTCTATCACTCACACACACTCTCTTGCATCCCTTCCTCTGTTTCCCTCCCTCCCAGTAACTCTCGCTCCCTCCCTCCCTCTCTCTCTCTCCCTCTCCTCTCAAAACCTCCACTAACTCTCTCACTAGCTCGCTCTATCTTCTTATTCTCTCTCCTCATTTTCTAGCTCACTCACTTGCTCAAGCTTCCTTCACACTATGTTCTCTCTCCCTCACTCTCACTTTCTCTCTGTATCTTCCATCTCTCTCCCTTCGCGCTCACCCTTTCTTCCTCTCTCACTCCCACACTCTTCAATCTACCTCTCTCCCTCTATCTCTCTCTATCACTCTCTCTCTCTCTTTCACTTATATAGAGTATTCTCGCTCTCATTTACATAGCACTCTTTTCCATTGCAATCACTCACACACACACCATCTCTCACTCTCTCTCTCAATCCAACTCATCGCCATCATATCACTCTCACTCTTAATATTGTCGCTCTCCTTTCACTTTCTTTGTTCCTTCTCTCTCTCCTTATGTCTCATTTTCTGATTTCTCTTCTCTCTTTCTCCTTTCACTCTTTCTCTCCATAAATCCCCCACTCTCTCTCCCTCCCCTCTCAATTCCCTTCTTTCCTCATTATCTCTCTGTCTCTCACCCCTCTCTTTCCCTCCCACTCTCTCCCTCTGTCTCATTCTCTCCCTCTCCCACTCAATTCCATCCTTTCCTCTCTATCTCTCTATATCTCACCTCTCTTTAACACACTCTCTCCCTCCCTCCTTCTCACTCTCTCCCTCTCTCTCTCTCTCAATCATTCTTGCTCTCTCTCAATCATTCTTGCTCTCTCTCAAGACCTCTCTCTCTCACTCGTTCTCTAGTTCTCCTTCCCTCTCTCCCTCTGTTTCACCTTGTCTTACTCTATTTTTTCTGACTCTCTTTTCCCTCTATTTCTATCTCTCTCTCTCTTTGTCTCAATCCCTCACTCGTAAATTTCTCTCCCTCGCTCTCTCTCACTTTCTATTTTTTTCTTACTCTTGCACTTCTCTCTTATGATCTCTCCTCATTCACTATGTCTTCTCTCTTTCTTTATCCCTATCTCTCTCACACACATTCTCTCTGTAAGTTTTGCCTCTCTCAATTCCCTCTCTTCTTTCTTTAATTATTTCACCCCTTATCTCTCTTTCTCTCTTCCTTCCTCCTTCCCTCTTTAATTCTCTCCCTCCCTTTGTCTCAACCTTATCTCTCACTCTCTATTCTTTACTCAACCTCCATTTGTCCCAACCCTTTCTCCTTCTCTCCCTATATATCAATCTTACCACCTAGCTCACTTCTCTCCAATTCTCTAGCTTCCTATCTTTCTCTTCTTTGTTTCCCTCCCTTCCTCACACTATCTCTCCCTTCCCACTCTCCTAATATCTCATTTTCTCTTTTTTGCCTCTCTTTTATTCCATCTTTTACACCCTCTTCTCTCTGACACACTTTTTTCCTCTTCCTCTATAGTTCTCTTTCATTATCCCACTCTCCTTCTCTTTATCTCTCTCTCTCCCCCCTTTCTTTCTCACTCCCTGATTCATGCCCTCTCTAGGTTTCCCTTATGTAGCTCGCCCATCTCTCCCCTTATCCTCACACTCTCTCTTGAGCACTCACACACACTCATACACTCTCTCATTCTTCTCTTTCAATCTCCCTCCCTTAAGCTCTCTTAAGCTCCTTTTCTAGATCTCCATCTCTCTCTCTATTACACTCCTACTCCTTCTCTCGCACTCATCCTCTCTCTCCATTGCTGCATCTTTTTCTCTTCTCTTTATCCCCATTCCTATTGTTCACTTTCCCTTGCTCTCTCTTTCTTGCATTCTATTCTCTTCTTCTATCTTATGCCTCTTTTGCCCTTTTCAATGTTGTCCTCTCTTCTCTCTTTCATCTCAATCTTTCTCTCCCTCTATGCCCCACTCTCTCTCTCCCTCTCTATTGCTTTCAATCTCCCTCCCTTAAGCTCTCTTAAGCTCCTTTCTCTTTCTCTCTCTTCTCTCCCTCCCTCCATCCCTCTCTTTATCTCCCTCTCACTCTCTCTTTCTCTCTTTCACGTACTCTATCCCACTCTCTCTCTCTCTCTCCCAATTCATCCCCACTCTCTCTCCTACTAATCTCATTCTCTACCCCTCTCTCCCTCACTCTCATTTTCTCTCTATATCTTCCATTTCTCTCTCTTCTCTCTCACCTTTCTTCCTCTATCACTCCTACACTCTTCAATCTCTCTCACTGTCTCACTCTATCTCTCTTTCTCACACTCTCTTTCTTTTACTCTTTTCTCTTTTTATTTTTTATCACATTTTTTCTTTACTTCCCTCTCTCTCTCTCTATCTCTCTCATGCACACACACACTTGCTCTCTTTTATCACTCGCTCTTATCACTTAACTCATTGTTTCTCTCCAACGTTCTCACAATCTCTTCCTCCCCCCTCTTTCCCTCTGTCATTCCCACTTTCATTAATTTAGTCTTCCTCTCTATCATTCTCGGCCTTCGAGCTATCCCAAAATCGCGTCTATATCTCCCTCTCTCAACCTCTCACTCACTATCTTTTACTCTATCTTCACTGAGTCTATGTTCTCTCTAGATTTCTTTCTCACCCTATCTCATTCTCTCCCTCCCGCTCACTCTTCAATCCCTAGCTTCACTCCCTCTCTGCTCTCTATCTCTCTCACTCTCTATTTAATCTCTCTTTATTATTTTCTTGCTCTCTTTCTCTCCCTCTTTGTGTCTCTCTTGTTCTTTCTTCTATCGCCCACACTTCTCTCTCGTTTGCTTACCCTTTCTCTCCCTCAATCACTCACTCTCAATCTCACTGTCCCTCCCTCACACTCTCTCTTGCAAATTCTCTCGCATCTTGCTCTCTCCCCACATATCCATCTTACTATTTCTTTTTTTCTTTCATGGAACTCACTTTCCTCCTCAATCCCTCACTCTTTCAGTCCCCACTTTCCTCACTTTCTGACTCCCTCCCTATCTTATTGTCTCTCGCTTTTGTTGCACTCACTCATTCACTCCCTCTCCCTCCCTTTTGTTATTACCATCGCTCTCTCTCTCATTCCCTATCTTTTGCTCTCTTATCTCACTTTCCATTTTCTCTATCTCTCTCACTCTTCCTCTCCCATTCACTCACTCTCTGTGTCATCCTCTCTCTCATTCTCTCCCTCCCTCTTCCCTCTCTCCCACTCTCTCTATCTCAATCTCTTCCTCTCTCTCCTTCTCTCCCTCCTGTCTCCCTCCTTCCTTCTTCCTTCTCACTCAATATTTCTCAATCTCCCTCCTTTTCTCAATCTTACTCACTACCGTTGCTCTCTCCTCCTCTCTCGCTTCTTATCTCTCTCTCTTAAAACTATCTATCTTTCTCCCTCTCTCAGTCCCTCTCTCTCTTCAATCTTTCTCACTCTCTTTCTCTATCTCCAACTACTCACTCTCTCCCTCTATCTCCCCCTATCTCACTCTCTCCCTTATAATTACCCTCTTTCTCCTTCCCTTTCTTGCTCTCTCCCTTTCTCACTGTCTCACTCTCTTTTCGTTTCTTTCTCTCGCTCTCTAGCTCTCCCTTGCTCTTTTTTATCTCTCTTTACTCACCCTTTATATCTCTATATCCATCACTCTATCACTCTCTCTTCCTCTGTTTACCTTTCTCTTCTCGCTACACCCCTCCCCCCTTTTCTCTCATTATTTATTACTTTCTCTCCTTCCCTCCGTCCCTCCCTCCATCCATATTTTTCTCTCTTTTTCTATCTCTGGCCCACTCTCCCTTGCCCTCCCTTTCCAAAATCTCTATTCTTTCTCTCTCTCTTTTGCTTTTTCACTCTCTCACCTCCTCACTTCCTCACTATTTAATTTCACTCTCACGCATACTCCCTCTCTCTCACATGCAATCTCTCTCTCTCTCTCTCTCTCTCTCTCTCTCTCTCTCTCCAAGTTTTGCCTCTCTCAATCCCCCTCTCTTATTTCTCTCATTGTTTCACCATTTGTCCCTCTTTCTCTATCCCATCCTCCGTCCCTCTTGAACTCTCTCTCTCTCTCCCTTTGTCTCAACCTTATCTCTCACTCTCTTCTCCTTACTCTGCCTCTTTTTGTCTCAGCTCTTTCTCCTTCTCTCCCTATATATCTATCTTACCACCTCGGTCACTATCTCTCTAATTCTCTAGCTCTCTATCTCTCTCTTCATTGTCTCCCTCCCTTCCTCCCTCACACACTCTCTCCCTTCCCATTCTCCTAATATCTCGTTTTCTATCTTTTGCCTCTCTCTAATTCCATCTTTTAGATCTTCTTCTCTCTTTCTCACTCTTTTCCTCCCGCTCTATAAGAACTCTTTCACTCTCCCACTCTCCTTCTCTTTATCACACACACACACACTCTCTCTCTCCCTCTCTTTCTTTCTCACTCCTTGATTCTTACCCTCTCTAAGTCTCTCTTTTGTAGCTCGCCCTTCTCCCTCCTAATCACTCTCTCTAACTGGAGCACTCACAAACACTCATACACTCTCTCATTCTCTCTCTTTCAATCTCCCTCCCTCTCACCCTCTTAAGCTCCATTTCTAGATCTTTATCTCGCTCTCTCTTATAATCTTGCTCATTCTCTTGCACTCCATTCTCTCTCTCCATTGTTGCACTCCATTCTCCCTCTCACCCTCTTAAGCTCCATTTTCCCGTTCTCTCTCTTTCTGCACTCTATTTTATTTTTCTATCTTATGCTCTCTTTTGCCATTTTCATTGTTGCTCTCATTTCTCTCTTTCATATCAATCTTTCTCTCCCTCTATCCCCACTCTCTCTCTCCCCCTCTCTATTGCTTCCATCCCTCCCACTGTCTCTTTCTCTCTCTTTTCTCCCTCCATCCCTCCCTCCATTACTTTCTCCCTCTCTCTCTCTATCTCCCTCTCACTCTCTTCCAATTCATCCCCCGTCTCACTCCCACTAAATCTCTATCTCTAACCCTTTCTCCCTCACTCTCACTTTCTCTCTGAATCTTCCATCTCTCTCCCTTCTCTCTCACCCTTCCTTCCTCTCTCACTCCCACACTCTTCAATCTATATCACTCCCTCCTTCTATCTCTCTTTATCACTCTTTCTCTTTTTCGCTCTATATAGAGTATTCTTGCTCTCATTTATATAGCACTCCTTTCCATTGCAATCACTCTCTCACACACACACCCTCTCTCACTTTCTCTCTCAATCCCACTCATCACCATCATATCACTCTTAATCTGTCGCTCTCCTTTGTCTTTCTTTGTTCTTTCTCTCTCTCCTTATGTCTCTTTTACTGATTTCTCTTCTCTCTTTCTCCTTTCACTCTTTCTCTCCATAAATCCCCTACTCTCTCTCCTTCTCCCTCCCCTCTCAATTCCCTTTTTTCCTCACTGTCTCTCTGTCTCTCACCCCTCTCTTTCCCTCTCACTCTCTCCCTCTGTCTCACTCTCTCCCTCTCCCACTCAATTCCATCCTTTCCTCTCTGTCTCACTGTCTCTCACCTCTCTCTTTAACACACTGTCTCCCTCCCTCCCTCTCACTCTCTCCCTCTCTCTCTCAATCTTTCTTGCTCTCTCTCAAGATCTCTCTCTCTCTCACTCGTTCTCTCGTTCTCTTTCCCTCTCTCCCTCTGTTTCACCTTGTCTTACTCTATTTTTCCTGACTCTCTTTTCCCTCTATTTCTCTCTCTCTCTCTCTCTCTCTCTCTCTCTTTGTCTCAATCCCTCACTCGTAAATTTCTCTCTCCCTTTCTCTCTCTCACTTTCTATTTTTTTCTTACTCTTGCACTTCTCTCTTATGATCTCTCCTCATTCACTCTGTCTTCTCTCTTTCTTTATCTCTATCTCTCTCACACACATTCTCTCTGTAAGTTTTGCCTCTCTCAATTCCCCTCTTCTTTCTTTAATTATTTCACCCCTTATTTCTCTTTCTCTCTTCCTTCCTCCTTCCCTCTTTAATTATCTCCCTCCCTTTGTCTCAACCTTATCTCTCACTCTCTATTCTTTACTCAGCCTCCATTTGTCCCAACCCTTTCTCCTTCTCTCCCTATATATCAATTTTACCACCTAGCTCACTTCTCTCTAATTCTCTAGCTTCCTATCTTTCTCTTCTTTGTTTCCCTCCCTTCCTCACACTATCTCTCCCTTCACACTCTCCTAATATCTCATTTTCTCTTTTTTGCCTCTCTCTCATTCCATCTTTTACACCCTCTTCTCTCTGACACACTTTTTTCCTCTTCCTCTATAGATCTCTTTCATTATCCCACTCTCCTTCTCTTTATCCCTCTCTCTCTCCCCCTTTCTTTCTCACTCCCTGATTCATGCCCTTTCTTGGTCTCCCTTATGTAGCTCGCCCATCCCTCTCCTCATCCTCACACTCTCTCTTAAGCACTCACACACACTCATACTCTCTCATTCTTCTCTTTCAATCTCCCTCCCTCAAGCTCTCTTAAGCTCCCTTTCTAGATCTCCATCTCGCTCTCTATTACACTCCTACTCCTTCTCTCGCACTCATCCTCACTCTCCATTGCTGCATCTTTTTCTCTTCTCTTTATCCCCATCCCTATTATTCACTTTTCCTTGCTCTCTCTCTTTCTTGCATTCTCTTTCTCTCTTTCTCTCTTGCTTTTTCACACTCTCACCACCTCACTTTCTCACTATTTAATTTTACTCTCACGCATACTCTCTTTTTTCGGCTTCACTCTCACTCCTACTCCCTCTCTTTTTCTCTTTCACACTCTCTATTCTCTTCCTCACTCTCTATTACAATCTCGCTCTCACTCTTTATTCTCCCTCAACTTCTCCCCTACTCTTCTCCCACTTTATCTTTCTCCAATCCCTCACACGTACTGTCTCTCTCTCACTCCAACGTTTATATCTCTCAATCCCTCCAAGGTGAGAGGAAGAGCGTTTGAGAGAGAGTGAGAGAGTGTATGAGGTGTGGATGGAAAGCGAAGAGTTACAGAGGGCAAGATTGAGGACATGATTGAGGGAATGAGAAAGATAGAGAAAGGGACTGAGACCGTTAAAGAGAATAAGAGTTAGAGAGTTAAAGAGATCTAGAGAGAAAGAGAAAAGAAAGTGAGAGAGAAAATAATATAAGAGAGGGAAGGAGAGTGAGAAACAAGTGCTAAAAAAATATTAACAGGGTGGGAAGGCAGAAAGTGTCTGAGAGAGGGAGGGAGGGAGAGAAAAGAGAGATAAAGAGTGAGAGAATGAAAGAAAGAGTGGGGGATGGGTCAATAAAGAAATATAAATAAAGAGGTATAGAGTGAGAACAAGAATAAGTAAAGAGAGAGAAATGTGTGACAAAGAGAGGGAGACAGAGAAAGAGAGAGAAGTAGGAGAGAAAGTGAGAAATAATGAGAGACAGAAGAGAGAAGGATTGAGATGGATAAAAGTTGGAGAGCAAGAGATAGAAGTGTGTGAGGGATAAAGAAAAAAAGTTTGAGCAATTAGACAAGAGAGAGTGAACGAAGAGGGAGGAAGAAAGAGAATAACAAGAGAGTAAAAAAAGAATGATAGAATAGAAAGTGAGAGAGAGAGAGGAGAGAACGAGAAAGAGAGATAGAGAGAGGGAGTGAAGATTGAGAGATAGAGATTGCGACAGACAAGTAGAGAGAGAGGAAAGATATTAAGAAACAAACAGAGAAAGAGAGAGTTAGTGAGGGACAAAGGGAAGGAGAGCATGATAATGAGTGAGAGAGATTTTGAGAGAGAGCGAGGGTGATGTAGAGGTAGAGTGAGAGAGTGTGTAAAAGAGAGAGGGGAGTGAGAGAAAGGGGGAGACATAAGGTGGGAAGTAGGAAAGTGGGAGTGGGTGAGTGAGTGTTGGGGATATATGGAGGGAAATGGTAAATGGAATGAAAAGTAAGAGAGACAAATAAAAGACAGATTAGGAGAGAGAGTGAGAATAGAGATTGAGAAAGATAGAGGGTAAGTTAAGAGTCAGAGTGATATAGTGATGAAGAGAGGGACTAGGAGAGAAAGAACAAGAGGGAACAAGAGGAAGAGAGATAAAGTGTGTGTGTGTGTGTGAGTGTGAGAGTAATAGAAAAGAGAATAATAGAAGAGAGCACAAGAAAGATATAGAATAAATAGTGAAAAATAGAGTGAGAAGAAGAAATAAGAGAGGGATTGAGAGAGGGACAAGAGAGAAGAAGAAAGAGAGTGTGTGTGAGAGAGAGAGTGTGAGAGAGACAGAGAAGAGAGAGATAAAGAGCTAGAGAATGTGATAGATAGTGAGCGAGGGAACAAGAGAGCTATAGGGAGAGAGAGTGAGAACAAATGTAATGAAAGAGAAAAAAATAGAGCAAGAGAGGGTAGTGAGAGGGAAAAGGAAGGAGAGCAAGAGATTGAGTGAGAGAGATCGAGAAAGAGAGTGAGAGACTGAGAGAGAAAGAGAGAGAGGGTGTTGCAGAGGTCGAGGGAGAGAGTAGAAGGGAGAAAGTGAGAGAATGTGTAAAAGAGAGAAACTAGGAGACATAAGGAGGGAAGGAGGAAGTGAGAGAGGTGAGAGAGAGTTAGGGATATATGGAGAGAACGGGTAAAAGAAATTAGAGAGAAAAGAGACAAATAAAAGATAGATTAAGAGAGAGAGAATAGAGAAACATAATGATAGAGGGACAAGTTAAGACTAGGATTGATATAGTGATGAAGAGAGGGACTGGGAGAGAAAGAGCGAGAGAGGGAACAAGTGGAAGAGTGAGAAACTACGTGTGTGAGTGAGAGTAATGGAAAAGAGAATAATAGAAAAGAGGGAGGGAGTGAGAGAGATTGAAGAGAGAGAGAACGAGGGGAAGAGAATAAGAGAATGAGTGTGAGAGAAGGAAGGAGAGATAGACTGAGCAAGTGTGAGAGAGAGATGAAGTGGATTAGAGGGTGATAGGGAGGAAGGGAGGGAGGGTGAGTGATTAAAATGGAAGAGGGAGGAGGGATTTGAGAGAGAGTGTGTGGGGGATAGAGGAGCAGACAGAGTGAGAAGAAATAGGGAATAGGTAGCAATAGAAGAGATAATAAGGGCGAGCAAGAGAGAGTGAGAAAGAGAAGGAGGAAGAAAGAGTGTGCAATAGAGAAATTAAGAGAGAAGAGAGGTGAGGAAAGAGAGAACAAGACGTAAAGGAAGAGCAAGAAAGAAAACGAGGGAAGGAATAAGGGAGAGAAAGAGATAGTGCATGTGTGTGAGAGAGAGGGAGAGAAGGTTGTGTGAGAAAGTGGGAGGAGGAGAGTGGGAGTGAGAGAGGAAGAGCTAGATAGAGTGGTGGATAGACTGAGAGAAAAGGTAAGAGGAGTAACATAAGAGAGTAAGAGAGAGAGGGAGAGAGAGAAGTGAGAGTGAGAAAGAGAAAAGAAGGGAGTAAAAGTGAGATTTAAATTGTATAAAAGGTCGGAGGTACCATGAAATAGAGAAAATATATAGAAAAATAAGGGTAAGAAAAGAATGAGTGAGAGATAGTGGGAGAGGGAGAGTGAGAGCGAGAGAGGGAGAGCCAGATAGAGTGGGGGATAGAATGAAAGAAAAAGTGAGAGGAGAGGAGATTAGAGTAACATAAGAGAGTAAGAGAGAGAGGGAGACAGAGAATTGAGAGTGAGAAAGCGAAAGGAAGGGAGTAAAAGGGAGATTTAAATTGAATAAAGGGTCAGAGGGACCATGAAATAGTGAGGGTAAGAAAAGGAAGAGCAAGAAAGAGGGAGGGAGATATGAGAATGAGTGTGAGGAGAGAGAGGAGAGAAAGTAAGAGAGAGAATGAGTGAGAGTGAGCAGAGTGACAAAACGAGGAAGAGAGAGGCAGTAAAAAAGTGAGAGAGAAAAATTGAAGGAGTGTGAGCAAGTTAGAGGGGCTGAGGGAGAAAGATTGAGAGATTAAGAGAGAGAGAGAGAATTAGGGAGAGGGGCAATGTGAGAGATAAAGGTAGAGATAATGAGAAAGAGAGAGAGAGAGAGGCAAGAGGATACATAACTTGAGGGAGAGTGAGGAGGAGAAAAGACAGATGGAGGCAAGGAGAGAGATTGTGTGAGTGTGAGTACGGGCTAGATAGTGGGTGGGAGGGAAAGATGGATGTAGAGAGAAAGGAGAGATCAAGTGTGAGAAAGCGGGAAGATGAGAGCAAGGGCCAAAGAGAGAGGATAGAGAGAAATAGAAGATAAAGAGTTAGAGAAGAGTGAGCAATAAAAGAGAAAGAGAAAGCAAACGATGAGAAAGAGAGGGAGTAAATGAGGAAGAGAGAGTGAGAGAGACATAGGGAGAGAAGGAGAGTGAGGGAAGATAGATAAAGAGAGAGTGAGAAAGAGGGAGAAAGGGAGGGAGGTTAACAGAATGAGAGAGAATGAGAAAAGAGATGGAGAGAGAGGGGAAGTCAAAGAAGGCAAATGGAGAGAGCGTGAGAGAGAGAGGAAGGGAGGGATGTGAGAGAAATAGAGAAAGAGAGAGTGGTCGAATAGAGGAAGAGAAAGAGTGAGAAGATTAATAGAGATGGTCAGAGAGAATAGAGAGTGAGAGCGAGATAATGATAGAAAGAGGAAAAATAATAGAGAGGGAATAAGAGTGGAAGTGAAGCTGCAGAAAGACATTGGGGGGAGAGAGAGTAAGAGAAAAGGGTGCAAGACATAACTATAGATGGAGGAAGAGAGAGTGAGAGACTTTGTTAGGGCGGGAGTGAGAGAGAGGGAGAGGGAAAGAGAGAGAGGGCAAGAGAAAAAGAGAGGGAGTAAGAGTGAGTGAAATTGAAGAGAGTGAGGTAGCCAGTAAGGGAGAGAGGGATCAACAAAATGAGAAAGAAATAGAGAAAGAATATAGTGTGAGGTAAGTGAGGTAAAAGAGATTGGTTATATAAGGAGGGAGGGAGGGAGCATGGGAGGG
This sequence comes from Papilionanthe hookeriana x Papilionanthe teres, assembly GCA_022702705.1. NCBI lineage: Eukaryota > Viridiplantae > Streptophyta > Magnoliopsida > Asparagales > Orchidaceae > Papilionanthe > Papilionanthe hookeriana x Papilionanthe teres. The sequence continues at coordinate 36,707,582 of CM040430.1, read as the reverse complement.
AGGGGAAGTAATAAACAATAAGAGAGAAAAGGGGGTGAGATAGATAAGAGATATCAAATGAGAGGAAGTTAGAGAGATAGAGTGATGGACATAGAGTGAGTAAAGAGAGAAAACTGAGCAAGAGAGAGCAATAGAGCGAGAGAGAGAGAGAGAGAGAGAGAGAATAAAGAGTGAGAGAAATAGTGAGAAAGAGAGAGATAAAGGGCAAGAGTAAATAGAGAGGAAAGATAGCAAGAGAGAGCAAGAAAGCGAGAGAGAAATAGAATAGAGAGTGAGAAAGAGAGAGATAGATGGCAAGAGTAAGGGAGAGAGTGAGAAAGAGGAGATAGAGGTAGAAAGCGAGAGATTGAAGAGATAGAGGGAGTGAGAGAGGAGATAGAGCAAGAAAGATTTTAGTGAGAGAGAGAGGAAGTAATAGAGGAAGTGAGAGAGAGGAAAAGATAGTGAGCAATGTGGAGATGGGGAGCGAGATTAGGAGAATGAGCGAGAAAGAGAAAAGGAGAGAGGAAGATGGAGAGGGAGAGAGAAAAGTGAGATTGAGAGACAGTGTGGGAGGGAGAGAAGAAGAGAGAAAGGATGAGGGAGAGAGGGACGGAGAAAGGATGAGGGAGGGAGGGATTTGAGAGAGGGAGAGGGAGAGAGAGAGGGTGAGCAAGAGAGAGAATGAGAAAGAGAGGGAGGAAGAAAGAGAGAGCAATAGAGAAGTTGAGAGAGAAGAGAGGTGTGGAAAGAGAGAAAAGACATAAAGGAAGATCAAGAGAGAAAATGAGGGAAGGAACAAGGTAGAGAAAGATCGAGTGCATGTGTGTGAGAGAGAGGGAGAGAAGGTTGTGTGAGAGATAGTGGGAGGGGAGAGTGAGAGAGGGAGAGCCAGATAGAGTGGGGGATAGAATGAAAGAAAAAGTAAGAGGAGAGGAGATTAGAGTAACATAAGAGAGTAAGAGAGAGAGGGAGACAGAGAATTGAGAGTGAGAAAGAGAAAGGAAGGAGTAAAAGTGAGATTTAAATTGAATAAAGGGCCAGAGGGACCATGAAATAGAGAAAAATAGATAGAAAAATGAGGGTAAGGAAAGGAAGAGCAAGAAAGAGGGAGGGAGATAAGAGATTGAGTGCGAGGAGAGAGAGAGGAGATAAAGTAAGAGAGAGAATGAGTGAAAGTGAGCAGAGTGACAAAACGAGGAAGTGAGAGGCAGAGAAAAAGTGATAGAATAAAATTGAAGAGAGTGTGAGCAAGTTAGAGGGGCTGAGGGAGAAAGATAGGGAGATTAAGAGAGAGAGAATTAGGGAGTGGGAAGAATAGAGATTGTGTTAGTGCGGGTTAGATAGTGGGTGGGAGGGAAAGATGGATGTACAAAGAAAGGACAGATTAAGTGTGAGAAAGCGGGAAGAAGAGAGTAAGGGACAAAGAAAGAGGATAGAGAGAAATAGAAGAGAAAGAGTGAGAGAAGAGTGAGCAATGAAAGAGAAAGAGAAAGCAAACAAATGATGAAAAAGAGAGAAAGGAAGCAAATGAGGAAGAGAGAGTGAGAGAGACATAGGGAGAGAAGGAGAGTGAGGGAAGATAGAGAAAGAGAGAGTGAGCAAGAGGCAGAAAGGGTGGGAGGATAATAAACTGAGAGAGAATGATAAAAGAGATGCAGAGAGAGAGAGAGTTAAGGAGGGAAAATGGAGAGAGCGTGAGAGAGAGAGGGAGGGATGTGAGAGAAATAGAGAAAGAGAGAGTTGCTGAATAGAGGAAGAGAAAGAGTGAGAAGAGTAATAGAGAAGGTCAGAGAGACTAGAGAGTGAGAGCGAGATGATGATAGAAATAGGAAAAAAAATAGAGAAGGATTACGAGTGGAAGTGAAGCTGCAGAAAGAGATTGGGGGAGAGAGAGTAAGAGAAAGGGTGCCAGACATAACTATAGATGGAGGAAGAGAGAGAGAGAGTTTGTTAGGGCGGGAGTGAGAGAGAGTGCAAGAGAGAAAGAAAGAGAAGAGAGTGAGGGAGTAAGTGTGAGAGTAAAATTGAAGAGAGTGAGGGAGCAAGAGAGAGAGATAGAAAAAATGAGAAAGAAATAGAGAAAGAATATGGTGTGAGGTAAGTGAGGGAAAAGAGAGTGGTGAAATAAGGATGGAGGGACGAAGCGAGGGAGGGAGGGGAAGTAATAAAAAATAATAGAGAAAAGGGGTTGAGAAAGAGAAGAGATAGTGAATGAGAGGAAGTTAGAGAGATAGAGTGATGGATATAGGTAGATAAAGAGTGAGTAAAGAGAGAAAACAAAGCAATAGAGTGAGAGAGAGAGAGAAATAGAATAAAGAGAGAGACATAGTGAGAAAGGGAGAGAGTGAGGAAGAGAGAGATAAAGGGCAAGAGTAAATAGAGAGGAAAGATAGCAAGAGAGAGAAGGAAAGCGAGAGGGAGAGAGAGAAACAAAATAGAGAGTGAGAAAGAGAGAGATAGAGGGCAAGAGTAAGGGAGAGAGTGAGAAAGGGGAGATATTGGTAGAAAGCGAGAGATTGAAGAGATAGAGGGAGTGAGAGAGGAGAGAGAGCAAGAATGATTTTAGAGGGAGAGAGATGAAGAGAGGATGTAAGAGAGAGGAAAAGATAGTGAGCAATATGGAGATGGGGAGTGAGATTAAGATAATGAGCGAGAAAGAGAAAAGGAGAGAGATGGAGAGGGAGAGAGAGAAAAGTGAGATTGAGATAGACAGAGTGGGAGGGAGAGAAGGAGAGAGAAAGGATTAGGGAGAGAGGGACGGAGAAAGGATGAGGGAGAGTGAGAGAGAAATAGAGAGAAGGAAAGTGAAAGGAGAGGGAATGAGAGAGAGTGATGGAGAAAATAAAAGGGATGGAGAGAGATTGAGCAAGCGGGTGCAAGAGGAGAGAGAGTGGAGAGAAATAAGGAGAAAGGGAGATGAGAGGGAAGGAAGGATTGAAAGAGGGAGGGACAAAGGAGGAGAGAGATATGTGTGAGAGAAAATAATACGTAATGAGATGGAGATAAGGAGTAAGAGTGAGATGTGAGAGAAAAAGAATAAAGAGTGAGGTAAGCAAGAGAATAGAGAGCGAATTAAGGAGCATGGAGGGAGGGAGGCAGGGAGGGAGGGAGGGGAAGTAATAAATAAGAAGAGAGAAAAGGGGGTGAGAAAGAGAAGGGATAGAGAATGAGAGGAAGGCCAGATAACGTGATGGATATAGGGAGATAAAAAGTGATTAAAGAGAGAAAGAAAAAGCAAGAGAGTCAGATATAGAAACAAAAATGAGAGTTAGAGACATTGTGAGAAAGGGAGAGAGTGAGAGAAAGCGAAATAGAATAGAGAGTGAGAGGCATAGTAAGACAGGAAGAGAGTGAGAAAGAGAGAGTGAGAAAGGGGGAGGTAGAGGGAGAGAGAGATTGAAGAGAGAGAGAGTGAATGAAGGAGGAGGAGAGAGTAAGAAAGATTTAAGAGGGAGAGAGAGGAAGTGAGATAGAAAAAGATAGTGGGAAATATGGAGATATGGAGTGAGATTAAGAGTATGTGTGAGAAAGAGAGAAGGAGACGGAGAAGGAGAGGGAGAGGGAGAGAGGGAGTGACATTAAGATAGAGACAGTGGGGGGAGAAAAGTGAGAGGGAGAGAGGGAAAAAGAAAGGGTATGGGAGAGTGAGAGAGAAATAGAGAGAAGAGAAATAGAGAGAAGAGAAAGTGAGAGATGAGTGAGCAAGAGAGAAGGAATGAGAGAGTGCGGCGGAGAAAGAAGAGGTAGGGAGGGAGACAGTGAGTGAGCACAAGAGGAGAGAGAGAGGGCTAAGTTAAGGAGAAAGGGAGAAAGAGAGGGAAGGAGGGAGTAAAAGTGTGAGGGACAAAAAAGGAGAGATAGATGTGTGAGAGAAAGTAATAAATAATGAGATGGAGATATGGGGCGAGAGTGAGATGTAAGAGCAACTCAGGAAGAGAGAGGGACAGAAAGAGAGCAAGAGAGAAGTGAGGGATTGAGGGAGAGAAAGTGTGAGTAAAGAGAGAGAAGAGAGGGTGTGAGCTAGAGAAAGAGATGGAGTGAACTAGAAATAGAGTGATAGAGGGAGGGAGTGATAGGGATTGGAGAGAGAGGTGGAGGGAGAAAGGGAGAGAGAGTGAGACAGAAATAGAGTGAGAAGAGAGACTCACGAAAGATAAAGCAAAAGATCGGAGTGAGAGGAAGAGAGAGAGAGGGAGATATAGAAGAAGATATGGAGAGAGATGGAGGGACAAAGGGAGACTCGGAGAACGAGATAGAGGGAGAAGTTGTAAGTGGGTTAGAGGAAGAGACTAAGCGATGGTTGGCGAGAAAGAGTGAGTAAAGAGATAGGAGGGAGTGATAGAAGAGAGGAAGTGAGAGTGTGTGAGAGAGAAAGAGAGGGGGAGAGCAAAAGAGAAAGAAAAAGGGACAAGTCATAAATAGAGAAAAGAACGAGAGGGAGAGAGTGAGAAAGTGAGAGGAGGGAGGGAGTGAGAGAATGAAGAGTGGGAGTGAGAGAGAAAGTGAGAGTGAGTGAGAAGAGAGTGAACGAGAGTGAGAGACAGAGAATGAGATTTTGTGGGAGAGAGAGCGGGAATGAACTAGAGGAGTTTGAGAGGGGTGAGTGATAGTGTACATGAGAGAGCGAAAGAGAGACTAAGAGAGGAAGAGAGAGGGACAAAGGGAATGAAGCAAGAGAAAGGGGTGTGAGAGGGAGAGAAAGATTAAGACGAGAGACAGAAGAGAGAGCAATAAAAGTGATAATGAGTGAGTGAGAGTGATTATAGAGGGAGAAAGAGAGAGGGTGAGAGGCTGTAAAAGTGAGAGTGATACTGAAAAGAGAGAAAGAGGGAGCTAGAAAGGGAGAGACTGTAATAGAGAAATAGAAAGAAGAGAGTGTGAGGGAATAGAGAGCGTGAGGGAATAAAGGGAAAGAGCGAGCGAGAGAAGGAGCAATAAATTAAAAGATAATTAGAGTGGTAGAGAGAGGGATTAAGGGAGTGAAAGAGGGAGGGAGAGCTAGAGAGAGGTAGTGAGGGACAATGGGAGGGTCAAAAGTGAGAGATAGGAGAGATAGAGAGAGAGAGAGAGAGAAAAAGAGAGGTAGAATAGAGAGTGAGAGAGAGATGGAGGTAGTAAGGGAGAATAAGAGATAGGAGGAAGCGAGAGGGTTTAATGAGAGAGTAGGAAACAAAAAGTGAGGGAGACTGAAAGGGAGAGAGTGAGAAGAGAGACTGTAGGAAGATCAAGTAAAAGTAAGTAAATGGAGGCGAGAGGGAGAGAGAATAATAAAGAATAGGATAGAGAGTGAAGAGAGAAAAGATGGGGTGAGAGAGAGAGGAGAGGAGAGAGTAGCAATAAAAATAAGGTAGCAAGAGAGAGTGAGATAGAGAGCAAAAAATGGAGCTAAAGAGGGTAAAAGGGGGTGAGATTGAGAGTGAGAGTGTGTGAGATGGAGAGAGAAGAATGAGCTACATAAGGCAGGCCTGAAAGGGCACAAATGAGAGAGTGAGAATGATAGAGGGAGAGAGTGAGAGCAATAAAAAGAGCAATAGTGAGAGCGTGGAAGTGATCTACGGAGAAATAAGAAAAGAGATTGAGGAAGAGAAGAGGATATAAAAAGGGAAATAGAGAGAGGTTCAAGTGAGAAAAAGACATTAAGAGGGTGAGAAGAAAGAGAGACTGTGAGTGAGGGAGGGAAAAAGACAAGATAGATAGGGAGTAAGAGAATGAAGGAGAGAGTGAGGGATGGATCAAGAGCGATATATAGAGAGGGAGAGAGTGAGAACATGAGTATAAAAAAGAGAATGAGAGATAGAGTAGACAAAGAGAGGGGGTGAGAGGGAGGGAAAGAGAGAGAGAGAGAGAGAGAAGTGTGAGAAAATTTGAGAATGAATGAGAGAGATGAGAGAGGGATTGAGAGAGATAATAATTGGAGGCCAGAGAGAGTACGTGTGAGGGATAGGGTAATAAAAGATTCAGCAAGAGAGAGATTGTGTGTTTGTGTGAGGAAGAGAGAGAAACATAAGAGAAAGAGTTAGAGAAGTGTCAGCTATAAGAAAGAAAGAAAGGGAGAATAAACAATCAAAAAAAAGAGAGAGGAAGGGAGCTAAGTAGAAAGTGAGAGTGAGAGAGATATAGGGAGAGAAGGAGAATGAGGGAAAATAGAGTGAGAAAGACAGAGAAGGTGGGAGAATAAGAGAATGAGAGAGTGAATGAGAGAGAGATGGAGAGAGAGGGAGAACCAAGGAGGCAAAGTGGGAGAGAGCATGAGAAAGAGGGAGAGAGGGATAGAGGTGATCTCCTATTGTCTCTTTCACTCTCTTCTCTCCCTCTCTCCCTTCTTTACTTCCTCCCTCCCTCCCTCTCCTTCACCATATCTCTCTGTCTCCCTCTCTGCATCCCTCACTGTCTATCTATCTCTCTCTCCCTCCCTCTGTTTCTCTCTTGCCATCCTTCTATTCAGCCTATGTCTTTACCTCTCACTCACTCTGAGTTACTCAATCTTCCATCAGTCTCTCTTCTCTCTCTATTTCCTTTTCACTTTCTCTCTACTACTCTCTTTAATCCATCTCACTCCCTCCCTCTATCTCTCTTTTTCACTCACTCATCCTTCTCTTTCTCTCACACTCTCCATTCGATCTCTCTTTATCTCTCTCTATCTCCCTCTCACTCTCTCTTCTATCTTTCTCTTTTGACACATTTTATCCCTCACTACTTCTCTTTCACTCTCCCTCCCTCTTTGACACCCTACATCCTTCCCTTTCTTCGCTATCCTTATCTCTCTATCTTCCTTCCTTTCTCACTCGCTCACTCTCTCCCTCTCTCATGCTCTCTCTTCCCTCACTCTTTCTTTATTTCTCTTTAACACTTTCTCGCTTTCTCCCTATTCCATTTCACTATCACACTTACTCCCTCCTCCCACTCTCTTTCCCACTCCATGTTCACTCTCTCATTTACTCTCTATTCTCGCCATTCAATCTTTATCACCCTCTCTCCCCCTCTCCATTGCATCCTTGCCTCCCTTCCTCACTCGCTCTCTCTTACACGCACACTCTCTCCCTCTCACTCACTTCCTCTTCATACCCTCTCTTTCAATCTCATGTTCTACCCCCGCTCTTCCACTCGCTCCCTCTCTTTCTAAATCTTCCCTCACACTCTCTTCTTTCATACTCCCTACACCACTCTCGCATCTCTTCAATCCTAACACACACACTCTCTCTATTTCTTACTCTCTCCCTCTCTCACTCTTTTCTCTATGTTTTTATCACTTTTATTTCTCTATTGCTCTCCATCTATCACAGGCAACACACTCTTACTCTCTTTTTTATCACTTTGCCTTATCTCTTTACCAACTTTTTCACTCCAACCAACCCTTACATTCTCCCTCTTTCATTACTTCACTCTCTCTATCTCCCTCTCACCCTCTCTCTCTCAACATTTCTCCCTCAACATCTTCCTTTCTCCATCTCTCACTCATTATATGTTGCTCGATCTTGAGTCCCTCTTCTCTCTCACTCTTCTCTCTTCTCTCTATTTTTCTCTTCTCTTTCTCTTCAATTTCGTTCTCACTCTTATGTTCTCCCTACCCTCTCTTTCTCTCTTGTGCTTTCAAGTCATAGATAGAGAAAAGAATGAGAGAGGGAGAGAGTGAGAAAGAAAGAGGAGGGAGGGAGTGAGAGAATGAAGAGTGGGAGTGAGAGAGCAAGTGGGAGTGAGTGAGAAGAGAGTAAGGGAAGATATAAAGAGAGTGAACGAGAGTGAGAGACAGAGAATGAGATTTTGTGGGAGAGAGAGCGGTAATGAATCGAAAGAGTTTGAGAGGGGAGTGATAGTGTACTTGAGAGAGTGAAAGAGAGACTAGGAGAGGGAGAGAGAGGGACAGAGGGAATGAAGCAAGAGAAAGGGGGTGAGAGGGAGAGAAAGATTAAGAGGAGAGAGAGAAGAGAGAGCAACAAAAGTGAAATGGGGTGAGAGAGAGTGAATATGGATCGAGAAAGAAAGAGGGTGAGAGGTTGTAAGAGTGAGAGTCATACTGAAAAGAGAGAAAGAGGGAGCTAGAAAGAGAGTGTGAGGGAATAGAGAGAGCGTGAGAGAGGGAGGGAGAGAACGAGTAAGAGAAGGAGCAAGAATGAGAGAGGGATTAAGGGAGTGAAAGAGGGAGGTAGAGCGAGAGAGAGGTAGTGAGGGATAATGGGAGGGTCAAAAGTGAGAGATAGAAGAGATAGGAGAGAGAGAGAGAGAGAGAGAGAGAGAGAGAGAGAAGGAGAGGTAGAATAGAGAGAGAGAGATGGAGGTAGTGAGGGATAATAAGAGATAGGAGGAAGCGAGAGGGTTTAGTGAGAGAGTAGGAAACAAAAAGTGAGAGAATGAAAGGGAGAGAGTGAGAAGAGAGGCTATAGGAAGATCCAATAAAAGTAAGTAAATGTGGGTGAGAGGGAGAGAGAAGAGAGTGAGAAAAAGAGAGAAAAAGGGAGAGAGAATAATAAAGAATAGGATAGAGAGTGAAGGGAGAAAGATGGAGAGAGAGAGAGAGAGAGAGGAGAGAGTAGCAAGAAAAATACGGTAGCAAGAGAGAGTGAGTTATAGAGCAAAAAATGGAGCTAAAGAGGGTGAGAGGGTGTGAGATTTAGAGTGAGAGTGTGTGTGAGATGGAGAGAGAAGAATGAGCTACATAATGCAGACCTGAAAGGGCACAAATGCGGGAGTGAGAATGATAGAGGGAGAGAGAGCGATAAAGAGAGCAGTAGTGAGAGCGTGGAAGTAATCTACAGAGAAATAGGAAAAGAGAGTGAGGGAGAGAAGATGATATAAAAGAGGGAGGTTCAAGTGAGAAAAAAGATATTAGGAGGGTGAGAAGGGAGAGAGAGTGTGAGTGAGGGATGGAAAAAGAGAAGAGGTTGATAGGGACTGAGAGAATGAAGGAGAGAGTGAGGGATGGATCAAGAGCGATATATAGAGAGGGAGAGAGTGAGAACAAGAGTATGGAAAAGAGAATGAGAGATAGAAGAGACAGAGAGGGGATTGAGAGGGAGAAAAATAGAGAGAGAGGTGTGGGAGAATGTGAGAATGAATGAGAGAGATGAGAGAGGGATTGAGAGATAATATGAGGCCAGAGAGAGTATGTGTGAGGGATAGGGGAATAAAAGATTGATCAAAGAGAGAGAATATGTGTTTGTGTGAGGAAGAGAGAGAAACATAAGAGAAAGAGTTAGAGAAGTGTCAGTAATAAGAAAGAAAGAAAGGGAGAATAAATAATCAGAAAGAAAGAGAGAGGAAGGCAGCGAAGTAGAAAGTGAGAGTGAGAGAGATATAAGGCGAGAAGAAGAATGAGGGAAGATAGAGTGAGAAAGAGAGAGAAGGTGGGAGAATAAGAATGAGAGAGTGAATGAGAGAGAGATGGAGAGAGAGAAGGAGAACCAGGGAGGCAAAGTGGGAGAGATCATGAGAGAGAGGGAGAGAGAGAAGTGATCTCCCATTGTCTCTTTCACTCTCTTCTCTCCCTCTCTCCCTTAATTACTTCCTCCTTCCCTCCCTCTCCTTCCCCACATATCTCTGTCTCCCTCTTCGCATCCCTCTCTCTCTCTTGCTCTCTCACCTTTCTTCTATTCACCCTTTCTCTTTACCTCTCACTCACTCTCTGATCCTCAATCTTCCCTCAGTTTCTCTTCTCTCTCTATTTCCTTTTCACTTTCCCTCTACTACTCTCTTTAATCCATCTCACTCCCTCCCTCTATCTCTCTTTCTCACTCACTCATCCTTCTCTTTCTCTCACACTCTCCATTTGATCTCTCTTTATCTCTCTATCTCCCTCTCACTCTCTCTCTATCTCTCTTTTTTGACACTTTATTCCTCACTACTTCTCTTTCACTCTCCCTCCCTCTTGCCACCCAACATCCTTCCGTTTCTTCACTCTCCTTATCTCTCTATCTTTCTCCCTTTCTCACTCGCTCACTCCCTCCCTCTCTCATGCTCTCTTCCCTCACTCTTTCTTTATTTCTCTTTACACTTTCTCGCTTTCTCTCTATTCCATTTCACTATCACTCATACTCCCTCCTCCCACTCTCTTTCTCACTCCATGTTCACTCTCTCGCATTTACTCTCTATCTCTCGATTCAATCTTTATCACCCTCTCACACCCTTTCCATTACATCCTTGCCTCCCTTATTCTCTCTCTCACTCTCTCTTACACGCACACTCTCTCCCTCTCACTCACTTCTTCTTCATGCCCTCTCTTTCAATCTCATGTTCAACTCCGGTTCTTCCTTTCGCTTACTCTCTTTCCATATCTTCCCTCACACTCTCTTCTTTCATACTCCCTACACCTCTCTCGCTTCCTCTCTCTTCAATCTCTAACACACACTCTCTCTATTTCTCACTCTCTCCCTTTCTCACTCTTTTCTCTATGTTTTTATCACTTTTATTTCTCTATTGCTCTCCCCCTCTCTCATTCTCTCTTGCTAACTCTCAGTCTCTCTCCCTCCCTCCCTCTCACACTCCCTCCCTAACTCTCTCTTGCTCCATCTATCGTTCCCTCGCACATACTCTCTCTCCATGTTTTGACTCTCTCAATCTCACTCTCTTCTCTCTCTTATTGTTTCTCACTTTCTCCCTCTTTCTCCTTGCCTTCCTCCTTCCTTTAACTCTCTCCCTCCCTCTGTCTCACCCCAATCTCTCACTCTCTTTTCTTTACTCATGTTCTAACTCTCTCCCTCTATTCCTATATATCTTTTTTGCTCCCTCTCTCACTATCTCTTTCATTCTCTAACTCTTTATCTCACTCTTCTCTATCTCCCTCCCTCACATTCTCTTCTCTTCCCACTCTTATAATATCACTTTTTCTCTCTTGTACCTCTCTCATTCCCTCTCTTATATCATCTTCTCTCTCTCTCTCTTTTCCCCTTTCTCTATAGATCTCTTTCATTCTCCCACTCTCGTTCTCTTTATCACACTCTCTCCCCCTCTATCTTTCTCACTCTCTCATTCTTGCCCTCTAAAGGTCTCCCTTATGTAGCTCACCCTTCCTCTCCATCTCACTCTCTCTCTCGAGCTATCACACGCACTCTTACACTTCTCACACACACTCTCGCAATCTCTCTCCCTCTCACTCTCTTAAGTTCCATTTCTCAATCTCTATCTCACTCTCTCTTACAATATTGCTCTTTCTCTCACACTTTATCCTCTCTCTCCCTTGCTACATCATCCTCCTCTCTTCTCTCTCTATTCCCTCTCTGTTATTTACTCCCTCACTCTTTTTCCCTCCCTCTCTTTCTTGAACTCTATTCTCTTTTCGATCATATGCTCATTTTTTCTCTCTTCTTTGTTGCTCTCTCTTTCTCTCCCTCTATCCTCCACTCCATCTCTCTCCCTCTCTATTTCTTCCATCCCACGCACTATCTTTTTCTCTCTCTACTCTCCCTCTCTCCCATCCTTCTTTGCTTCCTCCCTCCTTCCCTTTCCCTCCCTCCCCTCTCTTTCTACCTCTCCATCTCTCTCTTACTCTCTCTCTCTCACCATTATTCCTTTCTACCTATCTCTTTACCTCTCACTCACTCTCTCTTACTAAATCTTTCATCGATCTCTTCTATCTCTATTTCCTTTCCACTCTCTTTCACTTTCATTCTATTGCTCTCGCCTTAGTCCAACTCACTCCTCTCTCTATCTCTCTTTTTAACTCCCTTCCTTCTATCTCATCCCCAAATTTATTACTCTCTTTTCTTTTTCCCTGTAGATCTATTTCATTATCCCACTCTCATTCTCTATATTATTCTCTCTCCATCTTTCTCACTCCCACATTCCTGCCCTCTCTATGACTCCCTTATGTAGCTCATCCTTCTCTCTCCATCTCACTCACACTCTCGCTCAAGCTCTCACGCACACTCATACACTCTCTCTCTCTTTCTCTCACTCTTTCTCCCTCTCACCCACCTAAGCTTCATACTCCCTCTCTCACTCTGTAGCCTCCCTCTATCCTTCACATGCACTATCTCTTTCACTCTCTAACTTTTATCTCTCCCATTCCCTCTCTCTTTTCTCTCATTGTTTCTCACATTCTCTCACATTCTCTATCTCTATTTCTTTCTTTCTCTCTCCCTTCCTCTCTTTAAAACTTCTATCTCTCTCCTCTTTTCTTTACTCTTATTCTCACACTCTCCCTCTCTATCTATATATCTCTTTAGATCCTTCCTCACTCTCTCTTTCATTCTCTCAAGATCACACTTCTCTGACTCTTTCACTTAAGTTTTCCATCACTCTCTCTCCCTCACACACTCACAATCTATCTTTTTGATCAAACTTTCTCTCCCATACCCTCACACGCACCCTCTCTCTTGCTCTCCAATCCTCTCTCTTGATCATTGTTTATCACATTCTCTAACACTGCCTTGTCTCACTCTCTCCATCCCTCCCTCCCTTTCTCTCTTTATCTCTTCTAAATCTCTTTTTCTCTCTTTTCCTTACTCTTATTCTCACTCTCTCCCTCACTATCTATATATCTCTCTTTACCCTCCCTCACTCTCTCTTTCATTCTCTAGCTCTCTATGTCTCTTCTCTTCCTCCCTCTCTCACTTACAATCGCTCTCCATTCTCTCGCTCTATATCTCTCCTCTCTTTCTTCCTCTCTCGCTCGCACTCTCTCTCCATTCTATCCCCTCTCCCTCTCTATTTCATTCTCTCTTTCTTTCCCTCACTCTCTTTCTCTTCCTCACTCTCTCTTCGTGTGTCTCTGGCACTTCCTCACTCCCCTTAAGTTTCTCTAACTAAGCTTCTCTCTCTAACTTCCCCCTCTCTCCCTTCTCCCTTGTTCTTGTCTCTCTCTCTCTTCCTCTCTCACTAACCCACTTTCTCTATCACCTGCACGCGTTCTAACTCCGCCCTCCTTCTTTCTCCTTTTCCCACCCCTTCCCCACCCCTCCCCCACCCCCATCCAAGCTTCTCTCGCTTCCTTCCTCTCTCTACCACACTACCTCTCTCTCACTCTTTTTCTCTCTCTTCCTCTCTATCCCCATGCTCACCATGATGTCATCCCTATTTTTATTTCAACCTCATTCCTTCTCTCACATTTTATCACTCTCAATCTCTTAAGTTCCCTGCTCTATTTTTGTCTCCTCCTTGCTCTGTATTTACTTCTTGCTTTTTTTCCTCCCTCTCTACTCTTTCACTTTCTCCTATCTCTCCTCTCTCTCCCAACTCTCTCCTTCTTACTCTCCCTCTCTCTCTTCTCTTCTTTAGAACTATCTCATAAGTATGTATATTCTCTTCCTCTCTTAAATATCTCTCAGTCTCCCAGTTATTATTTTCCTCCCTCTTTCTTAGTTATTATTTTCCTCTCCTCTTTCTCTCTTGTTCCCTCTTCCCTAACTCTCTCTTCTCTCTCTAATTATTTATTGCTTTTTCCCTCTTTCTCACCCCACTCTTTCTCTCTCCTCAATTTCACTCACTTAACTCCCTCTATTTTCACTCTCTACTCTCTCTCTCTTGAGTGCTCTCACAATCTCTTCTATTTGTCTCCCTTCCTTCTCTCCTCTCACTCTTTCTCCTATTCTATCCCCCTTTTCCCCAGTCTCTCGTCCTTCCCTTCCTCCCTCTAAATCACTCTCTCTGTCCCTTTCTTGCTATCATTCTCTCCCTCTCTCTCATTCGCCTATTTCCCTCCCTCTTTTCCTCCAGCTCACTTTCTCTTGCTCCAATTTTCTTTGAATCTTTCTCTTGTCTACTTTTCTAACACTCTCTACCTCTGTCACTTCATCTCTTCAATCTTCTCACTTTCTCCCTCTCTATTTTTCACTCTTTATTCCCCATGTTTCTTGCTCTCCCATCTATTACCCTCTTCTTCATTACACTCACTCACCCATACGCACACCCTCTCTCTCTCTTACTCCCTCTCTTACTCCCACTCTCTCAGTCACACTCTTCATCTCTATATCACTCTCACTCTTAAATTGTCTCTCTCCTTTCTAATTATTTATTCCTTCTCTCTCCTTATCTCTCTTTTATTGCTTTCTCTTCTCTATCTCTACTTTCACTCTTTCTCTCCATATATCCCCCCTTTGTCTTTCACACTCTCACTTCCTCCTTCGCTTCCTTCCTCACTATTTTCGCTATTTGTTTTCTCTTTTTTTCTCTTTTATTGCTCACACTTCTCTAACTCTTTCTCTTAAGTTTCTCTCTCAATCTCCACTTAATCGGATTAAGGCTTTGTTGTTGTTGTTGTTGTTGTTGTTTTCTTTGCTCTCTCTTTATCTTATTCTCTTCTCTACTCTCTCTCTCTCCTCTCACTCTTTTGCTCCCTCTGTCCTCCACATATTCTCTCTCTTCCTCTCTTGCCTCCCTCCCTCCCTCCCTCCCCCTCTCTCTCACTCACTCACTCTATCTTCCACTCTTCCACATTCACTATTCCTCTACCTCCCTTTCACCCTCTCCATCTCTCTCTAGCACTCACACTCCCACACATTCTTTTGCTCTCCATCTCAGTCTCCTAATCGAGCACTTTCACTTGCTCTAACTTCCATCACGCTATCATTTCTCTTTTTATTTATTTCAATATCTCCCCTTTCTTAGTCCCTAAATCTCTTCAATCTCTCTGACTTCCTCCCTCAATATCTCTCCCTTTCTCACTCTCTGCCCCTCTCATTCTCTATTCTTTCTCTCTTCCTCTCTCTCCTGCTCTCTCATATCATTCTATCTTCTCTTTATTTACTAACTCATTTTCTCTCTATCTCTCACTCTCACTCTCTTTCATTGTACTCCCACCTTCTCTGAATTTCCCTTTTTTTTCTATTTCCTCCTCTTCTTTCATTGTTTCGTACTTTCTCTCACATTTCTATCACCAATTGACTTATATTCTCCATATCTTCCCTTTTACTCCCTCTTTCTCTCTCTTCAGTTTTACTCATTCAATTCCCTCACTCTCGCTTTCTCTCTCCATGTTCTATCTCTTTCTCACTTACTCACACTTCAGTTGCTTTTTCTCCTCTCTCTCATCTCAATCATTCTCTCCTCTCACTTTCACTCTTTTCCAACTCATCCCTCTCTCTCTTCTACTAAATGTCATTCTCCATCCCCTCGCTCACTTTCTCTCTATATCTTCACCCGACTCTATCTTCCTCTCACTCCCCCTCTTTTTAATTTCTCCCTCCCTCCCTCTATTTATCTCTTTCTCACTCTCTCCCTTCCTCGCATATTTCTGTATTTATGCTTTATCACTATTTCTTTCTATATTTCTCTTTCTCTCTCTCACACACACTCTTTCTAACCTTTATCACTCTCTTATCACTTCACTTACTCATTCTCTCCAACCTCCTACTACTCTCCTACTTCCTCCCTCTCTACCTCTTTCATTTTTTCAATCTCTCACCCTATCGCCCTCTCACCCTTCCATTATCTCCATATCCCCTCCATATCTCCCTCTCTCTACCTCACAACTCTAACTTCCTTAAGTCTCCTTTCTCTTTATATTTCTATCTCACTCTCTTTCCTTCTCTCCCTCCCGCTCACATTTCAATCTTGTTTTACTCCCTCTCTTGTTCTCTCTCTCTCTCTATTTCATCTCTATTGTTTTCTTGCTCACTTTTGCCCCTCTATCTCTCTCTTGGCCTTTTTTATACCACCCTCTCTTCTCTCTTTTATTCAACTTTCTCTGTCGCTCGCTCTCCCTCACACTCTCTTTCGGTTTCCCTCAGTCCTTTCGCTCTCCCCTCATATCTCATTATTTCTTAATTTCTCTCACTAATCATTCCACCTCAATCCCTCCCACACTCAATCCCCTCTTCCCTCTCTTTCTTAGTCACACCCTATCTTACTAGTCCTCTCTCTCACTCTTGCTGTACTCATTCACTCCCATCTTTCCCACTTGTTATCTCTATCACTCCCTTTCAATCCCTCTATCTTGCTCCCTCTTTTCTCACTTTCTATTTTCTCTATTTCTCTCTCTTCCTCTCCCATTCTATCTCTCATCCTTTCTCTCTCATTCTGTCCCTCCTGCTTCCTTCCCTCCCACTCCCCTTATCTCAATCTTTCTCCCTCTCTCTCCCTCTCTCCCTCTCAATCTATCTTTCCTTTCCTTATCAATTATTCTCTTAATCTCCCTCCCTATCTCAATCTTGCTCACTATCTTTTGCTCCCTCTTCCTCTCTCGCTTCTTATCTCTCTTTTAAACCTTTCTCCCTCTCTCACTTTCTCCCTTTATCTCCCCCTTTCTCATTCTCTCCCTTACTCTTGCCCTTTATCTCTCATTCTCACTCCCTCCCTTTCTCACTTTGTCACACTTTCTATTATGTTTCTTTCTCTCACTCTCTAGTTCTCTATTGCTATCTTTTATCTCTTTACTCACTCTTGATCTCTCTATGTCCATCAATCTAACTCTCTCTCCATTCCACTCATTCTCTCACTCTCTTCTCTCTCACCACTTCTTCTCTCTCATTGTTTATTACTTTCTCTCTTTCGCTCCCCCCCTCCCTCACCACTTATTTTACTCTATTTTTCTCTGTCAATCTCACTCCATCTCGCCCTCTCTTTCCTCATTCTCTTTTCTTTATCTATTTCTCTCTAGCTTTGTCAGTCCCTCCCCTCCTCGCTCCCTCACTCTCTTTACTTTTACTATCATTCTTACACCCTCACTCGCTCCACTCTCTCCTTCTCTCTTGCACTCTCTCTCCCACTCTCCCTCTCTAATTCTCTCTTGCTCCATCAATCATTGCCTCTCTTGCTCCTTTTCTCTTTCTCTCTCTTCACCCACTCTTTGTCTTTCACATACTCTCAAATTTATCTTTCTTTCTTGATCTTTTGCTCTCCTTCTTTTAAAGACTCTCTCCCACTCTTTCTCGATCTTTCTTGCTCTCTCTTGATTTCTCTTACTCATTCTCATGATCTCCTTCTCGCTCTCCCTCACTTAACTTTTCCTACTTTATTTTTCCTCACCCTCTTCTCTCTCTATTTCTATCAAAGTGACAAAACGAGGAAGAGAGAGGCATAGAAAAAGTGGTAGAATAAAATTGAAGAGAGTGTGAGCAAGTTAGAGGGGCTGAGGGAGAAAGATAGAGAATTAAGGAGTGGGGTAATGTGAGAGATAAAGTTAGAGATAATGAGAAAGAGAGAGAGAAGAGGATACAAAACTTGAGGGAGAGTGAAGGAGGATAAAAGACAGACGGGGGTAAGGAAAGAGATTGTGTGAGTGTTAGTGCGGGTTAGATAGCTGGTGGGAGGGAAAGATGGATGTAGAGAGAAAGGAGAGATTAAGTGTGAGAAAGCGGGAAGAAGAGAGTAAGGGACAAAGCGGGAGGATAGAGAGAAATAGAAGAGAAAGAGTGAGAGAAGAGTGAGCAATGAAATAGAAAGAGAAAGAAACAAATGATATAGAAGAGAGAAAGGAAACAAATGAGGAAGAGAGAGTGAAGGAAGATAAAGAAAGAGAGAGTGGGCAAGAGGGAGAAAGGGAGGGAGGATAACAGAATGAGAGAGAATGATAAAAAGATGGAGAGAGAAGGAGAGTTAAGGAGGGAAAATGGAGAGAGCGTGAGAGAGAGAGGAAGGGAGTGATGTGAGAGAAATAAAGAAAGAGAGTGGTTGAATGGAGGAAGAGAAAGAGTGAGAAGAGTAATAGAGAAGGTCAAAGAGAATAGAGAGTGTGAGCGAGATGATGATAAAAATAGGAAAAAGAAGAATAGAGAAGGATTAAGAGTGGAAGTGAAGCTGCAAAAAGAGATTGGAGGAGAGAGAGTAAGAGAAAGGGTGCAAGACATAGCTATAGATGGAGGAAGAGAGAGAGTTTGTTAGGGCGAGCGTGAGAGAGGGAGAGGGAAAGAGAGATAGTGCAAGAGAGAAAGAAAGAGAAGAGAGTGAGGGAGTAAGAGTGAGAGTAAAATTGAAAAGAGTGAGGGAGCAAGTAAGGGAGAGAGAGATAAACAAAATGAGAAAAAAATAGAGAAAGAATATAGTGTGAGGTAAGTGAGGGAAAAGAGAGTGGTGAAATAAGGATGGAGGGATAGAGCGAGGGAGGGAGGGAAAGTAATAAACAATATAAGAGAAAAGGGGGTGAGAAAGCAAAGAGATAGCGAATGAGAGGAAGTTAGAGAGATAGAGTGATGGATATAAATAGATAAAGAGCGAGTAAAGAGAGAAAACAGAGCAATAGAGCGAGAGAGAGAGAGAAACAAAATAACGAGTGAGAGACATAGTGAGAAAGGGAGAGAGTGATAAAGAGAGAGATAAAGGGCTTGAGTAAATAGAGAGGAAAGATAGCAAGAGAGATCAAGAAAGCGAGAGAGAGAGAGAGAGAGAGAAACAAAATAGAGAGAGAGAAAGAGGGCAAGAGTAAGGGAGAAAGTGAGAAAGGGGAGATATTGGTAGAAAGCAAGAGATTGAAGAGATAGAGGAAGTGAGAGAGGAGAGAGCAAGAAAGATTTTAGAGTGAAAGAGGAAGTAAGAGAGGAAGTGAGAGAGAGGAAAAGACAATGAGCAATATGGAGATGGGGAGTGAGATTAAGAGAATGAGCGAGAAAGAAAAAGAAGGGAGATGGAGAGGGAGAGAGAGAAAAGTGAGATTGAGATAAACAGAGTGTGAGGGAGAGAAGGAGAGAGAAAGCATTAGGGAGCGAGGGATGGAGAAATGATGAGGGAGAGAAGGAGAGAAATAGAGAGAAGGAATGTGGAAGGAGAGAGGGAATGAGAGAGAGCGTTGGAGAAAATAAAAGGGATGGAGGGAGATTGAGCAAGCTGGTGCAAGAGGAGAGAGAGAAGAGAAATAAGGAGAAAGAGAGATGGAGAGGGAAGGAAGGATTGAAAGAAGTAGGGACAAAGGAGGAGAGAGATATGTGTGAGAGGAAATAATACATAATGAGATAGAGATAAGGGGTAAGAGTGAGATGTGAGAGAAAAAGAATAAAGAGTGAGGTAAGCAAGAGAAAGAGAGCGAATAAAGGAGCATGGAGGGAGGGAGGGAAGGAGGGGAAGTAATAAATAATAAGAGAGAAGTGGGGGTGAAAAAGAGAAGGGATAGAGATTGAGAGGAAGGTAGAGAGTAGAGTGATGGATATAGAGAGATAAAGAGTGATTAAAAAGAGAAAAAAAAGCATGAGAGTCAGATAAAGAAATAAAAAAGAGAATTAGAGATATTGTGAGAAAGGGAGAGAGTGAGAAAGAAAGAGATAGAGGACAATAGGAAATAGAGACAAAAGATAGCAAGAGAGAGCAAGAGAGTGAGAGAAAGTGAAATAGAATAGAGAGTGAGAGGTATAGTAAGACAGGAAGAGAGTGAGAAAGAGAGAGTGAGAAAGGGGGAGGTAGAGGGAGAGAGAGAGATTGGAGAGAGAGAGTGAAGGAGCAGGAGAGAACAAGAAAAATTTATGAGGGAGAGAGAAAGGAAGTGAGAGAGAAAAGGGTAGTAGGAACTATGGAGTTATGGAGTGAGATTAAGAGTATGAGTGAGAAGAAGAGAAAGAGGTAGAGATGGAGAGGAAGAGCGAGAGAAGGAGTGAGATTAAGATAGAGAGAGTGGGGGAGAAAAGTGAGAGGGAGAGAGGGAAAGAGAAAGGGTATGGGAGAGTGCGAGAGAAATAGAGAGAAGAGAAAGTAAGAGATGAGTGAGCAAGAGAGAAGGAATGAAAGAGTGCGACGGAGAAAGAAAGAGGTAGGGAGGGAGACTTAGTGAGCGAGCAAAAGAGGAGAGAGAGAGGGCTAAGTTAAGGAGAAAGGGAGAAAGAGAGGGAAGGAGGGAGTAAAAGTGTGAGGACAAAAAAGGAGAGATAGATGTGTGAGAGAAAGTAATAAATAATGAGATGGAGATATGGGGCGACAGTGAGATGAAAGAGCAACTCAGGAAGAGAGAGGGACAGAAAGAGAGCAAGAGGGAAGTGAGGGATTGAGGGAGAGAAAGTGTGAGTAAAGAGAGAGAAGAGAGGGTTATAGACGAATGAACAAGTGAGAGGATAGAGAAAGGGCAAGAGAGAGCAAGCAAACAATAAAGAGAGATGAAATAGAGAGTGAGAGAGTGAGCAAGAGATGGAGTGAACTAGAAATAGAGTGATAGAGGGAGGGAGTGATAGGGATTGGAGAGAGAGGTGGAGGGAGAAAGGGAGAGAGAGTGAGGCAGAAATAGAGTGAGAAGAGAGACTCACGAAAGATAAAGCAAAAGAGGAAGAGAGAGAGAGAGGAAGATATAGAAGATGATATGGAGAGAGATAGAGGGACAAAGGGAGACCGAGAGAAGGAGATAAATGGAGAAGATAGTGAGAGGGTTAGAGGAAGAAACTAAGCGATGGTTAGTGAGAAAGAGTGAGTAAAGTGATAAGAGGGAGTGATAGAAGAGAGAAAGAGAGAGTGTGTGAGAGAGAAAGAGAGTGGGAGAGCAAAAGAGAATGAAAAAGGGACTAGTCTTAAATAGAGAAAAGAACGAGAGAGGGAGAGAGGGAGAAAGAGAGAAGAGGGAGGGAGTGAGAGAATGAAGAGTGGGAGTGAGAGAGCAAGTTAGAGTGAGTGAGAAGAGAGAGTAAGAGAAGATATAAAGAGAGTGAATGAGAGTGAGGGATAGAGAATGAGATTTTGTGGGAGAGAGACTGAGAATGATCCAGAAAAGTTTGAGAGGGGGGAGTAATAGTGTACTTGGGAGAGCGAAAGAGAGACTAGGAGAGGGAGAGAGAGGGACAGATGGAATGAACCTAGAGAAAGGGGTGACAGAGAGAGAAAGATTAAGTGGAGGGAGAAGAGACAGAAATAAAAGTGAGAATGGGTGAGTGAGAGTGAATATTGAGCGAGAAGATAGAGGGTGAGAGGCTGTAAAAGTGAGAGTGATACTGAAAGAGAGAAAGAGGGAGCTAGAAAGGAAGAGAGTGTAATAGAGAAATAGAAAGAAGAGAGTGTGAGAAATATAAACCGTGAGAGAGGGAGGGAAAGATCAAGTGAGAGAAGGATCAAGAAATAGAAAGATAATTATAGTGGTAGAGAGAGGGATTAAGGGAGTGAAAGAGGGAGGGAGAGCAAGAGAGGTAGTCAGGAATAATGAAAGGGTCAAAAGTGAGAGATATAAGAGATAGGCGAGAGAAAGAGAGAGATAAAGAGAGGTAGAATAGGGCGTGAGAGAGAGATTAAGGTAGTGAGGGAGAATAAGAGATAAGAGGAAGCGAGAGGGTTTAATGAGAGCGTAGGAAATTGAAAGTGAGAGAGATTGAAAGGGAGAGAGTGAGAGAAGAGGCTGTAGGAAGATCAAGTAAAAGTAAGTAAATCGGGGCGAGAGGGAGAGAGAAGAGAGTGAGAAAAAGAGAGCCAGGGGGAGAGAGAATAATAAAGAATAGGATAGAGGTGAAGAGAGAAAAGATGTAGTGAGAGAGAGAGAAGAGAGAGAGGAGAGAGTAGCAACAAAAATAAGGTAGTAAGAGAGAGTGAGATGGAGAGCAAAAAATGGAGCTAAAGAGGGTAAAAGGTGGTGAGATTGAGAGTGAGAGTGTGTGAGATGAGAGAGAAGAATGAGCTACATTAGGCAGGCCTGAAAGGGCACAAATGAGGGAGTGTGAATGATAGAGGGAGAGGTGAGAGTGATAAAGAGAGCAATAGTGAGAGAGTGGAAGTGATTTACACAGAAATAAGAAAAGCGAGTGAGGAAGAGAAGATGATATAAAAAAGGGAAATAGAGAAGGGTTCAAGCGAGAGAAAAGATATCAGGAGGGTGAGAAGGGAGAGAGAGTTTGAGTGAGGGAGGGAAAAAGAGAAGAGATAGATAGGGAGTAAGAGAATGAAGGAGAGAGTGAGGGATGGATCAAGAGCGATATATAGAGAGGGAGAGTGAGAACATGAGTATAGAAAAGATAATGAGAGATAGCGTAGACAAGAGAGGGGGGTGAGAGGGAGAGAAAGAGAGAGAGAGAGAGAGAGAGAGAGAGAGAGAGAGAGAGAGAAGTGTGAGAGAATTTGAGAATGAATGAGAGAGATGAGAGAAGGATTAAGAGAGATAATAATTGGAGGCCAGAGAGAGTATGTGTGAGGGATAGGGTAATAAAAGATTGAGCAAGAGAGAGAATGTGTGTTTGTGTGAGAAAGGGAGAGAGAAACATAAGAGAAAGAGTTAGAGAAGTGTCAGCTATAAGAAAAAAAGGGAGAATAAACAATCAGAAAGAAAGAGAGAGGAAGAGAGCAAAGTAGAAAGTGAGAGTGAGAGAGATATTGGGAGAGAAGGAGAATGAGGGAAAATAGAGTGAAAGAGAGAGGTGGGAGAATAGAATGAGAGTGTGAATGAGAGAGAGATGGAGAGAGAGATGGAGAACCAAGGATGCAAAGTGGGAGAGAGCATGAGAGAGAGAGAGAGGGAGAGAAGTGATCTCCCATTGTCTCTTCACTCTCCCCCATCTTTACTTCCTCCCTTCCTCCCTCTCCTACCCCATATCTCTCTGTCTTGCTCTCTGCATCCCTCTCTCTATCTCTGAGCTCTCTCTCCTTCACTCTCGCCTTCCTTCTATTCACCCTATCTCTTTACCTTTATCTCACTCTCAGTTACTCAATCTTCCCTCGGTCTCTCTTCTCTCTCTATTTATTTTTCACTTTCTCTCTACTACTCTCTCTTTAATCCATCTCACTCCATCCCTCTATCTCTCTTTCTCACTAACTCATTCTTCTCTTTCTCTCACACTCTCCATTTGATCCCTCTTTATCTCCCTCTCACTCTCTCTTCTATCTCTCTCTTTTGACACATTTTATCCCTCACTACTTCTCTTTCACTCTCCCTCCCACTTTAACATCCAACATCCTTCCCTTTCTTCACTCTCCTTATCTCTCTGTCTTCCTTGCTTTCTCACTCGCTCACTCTCTCCCTCTCTCATGCTCTCTCTTCCCTCACTCATTTTTTATTTCTCTTTAACACTTTCTAGCTTTCTCTCTATTCCATTTCACTATCACTCTTACTCCCTCCTCCCACTCTCTTTCTCACTCCGTCTTCACTCTCTCATTTACTCTCTATTCTCGCCATTCAATCTTTATCAATCTCTCTCCCCTCTTCATTGCATCCTTGCCTCCCTTCCTCTCTCGTTCGCTCTCTCTTACATGCACACTCTCTCCCTCTCTCCCTTTCACTCACTTCCTCTTCATACCCACTCTTTCAATCTCATGTTCTACCCCCGCTCTTCCACTCGTTCCCACTCTTTCTTAATATTCCCTCACACTCTCTTCTTCCATACTCCCTATACCTCTCTCGCTTCCACACTCTTTAATCCTAACACAAACACTCTCTTTTCTTACTCTCTCCCTCTCTCACTCTTTTCTCTATGTTCTTATCACTTTTATTTCTCTATTTCTCTCTATCTATCACACGCAACACACTCTTACTCTCTCTTTTTATTACTCTGCCTTATCTCTTTACCAACTTTTTCACTCCAACCAACCCTTACATTCTCCCTCTTTCATTACTTCACTCTCTCTATCTCTCTCTCACCCTCTCTCTCCCAACATATCTCCCCCATCATTTTCCTTTCCCCATCTCTCGCTCATTATATGTTGCTCGATCTTGAGTCCCTCTTCTCTCTCACTGTTCTCTCTTCTCTTTATTTTTCTATTTTCTTTCTCTTCAATTTCGTTCTCACTCTTATGTTCTCCCTACCCTCTCTCTTTCTCTCTCGTGCTTTATTTCTCCCTTGCTCTCTTAACTCTCTCTCCAATTTCATTGTCACTCTTCATCCCTTCCCCTCACTCCCTTTCTCTCAAACACATACATGCTTACGCTTTCCCTATCTTAATCTCTTAAGCTCTCTTTCTCGATCTCTCTCTCTTTTTTCTCCCACTCTCCATTTCTTTCTCACTATCTTATTTTCTCTCAATCTCATTCAATCTCATGCTCTCTCACATCTTATAATCTCTCCTTTTTTTCCTTCTCACAACTCATGCTCTCTCACTCACTCTTTATTATCTCTTTTTCTCGGTCTTTTCTCTCTCTTTTGTTGCCTTTTATTCTCTCTTTGTCCCACTCTATCCCTCAATCTCTCTCGCTCATTATCTCTCCCTACTTCTCTCTTCGAATCCCAATCTCAACTCTCTATCTTTCTCTCTCCTCCTCTTCTCTCTCATTATTTATCACCTTCTCTCGCACATACCTTCCTCTCTTCCCTTCCCTCTTCCACTCCCTCCCTCCCTCTCTCCTTCTCTCTCCATATATCTCACTATCTTTACCTTACTCTTCTTCTCTCTCATCTCTCACTTCCTTTATATATCTTTCTCTCTAACTCCCACTCTCACTCACTTACTCTTTATTTTTTATCTCCCTCTCTCCCTCTCTCTCCATATCTCCCTCTATAACTCCCTCTCTTTACCTTTCACTCATTATCTTTTGCTCTTCTTCCCTGAGTCTCTTTTCTCTTTGTATTTCTACCTTACTCTCTCTCCCTCCCATTCACCTTTCAATCCCTATCTTCACTCCATCTCTTGCTCTCTCTCTCTCTCTCTCTCTTTCTCTATTTCATCTCTCTATTGTTTATTTTCTCTCTTTGGCCCCCTCTCCCTCTTACTCTCTTTTACTGGTGCATCTCTTGCTCTCTTTTCTATCTTCCTCTCTTATTTCTCTTTGATCACTCTTACTCTCTGCCTTTTTCATTAATTCACTCTCTCTGTCTCCATCTTACCCTCCCTCTCTCTGCATATCTCCACCTCTCACTTGCTATTTGTTGCTCTGTCTTCTTTCAGTCCCTCTTGTCTCTCACTCTCCCTCCCTCCCACTTTCTCTTCAACCTCTCTCACTCCTTCCCTCCCTCTCTCTCTCCATCTAATTCACTCCCCCTCTTCATCTTTGTCACTCTCTCACCCTCAATTCGTCTCTATTTATCGCGTACTTGCTCTCTCTTGCTCTCTCTCTCCGTCTATCTCTTGCTATATCTTCAATTGCTCTCTTCCCTTTCTTTACTTGCTATTTTTCCCTCCATCCCTCACCCTCTCTCTCTCGCTCTCCTTCCTTCCCTCTCTTTCTCAATTGGTCTCTCTTCTCTCTCTCTCTCTCCTTCCCCTCATTCCCTTTTCTCACTCTTTTCTCTCCCTTTACTCACTCTTTATCTCCCTCCCCTTATCTCCTTCTTTATCTTTCTATATTTTTCTATATCTTCCTATATCCATCTCTCGCACTCTCTCTCACCCTCTCTCACATTCCTCATTCCCTCCTTACGTCTCTCTCTTTCTCTCTCTCCTCTCTCTTCCACACACTCTCACTCTCTCCCGTCCACTCTATCCCTCTACCTCGGCATTTCAATCTCTCTCCGCTCTCTCTCCACACACACTCTCACTCTCTCCCTTCCACTCTATCCGTCTACCTCAGCATTTCAATCTCTCTCTCTCTCTCTCTCTCTCTCTCCATGTATCACTCACTCATTCTCTTGCTCTGCTTCCTTCTGTCCCTCTCACTAACCCTCTCTTTCTATATTTTTTTCTCAATATGTTTCTCTCTCTGTTTGTCTTTACCAATTTCTCTCTCACTCTCCTTCCTTACTCTTGTTCTTATTCTATCCCTCTCTATCTAAATTTATCTATTATTCTCTCTCTACTTTTCACACCCTCTCTACGTCTATTACTCCCTATCTTTAATCTCTCTCACTCCTCCCTCTCTATTGTTCACTCTTTATTCCTTTTCTTTCTTGCTCTCACTTTTATTACTCTCTTTTCCATTACACTCACTCTCACACACACACACACCCTCTCTCGCTCTCTCTCTCTCTCTCAATCCCATCATCATCTTGATATTACTCTCACTCTTAATCCATCCCCCTCTTTTCTTTTTCTTTGTTCCTTCTCTCTCAACTTCACTCTCCTTTCACTCTTTCTCTCTCCTTATCGACCACTCTCTCTTCCTCTCCCTCTCAATTTCTTCCTTTCATCTTTGTCTCTCTGTCTCTCATCTCTTCTTCACACACTCTCTTCCCCCTCCCTCACTCTCCCTCTCTCCTTAATTATTCTTGCTCTCTCTCAAGATCTCTCTCTCTCTTACTCGTTCTCTAGCTCTCCATCCCTCTCTTCCTCAGACACACCTTGCCTTACTCTTTTTCTCTCACTCCCTTCTCCCTCTATTTCTATCTAGCTATCTCTCTCTTTGCCTCATTCCCTCACTCTTAAATTTCTCTCTCCCTTGTGTTTATCTCTCTCACTGTATTCTTTTTTTCATACACTTTCTCTTCTCAATTATGATCTCTCCTCAGTCACTCTGTCTTCTCTTTTTCTTTGTCCCTATCACACATGCACACTCTTTCTCTCGAAGTTTTACCTCTCTCAATCCCCCTCTCTTCTTTCTCTAATTTTTGCACCCATTCTCCCTCTTTCTTTCACCCTTCCTCCTTCCCTCTTTAACTCTTTCCCTCCCTTTATCTCAACCCTATCTGCCACTCTCTTTTCCCTACTCTTCCTCCCTTTGTGTCAACTCTTTCTCCTTTTCTCCCTATTTATATATCTTACCACCTCGGTTTCTATCTCTCTAATTCTCTAGCTTTATATCTCTCTTCTTTATCTCCCTCACACTCCTCTCCCTTCCCACTCTCCTAATATCTCATTTTCAATCTTTTGCCTCTCTCTCTCTCATTCCATCTTTTATATCCTCTTCTCTCTCTCACACTCTTTTCCTCACCCTCTATAAGATCTCTTTCACTCTCCCACTCTCCTTCTCTTATCCTCTCTAAGTCTCCCTTATGTAGCTTGCCCTTCTCTCTCCTTATCACTCATTCTCTCTTTCTCGAGCACTCACACACTCATAAACTCTCTCATTCTCTCTCTTTCAATCTCCCTCCCTCTCACTTTCTTAAGCTCCATTTCTCGATCTCTATCACGCTCTCTCTTACAATCTTTTCCTTCTCTCGCACTCCATCCTCTCTCTCCATTGCTACATCTTTTTTCTTCTCTTTATCCCCATTGCTATTATTCTTTTTCCATTGCTCTCTCTTTCTTGCAATCTGTTCTATTTTTCTATCATATGCTCTCTTTTGCCCCTTTCATTGTTGCTCTCTTTTCTCTCTTTCATCTCAATCTTTCTCCCTCTAACCCCACTCTCTCTCTCCCTCTCTATTGCTTCCGTCCCTCTCATTGTCTCTTTCTCTCTCTTCTCTTCCTCCGTCCCTCCCTCCATTACTTTCTCCCTCCCTCTCACTATCTCCCTTTTACTCTCTTCCAATTCATCTCCCCTCACTCCCACTAAATCTAATACTCTACCCTTTCTCTCCCTCACTCTTACTTTTTCTCTATATCTTCCTTCTCTCTCTCCTCTCTCACCCTTTCTTCCTCTCTCACTCCCACACTCTTCAATCTCTTTGACTCCCTCCCTCTATCTCTCTTTATCACTCTCTCTCTCTCTTTCGCTCTTTCTATATTTATGTTTTATCATTTTTTATTTCTTTATTTCTCTCTCTCTCACACATGCACACACTCTTGCTCTCTTTTATCACTCGCTCTAATCACTTTCTTCACTCTTTCTCTCCAACGATCTCTTACTCTCTTCCTCCCTCCCTCTCTCCCTCTTCATTAATTTAGTCTCCCTCTCTCTATTTACTCTATCATCCTCGGCCCTCCTACTATCTAAATATCCCATCTATCATCCTTGGCCCTCTTGCTATCTTTTCTCTCTATCTACTCTTGCCCTCTATCTCTCTTTCTCACTCTATTGATCTAAGAGGGAGATTGTACGTGTGAGAGAGAAGGGGAAAAGAGAGTGAGAGAAACATTAGAGAAAGATTTTGAGAAGTTTGAGGAATAAAATGGGAAGAGAGAGAACAATAAGTGAGGAACATGGAGGAAGGGAACGAAAGAGGAAGAGAGTATGAGAGAGATATAGGGAGTGTAAGGGAAGATGATAAAAATAGAGTGAGCAAGAGAGAGTGAGGGAGGGAGAATGAGAGAATTAAAGAGGGAATAAGAGAGTGATGGAGAGAAAGTGAGCAAAGAAGGGAAAGTGGGATAGAGCTTAAGAAAGAGGCAGAGAGAAAGGAGGGAAGCAAGATAAATAGCTAAAGAGAGTGGGGGATAGAGGAAGAGAAAGAGTGAGAAGAGTAAGGGAGATGTTGAGTGAGATTAAAGAGTGAGAGCGTGATTGTCATAGAAAGTGGGGAAGAAAATAGAGATTCTGAAAGAGATAAAGTGAGGGAGTAGGAGTGAGAGTGAAGTTGAAGAGAGAGAGTGGGTGAAGAGAGAGTAGGAGAAAAGGAGCAAGAGAGAGTTAGGAGGGAGAGTGAGAGAGAGGGAAAAAAGGAAGAGGGTGCAAGAGAGAAAGAGAGAGAGAGAGAGAAGTGAGTGAGGGAGTACACGTGAGAGTGAAATTAAATAGTGAGGGAGAGAGGAGGAGAGTGAGTGAAAAAGTAAGATAGAAATTGAGAAAGAAAAGAGATTGTCGAAAGGGAGGGCAAGGGAGATGGAGCTAGAGAGAGAAAAAGAAAGAAAAATAAGGAGGGAGGGAGAGAAAGGATAGAGTGATGGATATAGAAAGATAAAGAGTGAGTAAAGAGAAAAAAGATCAAGGGAGAGCTAGAGAGCGAGATCAAGAAACATAGTAGAGAGTGAGACAGTGAGAAAGAGAGAGAGAGTAAGAAAGAGAGAGATAGAGATTGTAAGAGTAAGGGAGAAAGTGTGAAAGGGAAAGAGTGTGTAAGAGGGAGAGAGTGGGATGTGGGAGATAGAGGAAGTGTAAGAGAGATTGAAGAGATAGAGAGAGTGAGAGAGATATAGGAAGCGAGAGAGGAAGAGAGGAAAAAATAGAGAGCAAGATTGAGAAAAGGAGGGAGATTGAGAGAGATTGAGTGAGAAGGAAGAAGGAAAGGAGATGGAGATGGAGAGAGGGAGAGATTAAGATAGAGAGAGTGGGAGAAAAGGAAGAGGGAGGCAAAGGATGAGAGAGAAAGGATGAGAGAGAGAGAGCTAGAGAATGGGAGAGGAAGAGTGAGAGAAATACATAAAAGAGAGTGTTAGATAAGAGAGAGCAAGAGAGGAAATGAGAAAGAGTGATAGAGAAAACAAAAGGGATGGAGAGGGAGTGAATGAGTGATAGCAACAGAAGCAAGAGAGAGGAGTAAGATAGGGAGAGAGCGAGAAAGTAAGGGAAGTGGTGACTGAAAGAGGTAGGGATCGAGGAGGAAAGTGAGTTCCATGAGAGAAAATAAGATAAGAGAGAGCAAGAGAGGAAATGAGAAAGAGCGATAGAGAAAACGAAAGGGAAGGAGAGGGAGTGAATGAGTGATAGCAGCAGAAGTAAGAGAGAGGAGTAAGATAGGGAGAGAGCGAGAATGTAAGGGAAGTGGGGGCTGAAATAGGTAGGGATCGAGGAGGTAAGTGCGTTCTATGAAAGAAAATAAGAAATAATAAGATTGATATGAGGGGAGAGATCAAGATCTGAGTGAAACTGAGAGAGATTGTGTGAGGGAGAGAGAGTGAGAGGGAGAGTGAGTGATTGAGGGAGAGAAAGAGGAAGCAAAGTGAGAGAAGAGTGAGCGATAGAAGAAAGAGCAAGCGAGAGACAGAGAGGGACAGGAAGGGAGCAAGAAAAAATAAAGAGAGATGAAATAGAGAGTGAGAGAGAGTGGAGAGGGAGTGAAGATAAGGATTGAAGAGTGAGCGGTAGGGAGAGAAGGAGAGAGGGTGAGACAAAAATATAGAGAGAAGATAGTTTCAGGGAAGATAAAGTAAATGAAAGTGAGTGAGAGTTAGAGAGAGGGAGACATAGATGAGATATTGAGATAGTAGGAGGGCCAAGGATGATAGAGTAAATAGAGAGAAAAGATAGCAAGAGAGATCAAGTGACCGAGAGACAGAGAGAGAACATAATAGAGAGTGAAAAAGAGAGAGGTAGAGGGCAAGAGTAATGGAGAGAGTGAGAGGGGAGATAGAGGCAAAGCGAGAGATTAAAAAGAAAAGAGGGAGAGAGGAGTGAGAGCAAGAAAAATTTTAGAGGGAAAGAGAGGAAGTAAGAGGAAAAGATAGTAAGCATTATGGAGATAGGGAGCAAGATTAAGAGAATGAGGGAGAAAGAAAAAAGGAGAGATGGAGACGGAGAGGGAGAGAAAGAAATGTGAGATTGAGATAGACGGAGTCGGAGGGAGAGAAGTGAGAAGGAGAGTGAAAGGATGAGGGAGAGAGAGAGAGAGAGAGAGAGAGAAAGGATAAGGAGAGTGAGAGAGAAATAGAGAAATGTGAAAGTGAGAGGAGAGAGGGAATGTGAGAGAGAGAGAGAGATGGAGAAAATAAAAGGGAAGGAGGGAGATTGAGCGACGGGTGAAAGAGGAGATGAGAGAGATAAGGAGAAAGGAAGAAGGAGAGGGAAGGAAGGATTGAAAGAGGGAGGGACAAAGGAGGAGAGAGAGATGTGTGAGAGAAAATAATAAATAATGAGATGGAGATAAGGGGCGAGAGTGTGATGTGAGAGAGAAAAAGAGTAGAGAGCGAGGTAAGAAAGGGAATAGAGAGCGAATAAAGGAGGCATGAAGGGAGGGAGGGTAGGAGGGAGGGGAAGTAATAAACAATAAGAGAGAAGAAGGGTTGAGAAAGAGAAGATATAGATAATGAGAGGCAGGTAGAGAGACAGAGTGATGGATATAGGAGATAAATTGTGAGTAAAGAGACTGAAAAGAGAGAAAGAGTGAGATAGAGAAACAAAATAGAGAGTTAGAGACATTGTGGGAAAGGGAGAGAGAGAAAGAGAGAGATATAGGGCAAGAAGAAATAGAGAGAAAAGATAGCAAGAGAGAGCAAGAGAGTGTGTGAGAGAGAAAATAAAATAAAGAGTAAGAGGCATAGTAAGACAGGAAGAGAGTGAGAAAAGGTGTGATAGAGGGAGAGAGAGAGATTGAAGAAAGAGTGGGACTGAGGGAGGAAGAGAGTAAGAAAGATTTAAGAGGGAGAGAGGAAAAAATAATGGGCAATATGGAGTATGGAGTGAGATTAAGGGTGTGAGTGAGAAAGAGAGAAGGAGACAGGGAGTTGTAGAGGGAGAGGGAGAGGGAGAGGGGGAATGAGATTAAGATTGAGAGAGTGGGGGGACAAAAGTGAGGGAGAGAGGGAGAGAGAAAGGGTAAGGGAGTGTGAGAGATAAATAGAGAGTAGAGAAAGTGAGAGATGAGTGAGCAAAAGAGAATGAATGAGTAAGAGCAACAGAGAAAATACGAGGTAGGGAGGGATACTGAGAGAGTGAGCACAAAAGGAGAGAGATACTCCCTACACCTCTCTTGCTTCCACACTCTTCAATCCTAACACACACACACACTCTCTCTCTCTCTCCCTCTCTCACTCTCTTCTCTATGTTCTTATCACTTTTATTTCTCCATTTGCTCTCCATCTATCACATACGACACACTCACCTCTCTCTTTTTATCACTCTGCCTTATCTCTTTACCAACTTTTTCTGCTCAACCAACCCTTACATTCTCCCTCTTTCATTACTTCACTCTCTTTATCTCTCTCTCAACATATCTCCCTCAACATCTTCCTTTCTCCATCTTTGTCACTCTGTTGCTGAGAGCTTGAGTCCCTCTTCTCTCACTCTTCTCCTCTTCTCTTTCTCTTAAATTTCGTTCTCACTTTTATGTTCTCCCTAACCTCTCTCTCTTTCTCTCTAGTACTTTCTTTCTCCCCTTGCTCCCTTACCTCTATCTCCAATTTCACTCTTCATCCTATTCCCTACCTCCCTTTCTCTCAGCACATCCTTGCGCTTTCCCCGATCTTGTCTCTTAAGCTCTTTCTTTCTCGATCTCTCACGCTCTTTTTCTCCCACTCCTCATTTCTTTCTCACAATCTTATTTTCTCTCGATCTCATTCAATCTCATGCTCCTATCTTTATCTCTTTCTCTATCTACCAATTTATATATCTGCCTCCTCGCTCTCTTTCTCGATCTAACTCTTCATTATTATCACTTTCTGCAACACACTCTCTCTTGCTCCCTTTCGCTCTTTTTCTTTCGTTCTCTCTTCTTTCTCTTTAGCACTCATGCTTTCTCCGCACTATATAATATCTCTCTTTCTCTGTATTTTGCTCTCTTATATTGCCCATTATTCTCCCTCTTTGTCTCACTCTATTCCTCATCTCATAATCTCTCCCTCTCTTTTCCTTGCTCTCACTTTTTATTATATCTCTTTTTCTCAGCCTTTGTCTCTCTTTTGTTTCCTTTTATTCTCTCTTTCTCCCACTCTATCCCTCAATCTCTCTCTCTCCCTACTTCTCTCTTCGAATCCCCGATCTCGGCTCTCGTTATCTTTCCCTCTCACCTCTTCCATTCATTGTTTCTCACCGTCTCTCACACATGCCTTCCAATTTTCGCTTCCCTCTTTCACTCCCTCCCTTACCTCTCCTCTCTCTCCATATACTCGATCTGCGAACCTTACACTTCTTTTCTCTCTCTCTCTCTCTCTCTCTCTCTCTCTCTCTCTCTCTCTCTCTCTCTCTATCTTTCTCTCTCACTCACACGCTCACTCACTTTCTCTTTATTTTCTATCTCCCTCGAGTCTCTCTCCATACCTCCTCACCTTAACCCCCTCTCTTACCTTTCACTCATTATCTTTTGCTCTTCTTCCCTGAGTCTCTTTTCTTTTTCTATTTCTACCTTACCCTCTCTCCCTCCCTCTACATCTTGACCCTTATCTTCACTCCATATATAGCTCTCTCTCTCCTTATCTTTTTCATCTCTCTTATTGTTTCTTTGCTCTCTTTTGCCCCTCTCCCTCTTGCTCTCTTTATTGGTCTCTCTCTCTTTCTCTCTTTCCTATCTTCCTCTCTTCTCCCTCTTTGATCACTCTTACTCTGCCTTTTTATTAATTCACTCTCTATCTCCCTCTACTTCCTCCCCTCTCTCTGCATATCTCCCACTACATATTTCTCTCTCCACCTCTCACTTGGTTATATGTTGCTTTAACTTTTTAGTATCTCTTCTCTCTCACTCTCTCCCTCCCAGTCTCTCTTTAACTCTTCTCACTCCTTCCTCCCTCTCTCTCTCTAATTCACTCCCTCTTCATTTGTAATAACTCTCTACTTTAATTCACTCTCCTTCTTCATCTGTGTCACGCTGCGGCCCTCAATTTCATCTCTCTTTATTGCTTACTTGCTCTCTCTTGCTCTCTCTCTTCGTCTATCACTTACAATATCTTCAATTCTTTCTGTCTTCCCTCTCTTCCTGCTTGTTTTTTTTCCCTCAGCACCTCGCTTTATCTCGTTCTCCTTCCTTCTCTCTCTTTCTCAATTGGTCTCTTCTCTCTCTCTCTCACCCTCTCCTCATCCCCTTTTCTCACTCTTTTCTCTCACTTTACTCACTCTTTATCTCCCTCCCCACATTTCCTTCTTTATCTTCCTATATCTTCCTATATCCATCTCTCACTGTTTCTCACATTCCTCCTTCCTCCTTATGTCTCGCTCTTTCTCTGTCCTATCTCTTCCACACACACTCTCACTCTCTCCCTCTCCCTCTCCCTATCAATTTCCTCCTTTCCTCTTTGTCTCTCTATCTCTCACCTCTCTTTCACACGCTCTATCCCTTCCTCCCTCTCACTCTGTCCTTCTCCCTCTCCATCTCGATTATTCTTGCTCTCTCTCACGATCTCTCTCTCTCTCACTCGTTCTCTAGCTCTCCTTCCCTCTCTTCCTCTGACCACCTTGTCTTACTCTATTTTTCCTCACTCCCATTTCCCATTATTTCTATCTAGCTATCTCTCTCTTTTCCTCAATCCCTCACTCTTAAATTTCTCTCTCCCTCGCTTTATCTCTCTCTCTCTCTCTAATCTTTTTTCTTTACTCTTGCTCTTTTCTCTTATGATCTCTCCTCAATCACTTTGTTTTCTCTCTTTCTTTGTTCTTATCTCTCACATGCAATCTCTCTCTCTCTCCATGTTTTGCCTCTCTCAATCCCCCTCTCTTCTTTCTCTCATTGTTTCACCATTTGTCCCTCTTTATCTATCCCTTCCTCCCTCTTTCTCTATCCCTTCCTCTGTCCCTCTTTAACTTTCTCTCTCCCTTTGTCTCATCCTTATCTCCTTACTCTGCCTCTTTTTGTCTCATCTCTTTCTCCTTCTCTCCCTATATCTATCTTATCACCTCGGTCACTATCTCTCTAATTCTCTAGCTCTCTATCTCTCTCTTCATTGTCTCCCTTCCTTCCTCCCTCACACTCTCTCTCCCTTCCCATTCTCCTAATATCTCATTTTCTATCTTTTGCCTCTCTCTAATTCCATCTTTTAGATCTTCTTCTCTCTTTCTCACTCTTTTCCTCCCGCTCTATAAGATCTCTTTCACTCTCCCACTCTCCTTCTCTTTATCACACACACACACACTCACTCACTCTCTCTCTCTCTCTCTCTCTCTCTCACTCACTCACTCCTTGATTCTTACCCTCTCTAAGTCTCTCTTTTGTAGCTCGTCCTTTTCTCTCCTTATCACTCACTCTCTCTAATTGGAGAACTCACAAACACTCCTACACTCTCTCATTCTCTCTCTTTCAATCTCCCTTCCTCTCACCCTCTTAAGCTCCATTTCTAGATCTTTTCTCTCTCTCTCTTACAATCTTGCTCATTCTCTTGCACTCCATTCTCTCTCTCTATTGTTGCACTCCATTTTCACTCTCACCCTCTTAAGCTCCATTTTCCCGTTCTCTCTCTTTCGAACTCTATTTTATTTTTCTACCTTATACTCTCTTTTGCCCTTTTCATTGTTGCTCTCATTTCTCTCTTTCATATCAATCTTTCTCTCCCTCTATCCCCACTTCTCTCTCTCCCTCTCTATTGCTTCCATCCCTCCCACTGTCTCTTTCTCTCTCTTCTCTCCCTCCATCCCTCCCTCCATTACTTTCTCCCTCCCTCTCTCTATCTCCCTCTCACTCTCTTCCAATTCAACCCCCGTCTCACTCCCACTAAATCTCTATCTCTACCCCCTCTCTCCCTTACTCTCACTTTCTCTCTGTATCTTCCATCTCTCTCCCTTTTCTCTCACCCTTTCTTCCTCTCTCACTACCACACTCTTCAATCTATCTCACTCCCTCCCTCTATCTCTCTTTATCACTCTCTCTCTTTTTCGCTCTATATAGAGTATTCTTGCTCTCATTTATATTGCACTCTTTTCCATTGCAATCACTCTCACACACACATCCTCTCTCACTCTCTCTCTCAATCCCACTCATCACCATGATATCACACACACATCCTCTCTCACTCTCTCTCTCAATCCCACTCATCACCATGATATCACTCTTACTTTTAATCTGTCACTCTCCTTTCTCTTTCTTTGTTCCTTCTCTCTCTCCTTATGTCTCTTTTACTGATTTCTCTTCTCTATTTCTCCTTTCACTCATTCTCTCCATAAATCCCCCACTCTCTCTCACTCTCCCTCCCCTCTCAATTCCCTTCTTTCCTCACTGTCTCTCACCCCTCTCTTTCCCTCCCACTCTCCCTCCGTCTCACTCTCTCCCTCTCCCACTCAATTCCATCCTTTCCTCTCTGTCTCTCTGTCTCTCACCTCTCTCTTTAACACACTCTCTCCCTCCCTCCCTCTCACTCTCTCCCTCTCTCTCTCAATCTTTCTTGCTCTCTCTCAAGATCTCTCTCTCTCACTCGTTCTCCAGTTCTCCATGTTTCTTACTCTTTATTCCCCATGTTTCTTGCTCTCCCATCTATTACCGTCTTTTTCATTACACTCACTCACCCATATGAACACCCTCTCTCTCTTACTCCCTCTCTTGCTCCCACTCTCTCAGTCACACTCTTCATCTCTATATCACTCTCACTCTTAAATCGTCTCTCTCCTTTCTAATTATTTATTCCTTCTCTCTCCTTATCGCTCTTTTATTGCTTTCTGTTCTCTATCTCTACTTTAACTCTTTCTCTCCTTTATATTTCACACTCTCACTTCCTCCTTCACTTCCTTCCTCACTATTTTCGCTATTTGTTTTCTCTTTCTTTTATTGCTCACACTTCTCTAACTTTTTCTCTTAAGTCTCCACTTAGTCTGATTAAGGCTTTGTTGTTGTTGTTGTTTTCG
The DNA here is from genome assembly GCA_022702705.1 of Papilionanthe hookeriana x Papilionanthe teres. Taxonomy (NCBI): domain Eukaryota; kingdom Viridiplantae; phylum Streptophyta; class Magnoliopsida; order Asparagales; family Orchidaceae; genus Papilionanthe; species Papilionanthe hookeriana x Papilionanthe teres. The sequence goes on along the minus strand of CM040430.1, from coordinate 36,671,692 downwards.
GCTTTTATCTCTCTTTATCTTATTCTCTCTTCTCTGCTCTCTCTCTCCTCTCACTATTTTGCTCCCTCTGTCCTCCACATATTCTCTCTTCCTCTCTTGCTTCCTTCCCCCCCTCCCTCCCCCTCTCTCTCACTCACTCTATCTTCCACTCTTCCACACTCACTATCCCTCTACCTCCCTTTCACCCTCTCCATCAATCTCTAGCACTCGCTCTCCCACACATTCTTTTGCTCTCCGCCCCAGTCTCCTAATCGAGCACTTTCACTTGCTCTAACTTCCATCGCACTCTCATTTCTCTTTATATTTCTTTCAATATCTCCCCTTTCTTAGTCCCTAAATCTCTTCAATCTCTCTGACTTCCTCTCTCATCCGTACCTTTCTCACTCTCTGCCCCTCTCATTCTCTATTCTATCTATCTTCCTCTCTCTCTTGCTCTCTCATATCATTCTATCTTCTCTTTATTTACTAACTCATTTTCTCTCTATCCCGCACTCTCACTCTCTTTCATTGTACTCTCACCTTCTCTGAATTCTCCTTTTTTTCTATTTCCTCCTCTTCTTTCATTTTTTCGTACTTTCTTTCACATTTCTATCACCAATTGACTTATATTCTCCTTATCTTCCCTTTTACGCCCTCTTCCTCTCTCTTCAATTTTACTCACTTCAACTCCATCACTCTCTTTCTCTCTCAATGTTCTCTCTCTCTCTCTCACTTACTCACTCTTCAGTTGCTTTCTCTCCTCTCTCTCATCTCAATTATTCTCTCCCCTCCCTCTCACTCTTTTCCAACTCATCCCCTCTCTCTCCTACTAAATGTCATTCTCCATCATGTCTCTCCCTCGCTCACTTTCTATCTATATCTTCCATCACTCTCTCTTCTCCCGACTCTATCTTCCTCTCACTCCCCCTCTTTTAATATCCCTCCCTCCCTCCCTCTATTTATCTCTTTCTCACTCTCTCCTTTCCTCGCATTTTTCTTTATTTATGCTTTATCACTATTTCTTTCTATATTTCTCTCCCTCTTTCTCTCTCATACGCACACTCTTTCTAACCTTTATCATTCTCTCTTATCACTTTACTTACTCATTCTCTCCAACCTCCTCCCACTCTCCTACTTCCTCCCTCTCTACCTCTTTCATTATTTCAATCTCTCACCCTATCGCCCTCTCACCCTTCCGCTATCTCCATATCCCCTCCATATCTCCCTCTCTCTACCTCACAACTTTATCTTCCTTAAGTCTCTTTTCTCTCTATATTTCTGTCTATTTCCGTCTCACTCTCTCTCCTCTCCCTCCCGCTCACATTTCAATCTTGTTTTACTCCCTTTCTTGTTCTCTCTCTCTCTCTCTATTTCATCTCTATTACTTTCTTGCTCACTTTTGCCCCCTCTATCTCTCTTTTACTCTTTCTTATACCACCTTCTCTTCTCTCTTTTTAGTCAATCTTTCTCTGTCTCTCACTCCCTTACACTCTCTTTCAGTTTCTCTCAGTCCTTTCTCTCCCCCCTCATATCCATTTCATTATTTCTTAATTTCTCTCACTGATCACTCATTCCACCTCAATCCCTCCCTCACTCAATCCCCTCTTCCCTCTCTTTCTCGCTCACACCCTATCTTACTACTCTCTCTCGCTCTTGTTGTACTCATTCATTCACTCCCATCTTTCCCTCTTATTTTCTCTATCACTTCCTTTCAATCCCTCTGTCTTGCTCCCTATTCTCTCACTTTCTGTTTTCTCTATTTCTCTCTCTTCCTCTCCCAATCTATCTCTCATCCTTTCTCTCTCATTCTGTCCCTCCCGCTTCCTTTCCTCCCACAACCCTTATCTCAATCTTCTCCTTCTCTCCCTCTCAATCTATCTCTCCTTTCCTTCTCAATCATTCTCTTAATCTCCCTCCCTATCTCAATCTTGCTCACTATCTTTTGCTCCCTCTTCCTCTCTCGCTTCTTATCTCTCTCTTAAACCTTTCTCCCTCTCTATCTCTCCCTCTCTCACTTTCTCCCTTTTTCTCCCCCTTTCTCATTCTCTCCCTTACTCTTGTGCGCTATCTCTCATTCTCACTCCCTCCCTTTCTCACTTTGTCGCACTTTCTATTATGTTTCTTTCTCTCGCTCTCTGGCTTTCTATTGCTATCTTTTATCTCTTTACTCACTCATGATCTCTCTATGTCCATCAATCTAACTCTCTCCATTCCTCTCATTCTCTCACTCTTCTCTCTCACCACTTCTTCTCTCTCATTGTTTATTACTTTCTCTCTTTCCCTCCCTCCCTCCCTCCCTCCCTCACCACTTATTTTGCTCTATTTTTCTCTCGTCTATCTCTCTCCATCTCGCCCTCTCTTTTCTCATTCTCTTTCCTTTATCTTTTTCTCTCTAGCTTTGTTAGTCTCTTTCCTCCTCTCTCCCTCACTCTATTTACTTTTACTATCATTCTTACACCCTCACTCGCTCCACTCTCTCCTTCTCTCTTGCACTCTCTCTCCACTCTCCCTCTCTAATTCTCTCTTGCTCCATCAATCATTGCCTCTCTTGCTCTTTTCTCTTTCTCTCTCTTCACCCACTCTTTGACTTTCTCATACTCTCTAATTTATCTTTCTTTCTTGATCTTTTGCTTTCTCTTTTCTTGCTCTTTAATCTCGTTCATTCTCTCACTTTGTCCCTCACTCCCTCTAGCTCTCGCTATCTCCCAACTTTTCTCTCTATCAATCCCACTCTCAACTCTCTCTCTCTCTCTCTCTCTCCTCTCTCTCATTATTTCTCACCTTAACTCACAAGTCACTTCCTCTCTCACCCCATTTTTTGCTCTCTCCCTCCCTCTTTCCTTCTCTCTCTGTATATCTCACTCTTTTTACCTTACTCTTTTCTCAACTCTCCCACTTTCTTCATATATCCTTTTCTCACTCCCTTGCTTACACCATCTTGCTCTTTATTTGTCACTCTTTTCTCAACTCCCCTTCCTCTCTCTCTATGATCCCTTTCATCTCTCCCGTTATCTCACACTTTCATCCCATTCTTATTATTTCCCATCCTCTCTCCCCTCTTTCTCCTTATTTCACTTCCTCCCTCCTTCCCTCCCTTTCTCTCTCATCCATCTCTCTCACACACTCTGCCTCTCTCTATCAATCTCACTCTCTCACTTTTTCTTGCTCTCTTTTTCCTCTCTTTCTTCACTTTATATCCCTCTCTCACACTTTCTCTCCCATTCCTTAGCTTCTTTCTCACTCTTACAATATCCCTCTCTCTCTTTCTTCAGGATTACTTTCACCAGCTGTCTTTTTCTCTCTCCCAATCTCTCTCTTCAGTTTCACTATCACTCTTCCTCCCTCCCCCTCTCTCTTTCTCTCAAACACATACATTCTCATACTTCATTTATCTATATCTCTTAAGCTCTCTCTCTCTCTCAATCTCTATCAATCCCTTTTGCCTCACTCTCCACTTCTTTCTCGCTATTTTATTCTCTCTCCCCTCTATCTCATGCTCTATCTCTATCCCTCTATTTACAAATTTATCTATATATTCTCTCTCTCTCAATTTAAAATCTCATTACTATCATTTTCCAATACCACCTCTCTCCACTCCTCTTTCACTTCGGTCTTCCTTTATCTCTTCTTCTCTCTTGGACTCTCTCATTCTCTCTCGCTCCCTCCCTCCCTTTCCCTTACTCTTTCTTCCCTTACTCTCTCTTTCTTCTTTATTTTGACTCTATTTTTGGTCTCTCTCTCCCTTTATTCAATTTCAATATGAATCTTACTCCCTCCCTCTCCCTTTCTCGATCTCTATTCTCTCTCTTCATTTCTCTCTTACTCTATTATGTTACTCTTTTCTCCTCTAACTCTATCGCTCTGTTATCCCTCACTCTATATCCCTCTCCCTCACTGGCTCCCACTCACTTTCTCACTCCATGTTCACTCTCTCATTTATTCTCTATTCTCGCCATTCAATCTTTATCACCGTCTCTCCCCTCTCGATTTCATCCTTGCCTCCCTTCCACTCTCGTTCGCTCTCTCTTACATGCACACTCTCTCCCTCTCTCCCTCTCACTCACTTCATCTTCATACCCTCTCTTTCAATCTCATGTTCTACCCCCACTCTTCCACTCGCTCCCACTCTTTCTAAATCTTTCCTCACACTCTCTTCTTCCATACTCCCTACACCTCTCTTGCTTCCACACTCTTCAATCCTAACACACACACACACTCTCTCTCTCCCTCTCTCCCTCTCTCACTCTTTTCTCTATGTTCTTATCACTTTTATTTCTCCATTGCTCTCCATCTATCACATGCAACACACTCTTACTCTCTCTTTTTATCACTCGCCTTATCTCTTTACCAACTTTTTCACTCCAACCAACCCTTACATTCTCCCTCTTTCATTACTTCACTCTCTTTATCTCTCTCTCAACATATCTCCCTCAACATCTTCCTTTCTCCATCTCTCGCTCAATATATGTTGCTCGAGCTTGAGTCCCTCTTCTCTCACTCTTCTCTCTTCTCTTTCTCTTAAATTTCGTTCTCACTTTTATGTTCTCCCTAACCTCTCTCTTTCTCTCTCGTACTTTCTTTCTCCCTTGCTCCCTTACCTCTATCTCCAATTTCACTCTTCATCCCTTCCCCTCTCTCCCTTTCTCTCAAACGCTTACATCCTTACGCTTTCCCAATCTTAATCTCTTAAGCTCTCTTTCTCGATCTCTCACGCTCTTTTTTCTCCCACTCTCCATTTCTTTCTCACTATCTTATTTTCTCTCAATCTCATTCAATCTCATGCTCCTATCTTTATCTCGTTTCTCTATCTATCAATTTATATATCTATTATCTCGCTCTCTCTCAATCTAACCCTTCATTATTATCACTTTCTCACAACACCTCTCTCCTGCTCCCCTTTCGCTCTTTTTCTTTCGTTCTCTCTTCTTTCTCTTTAGCACTCATGCTTTCTCTCACACACTATATAATATCTCTCTTTCTCTGTATTTTGCTCTCTTATATTGCCCATTATTCTCCCTCTTTGTCTCACTCTATCCCTCACATCTCATAATCTCTCCCTCTTTCTTATATCTCTTTTTCTCAGTCTTTGTCTCTCTTTTGTTTCCTTTTATTCTCTCTTTCTCCCACTCTATCCCTCAATCTCTCTCTCTCCCTACTTCTCTCTTCGAATCCCAATCTCAACTCTCTTTATCTTTCCCTCTACCTATTCTCATTCATTGTTTCTCACCGTCTCTCACACATACCTTCCAATTTTCCCTTCCCTCTTTTACTCCCTCCCTTACCTCTCCTCTCTCTCCATATACTCAGTCTCTGAACCTTACACTTCTTTTCTCTCTCTCTCTCTCTCTCTCTCTCTCTCTCTCTCTCTCTCTCTATCTTTCTCTCTCACTCCCACGCTCACTCACTTTCTCTTTATTTTCTATCTCCCTCCCTCTCTCTCCATACCTCCCTCTACAACCCCCTCTCTTACCTTTCACTCATTATCTTTTGCTCTTCTTCCCTGAGTCTCTTTTCTTTTTCTATTTCTACCTTACCCTCTCTCCCTCCCACTCACTCTTCAACCCTTATCTTCACTCCATATATAGCTCTCTCTCTCTCCTTCTCTTTTTCATCTCTCTATTGTTTCTTTGCTCTCTTTTGCCCCTCTCCCTCTTGCTCTCTTTTATTAGTCTCTCTCTCTTTCTCTCTTTCCTATCTTCCTCTCTTCTCCCTCTTTGATCACTCTTACTCTGCCTTTTTTATTAATTCACTCTCTATCTCCCTCTCACCCTCCCTCTCTCTGCATATCTCCCACTACATCTTTCTCTCTCCACCTCTCACTGGTTATATGTTGCTTTAACTTTTTTGAGTATCTCTTCTCTCTCACACTCTCTCCCTCCCAGTCTCTCTTTAACTCTTCTCACTCCTTCCCTCCCTCTCTCTCTCCTAATTCACTCCCCCTCTTCATTTGTGTCACTCTCTCGCCTAATTCACTCTCCCTCTTCATCTGTGTCACGCTCTGACCCTCAATTTCATCTCTCTTTATTGCTTACTTGCTCTCTCTTGCTCTCTCTCTTCGTCTATCACTTGCAATATCTTCAATTACTCTATCTTCCCTCTCTTTACGCGCTATTTTTTCCCTCCATCCCTCACTTATATCTCGCTCTCCTTTCTTCCCTCTCTTTCTCAATTGGTCTCTTCTCTCTCTCTCTCACCCTCTCCTCATCCCCTTTTCTCACTCTTTTCTCTCACTTTACTCACTCTTTATCTCCCTCCCCACATTTCCTTCTTTATCTTCCTATATCTTCCTATATCCATCTCTCACTGTTTCTCACATTCCTCCTTCCTCCTTATGTCTCGCTCTTTCTCTGTCCTATCTCTTCCACACACACTCTCACTCTCTCCCTCTCCCTCTCCCTATCAATTTCCTCCTTTCCTCTTTGTCTCTCTATCTCTCACCTCTCTTTCACACGCTCTATCCCTTCCTCCCTCTCACTCTGTCCTTCTCCCTCTCCATCTCGATTATTCTTGCTCTCTCTCACGATCTCTCTCTCTCTCACTCGTTCTCTAGCTCTCCTTCCCTCTCTTCCTCTGACCACCTTGTCTTACTCTATTTTTCCTCACTCCCTTTTCCCATTATTTCTATCTAGCTATCTCTCTCTTTTCCTCAATCCCTCACTCTTAAATTTCTCTCTCCCTCGCTTTATCTCTCTCTCTCTCTCTAATCTTTTTTCTTTACTCTTGCTCTTTTCTCTTATGATCTCTCCTCAATCACTTTGTTTTCTCTCTTTCTTTGTTCTTATCTCTCACATGCAATCTCTCTCTCTCTCCATGTTTTGCCTCTCTCAATCCCCCTCTCTTCTTTCTCTCATTGTTTCACCATTTGTCCCTCTTTATCTATCCCTTCCTCCCTCTTTCTCTATCCCTTCCTCTGTCCCTCTTTAACTCTCTCTCTCCCTTTGTCTCAACCTTATCTCTCACTCTCTTCTCCTTACTCTGCCTCTTTTTGTCTCATCTCTTTCTCCTTCTCTCCCTATATCTATCTTATCACCTCGGTCACTATCTCTCTAATTCTCTAGCTCTCTATCTCTCTCTTCATTGTCTCCCTTCCTTCCTCCCTCACACTCTCTCTCCCTTCCCATTCTCCTAATATCTCATTTTCTATCTTTTGCCTCTCTCTAATTCCATCTTTTAGATCTTCTTCTCTCTTTCTCACTCTTTTCCTCCCGCTCTATAAGATCTCTTTCACTCTCCCACTCTCCTTCTCTTTATCACACACACACACACACACACACTCTCTCTCTCTCTCTCAATCTCTCTCTCACTCACTCACTCGTTGATTCTTACCCTCTCTAAGTCTCTCTTTTGTAGCTCGTCCTTTTCTCTCCTTATCACTCACTCTCTCTAATTGGAGAACTCACAAACACTCCTACACTCTCTCATTCTCTCTCTTCAATCTCCCTTCCTCTCACCCTCTTAAGCTCCATTTCTAGATCTTTTCTCTCTCTCTCTTACAATCTTGCTCATTCTCTTGCACTCCATTCTCTCTCTCTATTGTTGCACTCCATTTTCACTCTCACCCTCTTAAGCTCCATTTTCCCGTTCTCTCTCTTTCTGAACTCTATTTTATTTTTCTACCTTATACTCTCTTTTGCCCTTTTCATTGTTGCTCTCATTTCTCTCTTTCATATCAATCTTTCTCTCCCTCTATCCCCACTTCTCTCTCTCCCTCTCTATTGCTTCCATCCCTCCCACTGTCTCTTTCTCTCTCTTCTCTCCCTCCATCCCTCCCTCCATTACTTTCTCCCTCCCTCTCTCTATCTCCCTCTCACTCTCTTCCAATTCAACCCCCGTCTCACTCCCACTAAATCTCTATCTCTACCCCCTCTCTCCCTTACTCTCACTTTCTCTCTGTATCTTCCATCTCTCTCCCTTTTCTCTCACCCTTTCTTCCTCTCTCACTACCACACTCTTCAATCTATCTCACTCCCTCCCTCTATCTCTCTTTATCACTCTCTCTCTTTTCGCTCTATATAGAGTATTCTTGCTCTCATTTATATTGCACTCTTTTCCATTGCAATCACTCTCACACACACATCCTCTCTCACTCTCTCTCTCAATCCCACTCATCACCATGATATCACACACACATCCTCTCTCACTCTCTCTCTCAATCCCACTCATCACCATGATATCACTCTTACTTTTAATCTGTCACTCTCCTTTCTCTTTCTTTGTTCCTTCTCTCTCTCCTTATGTCTCTTTTACTGATTTCTCTTCTCTATTTCTCCTTTCACTCATTCTCTCCATAAATCCCCCACTCTCTCTCACTCTCCCTCCCCTCTCAATTCCCTTCTTTCCTCACTGTCTCTCACCCCTCTCTTTCCCTCCCACTCTCCCTCTGTCTCACTCTCTCCCTCTCCCACTCAATTCCATCCTTTCCTCTCTGTCTCTCTGTCTCTCACCTCTCTCTTTAACACACTCTCTACCTCCCTCCCTCTCACTCTCTCCCTCTCTCTCTCAATCTTTCTTGCTCTCTCTCAAGATCTCTCTCTCTCACTCGTTCTCTAGTTCTCCATGTTTCTTACTCTTTATTCCCCATGTTTCTTGCTCTCCCATCTATTACCGTCTTTTTCATTACACTCACTCACCCATATGAACACCCTCTCTCTCTTACTCCCTCTCTTGCTCCCACTCTCTCAGTCACACTCTTCATCTCTATATCACTCTCACTCTTAAATCGTCTCTCTCCTTTCTAATTATTTATTCCTTCTCTCTCCTTATCGCTCTTTTATTGCTTTCTGTTCTCTATCTCTACTTTAACTCTTTCTCTCCTTTATATTTCACACTCTCACTTCCTCCTTCACTTCCTTCCTCACTATTTTCGCTATTTGTTTTCTCTTTCTTTTATTGCTCACACTTCTCTAACTCTTTCTCTTAAGTCTCCACTTAGTCGGATTAAGGCTTTGTTGTTGTTGTTGTTTTTGTCTTTGATCTCCCTTTATCTTATTCTCTCTTCTCTGCTCTCTCTCTCCTCTCACTATTTTGCTCCCTCCGTCCTCCACATATTCTCTCTTCCTCTCTTGCTTCCTTCCCTCCCTCCCTCCCTCCCCCTCTCTCTCACTCACTCTATCTTCCACTCTTCCACACTAACTATCCCTCTACCTCCCTTTCACCCTCTCCATCAATCTCTAGCACTTGCTCTCGCACACATTCTTTTGCTCTCCGTCCCAATCTCCTAATCGAGCACTTTCACTTGCTCTAACTTCCATCGTACTCTCATTTCTCTTTATATTTCTTTCAATATCTCCCCTTTCTTAGTCCCTAAATCTCTTCAGTCTCTCTGACTTCCTCTCTCTATCTGTACCTTTCTCACTCTCTGCCCCTCTCATTCTCTATTCTATCTATCTTCCTCTCTCTCTTGCTCTCTCATATCATTCTATCTTCTCTTTATTTACTAACTCATTTTCTCTCTATCCCGCACTCTCACTCTCTTTCATTGTACTCTCACCTTCTCTGAATTCTCCTTTTTTTTCTATTTTCTCCTCTTCTTTCATTTTTTTCGTACTTTCTCTCACATTTCTATCACCAATTGACTTATATTCTCCTTATCTTCCCTTTTATGCCCTCTTCCTCTCTCTTCAGTTTTACTCACTTCAACTCCATCACTCTCTCTTTCTCTCTCAATGTTCTCTCTCTCTCTCACTTACTCACTCTTCAGTTGCTTTCTCTCCTCTCTCTCATCTCAATCATTCTCTCCTCTCCCTCTCACTCTTTTCCAACTCATCCCCCTCTCTCTCCTACTAAATGTCATTCTCCATCACGTCTCTCCCTCGCTCACTTTCTTTTTATATCTTCCATCACTCTCTCTTCTCCCGACTCTATCTTCCTCTCACCCCCCTCTTTTTAATCTCCCTCCCTCCCTCCCTCCCTCTATTTATCTCTTTCTCACTCTCTCCTTTCCTCGCATTTTTCTTTATTTATGCTTTATCACTATTTCTTTCTATATTTCTCTCCCTCTTTCTCTCTCATACGCACACTCTTTCTAACCTTTATCATTCTCTCTTATCACTTTACTTACTCATTCTCTCCAACCTCCTCCCACTCTCCTACTTCCTCCCTCTCTACCTCTTTCATTATTTCAATCTCTCACCCTATCGCCCTCTCACCCTTCCGCTATCTCCATATCTCCTCCATATCTCCCTCTCTCTACCTTACAACTTTATCTTCCTTAAGTTTCTTTTCTCTCTATATTTCTGTCTCAGTCTCTCTCCTCTCCCTCTCGCTCACATTTCAATCTTGTTTTACTCCCTTTCTTGTTCTCTCTCTCTCTCTCTATTTCATCTCTATTACTTTCTTGCTCACTTTTGCCCCCTCTATCTCTCTTTTACTCTTTCTTATACCACCTTCTCTTCTCTCTTTTTAGTCGATCTTTCTCTCGTCTCTCACTCCCTTACACTCTCTTTCAGTTTCTCTCAGTCCTTTCTCTCCCCCTCATATCCATTTCATTATTTCTTAATTTCTCTCACTGATCACTCATTCCACCTCAATCCCTCCCTCACTCGATCCCCTCTTCCCTCTCTTTCTCGCTCACACCCTATCTTACTACTCTCTCTCGCTCTTGTTGTACTCATTCATTCACTCCCATCTTTCCCTCTTATTTTCTCTATCACTTCCTTTCAATCCCTCTGTCTTGCTCCCTATTCTCTCACTTTCTGTTTTCTCTATTTCTCTCTCTTCCTCTCCCGATCTATCTCTCATCCTTTCTCTCTCATTACGTCCCTCCCGCTTCCTTCCCTCCCACTCCCCTTATCTCAATCTTCTCCTTCTCTCCCTCTCAATCTATCTCTCCTTTCCTTCTCAATCATTCTCTTAATCTCCCTCCCTATCTCAATCTTGCTCACTATCTTTTGCTCCCTCTTCCTCTCTCGCTTCTTATCTCTCTCTTAAACCTTTCTCCCTCTCTATCTCTCCCTCTCTCACTTTCTCCCTTTTTCTCCCCCTTTCTCATTCTCTCCCTTACTCTTGTGCGCTATCTCTCATTCTCACTCCCTCCCTTTCTCACTTTGTCGCACTTTCTATTATGTTTCTTTCTCTCGCTCTCGGCTTTCTATTGCTTATCTTTTATCTCTTTACTCACTCATGATCTCTCTATGTCCATCAATCTAACTCTCTCCATTCCTCTCATTCTCTCACTCTTCTCTCTCACCACTTCTTCTCTCTCATTGTTTATTACTTTCTCTCTTTCCCTCCCTCCCTCCCTCCCTCCCTCACCACTTATTTTGCTCTATTTTTCTCTCGTCTATCTCTCTCCATCTCGCCCTCTCTTTTCTCATTCTCTTTCCTTTATCTTTTTCTCTCTAGCTTTGTTAGTCTCTTTCCTCCTCTCTCCCTCACTCTATTTACTTTTACTATCATTCTTACACCCTCACTCGCTCCACTCTCTCCTTCTCTCTTGCACTCTCTCTCCCACTCTCCCTCTCTAATTCTCTCTTGCTCCATCAATCATTGCCTCTCTTGCTCTTTTCTCTTTCTCTCTCTTCACCCACTCTTTGACTTTCTCATACTCTCTAATTTATCTTTCTTTCTTGATCTTTTGCTTTCTCTTTTCTTGCTCTTTAATCTCGTTCATTCTCTCACTTTGTCCCTCACTCCCTCTAGCTCTCGCTATCTCCCAACTTTTCTCTCTATCAATCCCACTCTCAACTCTCTCTCTCTCTCTCTCTCTCCTCTCTCTCATTATTTCTCACCTTAACTCACAAGTCACTTCCTCTCTCACCCCATTTTTTGCTCTCTCCCTCCCTCTTTCCTTCTCTCTCTGTATATCTCACTCTTTTTACCTTACTCTTTTTCTCAACTCTCCCACTTTCTTCATATATCCTTTTCTCACTCCCTTGCTTACACCATCTTGCTCTTTATTTGTCACTCTTTTTCTCAACTCCCCCTTCCTCTCTCTCTATGATCCCTTTCATCTCTCCCGCTATCTCACACTTTCATCCCATTCTTATTATTTCCCATCCTCTCTCCCCTCTTTCTCCTTATTTCACTTCCTCCCTCCTTCCCTCCCTTTCTCTCTCATCCATCTCTCTCACACACTCTGCCTCTCTCTATCAATCTCACTCTCTCACTTTTTCTTGCTCTCTTTTTCCTCTCTTTCTTCACTTTATATCCCTCTCTCACACTTTCTCTCCCATTCCTTAGCTTCTTTCTCACTCTTACAATATCCCTCTCTCTCTTTCTTCAGGATTACTTTCACCAGACTGTCTTTTCTCTCTCCCAATCTCTCTCTCTTCAGTTTCACTATCACTCTTCCTCCCTCCCCCTCTCTCTTTCTCTCAAACACATACATTCTCATACTTCATTTATCTATATCTCTTAAGCTCTCTCTCTCTCTCAATCTCTATCAATCCCTTTTGCCTCACTCTCCACTTCTTTCTCGCTATTTTATTCTCTCTCCCCTCTATCTCATGCTCTATCTCTATCCCTCTATTTACAAATTTATCTATATATTCTCTCTCTCTCAATTTAAAATCTCATTACTATCATTTTCCAATACCACCTCTCTCCACTCCTCTTTCACTTCGGTCTTCCTTTATCTCTTCTTCTCTCTTGGACTCTCTCATTCTCTCTCGCTCCCTCCCTCCCTTTCCCTTACTCTTTCTTCCCTTACTCTCTCTTTCTTCTTTATTTTGACTCTATTTTTGGTCTCTCTCTCCCTTTATTCAATTTCAATATGAATCTTACTCCCTCCCTCTCCCTTTCTCGATCTCTATTCTCTCTCTTCATTTCTCTCTTACTCTATTATGTTACTCTTTTCTCCTCTAACTCTATCGCTCTGTTATCCCTCACTCTATATCCCTCTCCCTCACTGGCTCCCACTCACTTTCTCACTCCATGTTCACTCTCTCATTTATTCTCTATTCTCGCCATTCAATCTTTATCACCGTCTCTCCCCCTCTCGATTTCATCCTTGCCTCCCTTCCACTCTCGTTCGCTCTCTCTTACATGCACACTCTCTCCCTCTCTCCCTCTCACTCACTTCATCTTCATACCCTCTCTTTCAATCTCATGTTCTACCCCCACTCTTCCACTCGCTCCCACTCTTTCTAAATCTTTCCTCACACTCTCTTCTTCCATACTCCCTACACCTCTCTTGCTTCCACACTCTTCAATCCTAACACACACACACACTCTCTCTCTCCCTCTCTCCCTCTCTCACTCTTTTCTCTATGTTCTTATCACTTTTATTTCTCCATTGCTCTCCATCTATCACATGCAACACACTCTTACTCTCTCTTTTTATCACTCTGCCTTATCTCTTTACCAACTTTTTCACTCCAACCAACCCTTACATTCTCCCTCTTTCATTACTTCACTCTCTTTATCTCTCTCTCAACATATCTCCCTCAACATCTTCCTTTCTCCATCTCTCGCTCAATATATGTTGCTCGAGCTTGAGTCCCTCTTCTCTCACTCTTCTCTCTTCTCTTTCTCTTAAATTTCGTTCTCACTTTTATGTTCTCCCTAACCTCTCTCTTTCTCTCTCGTACTTTCTTTCTCCCTTGCTCCCTTACCTCTATCTCCAATTTCACTCTTCATCCCTCCCCTCTCTCCCTTTCTCTCAAACGCTTACATCCTTACGCTTTCCCAATCTTAATCTCTTAAGCTCTCTTTCTCGATCTCTCACGCTCTTTTTTCTCCCACTCTCCATTTCTTTCTCACAATCTTATTTTCTCTCAATCTCATTCAATCTCATGCTCCTATCTTTATCTCTTTCTCTATCTACCAATTTATATATCTATTATCTCGCTCTCTCTCAATCTAACCCTTCATTATTATCACTTTCTCACAACACCTCTCTCCTGCTCCCCTTTCGCTCTTTTTCTTTCGTTCTCTCTTCTTTCTCTTTAGCACTCATGCTTTCTCTCACACACTATATAATATCTCTCTTTCTCTGTATTTTGCTCTCTTATATTGCCCATTATTCTCCCTCTTTGTCTCACTCTATTCCTCACATCTCATAATCTCTCCCTCTTTTCCTTGCTCTCACTTTTTATTATATCTCTTTTTCTCAGCCTTTGTCTCTCTTTTGTTTCCTTTTATTCTCTCTTTCTCCCACTCTATCCCTCAATCTCTCTCTCTCCCTACTTCTCTCTTCGAATCCCAATCTCAACTCTCGTTATCTTTCCCTCTACCTCTTCTCATTCATTGTTTCTCACCGTCTCTCACACATACCTTCCAATTTTCGCTTCCCTCTTTCACTCCCTCCCTTACCTCTCCTCTCTCTCCATATACTCAGTCTCTGAACCTTACACTTCTTTTCTCTCTCTCTCTCTCTCTCTCTCTCTCTCTCTCTCTCTCTCTCTCTCTATCTTTCTCTCTCACTCCCACGCTCACTCACTTTCTCTTTATTTTCTATCTCCCTCCGTCTCTCTCCATACCTCCCTCTATAACCCCCTCTCTTACCTTTCACTCATTATCTTTTGCTCTTCTTCCCCGAGTCTCTTTTCTTTTCTATTTCTACCTTACCCTCTCTCCCTCCCTCTCACTCTTCAACCCTTATCTTCACTCCATATATAGCTCTCTCTCTCCTTATCTTTTTCATCTCTCTATTGTTTCTTTGCTCTCTTTTGCCCCTCTCCCTCTTGCTCTCTTTTATTAGTCTCTCTCTCTTTCTCTCTTTCCTATCTTCCTCTCTTCTCCCTCTTTGATCACTCTTACTCTGCCTTTTTTATTAATTCACTCTCTATCTCCCTCTCACCCTCCCTCTCTCTGCATATCTCCCACTACATCTTTCTCTCTCCACCTCTCACTGGTTATATGTTGCTTTAACTTTTTTGAGTATCTCTTCTCTCTCACACTCTCTCCCTCCCAGTCTCTCTTTAACTCTTCTCACTCCTTCCCTCCCTCTCTCTCCTAATTCACTCCCCCTCTTCATTTGTGTCACTCTCTCACTCTAATTCACTCTCCTTCTTCATCCGTGTCACGCTCCGACCCTCAATTTCATCTCTCTTTATTGCTTACTTGCTCTCTCTTGCTCTCTCTCTTCGTCTATCACTTGCAATATCTTCAATTGCTCGTCTTCCCTCTCTTTACGCGCTGTTTTTTCCCTCCATACCTCACTTATATCTCGCTCTCCTTTCTTCCCTCTCTTTCTCAATTGGTCTCTTCTCTCTCTCTCTCACCCTCTCCTCATCCCCTTTTCTCACTCTTTTCTCTCACTTTACTCACTCTTTATCTCCCTCCCCACATTTCCTTCTTTATCTTCCTATATCTTCATATATCCATCTCTCACTCGTTTCTCACATTCCTCCTTCCTCCTTATGTCTCGCTCTTTCTCCGTCCTATCTCTTCCACACACACTCTCACTCTCTCCCTCTCCCTCTCCCTATCAATTTCCTCCTTTCCTCTTTGTCTCTCTATCTCTCACCTCTCTTTCACACGCTCTATCCCTTCCTCCCTCTCACTCTGTCCTTCTCCCTCTCCATCTCGATTATTCTTGCTCTCTCTCACGATCTCTCTCTCTCTCACTCGTTCTCTAGCTCTCCTTCCCTCTCTTCCTCTGGTGCACCTTGTCTTACTCTATTTTTCCTCACTCCCATTTCCCATTATTTCTATCTAGCAATCTCTCTCTTTTCCTCAATCCCTCACTCTTAAATTTCTCTCTCCCTCGCTTTATCTCTCTCTCTCTCTAATCTTTTTTCTTTACTCTTGCTCTTTTCTCTTATGATCTCTCCTCAATCACTTTGTTTTCTCTCTTTCTTTGTTCTTATCTCTCACATGCAATCTCTCTCTCTCTCCATGTTTTGCCTCTCTCAATCCCCCTCTCTTCTTTCTCTCATTGTTTCACCATTTGTCCCTCTTTATCTATCCCTTCCTCCCTCTTTCTCTATCCCTTCCTCTGTCCCTCTTTAACTTTCTCTCTCCCTTTGTCTCAACCTTATCTCTCACTCTCTTCTGCTTACTCTGCCTCTTTTTGTCTCATCTCTTTCTCCTTCTCTCCCTATATCTATCTTATCACCTCGGTCACTATCTCTCTAATTCTCTAGCTCTCTATCTCTCTCTTCATTGTCTCCCTTCCTTCCTCCCTCACACTCTCTCTCCCTTCCCATTCTCCTGATATCTCATTTTCTATCTTTTGCCTCTCTCTAATTCCATCTTTTAGATCTTCTTCTCTCTTTCTCACTCTTTTCCTCCCGCTCTATAAGATCTCTTTCACTCTCCCACTCTCCTTCTCTTTATCACACACACACACACACACACACTCTCTCTCTCTCTCTCTCTCTCTCTCACTCACTCACTCGTTGATTCTTACCCTCTCTAAGTCTCTCTTTTGTAGCTCGTCCTTTTCTCTCCTTATCACTCACTCTCTCTAATTGGAGAACTCACAAACACTCCTACACTCTCTCATTCTTTCTCTTTCAATCTCCCTCCCTCTCACCCTCTTAAGCTCCATTTCTAGATCTTTTCTCTCTCTCTCTTACAATCTTGCTCATTCTCTTGCACTCCATTCTCTCTCTCTATTGTTGCACTCCATTTTCACTCTCACCCTCTTAAGCTCCATTTTCCCGTTCTCTCTCTTTCTGAACTCTATTTTATTTTTCTACCTTATACTCTCTTTTGCCCTTTTCATTGTTGCTCTCATTTCTCTCTTTCATATCAATCTTTCTCTCCCTCTATCTCCACTTCTCTCTCTCCCTCTCTATTGCTTCCATCCCTCCCACTGTCTCTTTCTCTCTCTTCTCTCCCTCCATCCCTCCCTCCATTACTTTCTCCCTCCCTCTCTCTATCTCCCTCTCACTCTCTTCCAATTCAACCCCCGTCTCACTCCCACTAAATCTCTATCTCTACCCCCTCTCTCCCTTACTCTCACTTTCTCTCTGTATCTTCCATCTCTCTCCCTTTTCTCTCACCCTTTCTTCCTCTCTCACTACCACACTCTTCAATCTATCTCACTCCCTCCCTCTATCTCTCTTTATCACTCTCTCTCTTTTCGCTCTATATAGAGTATTCTTGCTCTCATTTATATTGCACTCTTTTCCATTGCAATCACTCTCACACACACATCCTCTCTCACTC
Organism: Papilionanthe hookeriana x Papilionanthe teres; assembly: GCA_022702705.1. Lineage (NCBI taxonomy): Eukaryota > Viridiplantae > Streptophyta > Magnoliopsida > Asparagales > Orchidaceae > Papilionanthe > Papilionanthe hookeriana x Papilionanthe teres. The sequence goes on along the minus strand of CM040430.1, from coordinate 36,654,655 downwards.
TCTCTCTCAATCCCACTCATCACCATGATATCACACACACATCCTCTCTCACTCTCTCTCTCAATCCCACTCATCACCATGATATCACTCTTACTTTTAATCTGTCACTCTCCTTTCTCTTTCTTTGTTCCTTCTCTCTCTCCTTATGTCTCTTTTACTGATTTCTCTTCTCTATTTCTCCTTTCACTCATTCTCTCCATAAATCCCCCACTCTCTCTCACTCTCCCTCCCCTCTCAATTCCCTTCTTTCCTCACTCGTCTCTCACCCCTCTCTTTCCCTCCCACTCTCCCTCTGTCTCACTCTCTCCCTCTTCCACTCAATTCCATCCTTTCCTCTCTGTCTCTCTGTCTCTCACCTCTCTCTTTAACACACTCTCTACCTCCCTCCCTCTCACTCTCTCCCTCTCTCTCTCAATCTTTCTTGCTCTCTCTCAAGATCTCTCTCTCTCACTCGTTCTCTAGTTCTCCATGTTTCTTACTCTTTATTCCCCATGTTTCTTGCTCTCCCATCTATTACCGTCTTTTTCATTACACTCACTCACCCATATGAACACCCTCTCTCTCTTACTCCCTCTCTTGCTCCCACTCTCTCTGTCACACTCTTCATCTCTATATCACTCTCACTCTTAAATCGTCTCTCTCCTTTCTAATTATTTATTCCTTCTCTCCTTATCGCTCTTTTATTGCTTTCTGTTCTCTATCTCTACTTTAACTCTTTCTCTCCTTTATATTTCACACTCTCACTTCCTCCTTCACTTCCTTCCTCACTATTTTCGCTATTTGTTTTCTCTTTCTTTTATTGCTCACACTTCTCTAACTTTTTCTCTTAAGTCTCCACTTAGTCTGATTAAGGTTTTGTTGTTGTTGTTGTTTTCGGCTTTTATCTCTCTTTATCTTATTCTCTCTTCTCTGCTCTCTCTCTCCTCTCACTATTTTGCTCCCTCTCGTCCTCCACATATTCTCTCTTCCTCTCTTGCTTCCTTCCCCCCTCCCTCCCCCTCTCTCTCACTCACTCTATCTTCCACTCTTCCACACTCACTATCCCTCTACCTCCCTTTCACCCTCTCCATCAATCTCTAGCACTCGCTCTCCCACGCATTCTTTTGCTCTCCGCCCCAGTCTCCTAATCGAGCACTTTCACTTGCTCTAACTTCCATCGTACTCTCATTTCTCTTTATATTTCTTTCAATATCTCCCCTTTCTTAGTCCCTAAATCTCTTCAGTCTCTCTGACTTCCTCTCTCTATCTGTACCTTTCTCACTCTCTCGCCCTCTCATTCTCTATTCTATCTCTCTTCCTCTCTCTCTTGCTCTCTCATATCATTCTATCTTCTCTTTATTTACTAACTCATTTTCTCTCTATCCCGCACTCTCACTCTCTTTCATTGTACTCCCACCTTCTCTGAATTCTCCTTTTTTTCTATTTTCTCCTCTTCTTTCATTTTTTTCGTACTTTCTCTCACATTTCTATCACCAATTGACTTATATTCTCCTTATCTTCCCTTTTATGCCCTCTTCCTCTCTCTTCTGTTTTACTCACTTCAACTCCATCACTCTCTCTCTCTCTCTCTCACTTACTCACTCTTCAGTTGCTTTCTCTCCTCTCTCTCATCTCAATCATTCTCTCCTCTCCCTCTCACTCTTTTCCAACTCATCCCCCTCTCTCTCCTACTAAATGTCATTCTTCATCACGTCTCTCCCTCGCTCACTTTCTTTTTATATCTTCCATCACTCTCTCTTCTCCCGACTCTATCTTCCTCTCACTCCCCCTCTTTTTAATATCCCTCCCTCCCTCCCTCTATTTATCTCTTTCTCACTCTCTCCTTTCCTCGCATTTTTCTTTATTTATGCTTTATCACTATTTCTTTCTATATTTCTCTCCCTCTTTCTCTCTCATACGCACACTCTTTCTAACCTTTATCATTCTCTCTTATCACTTTACTTACTCATTCTCTCCAACCTCCTCCCACTCTCCTACTTCCTCCCTCTCTACCTCTTTCATTATTTCAATCTCTCACCCTATCGCCCTCTCACCCTTCCGCTATCTCCATATCTCCTCCATATCTCCCTCTCTATACCTCACAACTTTATCTTCCTTAAGTTTCTTTTCTCTCTATATTTCGTCTCGTCTCTCTCCTCTCCCTCTCGCTCACATTTCAATCTTGTTTTACTCCCTTTCTTGTTCTCTCTCTCTCTCTCTATTTCATCTCTATTACTTTCTTGCTCACTTTTGCCCCCTCTATCTCTCTTTTACTCTTTCTTATACCACCTTCTCTTCTCTCTTTTTAGTCAATCTTTCTCTGTCTCTCACTCCCTTACACTCTCTTTCAGTTTCTCTCAGTCCTTTCTCTCCCCCTCATATCCATTTCATTATTTCTTAATTTCTCTCACTGATCACTCATTCCACCTCAATCCCTCCCTCACTCAATCCCCTCTTCCCTCTCTTTCTCGCTCACACCCTATCTTACTACTCTCTCTCGCTCTTGTTGTACTCATTCATTCACTCCCATCTTTCCCTCTTATTTTCTCTATCACTTCCTTTCAATCCCTCTGTCTTGCTCCCTATTCTCTCACTTTCTGTTTTCTCTATTTCTCTCTCTTCCTCTCCCATTCTATCTCTCATCCTTTCTCTCTCATTCTGTCCCTCCTGCTTCCTTCCCTCCCACTCCCCTTATCTCAATCTTCTCCTTCTCTCCCTCTCAATCTATCTCTCCTTTCCTTCTCAATCATTCTCTTAATCTCCCTCCCTATCTCAATCTTGCTCACTATCTTTTGCTCCCTCTTCCTCTCTCGCTTCTTATCTCTCTCTTAAACCTTTCTCCCTCTCTATCTCTCCCTCTCTCACTTTCTCCCTTTTTCTCCCCTTTCTCATTCTCTCCCTTACTCTTGTGCGCTATCTCTCATTCTCACTCCCTCCCTTTCTCACTTTGTCGCACTTTCTATTATGTTTCTTTCTCTCGCTCTCTGGCTTTCTATTGCTATCTTTTATCTCTTTACTCACTCATGATCTCTCTATGTCCATCAATCTAACTCTCTCCATTCCTCTCATTCTCTCACTCTTCTCTCTCACCACTTCTTCTCTCTCATTGTTTATTACTTTCTCTCTTTCCCTCCCTCCCTCCCTCCCTCCCTCACCACTTATTTTGCTCTATTTTTCTCTGTCTATCTCTCTCCATCTCGCCCTCTCTTTTCTCATTCTCTTTCCTTTATCTTTTTCTCTCTAGCTTTGTTAGTCTCTTTCCTCCTCTCTCCCTCACTCTATTTACTTTTACTATCATTCTTACACCCTCACTCGCTCCACTCTCTCCTTCTCTCTTGCACTCTCTCTCCCACTCTCCCTCTCTAATTCTCTCTTGCTCCATCAATCATTGCCTCTCTTGCTCTTTTCTCTTTCTCTCTCTTCACCCACTCTTTGACTTTCTCATACTCTCTAATTTATCTTTCTTTCTTGATCTTTTGCTTTCTCTTTTCTTGCTCTTTAATCTCGTTCATTCTCTCACTTTGTCCCTCACTCCCTCTAGCTCTCGCTATCTCCCAACTTTTCTCTCTATCAATCCCACTCTCAACTCTCTCTCTCTCTCTCTCTCTCCTCTCTCTCATTATTTCTCACCTTAACTCACAAGTCACTTCCTCTCTCACCCCATTTTTTGCTCTCTCCCTCCCTCTTTCCTTCTCTCTCTGTATATCTCACTCTTTTTACCTTACTCTTTTTCTCAACTCTCCCACTTTCTTCATATATCCTTTTCTCACTCCCTTGCTTACACCATCTTGCTCTTTATTTGTCACTTCTCTCCCCCTTCCTCTCTCTCTATGATCCCTTTCATCTCTCCCGCTATCTCACACTTTCATCCCATTCTTATTATTTCTCATCCTCTCTCCCCTCTTTCTCCTTATTTCACTTCCTCCCTCCTTCCCTCCCTTTCTCTCTCATCCATCTCTCTCACACACTCTGCCTCTCTCTATCAATCTCACTCTCTCACTTTTTCTTGCTCTCTTTTTCCTCTCTTTCTTCACTTTATATCCCTCTCTCACACTTTCTCTCCCATTCCTTAGCTTCTTTCTCACTCTTACAATATCCCTCTCTCTCTTTCTTCATGATTACTTTCACCGACTGTCTTTTTCTCTCCCAATCTCTCTTTTCAGTTTCACTATCACTCTCCCTCCCCCTCTCTCTTTCTCTCGAACACATACATTTTCACACTTCATTTATCTATATCTCTTAAGCTCTCTCTCTCTCTCTCAATCTCTATCAATCCCTTTTGCCTCACTCTCCACTTCTTTCTCGCTATTTTATTCTCTCTCCCCCTCTATCTCATGCTCTATCTCTATCCCTCTATTTACAAATTTATCTATATATTCTCTCTCTCTCAATTTAAAATCTCATTACTATCATTTTCCAATACCACCTCTCTCCACTCCTCTTTCACTTCGGTCTTCCTTTATCTCTTCTTCTCTCTTGGACTCTCTCATTCTCTCTCGCTCCCTCCCTCCCTTTCCCTTACTCTTTCTTCCCTTACTCTCTCTTTCTTCTTTATTTTGACTCTATTTTTGGTCTCTCTCTCCCTTTATTCAATTTCAATATGAATCTTACTCCCTCCCTCTCCCTTTCTCGCTCTCTATTCTCTCTCTTCATTTCTCTCTTACTCTCTTATGTTACTCTTTTCTCCTCTAACACTATCGCTCTGTTATCCCTCACTCTATATCCCTCTCCCTCACTGGCTCCCACTCACTTTCTCACTCCATGTTCACTCTCTCATTTATTCTCTATTCTCGCCATTCAATCTTTATCACCGTCTCTCCCCCTCTCGATTTCATCCTTGCCTCCCTTCCACTCTCGTTCGCTCTCTCTTACATGCACACTCTCTCCCTCTCTCCCTCTCACTCACTTCATCTTCATACCCTCTCTTTCAATCTCATGTTCTACCCCCACTCTTCCACTCGCTCCCACTCTTTCTAAATCTTTCCTCACACTCTCTTCTTCCATACTCCCTACACCTCTCTTGCTTCCACACTCTTCAATCCTAACACACACACACACTCTCTCTCTCCCTCTCTCCCTCTCTCACTCTTTTCTCTATGTTCTTATCACTTTTATTTCTCCATTGCTCTCCATCTATCACATGCAACACACTCTTACTCTCTCTTTTTATCACTCTGCCTTATCTCTTTACCAACTTTTTCACTCCAACCAACCCTTACATTCTCCCTCTTTCATTACTTCACTCTCTTTATCTCTCTCTCAACATATCTCCCTCAACATCTTCCTTTCTCCATCTCTCGCTCAATATATGTTGCTCGAGCTTGAGTCCCTCTTCTCTCACTCTTCTCTCTTCTCTTTCTCTTAAATTTCGTTCTCACTTTTATGTTCTCCCTAACCTCTCTCTTTCTCTCTCGTACTTTCTTTCTCCCTTGCTCCCTTACCTCTATCTCCAATTTCACTCTTCATCCCTTCCCCTCTCTCCCTTTCTCTCAAACGCTTACATCCTTACGCTTTCCCAATCTTAATCTCTTAAGCTCTCTTTCTCGATCTCTCACGCTCTTTTTTCTCCCACTCTCCATTTCTTTCTCACTATCTTATTTTCTCTCAATCTCATTCAATCTCATGCTCCTATCTCTATCTCTTTCTCTATCTACCAATTTATATATCTATTATCTCGCTCTCTCTCAATCTAACCCTTCATTATTATCACTTTCTCACAACACCTCTCTCCTGCTCCCCTTTCGCTCTTTTTCTTTCGTTCTCTCTTCTTTCTCTTTAGCACTCATGCTTTCTCTCACACACTATATAATATCTCTCTTTCTCTGTATTTTGCTCTTATATTCCCCATTATTCTCCCTCTTTGTCTCACTCTATTCCTCACATCTCATAATCTCTCCCTCTTTTCCTTGCTCTCACTTTTTATTATATCTCTTTTTCTCAGCCTTTGTCTCTCTTTTGTTTCCTTTTATTCTCTCTTTCTCCCACTCTATCCCTCAATCTCTCTCTCTCCCTACTTCTCTCTTCGAATCCCAATCTCAACTCTCTTTATCTTTCCCTCTACCTCTTCTCATTCATTGTTTCTCACCGTCTCTCACACATACCTTCCAATTTTCCCTTCCCTCTTTCACTCCCTCCCTTACCTCTCCTCTCTCTCCATATACTCAGTCTCTGAACCTTACACTTCTTTTCTCTCTCTCTCTCTCTCTCTCTCTCTCTCTCTCTCTCTATCTTTCTCTCTCACTCCCACGCTCACTCACTTTCTCTTTATTTTCTATCTCCCTCCGTCTCTCTCCATACCTCCCTCTATAACCCCCTCTCTTACCTTTCACTCATTATCTTTTGCTCTTCTTCCCTGAGTCTCTTTTCTTTTTCTATTTCTACCTTACCCTCTCTCCCTCCCTCTCACTCTTCAACCCTTATCTTCACTCCATATATAGCTCTCTCTCTCCTTATCTTTTTCATCTCTCTATTGTTTCTTTGCTCTTTTTTGCCCCTCTCCCTCTTGCTCTCTTTTATTAGTCTCTCTCTCTTTCTCTCTTTCCTATCTTCCTCTCTTCTCCCTCTTTGATCACTCTTACTCTGCCTTTTTTATTAATTCACTCTCTATCTCCCTCTCACCCTCCCTCTCTCTGCATATCTCCCACTACATCTTTCTCTCTCCACCTCTCACTTGGTTATATGTTGCTTTAACTTTTTGAGTATCTCTTCTCTCTCACACTCTCTCCCTCCCAGTCTCTCTTTAACTCTTCTCACTCCTTCCCTCCCTCTCTCTCTCCTAATTCACTCCCCCTCTTCATTTGTGTCACTCTCTCGCCTAATTCACTCTCCCTCTTCATCTGTGTCACGCTCTGACCCTCAATTTCATCTCTCTTTATTGCTTACTTGCTCTCTCTTGCTCTCTCTCTTCGTCTATCACTTGCAATATCTTCAATTGCTCTGTCTTCCCTCTCTTTACGCGCTCTTTTTTCCCTCCATCCCTCACTTATATCTCGCTCTCCTTTCTTCCCTCTCTTTCTCAATTGGTCTCTTCTCTCTCTCTCTCACCCTCTCCTCATCCCCTTTTCTCACTCTTTTCTCTCACTTTACTCACTCTTTATCTCCCTCCCCACATTTCCTTCTTTATCTTCCTATATCTTCCTATATCCATCTCTCACTCGTTTCTCACATTCCTCCTTCCTCCTTATGTCTCGCTCTTTCTCTGTCCTATCTCTTCCACACACACTCTCACTCTCTCCCTCTCCCTCTCCCTATCAATTTCCTCCTTTCCTCTTTGTCTCTCTATCTCTCACCTCTCTTTCACACGCTCTATCCCTTCCTCCCTCTCACTCTGTCCTTCTCCCTCTCCATCTCAATTATTCTTGCTCTCTCTCACGATCTCTCTCTCTCTCACTCGTTCTCTAGCTCTCCTTCCCTCTCTTCCTCTGACCACCTTGTCTTACTCTATTTTTCCTCACTCCCATTTCCCATTATTTCTATCTAGCAATCTCTCTCTTTTCCTCAATCCCTCACTCTTAAATTTCTCTCTCCCTCGCTTTATCTCTCTCTCTCTCTAATCTTTTTTCTTTACTCTTGCTCTTTTCTCTTATGATCTCTCCTCAATCACTTTGTTTTCTCTCTTTCTTTGTTCTTATCTCTCACATGCAATCTCTCTCTCTCTCCATGTTTTGCCTCTCTCAATCCCCCTCTCTTCTTTCTCTCATTGTTTCACCATTTGTCCCTCTTTATCTATCCCTTCCTCCCTCTTTCTCTATCCCTTCCTCTGTCCCTCTTTAACTTTCTCTCTCCCTTTGTCTCAACCTTATCTCTCACTCTCTTACGCTTACTCTGCCTCTTTTTGTCTCATCTCTTTCTCCTTCTCTCCCTATATCTATCTTATCACCTCGGTCACTATCTCTCTAATTCTCTAGCTCTCTATCTCTCTCTTCATTGTCTCCCTTCCTCCCTCCCACACTCTCTCTCCCTTCCCATTCTCCTAATATCTCATTTTCTATCTTTTGCCTCTCTCTAATTCCATCTTTTAGATCTTCTTCTCTCTTTCTCACTCTTTTCCTCCCGCTCTATAAGATCTCTTTCACTCTCCCACTCTCCTTCTCTTTATCACACACACACACACACACACACTCTCTCTCTCTCTCTCAATCTCTCTCTCACTCACTCACTCGTTGATTCTTACCCTCTCTAAGTCTCTCTTTTGTAGCTCGTCCTTTTCTCTCCTTATCACTCACTCTCTCTAATTGGAGAACTCACAAACACTCCTACACTCTCTCATTCTCTCTCTTTCAATCTCCCTCCCTCTCACCCTCTTAAGCTCCATTTCTAGATCTTTTTCTCTCTCTCTCTTACAATCTTGCTCATTCTCTTGCACTCCATTCTCTCTCTCTATTGTTGCACTCCATTTTCACTCTCACCCTCTTAAGCTCCATTTTCCCGTTCTCTCTCTTTCTGAACTCTATTTTATTTTTCTACCTTATACTCTCTTTTGCCCTTTTCATTGTTGCTCTCATTTCTCTCTTTCATATCAATCTTTCTCTCCCTCTATCCCCACTTCTCTCTCTCCCTCTCTATTGCTTCCATCCCTCCCACTTGTCTCTTTCTCTCTCTTCTCTCCCTCCATCCCTCCCTCCATTACTTTCTCCCTCCCTCTCTCTATCTCCCTCTCACTCTCTTCCAATTCAACCCCCGTCTCACTCCCACTAAATCTCTATCTCTACCCCCTCTCTCCCTTACTCTCACTTTCTCTCTGTATCTTCCATCTCTCTCCCTTTTCTCTCACCCTTTCTTCCTCTCTCACTACCACACTCTTCAATCTATCTCACTCCCTCCCTCTATCTCTCTTTATCACTCTCTCTCTTTTTCGCTCTATATAGAGTATTCTTGCTCTCATTTATATTGCACTCTTTTCCATTGCAATCACTCTCACACACACATCCTCTCTCACTCTCTCTCTCAATCCCACTCATCACCATGATATCACACACACATCCTCTCTCACTCTCTCTCTCAATCCCACTCATCACCATGATATCACTCTTACTTTTAATATGTCACTCTCCTTTCTCTTTCTTTGTTCCTTCTCTCTCTCTCCTTATGTCTCTTTTACTGATTTCTCTTCTCTATTTCTCCTTTCACTCATTCTCTCCATAAATCCCCCACTCTCTCTCACTCTCCCTCCCCTCTCAATTCCCTTCTTTCCTCACTGTCTTTCACCCCTCTCTTTCCCTCCCACTCTCCCTCTGTCTCACTCTCTCCCTCTCCCACTCAATTCCATCCTTTCCTCTCTCGTCTCTCTGTCTCTCACCTCTCTCTTTAACACACTCTCTACCTCCCTCCCTCTCACTCTCTCCCTCTCTCTCTCAATCTTTCTTGCTCTCTCTCAAGATCTCTCTCTCTCACTCGTTCTCTAGTTCTCCTTCCCTCTCTCCCTCTGGTTCACCTTGTCTTACTCTATTTTTCCTGACTCTCTTTTCCCTCTATTTCTATCGCTCTCTCTCTTTGTCTCAATCTCTCACTCTTAAATTTCTCTCTCCCTCGCTCTATCTCTCTCTCACTTTCTATTTTTTTCTTACTCTTGCACTTTTCTCTTATGATCTCTCCTCATTCACTCTGTCTTCTCTCTTTCTTTATTCCTATCTCTCACACACACATTCTCTCTGTAAGTTTTGCCTCTCTCAATTCCCCTCTCTTCTTTCTTTAATTATTTCACCCTTTATCTCTGTTTCTCTCTTCCTTCCTCCCTCTTTAATTCTCTCCCTCCCCTTGTCTCAACCTTATTTCTCACTCTCTATTCTTTACTCAGCCTCCCTTCATCCCAACCCTTTCTCCTTCTCTCCCTATATATCAATCTTACCACCGAGCTCACTTCAATCTAATTCTCTATCTTCCTATCTCTCTCTTCGTTGTTTCCCTCCCTTCCTCCCTCACACTCTCTCTCCCTTCCCACTCTCCTAATATCTCATTTTTCTCTTTTTTGCCTCTCTCTCATTCCAACTTTTACACCCTCTTCTCTCTGACACACTTTTTTCCTCTTCCTCTATAGATCTCTTTCATTATCCCACTCTCCTTCTCTTTCTCCCTCTCTCTCTCTCTCTCCCCCTTTCTTTCTCACTCCCTGATTCATGCCCTCTCTAGGTCTCCCTTATGTAGCTCGCCCATCTCTCTCCTTATCCTCACACTCTCTCTTGAGCACTCACACACCCTCATACACTCTCTCATTCTTCTCTTTCAATCTCCCTTCCTCAAGCTCTCTTAAGCTCCTTTTCTAGATTTCCATCTCGCTCTCTATTACACTCCTATCCTTCTCTCGCACTCATCCTCTCTCTCCATTGCTGCATCTTTTTCTCTTCTCTTTATCCCCATCCCTATTTCACTTCCCTTGCTCTCTCTTTCTTGCATTCTATCTCTTCTTCTATCTTATGCCTCTTTTGCCCTTTTCAATGTTGTACTCTCTTCTCTCTTTCATCTCAATCTTTCTCTCCTTCTATACCCCACTCTCTCTCTCCCCCTCTCTATTGCTTCCATCCCTCCCAGTGTCTCTTTCTCTCTCTTCTCTCCCTCCCTCCCTCCATCCATCCCTCTCTTTTTCTCCCTCTCGCTCTCTCTTTCTCTCTTTCACAGACTCTATCCTGCTCTCCCTCTCTCTCTCCCAATTCATCTCCACTCTCTCTCCTAATAATCTCATTATCTACCCCTCTCTCCCTCACTCTCACTTTCTCTCTATATCTTCCATCTCTCTCTCTTCTCTCTCACCTTTCTTCCTCTGTCACTCCTACACTCTTCAATCTCTCTCACCGCCTCACTCTATCTCTCTTTCTCACATTCTCTTTCTCACACTCTCTTTCTTTTGCTCTTTTCTCTTTCTATTTTTTATCACATTTTTTTCTTTATTTCCCTCTCTCTCTCTCTTTATCTCTCTCATGCACACATACCCTTGCTCTCTTTTATCACTCGCTCTTATCACTTAACCCACTCTTTCTCTCCAAAGTTCTCAATATCTCTTCCTCCCTCCCTCTTTCCCTCCCTCTTTCCCACTTTCATTAATTTAGTCTTCCTCTCAATCATTCTCGGCCTTCGAGCTATCCCAAAATCGCATCTATATCTCCCTCTCTCTACCTCTCACTCACTATCTTTTACTCTATCTTCACTGAGTCTATGTTCTCTCTAGATTTATTTCACCCTCTCTCATTCTCTCCCTCCCGCTCACTCTTCAATCCCTAGCTTCACTCCCTTTCTGCTCTCTCTATCTCTCTCACTCTCTATTTAATCTCTCTTTATTATTTTCTTGCTCTCTTTCTCTCCCTCTCTGTCTCTCTCTTGTTCTTTCTTCTATCGCCCACACTTCTCTTTGTTTGCTTACCGTTTCTCTCCCTCAATCACTCACTCTCAATCTCACTGTCCCTCCCTCACACTCTCTCTTGCAGTTTCTCTCGCATCTTGCTCTCTCTCCACATTCCATCTTACTATTTCTTATTTTCTTTCATGGAACTCACTTTCCTCTTCGATCCCTCCCTCTTTCAGTCCCCACTTTCCTCACTTTCTCGCTCCCTCCCTATCTTATTCTCTCTCGCTTCTATTGCACTCACTCATTCATTCCCTCTCCCTCCCTTTTGTTATCCCCATCACTCTCTCTCTCATTCCCTATCTCTTGCTCTCTTATCTCACTTTCCCTTTTCTCTATTTCTCTCACTCTTCCTCTCTCATTCACTCACTCTCTGTGTCATCCTCTCTCATTCTCTCCCTCCCTCTTCCCTCTCTCCCACTCTCTCTATCTCAATCTCTTCTTCTCTCTCCCTCTCTCCCTCTTGTCTCCCTCCTTCCTTCTTCCTTCTTACTCAATATTTCTCAATCTCCCTCCTTTTCTCAATCTTACTTACTACCTTTGCTCTCTCCTCTCTCGCTTCTTATCTCTCTCTCTTAAATCTTTCTATCTTTCTCCCTCTCTCACTCCCTCTCTCTCTTCAATCATTCTCACTCTCTTTCTCTATCTCCAACTACTCACTCTCTCCCTCTATCTCCCCCTTTCTCAATCTCTCCCTTATAATTACCCTCTTTCTCCTTACCTTTCTTGCTCTCTCCCTGTCTCACTGTCTCACTCTCTTGTTGTCTTTCTCCGCTCTCTAGCTCTCCCTTGCTCTTTATTCTCTCCCATTACTCACCCTTTATATCTCTATATCCATCACTCTATCTATCTCTCTTCCTCTCTTTATCTCTCTCTTCTCTCTACATCCCTCCCCCTTCTCTCTTAGTGTTTATTACTTTCTCTCCTTCCCTCCCTCCCTCCCTCCCTCCATATTTCTCTCTCTTTTTCTATCTCTAGCTCACTCTCCCTTGCCCTCCCTTTCCAAAATCACTATTATGTCTCTCTTTCGCTCTTGCTTTTTCACTCTCTCACCTCCTCACTTCCTCACTATTTAATTTCACTCTCATGCATACTCCCTCTCTTCGGCTTCACTCTCACTCCTACTCCCTCTCTTTTTCTCTTTCACACTCTCTACTCTCTTCCTCACTCTCTATTACAATCTCGCTCTCACTCTTTATTCTCCCTCAACTTCTCCCCTACTCTTCTCCCACTTTATCTTTCTCCAATCCCTCACACGTACTTTCTCTCTCTCACTCCAACGTTTATCTCTCTCAATCCCTCCAGGGTGAGAGGAAGAGCGTTTGAGAGAGAGTGAGGGTGTATGAGGTGTGAGATGGAAATAGAAGAATTAGAGAGGGCGAGATTGAGGACATGATTGAGGGAATGAGAAAGATAGAGAAAGCGATTGAGAACGTTAAAGAGAATAAGAGTTAGAGAGTCAAAGAGATCCAGAGAGAAAGAGAAAAGAAAGTGAGAGAGAGAAAATAATATAAGAGAGTGAAGGAGAGTGAGGAACAAGTGAGAAAAAAATATTAATAGGGTGGGAAGGGAGAGAGTGTCTGAGAGAGGGAGGGAGAGAAAAGAGAGATAAAGAGTGAGAGAATGAAAGAAAGAGTGGGGGATGGGGAAATAAAGAAATATAAATAAAGAGGTATAGAGTGAGAACAAGAACAAGTATAGAGAGAGAAATGGGTGATAGAGGGAGACAGAGAAAGAGAGAGAAGCAGGAGAAAGTGAGAAATAATGAGAGAGAGAAGAGAGAAGTATTGAGATGGATAAAAGTTGGAGAACAAGAGATAGATTATGTGTGAGGGATAAAGAAAAAAGTTTGAGCAATTAGACAAGAGAGAGTGACCGAAGAGGGAGGAAGAAAGATAAGAGCAAGAGAGTAAAAAAAGAATGATAGAATAGAAAGTGAGAGAGAGAGGAGAGAACGAGAAAGGGAGATAGAGAGACAGAGATTGCGACAGACAAGTAGAGGGAGAGGAAAGATATTAAGAAACAAACAGAGAAAGAGAGGGTTAGTGAGGGACGACGGGAAGGAGAGCATGATAATGGGAGAGAGATTTTGATAGAGAGCGAGGGTGATGTAGAGGTAGAGTGAGAGAGTGTGTAAAAGAGAGAGGGGAGTGAGAGAAAGGGGGAGACATAAGGTGGGAAGAAGGAAAGTGGGAGTGGGTGAGTGAGTGTTGGGGATATATGGAGGGAAATGGTAAATGGAATGAAAAGTAAGAGGGACAAATAAAAGATAGATTAGGAGAGAGAATGAGAATAGAGATTGAGAAAGATAGAGGGTAAGTTAAGAGTCAGAGTGATATAGTGATGAAGAGAGGGACTAGGAGAGAAAGAACAAGAGGGAACAAGAGGAAGAGAGATAAAGTGTGTGTGTGTGTGTGTGAGTGTGAGAGTAATAGAAAAGAGAATAATAGAAGAGAGCACAAGAAAGATATAGAATAAATAGTGAAAAATAGAGTGAGAAGAAGAAATAAGAGAGGGATTGAGAGAGGGACAAGAGAGAAGAAGAAAGAGAGTGTGTGAGAGAGAGTGTGTGTGAGAGAGACAGAGAAGAGAGATAAAGAGCTAGAGAATGTGATAGATAGTGACCGAGGGAACATGAGAGCTATAGGGAGAGAGAGTGTGAGAACAAATGTAAAGAAAGAGAAAAAATATAGAAGAGAGGGTAGTGAGAGGGAAAAAAGGAAGGAAAGCAAGAGATTGAGTGAGAGAGATCGAGAAAGAGAGTGAGAGACTGAGAGAGAAAGAGAGAGAGAGGGTGTTGCAGAGGTCGAGGGAGAGAGTAGAAGGGAGAAAGTGAGATAATGTGTAAAAGAGAGAAACTAGGAGACATAAGGAGGGAAGGAGGAAGTGAGAGAGGTGAGAGAGAGTTAGGGATATATGGAGAGAACGGGTAAAATAAATGAGAGAGAAAAGAGATAAATAAAAGATAGATTAGGAGAGAGAGAATAGAGAAACATAATGATAGAGGGACAAGTTAAGACTAGGATTGATATAGTGATGAAGAGAGGGACTGTGAGAGAAAGAGCGAGAGAGGAAACAAGTGGAAGAGTGAGAAACTGCGTGTGTGAGTGAGAGTAATGGAAAAGAGAATAATAGAAAAGAGAGGGAGGGAGTGAGAGAGATTGAAGAGAGAGAGAGAACGAGGGGAAGAGAATAAGAGAATGAGTGTGAGAGAAGGAAGGAGAGATAGACTGAGCAAGTGTTAGAGAAAGATGAAGTGGATGAGAGGGTGATAGGGAGGAAGGGAGTGAGGGTGAGTGATTAAAATGGAAGAGGGAGGAGGGATTTGAGAGAGAGTGTGTGGGGGATAGAGGAGCAGATAGAGTGAGAAGAAATACGGAATAGGTAGCAATAGAAGAGATAATAAGGGCGAACAAGAGAGAGTGAGAAAGAGAAGGTGGAAGAAAGAGAGTGCAATAGAGAAATTAAGAGAGAAGAGGGGTGAGGAAAGAGAGAACAAGATGTAAAGGAAGAGCGTGAGAGAAAACGAGGGAAGGAATAAAGGAGTGAAAGAGATAGTGCTTGTGTGTGAGAGAGAGGGAGAGAAGGTTGTGTGAGAAAGTGGGAGGAGGAGAGTGGGAGTGAGAGAGGAAGAGCTAGATGGAGTGGTGGATAGACTGAGAGAAAGGTAAGAGGAGTAACATAAGAGAGTAAGAGAGAGAGCGAGAGAGAGAAGTGAGAGTGAGAGAGAAAAGAAGGAAGTAAAAGTGAGATTTAAATTGTATAAAAGGTCGGAGGTACCATGAAATAGAGAAAAATAGATAAAAAAATAAGGGTAAGAAAAGAATGAGTGAGAGATAGTGGGAGGGGGAGAGTGAGAGCCTGATAGAGTGGGGGATAAAATGAAAGAAAAAGTAAGAGGAGAGGACATTAGAGTAACATAAGAGAGTAAGAGAGAGGGAGATAGAGAATTGAGAGTGAGAAAGCAAAAGGAAGGGAGTAAAAGGGAGATTTAAATTGAATAAAGGGTCAAAGGGACCATGAAATAGAGAAAAATAGATAGAAAATTGAAGGGTAAGAAAAGGAAGAGCAAGAAAGAGGGAGGGAGATATGAGAATGAGTGTGAGGAGAGAGAGGAGAGAAAGTAAGAGAGAGAATGAGTGAGAGTGAGCAGAGTGACAAAATGAGGAAGAGAGGCAGAAAAAAAGTGAGAGAAAAATTGAAGGAGTGTGAGCAAGTTAGAGGGGCTGAGGGAGAAAGATTGAGAGATTAAGAGAGAGAGAGAGAGAATTAGGGAGAGGGGTGTTGACCTCATTTTTGAGGTCATTCTTTTCTCTCTCCTTAGGACCTAGGATCTAGCCTTAGGATTTTCCTATTTTAGACTATCTTATAGGACTAGATTGAGACCCACTATATTTAGAAATTTGAGCCATTTCCTCGCTCCTCGAAGTTTCATATGGACAGCTCTAAATCCTCGACACTTAGTTGAGTCGATTAAAAGCCGACGTATTGAAACTCTTGTCGAGTTCCTATAAGGATTTGAAAGCCATAGGTGGACTCCACTGCGTGCGACGTTTGACTTTCTGCCACGAGCAATATGTTTGACTATGGTTCTCGCATAGGCGAAGACCGGTCATTAATTTGCTCGTTGTGTGGCTCCGGTCGAGTCAAAATAAATTCATTTTTGCGACGTTACGTAAATTTAATTTAAATTGATGCGACCGTCGGCGAACTTGTTCGAACGGTCCCTGTTGACGAAACGAACTGCTTCGATGCTTCCGGAACGTCGATTTTAGCCGGGAATGACATATAATTTGATAGGGTTTCGAGTCGACTCGAATTACGCGTAAATCGACAAATTTAAATTAAAGAAATAATAATAATAAATGTTTTTATATATATATAATAAAATATATCCCTTACCTTAATCCTACGGTTCACGGGCATGATTACTGTTCATTGTCTTTTATCTCTCGCGCACATGGTTTACTTTCTCCCTTCCCGTGCCCTAACCGAGCCTCTCCGTCCCTTTCTTCGGCAGCGACCGAATTCGAGAAACTGCTATTGCCGGTTTCCCGGTCATCTCTTCCTCCTCCGACCACAACCGACATTCGCTGCCGGTCGTAACTGTCGGTCGTATTTCCTAACTGTTTCTCCCGCTCAAGCAAGTTGAGTGACTTTCCTTCTTGTTTATTTTGACTGTTTTCTTGCTTGCTGTGGGATTCCCCTCACCGCTTTGTTCCTCACTGCCGGTAAGTCGTTCCCCTTCTTCGGCTATAAATAGCCCCGATGGAAAGAATTTGAGGGACGTTTTTTTTTCCACGTGTGCGACCTGAGGAATTTCTGTTTTGCGGATCTTGGATTTTCTTTTAGGACCTTTTGCAAGTAAGCCTTCCTCTTCTTCTTCATCATCATTTTCTTCTTCTTCTGCTCTTTCTTCTTCCTCTTTAGTGGTTAATGCGATATATATTCATTAATTATAAATAAAGAGAGTGCCTCTTCTTTCTTACTTGCTCTTATACTTATGAATTGAAAAGAGATATCTCCATTAAAGATTCTTTTCATTTCAATAATTTAATTGTTTTAGCAGGAGGCTGTGAATCTGTTCTTTATAACTTCAGTCATCTTCTGTATTGAATCTCAGAAAAGTAGTTGAGATTTTTTTGTTTATATACGACATATAGTTATAAAATCGATGGCACTTGGCTGCTGAAACTTATTATAGCTGCTATAAACAAGCATATATATATAGCAATTGAAAAAATACTTCATCATTGCTGATCCGATTCTTGCATTTTCTTTCTGGAATATACGGATTCTACTCGTTGTCTTATTTAATGGAGTGAAGAAAAGGGGATTCACAAAGAAATGGTTAACCATATATTTAGTAGCAGAAGTCCTATTTCTTTATTCCTTTGGTTATGAAATTTTTTCATGTTTCATATTTGTTCGATCTTTAGGGAAACCAGAAAACACGTCTTATAGATGCGCTTGATCATTTGGCTATGGGCCATTGTTAATCTTGTTTGCAGGCATGTCATTTGTAATTCTCCTTTATAAAAGTTACATGTTGAGATAAAATTCAAATTCAATTGAAGGGAACCCCATGTTTGCTCTCATGATAAATGAATAGAGGCTTTATATTTTAGTATGTTAAGCATGTGGAAATGTTCATATTAGCTTCATGGTAGGTGTGGCTTTGATTCTATCATAATTCATTTGGAAATTTGGTTAGTTTAACTTAAACTTCACTTGAAAGGCTATCTTAATATGTGGGTGCCTGTTATTCTTATTTCAATGTCTTAAGAGACTTCTCTTGGCTTTATTAGGGAGCTCAGTGGATGAGATTTATTTCTTATGCAAGAGATTTGTTCTGGTATTCTGAATTCATATTTATATTCGGTTTTTGTTGAAATCTCGCTATGTTCTCTGTCTCGAGTTCAATGTTAGCTGGATTTTTGACCCTGTATGGGCTCGGGTTGGCTCCTTTAGTTCCCTTTTGCTTTGGCTTTGAATGGGGGGTGTTATAACTTGATTCTTTGCTGGTTTCTAGCCCAGCTATGACTCGGGTTTGATCTTATTTAGGCTCGACTTGAAGCCTTGGTGCCCTGGGTTTAATTTAGTGTTGGGAGGCTGTTTTAGCCTAGAGCTGGGCTGATTCCCCAGCCACATGGCAGTTTGTTAGCTTGATTTTCAGTCTTGTGAGGGCTCAATCCTTGACCTTGTGCTTGGTGCAGATTCTTTGATTTGCCTTACTGAAGCTAAACTTTAAAATTGGATATTTAAGGGACCTTGGCTCCATGTACATCAGTATAGTTGAAAACTGTTGGATGAGTTTTTTTTTTTTTTACTGTTTCCATTTGTTATCACAATCTATATATTAGGGAGTTTTATTTTACTGAAATAAAAAAAATGATTTAAATCTATAATTCCTTAGTATTTATATATTCAAATCTTCAGATTCTTGAATATTTACATATCTAACACCCTAACCTAAACTTTTGGAATTCTGGATTTTGGTTGTTCTTTTGGAGTCTGTTTAATCTCCTCTTTTAAATACAAAATTAAGGTTGGGTTTCAACTCAGGTTTTGGAGATTGACCATATTGTGTAAATTGTGGCTTGATTTTTGCTCTGATTTGAGAGTTATGGTTTCAATTATTTCCTAGTTATAAATAAAGTAATTGCAGTCACTTTAATCTCTTTATTTTGGTCTATTAAAGCTGACCTTTCTAAAACTTTGGATGTTTGGAAGTCTTAATGGTTGCTTGATTTGGAAAGATTATTGTAGGCCTTTGCATTATCATAGGCTGCAAATTTTTATCCCTATTGCAGCCTCGACCATAGGACTGTTCTTTTCCTGTTCATGTCTTGGCCGAGAATCACTTGCTGGCCCCTGCTGCAGCCTTGGTTGCAAGCTGTCCTTTTTCCTGTTTGTGTCTTACCTGTGAGTTTAAGCGGGGTGATTCAAGTAGTGGTGGTTTTACACAAAATTGGAAAGTTATTTCAGCTTGTCTATGCTGAATTGCTTGAACACCATAGATGTGAAACATTTCCTTTGGCTTGATTTATGAAAATTGAATTTTTTGAGGCTTTTTGAAGCTTTTATTTGTCCTGATATGCTGAGGAAGAAGTTTGTGAGATTTTTTTTAAACCTCACCTTATCTTCATTAACTGAAACAGTTTTTTTTTTTTCTTCTTGAAAATAAACTTCAGGTGATTGTTTTTGCTGTGACCAAATTTTGAAATTCCAGCCACCTTCTTTAATTTGTTGAAGAAGAACTTTAAAAAAAAAATTTCCTTTTTGAGAGTTGATGTTGGAATAACTTACTTGAGGCTAAATTAAAGGAATGTTTTAACAACTATCTTTACTTTAATTAGTTGAAATGATATATTGGAGATACATTGGTTTTCTTTATTATGGATTGCAGCCTTTTGTAAAGTTTTATTATGTATAAACATATGAAATTTCAAAGTGGGGGCATAAGTCGGACATGCGGGGTACAGGCAATGATGCACAGACTAATAATTGTGCTTTTATAGCCGAAACAAAATAAAATCAATACTCAGAGATAGATGCCCATTTTACCTTGAGTTAGGTAGCTCTAATCCCTATCTTTAAGAAATCCGTGAACTGATAATAGATACTACGATATCAGACATTATACTGATACAGTAACAGATACTTCAACAACGGATACTACATCGCACTTGCACGACAATAAACACTGCACCTGCATGACAACAGATACTACGTCAACACATATCATCTCACACATATGTCACAACCAACACATATTACATCGAAAACATACAACATATTAAATATCACACACAAATACCACCCATAACACATCATACACAACACATTTAATACATCAAACCAAACATGACATATCAAATACATCACATCAGACACAACACATATAATTATCAAAATTATCATACACACCCTACACATTAAACATCGTACATAAACACCACATAGTAAACATTACACATACATACCACTCATCAAATATCACACACACATACTACATATTAAATATCACACACTACCCTACTACACACTACCCTACTAGACACTACCCATTAAGCACTACACACCATGCACTAGTTAATACACATTACATACCACAGACCAGATATTACGTACCAGATATTACACTGGTAAAGAATTCAGATACTACGATAACAGATACTCCACTCTCAAAACTTAGATACTACAAACTGGTTCACTCACTAATTAAGTGATAGGGATTAAGATTGCCTACTCTATGGTGATTTACTGGTGACTTTATTTGTGATTGATACAGATTTCAGTACTTCGGGTTGCCTGTGGGATCGAGATAGAAAAAAAAAGAAGTCTATAGACTAAGCCTATCCTCAAATAGAATTCTTATTCCCCCACTTTGATCTTTTATATGTTTATAGCTAAACTTGATTGTATAGTTACTTGTAGTTATTAGCTTGCTTCCGAGGCATCGACGGAGTTGGCCAGGTACACATTTTTTTTATTGTACAGTTCATTTACTTTCTTCATTACATGCATTCTTTTACTTTTATATATACTTACCTGTATTCATACTTTTCTTTTATACTTGCCCCTAGGATGGGCCACCTAGGGCATGGTTAGTTTCTTTTTATTACACATGTTTATTTTGATTATTGCTTCTCTTGCATACCTGTACATATCCCTAGGATAGGCCATTTAGGGCATGGTTATTTCCTTTTTATTATACATGTTTATTTTAATTATTCCCTCACATATGCCCTTAGGATAGGCCATTCGAGGCATGGTCTTCTCTTTTCTCTCCTATCTTTATCCTTTCTCGAGACGAAACGACAGAGGACGAATGAAGGATCTTTGATCGGACGTTCATAGATTTAAGTAACATCTATAGGACGTTGAGGTTGTCATTTGATACGACATAAATCCTCACATTATCTTTTAGGACTTAGTACGATCGTACATTGTACGATATAAGTCCTAAACTGTTTAGGATTCCGAGTTTGTCGTTTGGCAAGACATAAATCCTCTCATATTTTTGGGTCATTTACATATGACATGTAAATATAATCCCAAAACATCTAAATAATTTGCAAGATTGAAATATAAACATAACTTCACTTTCAAAGATGTCAAGCCCAATCATAGGATAGTTTGAGATGTCACTGAAGCTCCTTCAGTATCTTCGACATCTCCTACTTTTCATACCTTTGGATTCCGAAAATAACTGTTCCACATTGAACCATTCCCTTTGATTCTCCTATAAGCAATCATGGAAACTTAAACGTTGAAATTCTTGAAGACGAAACCCATGATCCTTATCGAGAGTTTTCTTAGATGACTTCGGTCACTTAAGATGTAATTAACTATAGGGGCTTGCCTCTATAGGGAATTAAGAACCCAGATTAATCTAAACCCTGTATAATCTGTGCATTAGACAGGGGAATTTGTCGGCTATAAAACTCGCAGACCAAAATAGAGTCATAAACTTTTAAGTTTAGATAGTTAAGCCTACTAACAAGTGGTACGCTCATCTTTTGGGATGATGTGTCACTTGTGGTATCGTGCTCAACTATTTAAACTATTTGACATATGAGATCTATCTGGTCTCGTTATTTTCAAAATAAAAAAAATAATATTATTTTCAAAATCAAAATTATATTATACATTAAATTTAAATTTAAAATTTCATATTATTTCATAAAAAAAATGGCCGACAAGGGGCAATGTGAGAGATAAAGGTAGAGATAATGAGAAAGAGAGAGAAGCAAGAGGATACAGAACTTGAGGGAGAGTGAGGGAGGAGAAAAGACAGATGGAGGCAAGGAGAGAGATTGTGTGAGTGTGAGTACGGGCTAGATAGTGGGTGGAAGGGAAAGATGGATGTAGAGAGAAAGGAGAGATCAAGTGTGAGAAAGCGGGAAGATGAGAGCAAGGGCCAAAGAGAGAGGATAGAGAGAAATAGAAGAGAAAGAGTTAGAGAAGAGTGAGCAATAAAAGAGAAAGAGAAAGCAAACGATGAGAAAGAGTGGAAGGGAGTAAATGAGGAAGAGAGAGTGAGAGAGACATAGGGAGAGAAGGAGAGTGAGGGAAGATAGATAAAGAGAGAGTGAGAAAGAGGGAGAAACGGAGGGAGGTTAACAGAATGAGAGAGAATGAGAAAAGAGATGGAGAGAGAGGGGAAGTCAAGAAGGCAAATGGAGAGAGCGTGAGAGAGAGAGGAAGGGAGGGAAGTGAGAAAAATTGAGAAAGAGAGAGTGGTCGAATAGAGGAAGAGAAAGAGTGAGAAGAGTAATAGAGATGGTTAGAGAGAATAGAGAGTGAGAGCGAGATAATGATAGACAGAGGAAAAAATAATAGAGAGGGAATAAGAGTGGAAGTTAAGTTGCAGAAAGAGATTGGGGGGAGAGAGAGTAGAGAAAAGGGTGCAAGACATAACTATAGATGGAGGAAGAGAGAGAGACTTTGTTAGGGTGGGAGTGAGAGAGAGGGAGAGGGAAAGAGAGAGGGCAAGAGAAAAAGAGAGTGAGTAAGAGTGAGTGAAATTGAAGAGAGTAAGGCAGCCAGTAAGGGAGAGAGGGATCAACAAAATGAGAAAGAAATAGAGAAAGAATATAGTGTGAGGTAAGTGAGGGAAAAGAGATTGGTTATATAAGGAGGGAGGGAGGGGAAGTAGTAAACAATAAAAGAGAAAAGGGGGTGAGATAGATAAAAGATATAAAATGAGAGGAAGTTAGAGAGATAGAGTGATGGACATAGAGTGAGTAAAGAGAGAAAACTGAGCAAGAGAGAGCGAGAGAGAGAGCGAGAGAGAGAGAGAGAGAGAGAGAGAGAGACGGAATAAAGAGTGAGAGAAATAGTGAGAAAGAGAGAGATAAAGGGCAAGAGTAAATAGAGAGGAAAGATAGCAAGAGAGAGCAAGAAAGCGAGAGAGAGAAATAGAATAGAGACTGAGAAAGAGAGAGATAGATGGCAAGAGTAAGGGAGAGAGTGAGAAAGGGTAGATAGAGGTAGAAAGCGAGAGATTGAAGAGATAGAGGGAGTGAGAGAGGAGAGAGAGCAAGAAAGATTTTAGTGAGAGAGTGAGAGAGAAAGTAATAGAGGAAGTGAGAGAGAGAGGAAAAGATAGTGAGCAATGTGGAGATGGGGAGCGAGATTAAGAGAAAGAGCGAGAAAGAGAAAAGGAGAGAGGAAGATGGAGAGGGAGGGGGAAAAGTGAGATTGAGAGACAGTGTGGGAGGGAGAAAAGAAGAGAGAAAGGATGAGGGGGAGAGGGATAGAGAAAGGATGAGGGACTGAGGGATTTGAGAGAGGGAGAGGGAAAGAGAGAGAGGGTGAGCAAGAGAGAGAATGAGAAAGAGAGGGAGGAAGAAAGAGAGAGCAATAGAGAAGTTGAGAGAGAAGAGAGGTGTGGAAAGAGAGAAAAAGACGTAAAGGAAAAGCAAGAGAGAAAATGAGGGAAGGAACAAGGTAGAGAAAGATCGAGTGCATGTGTGTGAGAGAGAGGGAGAGAAGGTTGTGTGAGAGATAGTGAGAGGGGGAGAGGGAGAGGGAGAGCCAGATAGAGTGGGGGATAGAATGAAAGAAAAAGTATGAGGAGAGGAGATTAGAGTAACATATGAGAGTAAACGAGAGAGGGAGACAGAGAATTGAGAGTGAGAAAGAGAAAGAAAGGAGTAAAAGTGAGATTTAAGTTGAATAAAGGGCAAGAGGGACCATGAAATAGAGAAAAAATAGATAGAAAAATGAGGGTAAGGAAAGGAAGTGCAAGAAAGAGGAAGGGAGATAAGAGATTGAGTGCAAGGAGAGAGAGAGGAGATAAAGTAAGAGAGAGAATGAGTGAAAGTGAGCAGAGTGACAAAACGAGGAAGTGAGAGACAGAGAAAAAGTGATAGAATAAAATTGAAGAGAGTGTGAGCAAGTTAGAGGGGCTGAGGGAGAAAGATAGGGAGATTAAGAGAGATAGAGATTGTGTTAGTGCGGGTTAGATAGTGGGTGGGAGGGAAAGATGGATGTATAGAGAAAGGACAGATTAAGTGTGAGAAAGCGGGAAGAAGAGAGTAAGGGACAAAGAAAGAGGATAGAGAGAAATATAAGAGAATGAGTGAGAGAAGAGTGAGCAATGAAAGAGAAAGAGAAAGCAAACAAATGATGAAAAAGAGAGAGAGGAAGCAAACGAGGAAGAGAGAGTAAGAGAGACATAGGGAGAGAAGAAGAGTGAAGGAAGAAGAGAAGAGAGAGTGAGCAAGAGGGAGAAAGCGTGGGAGGATAATAGACTGAGAGAGAATGATAAAAGAGATGAAGAGAGAGGGAGAGTTAAGAAGGGAAAATGGAGAGAGCATGAGAGAGAGGGAGGGAGGGATGTGAGAGAAATATAGAAAGAGAGAGTTGCTGAATAGAGGAAGAGAAAGAGTGAGAAGAGTAATAGAGGTCAGAGAGACTAGAGAGTGAGAGCGAGATGATGATAGAAATAGGAAAAAAAGAATAAAGAAGGATTAATAGTGAAAGTGAAGCTGCAGAAAGAGATTGGGGGAGAGAGAGTAAGAGAAAGGGTGCCAGACATAACTATAGACGGAGGAAGAGAGAGAGAGAGAGTTTGTTAGGGCGGGAGTGAGAGAGAGGGAGAGGGAAAGAGAGAGAGTGCAAGAGAGAAAGAAAGAGAAGAGAGTGAGGGAGTAAGTGTGAGAGTAAAATTGAAGAGAGTGAGGGAGCAAGAGAGAGAGATAGACAAAATGAGAAAGAACTAGAGAAAGAATATGGTGTGACGTAAGTGAGGGAAAAGAGAGTGGTGAAATAAGGATGGAGTGACGGAGCGAGGGAGGGAGGGGAAGTAATAAAAAATAAGAGAGAAAATGGGATGAGAAAGAGAAGAGATAGTGAGTGAGAGGAAGTTAGAGAGATAGAGTGATGGATATAGGTAGATAAAGAGTGAGTAAAGAGAGAAAACAAAGCAATAGAGTGAGAGAGAGAAAAAAAAATATAATAAAGAGAGAGACATGGTGAGAAAGGGAGAGAGTGAGGAAGAAAGAGATAAAGGGCAAGAGTAAATAGAGAGGAAAGATAGCAAGAGAGAGAAAGAAAGCGAGAGGGAGAGAGAGATAGAGGGCAAGAGTAAGGGAGAGAGTGAGAAAGGGGAGATATTGGTAGAAAGTGAGAGATTGAAGAGATAGAGGGAGTGAGAGAGGAGAGAGAGCAAGAATGATTTTAGAGGGAGAGAGATGAAGAGAGGATGTAAGAGAGAGTAAAAGATAGTGAGCAATATGGAGATGGGGAGTGAGATTAAGAGAATGAGCGCGAAAGAGAAAAGGAGGGAGATGGAGAGGGATAGAGAGAAAAGTGAGATTGACATAGACAGAGTGGGAGGGAGAGAAGGAGAGAGAAAGGATTAGGGAGAGAGGGACAGAGAAAGGATGAGGGAGAGTGAGAGAGAAATAGAGAGAAGGAAAGTGAAAGGAGAGAGAGAATGAGAGAGAGCGACGGAGAAAATAAAAGGGATGGAGGGAGATTGAGCAAGCGGGTGCAAGAGGAGAGAGAGAGCAGAGAAATAAGGAGAAAGGGAGATGAGAGGGAAGGAAGGATTGAAAGAGGGAGGGACAAAGGAGGAGAGAGATGTGTGAGAGAAAATAATACGTAATGAGATGGACATAAGGAGTGAGATGTGAGATGTGAGAGAAAAAGAATAAAGGGTCAGGTAAGCAAGAGAATAGAGAGCAAATTAAGGAGCATGGAGGGAGGGAGGGAGGGAGGGAGGGAGGGGAAGTAATAAATAAGAAGAGAAAAGAGGGAGTGAGAAAGAGAAGGGATAGAGAATGAGAGGAAGGCAGAGAGATAACGTGATGGATATAGGGAGATAAAAAGTGATTAAAGAGAGAAAGAAAAAGCAAGAGAGTTAGATATAGAAACAGAATAGAGAGTTAGAGACATTGTGAGAAAGGGAGAGGTGAGAGGCATGTAAGACAGGAAGAGAGTGAGAAAGAGAGAGTGAGAAAGTGGGAGGTAGAGGGAGAGAGAGATTGAAGAGAGAGAGTGAGTGAATGAAGGAGGAGGAGAGAGCAAGAAAGATTTAAGAGGGAGAGAGAGGAAGTGAGAGAGAAAAAGATAGTGGGAAATATGGAGATATGGAGTGAGATTAAGAGTTGTGTGAGAAAGAGAGAAGGAGTTGGAGAAGGAGAGGGAGAGGGAGAGAGGGAGTGACATTAAGATAGAGACAGTGGGGGGAGAAAAGTGAGAGGGAGAGAGGGAAAGAGAAAGGGTATGGGAGAGTGAGAGAGAAATAGAGAGAAGAGAAAGTGAGAGAGAAATAGAGAGAAGAGAAAGTGAGAGATGAGTGAGCAAGAGAGAAGGAATGAGAGAGTGCGACGGAGAAAGAAAGAGGTAGGGAGGGAGACAGTGAGTGAGCACAAGAGGGGAGAGAGAGGGCTAAGTTAAGGAGAAAAGGAGAAAGAGTGGGAAGGAGGGAGTAAAAGTGTGAGGGACAAAAAAGGAGAGATAGAAGAGAGAGGGACAGAAAGAGAGTAAGAGAGAAGTGAGGGATTGAGGGAGAGAAAGTGTGAGTAAAGAGAGAGAAGAGAGGGTGTGAGCTAGAGAAAGAGATGGAGTGAACTAGAAATAGAGTGATAGAGGGAGGGAGTAATAGGGATTGGAGAGAGAGGTGGAGGGAGAAAGGGAGAGAGAGTGAGGCAGAAATAGAGTGAGAAGAGAGACTCAAAAAAGATAAAGCAAAAGATCGGAGTGAGCGGAAGAGAGAGAGAGGGAGATATAGAAGAAGATATGGAGGGACAAAGGGAGACTCGGAGAACGAGATAGAGGGAGAAGTTGTAAGTGGGTTAGAGTAAGAGACTAAGCGATGGTTGGCGAGAAAGAGTGAGTAAAGAGATAGGAGGGAGTGATAGAAGAGAGGATGTGAGAGTGTGTGAGAGAGAAAGAGAGGGGGACAGCAAAAGAGAAAGAAAAAGGGACAAGTTATAAATAGAGAAAAGAACGAGAGGGAGCGAGTGAGAAAGTGAGAGGAGGGAGGGAGTGAGAGAATGAAGAGTGGGAGTGAGAGAGAAAGTGAGAGTGAGTGAGAAGAGAGAGTAAACGAAGATATAAAGAGAGTGAACGAGAGTGAGAGACTGAGAATGAGATTTTGTGGGAGAGAGAGCGGGAATGAACCAGAGGAGTTTGAGAGGGGTGAGTGATAGTGTACTTGAGAGAGCGAAAGAGAGACTAAGAGAGGAAGAGAGAGGGACAAAGTGAATAAAGCAAGAGAAAGGGGTGTGAGAGTGAGAGAAAGATTAAGACGGGAGAGAGAATAAAGAGCAACAAAAGTGATAATGGGTGAGTGAGAGTGATTATAGAGGGAGAAAGAGAGAGGGTGAGTGGCTGTAAAAGTGAGAGTGATACTGAAAAGAGAGAAAGAGGGAGCTAGAAAGGGAGAGACTGTAATAGAGAAATAGAAAGAAGAGTGTGAGGGAATAGAGAGCATGAGGGAATAAAGGGAAAGAGCAAGCGAGAGAAGGAGCAATAAATTAAAAGATAATTAGAGTGGTAGAGAGAGGGATTAAGGGAGTGAAAGAGGGAGGGAGAGCTAGAGAGAGGTAGTGAGGGACAATGGGAGAGTCAAAAGTGAGAGATAGGAGAGATAGGAGAGAGAGAGAGAGAAAAAAAGAGAGGTAGAATAGAGAGTGAGAGAGAGATGGAGGTAGTAAGGGAGAATAAGAGATAGGAAGAAGCGAGAGGGTTTAATGAGAGAGTGGGAAACAAAATGTGAGGGAGACTGAAAGGGAGAGAGTGAGAAGAGAGGTTGTAGAAAATCAAGTAAAAGTAAGTAAATAGGGGCGAGAGGGAGAGAGAAGAGAGTGAGAAAAATAGATAGAGTGAGAGAGAATAATAAAGAATAGGATAGAGAGTGAAGAGAGAAAAGATGGGGTGAGAGAGAGAGGAGAGGAGAGAGTAGCAATAAAAATAAGGTAGCAAGAGAGAGTGAGATAGAGAGCAAAAAATGGAGCTAAAGAGGGTAAAAGGGGGTGAGATTGAGCGTGAGAGTGTGTGTGAGATGGAGAGAGAAGAATGAGCTACATAAGGCAGCCTGAAAGGGAACAAATGAGAGAGCGAGAATGATAGAGGGAGAAAGTGAGAGCAATAAAAAGAGCAATAGTGAGAGCGTGGAAGTGATCTACGGAGAAATAAGAAAAGAGATTGAGGAAGAGAAGAGGAATAAAAAAGGGAAATAGAGAGAGGTTCAAGTGAGAAAAAGACATTAAGAGGGTGAGAAGAAAGAGAGACTGTGAGGGAGGGAAAAAGAGAAGAGATAGATAGGGAGTAAGAGAATGAAGGAGTGAGGGATGGATCAAGAGCGATATATAGAGAGGGAGAGAGTGAGAACATGAGTATAAAAAAGAGAATGAGAGATAGAGTAGACAAAGAGAGGGGGTGAGAGGGAGAGAAAAAGAGAGAGAGAGAGAGAGAGAGAGAAGTGTGAGAAAATTTGAGAATGAATGAGAGAGATGAGAGAGGGATTGAGACAGATAATAATTGGAGGCTAGAGAGAGTACGTGTGAGTGATGGGGTAATAAAAGATTTAGCAAGAGAGAGATTGTGTTTGTGTGAGGAAGAGAGAGAGAAACCTAAGAGAAAGAGTTAGAGAAGTGTCAGCTATAAGAAAGAAAGAAAGGGAGAATAAACAATAAAAAAAAAGAGAGAGGAAGGGAGCTAAGTAGAAAGTGAGAGTGAGAGAGATATAGGGAGAAAAGGAGAATGAGGGAAAATAGAGTGAGAAAGATAGAGAAGGTGGGAGAATAAGAGAATGAGAGAGTGAATGAGAGAGAGATGGAGAGAGAGGGAGAACCAAGGAGGCAAAGTGGGAGAGAGCATGAGAGAGAGGGAGAGAGAGGGAGAGAGGTGATCTCCTATTGTCTCTTTCACTCTCTTCTCTCCCTCTCTCCCTTCTTTTACTTCCTCCCTCCCCCCTCCCTCTCCTTCACCATATCTCTTTGTTTCCCTCTCTGCATCCCTCACTGTCTATCTATCTCTCTCTCTGTTTCTCTCTTGCCGTCCTTCTATTCACCCTATGTCTTTACCTCTCACTCACTCTGAGTTACTCAATCTTCTTCCCTCCTTTCTCACTCGCTCACTCTCTTCCTCTCTCAGAAGGAAAGAAAGAGGAAGAGAGTAAATTAGAAAGTGAGAGTGAGAGAGATATGGGGAGAGAAGGAGAATGAGAGAAAATAGAGTGAGAAAGAGAGAGAAGGTGGGAGAATGAGAGAGTGAATGAGAGAGAGATGGAGAGAGAAAGGGAGAACCAAGGATGCAAAGTGGGAGAGAGCATGAGAGAGAGAGGGAGAGAAGTGATCTCCCATTGTCTCTTCACTCTCTCCCATCTTTACATCCTCCCTCCCTCCCTCTCCTTCCCCATATCTCTCTGTCTCGCTCTCTGCATCTCTCTCTCTCTCTCTCTCTCTCTCTCTCTCTCACTCTCACCTTCCTTCTATTCACCCTATCTCTTTACCTCTATCTCACTCTCAGTTACGCAATCTTCCCTCAGTCTCTCTTCTCTCTCTATTTTCTTTTCACTTTCTCTCTAGTACTCTCTCTTTAATCATCTCACTCCATCCCTCTATCTCTCTTTCTCACTAACTCATTCTTCTCTTTCTCTCACACTCTCCATTTGATACCTCTTTATCTCCCTCTCACTCTCTCTTCTATCTCTCTCTTTTGACACATTTTATTCGTCACTACTTCTCTTTCACTCTCCCTCCCTCTTCGACATCCAACATCCTTCCCTTTCTTCACTCTCCTTATCTCTCTGTCTTCCTTGCTTTCTCACTCGCTCACTCTCTCCCTCTCTCATGCTCTCTCTTCCCTCACTCATTTTTTATTTCTCTTTAACACTTTCTCGCTTTCTCTCTATTCCACTTCACTATCACTCTTACTCCCTCCTCCCACTCTCTTTCTCACTCCATGTTCACTCTCTCATTTACTCTCTATTCTCGCCATTCACACTTTATCACCCTCTCTCCCCCTCTCCATTGCATCCTTGCCACCCTTTCTCTCTCGTTCGCTCTCTCTTACATGCACACACTCTCCCCTCTCCCTTTCACTCACTTCCTTCCTCTTCATACCCACTCTTTCAATCTCATGTTCTACCCCCGTTCTTCCACTCGCTCTCATGTTTTAATATTCCCTCACACTCCCTTCTTCCATACTCCCTATACCTCTCTCGCTTCCACACTCTTCAATCCTAACATACTCTCTCCCTCTCACTGTTTTCTCTATATTCTTATCACTTTTATTTCTCTATTGCTCTCTACCTATCACACACAACACACTCTTACTCTCTCTTTTTATTACTCTGCCTTATCTCTTTACCAACTTTTTCACTCCAACCAACCCTTACATTCTCCCTCTTTCATTACTTCACTCTCTCTCTCTCTCTCTCACCCTCTCTCTCAACATATCTCCCAACATCTTCCTTTCCCATCTCTCGCTCATTATATGTTGCTCTGTTCCGAGTCCCTCTTTCTCTCTCACTCTTCTCTTCTCTCTATTTTTCTATTTTCTTTCTCTTCAATTTCCTTGCTTCACTAGTGCCTCCCTACCCTCTCTTCTCCGCTTTTCTTTCTCCCCTTGCTCCCTTACCTTTCTCTCCAATTTCATTGTCACTCTTCATCCCTTCCCCTCTCTCCCTTTCTCCTCAAACGCATACATCCTTATGCTTTCCTATCTTAATCTCTCTTAAGCTCTTTCTCGATCTCTCTTGGCTTTTTCTCCCACTCTCCATTTCTTTCTTACTATCTTATTTTCTCTCAATCTCATTCAATCTCATGCTCCCTCACATCTAATGTCTCCTTTTTTCCTTCTCACAACTCATGCTCTCTCTCACTCTTTAATATCTCTTTTCTGTCTTTTCTCTTTGTTGCCTTTTATTCTCTCTTTGTCTCAATTTCATTTCTAACTTTCCTCATTATCTCTCCCTATTTCTCTCTTCAAATCCCAATCTCAACTCTCTATCTTTCTCTCCTCCTCTCTTCTCTCTCATTATTTCTCACCTTTTCTCACACATACTCTCTCTCTCTCACCTCCTCCCTCCTTTTCCCTCCATATATCTCACTCTCTTTACCTTACGTTTCTTCTCTCTCATCTCTCACTTGTTTATATAATTCTTTCTGGCACCCCATTCTCCCCTCGCTTTACTCTTTATTTTCTATCTCCCTCTCTCCCTCCCTCTCTCTCCAACGTTTATAACTCTCTCTTACCTTTCACTCATTATCTTTTACTCTTCTTCCCCCGAGTCTCTTTTCTCTTTCTATTTCTACCTTGCCTCTCTCTCCTCCCATTCACCCTTCATCCCTATCTTCACTCCATCTCTTGCTCTCTCTCTCCTTTTCTCTCTCTCTCTCTCCTCTCTCTTCTATTTCTTCTCTCTCTATTGTTTATTTTCATTTAGCCCCTCTCCCACTTGCTCTCTTTTACTAGTGTGTCTCTTGCTCTCTTTTCATCTTTCTCTATTCTCTCTTTGATCACTCTTACTCTCTGCCTTTTTCATTAATTCACTCTCTCCCCAGCCTCCTCTTTACCCTCCCTCTCTACATATCTCCACCTCTCTGCTCTAATAGTTTGTCGCTCTATCTTCTTTAAGTCCCTCTTGCCCTCACTCTCCCTTCCACTTTCTCTTCAACCCTCTCACTCCTTCCCTCCCTCTCTCTCTCTCTCCATCTAATCTACTCTCGCCCTTCACTTTCTCACTCTCTCACCCTCAATTTGTCTCTTATTTATCACGTACTTGCTCTCTCTTGCTCTCTCTCTCTCCTTCTATCTCTTGCTATATCTTCAATTACTCTCTCTCTTCCCTTTCTTTACTTCGATATTTTTCCCTCCATCCCTCACCCTCTCTCTCGCTCCTTCCTTTCCCTTTCAATTGGTCTCTCTTTCTCTCTCTCTCTCTCCCTCTCTCTCTCTCTCTCTCTCTCCCTCTCTATCTCTCTCTCTCTCCTTCCCTTATTCCCCTTTCTCACTCTTTTTCTCTCCCTTTACTCACTCTTTACTCCCTCCCCTTACCCCTTCTTTATCTTTCTATATCTTCCTATATCCATCTCTCGCACTCTTTCTCTCACCCCCTCTCACATTCCCCTTCCTCCTTATGTCTCTCTCTTTCTCTCTCCTCTCTCTTCCACACACTCACTCTCTCACGTCCACTCTATCCCTCTTCCTCAGCATTTCCACCCCTTCTCCATCTTCTTCCACACACACTCTCACTCTCTCCCTTCCATTCTATCCGTCTACCTCCCCAACATTTCAATCTCTCTCTCTCTCTCTCTCTCTCTTTCCCTCTCTCTCGCCATGTATCACTCACTCATTCTCTCGCTCCGTCTTTGTCCCCACGTTAACCCTCTTCTATATTTTTTTCTCAATCTATTTCTCTCTCTATTTTGCCTTTACCAATTTCTCTCTCACTCTCCTTCCTTACTCTTGTTCTCATTATATCCCTCTCTATCTAAATTTATCTATTATTCTCTCTCTACTTCTCACACCCTTTCTACCTCTATTACTCCCTCTTTAATCTCTCTCACTCCTCCCTCCCTCTCTATTGTCCACTCTTTATTCCTTTTCTTTCGCTCTCACTTCTATTACTCTCTTTTCCATTACACTCACTCACACACACACACACTCTCGCGCTTTCTCTCTCTCTCTCTCTCTCTCAATCCCATCATCATCTTGATATTACTCTCACTCTAATCCATCCCCCTCCTTTCTTTTTCTTGTTCCTTCGGCCTCTCCTTCACTCTCCCTTCACTCTTTCTCTCTCTCCCTATCCACCACTCTCTCTTCCTTTCCCTCTCAATTTCTTCCTTCATCTTTTTGTCTCTCTGCCTCTCATCTCTTCTTCACACACTCTCTTCCTCCCTCCCTCACTCTCTCTTCTTAAATATTCTCTGCTTCTCTCTCAAGTTCTCTCTTACTCGTTCTCTAGCCTCTCCTTCCCTCTCGTCCCCAACTCACCTTCGCCTCAATCCCTCACTCCCTTTTCCCCTCTATTTCTCATTCAGCCATCTCTCTCTTTGCCTTAATCCCTCACTCTTAAATTTCTCTCCCCGCTTATCTCTCTCTCACTATCTTTTCATGGCTCTGCCCTTCTCAATTATGATCTCTCCTTAGTCACCGTCTTCTTTTCTTCGTCCCTATCACACACACACTCTCTTCTCTCCAAGTTTTGCCTCTCTCAATCCCCTCTCTTCTTTCTCTATTTTTCACACCCATTCTCCCCTCTTTCTCTCTCTCCTTCCTCCTTCCTCTTTAACTCTTTCCCTCCCTTTCTCTTTGTCTCTCAACCTTATCTCGCCACTCTCTTTTCTGCCTCTCCGTCCGAACTCTTTCTCCTTTTCTCCCTATATATCTATCTTACCACCTCGGTCACTATCTCTCTAATTCTCTAGTTTTCTATCTCTCTTCTTTGTCTCCCTACGTTCCTCCCTCACACTCTCTCTCTCCCCTTCCCACTTCCTAATATCTCATTTTCAATCTGCCTCTCTCTCTCATTCCATCTTTTAAATCCTCTCTTCTCTCACACTCTTTTCCTCACCCTCTATAAGATCTCTTTCTACACTCCCACTCTTCTCTTATCCTCTCTAAGTCTCCTTAAGTAGCTTGCCCTTCTCTCCTTTATCACTCACTCTCTCTTTCTCGAGCACTCACACACTCATAAACTCTCTCATTCTCTCTCTTTCAATCTTCCCTCCTCTCACTTTCTTAAGCTCCATTTCTCAATCTTTATCACGCTCTCTTACAATCTTTTCCTTCTCTCACACTCCATGCTCTTCTCCATTTCTACATCTTTTTTCTTCTCTTTATCCCCTTCGCTTATTTTTCTTTTCCATTGCTCTCTCTTTCGCAACTGCTCTATTTTAATATCTTGTGCCTTTTCTTTGCCCCTTTCATTGTTTCTCTATTTTCTCTTCTCATCTCAATCTTTCTCCCTCTATCCCCACTCTCTCTTGCCCTCTCCATTGCTTCCGTCCCTCTCAATGTCTCTTTCTCTCTCTTCTCTCCCCTTCTCCGTCCCTCCCTCTCTCTATCTCCCTTCACCCTCTTCAAATTCATCCCCCTCACTCCCACTAAATCTAATACTCTTCCCTTTCTCTCCCTCACTCTCACTTTTCTCTATATCTTCCTTCTCTGTCTCCCTCTCTCTCTCTCTTTCTTTCTCTCTCATCGCACTCTTCAATCTCTCTCTCACTCCCTCCCTCTATCTCTCTTTATCACTCTCTCTCTCTCTTTCGCTCTTTTTCTTTATTTATGTTTTATCACTTTTATTTCTTTATTTCTCTCTCTCTCTCTCTCACACACACACTCTTACTCTCTTTTATCACTCGCTCAATCACTTTCTTCACTCTTTCTCTCCAACGATCTCTTACTTCCTTCCTCCCTCCCTCGCTCCCTCTTTATTAATTTAGTCTCCCTCTCTCTATTTACTCTATCATCCTCGGCCCTCCTATTATCTAATATCCCATCTATCATCCTCTGCCCTCTTGCTATCTTTTCTCTCTATCTACTCTTGCCCTCTATCTCTCTTTCTTACTCTATTGATCTAAGAGGGAGATTGTATGTGTGTGAGAGAGAAGATATGAGAGTGAAAGAGAGAAAACATTAGAGAAAGATTTCAGAAGTTTGAGGAATAAAATGAAAGAGAGAACACGAAGCGAGGAACATGGAGGAAGGGAGCGAAAGAGGAAGGAGTATGAGAGAGATATAGGGAGTGTGAGGGAGAATAGAGAAAAATAGAGTGATAAGAGAAAGTGAGGGAGGGAGAATAAGAGAATGAAAGAGGGGATAAGAGAGTGATGGAGAGAAAGTGAGCAAAGAAGGGAAAGGGATAAAGGCTTAAGAAAGAGACAAAGAGAGAAACGAGTGAAGCAAGATAAATAGAGAAAGAGAGTGGGGGTAGAGGAAGAGAAAGAGGAGAAGAGTATGAGATGTTGAGTGAGAATAAAGAGTGAAAGCGAGATTGTGATAGAAAGTGGGCAAGAAAATGGGTAGGGATTCTTTGCAAGAGAGAGGAAGAGAGGGGAGTAGGAGGAGAGCGAAGTCGGTCAGAGGGGATGGTGAAGAGAGAGTAGTAGGAAGGAGCAAGAGAGAGAATTATAGATGGAGCAAAGAGAGAGAGAGTTATGAGGGAGAGTGAGAGAGAGGGAGAAAAAGGGAGAGAGAAAAGAGAGAAATAGAGAGAGAAGTTAGCGAGGATTACACATGAGAGTGAAATTAAATAATGAGGGAGAGAGGGAGGGAGAGTGAGTGAAAAAGCTAGATAGAAATTGAGAAAGAAAAAGAGATTGTGGAAAGGGAGGGGAGAGAGGGAGCGAGAGAGAGAAATAGAAAGAAAAATAAGGAGGGAGGGAGGGACGGAGGGAGGGACGAGGGAGGGAGGGAGAGAAAGATGGGGAGGATGGATATAGAGAGATAAAGAGAGTAAAGAGAAAAAAGATCAAGGGAGAGCTAGAGAGCGAGATCAAGAAACATAGTAGAGAGTGAGACAGTGAGAAAGGGAGAGTGTAAGAAAGGAGAGATAGAGATTGTAAGAGTAAGGAGAGAGTGTGAAAGGGAGAGAGTGTGCAGAGTGAGAGATGTGGGAAGCGGGAGATAGAGGAAGTGTTGGGGAGAGATTAAAAGAGATAGAGAGAGTGAGAGAGGGAGAAAGAGAGAACAATTTAAGAGAGATATAGGAAGCAAGAGTGGAAGAGAGGAAATATTAGTGAGCAAGATTGAGAAAGGGAGGGGAGATTGAGTGAGATCGAGTGAGAAAGAAGAAGGAAAGAAGGAGACGGAGAGGGAGAGAGGGAGAGATCGAGATAGAGAGAGTAGGAGAAAGGGAAGAGGGAGGGAGAGGATGAGAGAAAAGGAGGAGAGAGAGAGAGCTAGAGAACGAGAGAGGAAGAGTGAGAAATATATGAGAGAGTTGGATAAGAGAGAGAAAGAGAGGAAATGAGAAAGAGCGTATGTAGAAAACAAAAGGGATGGAGAGGGAGTGAATGAGCACAGCAATGTGGCTAAAGAGAGAGTAAGATAGTGAGAGTGAGAGAAAGGGAAGTGGTGATTGAAAGAGGTAGGGATCGAGGAGAAAGTGAGTTCCATGAGAGAAAATAAGATAAGAGAGAGCAAGAGAGGAAATGAGAAAGCACGACAGAGAAAATGAAAGGGAGGGAGAGGGAGTGAATGAGTGATAGCAACAGGGAGCAAGAGAGAGGGAGTAAGATAGAGAGAGTGAGAAAGTAAGGAAGTGGGAACTGAAAGAGATAGGGATCGAGGAGGAGGCAGAGTTCTATGAGAGAATAAGAAATAATAAAATTACATGAGGGGAGAGATCAAGATCTGAGGAAACGAGAGAGTGCGAGGGAGGGAGAGTGAGTGATCGAGGGAGAGAAAGAGTAAGCAAAGTAGAGAAGAGGACAGAAGAAAGAAAGAGAGAGACAGAGAGAGACAGAGAGGGACAGAAGGGAGCAAGAGAAAATAAAGGGAGATGAATAAGAGAGAGAGAGGGAGAGGGAGTGAAGATGCGGATCAAGAGCGAGCTGCAGGGAGAGAAGAGAGACGGAGACAAAACATGTAGAGAAGATAGTTTCAGGGAAGATAAAGTAAAAGAAAGTGAGTGAGAGTTAGAGAGAGGGAGACATAGATGGGATATTGAGATAGTAGAGGCCAAGGATGATAGATTAAATACAAGAGAGAAAAGATAGCAAGAGAGATCAAGTGACCGAGAAACAGAGAGAAACAGAAGAGAGAGTGAGAAAGAAAGAGAGAGGGCAAGAGTAATGGAGAGAATGAGAAAGGGTAGATAGAGGTAAGCGAGAGATTAAAAAAGAGAAGAGTGAGAGTAGTGAGAGCAAGAAAATTTAGAGGGAAAGAGAGGAAGTAAGAGAGGAAGAGAGAGGGAAAAGATAGTGAGCATTACGTGGAGATAAAGATTGGTTTTAACGAGGGAGATAGAAAAAGGAGAGATGGAGAGCTGAGAGGGAGAGAAAGAAATGTGAGATTGAGATAGACGGAGTCGGAGGGAGAGAAGTAAGAAGGAGAGTGAAAGGATGAGGGAAAGAAGGAGGGAGAGAGAAAGGATAAGGAAGAGTGAGAGAGAAAATGAGAAATGTGAAAGTGAGAGGAGAGAGGGACGAGAGAGAGAGAGATGGAGAAAAATAAAGGGAAGGGAGGGAGATTAAGCGAAGGGTGAAAGAGGAGAGGAGAGAGATATGGAGGAAGGAAGGAGAGGAAAGGAATGATTGAAAGTGGGAGGGACAAAAGGAGGAGAGATATGTTCGAGAGAAAATAATAAATAATGAGATGGGAGATAAGGGGCGAGAGTGAGATGAGAGAAAAGGTGTAGAGAGCGAGAAGGGGAGGGAGGGAAGGAAGCACGAGAATTGGGGAGAGAGGGAGAGAAAGTTGAGGGAAGAGAGAAAGGAGAGGAGCATTAGAAGAGAGAGTAAGTGACAAAGAGTGAACATGGAACGAGAAAGAGAGAGGGAATGAGGTGTATGGGTGAGTGAAACTCGGAGAGAGAGAATAAGAGAGGGTGAGAGAGAAAAAGAGAAAAGACAAAGTGAGAGAGAAATAAAGAGAAGAGAGTGAGGGAAGACAAGAGCGAGAGAGAGTGTATGGAGAGGAGAAAGAGAGGGCGGGAATGAGAGAAAATAAGAAATACTGAGATATAGCGAGTGAGAGAGCAAGATGTGAGAGCAAAAGAGATAAAGTGTGTGAGTGGGAGGAATAATGAGAGTGATAGTAAGAGATCGAGGAATAGAAAGAGCGAGTAAAAGAGAGAAGAGAGGGAGATAAAAACAAGAGCAAGAGAGAGAGATAGGGAGGGGCAAAAGCAAGCAAACAAACAACAAAGTGAGAAGAAACAAAGCGTGAGAGAGAGTAAGAGGACTAAACATGTGGATAGAAATGTTTCTATGCTGTGAGGGAGAGAGGGAAAGCAAACAGAGAGAAGAGAGACTCACGGAAGATTTACCGAAAAAAAAAAGAGAGAGAAAAGAGAGCAAAAGACCTAGAAAGAGAGATATAAAAGGAGTAATAAGAGAGAGCATGAGTGGTAAAGTGAAAAATAGAGAGATGGGGGAGGGAGACAGCGAGAAAGATCAAGTGAGAGAGGGAACCAATGAGGGAGGGAGAGAGAGAGAGAAAGAGTGAGACGAGGGAGTAGGAGTGAGAAAGAAGGGAGTGTTGAAAGATAGTGCAAGAGAGAAAGTGAGAAGAGGAGAGAGAGTGGGAAGCAAAAGAGTCGATGATAAAGAGAGAGAGTGAACATGGAATGAGTAAGAGAATTGTGCAAGGGAGTAAGAGAGATGGTGAAATGGAAGAGATAAAGATAAAGCGAGAAAGGGAGAGAGAGTTAGAGACAACAGAGGAGGGAAGAGAGAGAATAAGGAGGGGAGAGTGAGCAAGCTGTGAGGATTGGGAGTAAGAGAGAGAGAGTTAGACAACGGAAGAAAGGAGGGATGTAGGGAGGAAAGAGGAGGAAGAGGAATAAGTAGAGGAGGGATAAAAATGAGATGGGAGAGAAAGAGAGAATTCGAGAGAATGAGAAAGGGAAAAGAGAGAGAGAAAGAGATATAGAATAGAGGATGCGAGAGGAAGGGATAGAGTGGGAGTGAGAAAGAGAGATAGAAGGAGGGAGTAGATACTAAATAGAGAGTAATATACAAGATTGACAGAGAAAATGAAATGTAGAGAGTAAGACTAAAAAAGTATTCGGTAAAAGAGAGTGAGTGAGCTGTAATGGACAGAGAACAAAAGAATGGCTAGAGAGAGCAAGAGAAAGGGAGACAATGAGGAAAATGGGGAAGAGATTTACGAAGGGAGAGAAGAGAGAGAAAGAGATGGTGGGAGGGATGAAATCAATAGAGGAGATCAGGGGATAGAGGGAGATAATAAGGAGATGAAAGAGATAAGAGAGAGCAACATTGAACTGAACAAAAGAGAGCATAAAATTTTTAAGGAGAATAAAGTGTTGGAATGAGAGATCAAGGGAGAATAATGGAGTCGTATAGAGAGAAGAGAGGAAGATGCACAATGAACAAACCGGCTGGATTGTAAGAGAAAGAGCGAGATGGTAAGAGCAGAGAGAGATAAAGATCAAGAAATGGAGCTTCGAGAGGGAGAGTTTTAGAGAATGTATGTGTGTGTGAGAGAGAGAGAGTCAGTGAGTCAGAGAGAGATGAGTGAGGTACATAAGGGAGACCTGTGAGAGGGCAGAAATGAGGGAGTGAGAAAGATAGAGCACTTAAGAGAATGATAAAGAGAATGACAGTATGAGAAATGAGAGATGCCTATAGAGAAAGAGGAAAAGAGAGGAAAGAGAGGAGAATATAACAGAGGGAATGAGAGAGGGATAAGAGAGAAAAAGAAAAATTAGGAGAGTGGGAAGGGAGAGGAGGGAAGGGAGAGAGAGCTAGAGAATGAGAGAGATAGAGAGAGAGAAAGAGATATATCTAGGAAGAGGGAGAGAGTAATAATAACGGTAAGAAAAAGGGAACAAAGATAGAGGTGAGACAAAGGGAGGAGAGAGTTAAAGAGAAGAAGGGAGATAGAATGATGAGAAAGTTAGAAAAAGAGAGAGAAGAGAGAGGAATAGAGAGAGTGTTTGAGGATAGAGACAAAGAAAGAGATGACAGAGTGACAGAAGAGAGAACATGAGATAGAAGAGCATGAAAAATAAGAAAGAAAAGAGAGTGAGAGAGAGAGCGAGGGAGGGAGACATATTTAAGATTTAGGGATTAAGACAAAGAGAGAGTAAGATATAAAAGAGTGAATGAGAGGAAGGGAGAGAGTAGAGTAATGATAAAGGAAGATAAATAGTAAGTAAAGAGAGATAAAAGAGAGAGAATGTTATAATAGAAATCGTGTCATAAAGTGAGGAAGGGAGAGAGTGAGAAAGGGGTGGATAGAAAGGAGAGGAGAGTGATCAAGAGAGAGAGGGAGGAAAGAGGGAGAGAGCAAGAACCACTTAAGAGAGAGATGAAGCGAGAGAGGAAAAGAACAAAAAATATGAGTAGAGATAGGAGGAGAGTCGAGAATGAGTGAGAAGGCGAGACGCAGAGAGGGTGTCGAGAGGAGAAGGAGAGAGACTCCTCATAGAAAGAGTGGGAGAGAGGGCTGCGTAGGGAAAAATGAGAGATAAGAGAAAATGAGAAAAGTAAGCGCGAGAAGAGTGAACAAGAGAGGGAATGAGAGAGATTGATAGAAAATAAAAGTGGAGGGAATGAGTGCAAGAAGAGAGAGCGAGGTAAGATAGCAGTGAGGGATCGAGGTGAAAGTAAGATGTATGAGAGGAAATAAGAAATGATGAGGTGGATTTGGCGGAGAGAGCAAGATGTGAGTGCAATTGAGAGAATGTGTGTGTGGGTGTTAGAGTGAGAGCGAGAGAGAATAAGTAAAGAGACTAGAGAGAAAGATACAAGAAAGAGATGGACGAGGGGAGAGAGCAAGATGTGAGAGCAAAATTCAGAGAGAGGTGTGAGGGAGTGAGAGTGAGAGATAGCAAGTGTGAGCAAAAGAGATAGAGCAGAAGAGAGAGTGATAGATGAAAGAGCAAGAGAGAGAATGAGGGAGGGTAAGAAAGCAAGCAAAAGATGGGAAGAGATTCTCACAACAAAGAATGAGAGATCAGAGCAAGAGAGGGAGTGCAGCTGTAAATGCAGAGATGTAGGAAGGGACTGATAGGGATTGAGGAGATAGAGGAGAAGAAGGGGTGAGAGCAGACAAAAATAGAGAGAAAAAAGAGACTAAAAAAAATTTAAAAATAAATATGGATGTAGAGAAACAGAAGAGAGGGAGATATGAGAGAGATGGAGGGTGAGAGAGACTCACTCTATTGTTCTCACTCTATTTTCACTTCCTCTCTTCCTTTCTCACTACCTCTCACTCCCTATTATGTTTCTTTCTTTATTTTCATGTTCACACTTCCCTCTTTCTTCTCACTCATTATCTCCCCCTAAATCCATCACCAATCACTCTCTACTTTCTTCTCATTCTTTATCTATTCTTTTCCTCCTCACCGCCTCTTCTCTCTTCGCTTTTTATTACTCTCCCTCATTATTTCATTTTTGATTGTCTCACTAGTCCCCTCTCTCTTACCCTCTCTTACCTCACTCTTTATTTCTCTCTTTCATCTCTCCCTCCCTTCGGATCCATCACTCTCTTCAATCTTTTCTCTCTTTCTCTCATGCTCTCGTACTTTTTCTCTCCCTCACTCTCTCACACCCTCCCCTCCCTAATTCTCTCTCACTCCATCAATCATTCTCTCTTTCTCCATTTTCCTTACTCTCTCTTGCCCCACTATCTTTCTTCTCGCCCACTCTCACTCTTACAACCTCTCTTTTTATCTCTTTCACAATCTCTATTCTCTCTTCCACTTTCTTCATTATCTCTCTTCCGTCACACTCTATTCTCTCTCACCTTCTATTACTCTTCTCAATTGATCTTCTTCTACCCCTCACTCTCTCATTTCCTATTTATCTCACTTTCCTCTCTTCCTCTCTCTCAAGCTCTCTCCACTTGCCCACCCCGGCTCTCCTCTCTTTATTCTCTCTTAAACTCTCCGTCATTCTCTCTCTCATTCTCTTATTCTCTCCCTCTCCCACTTGCTCACTCTCTCTTAATCTTCCCTCAATCTCCTTCTTTCCCAATATCTCTCATTCCCTCTTCCTCCTTTATCCCTTCCTCTCCTTCACTATTTCTTTTCTTCCATATCTCCCTCTCTCTAGCTCACACTCAACTCTATCTTCCCCTAAGTGTCCTTTCTCTCCATATTTCTGTCTCACTCTATCTCCTTCTCTCCCTCCCTTCGCTCACATTTCAATCCCTATTTTACTACCCCGCTCGCTCTATCTCTCTCACTCTCTATTTCATCTCTTTAATGCTTTTCTTGCTCTCTTTTGTCCCTCTTCTATCTCTCTCTTGCTCTTTCTTCTATCACCCTCTCTTATCTCTTTGGTCACTCTTTCTCTCCCACTATCCTTCAATCCCTCGCACTCTCCCTCGCACTCACTCTCAATTTCTCTCAGATCTCACTCTCTCCCCTCATATCCATGTCAATATTTCTTATTTTCCTCGCCAGATCTCTCTTCGAATCTCTCCTCTCTCTCACTTTCGTTGTACTCACTCATTCACTCCATCTCTCTCCCCATTTTCCTCTACTGCTCTCTCTCTCTTATTCCCTTTGTCTTGCTCCCTCTTCTCTCACTTTCTCTTTCTCTACTTTCCTCTTCATCTCTCATTCTTATCTCTCATCCTATCTCTCTCATTCTCTCCCTTCTGCTTTCTTCCCTCCCACTCCCCCTATCTCGATCACCAACCCTCTCTCTTTCCTCTCTCATTCTCAATATATCTCTCTCCATTCCTTTTCATGCATTCTCTTAATCTCCCCTACTTATCTCAATCTCACTCTCTATCTTTTTCTCTTTCTTCCTCTCTCTCTCTCTCACTCTCTCCCTTATCTCCCTTTCACTCTCCCTTACTCTAGCCCCTCATCTCTCTCTCTTTC
This sequence comes from Papilionanthe hookeriana x Papilionanthe teres, assembly GCA_022702705.1. Taxonomy (NCBI): domain Eukaryota; kingdom Viridiplantae; phylum Streptophyta; class Magnoliopsida; order Asparagales; family Orchidaceae; genus Papilionanthe; species Papilionanthe hookeriana x Papilionanthe teres. The sequence goes on along the minus strand of CM040430.1, from coordinate 36,612,341 downwards.
TCACTCACTCCCTTTCTCACTATTTCTCACTCTCTATTATGATTGTTTCTCTCGCTCTTCAGCTCTATCTACTCTTTTTTTATGCTCACACACCACTCTTGATCTCTCTAAGTCCATCAATCTAACTCTCTCTCCATTTCTCTCATTCACTCACTTTTTCTCTCACCCTTCTTCTCTCCTTTCATTGTTTATTACTTTCACTCTTCCCTCCCTCACCCCTTATTTTTCATTCTTTTTCTCTCTAGCCTTACTTCTCTCACCCTCTTTCCTCACTCTCTTTATCTATTTCTCTCTAGCTTTGTCACTTTGTCACCTCCACACTTCCTCACTCTCTTTAATTTTACTCTCTTACTCCCTCACTAGCTCCACTCTCTCTCTCTCTCGTACTCTCTCCCACTCTCCATCTCTAACTCCCTCCGTTCCATTTATCATCGTTTTCACTAGCTCCTTTTCTATTTCTCTCTCTTCATCCTCTCTCTGTCATACTCTCTATTTTATCTCCTTCTCGGTCTTCTGCTCTTTGCTCTTTAATGTCGTTCCATCTCTCACTCTATCACTCACTCTCTTCTCTCTCTCCTACTTCTCTCTTTATCAATCCAACTCTCAACTCTCTCTTTCTTTCTCTCCCTCGCCTCTTCTCCCTCTCATTCTTACCTTCAATCGCAAATCTCTTCCTCTCTCCCCCTCCATCGTTTGTCTCTCCCTCCCTCTCCCCTTCTCTTTATACATTCTTTCTTTCACACGCGCGCTCTCTCTCTCTCTCTCTCTATTTCATCTCTATTTTTCTTGCCCTTCTTCACTCCCTTTCTATCTCACTCTTGTTCGTTCTTATCACCTTCTCATCTCTCTTTACTCCATCTCTACCTCTATCTCACTCACTCTCACTCTCCCTCCCTCACACACTCACTTTTAGTTTCTCTCACGTATCGCTCTCTCTCCTATCATATCCTTTCCTTACTGTTCTCTCTCACACACTCTCTAATGCATCTCTTTCATCACTCTCTTATCACTTACTCTTCTCCCCCAACCAACTCTCACACTTTCGACCTCTCTCATTCTTTCGCTAATTCAATCTCTCTATCTCTATCTTCCTCTCCCCCTCCCTCTCTCTCTCCATATCTCACTCTATTTATCCTCTCTACTTCTCACTCATTATCTTTTGCTCTATCTTCCCGAGACCTCTTATCTCTATATTTCTCCCTTACCCTCTTTCTTTCTTTTTTTTTATCTTCTGCTCACGCTTCAATACCATTCTTTACTCTCTATTTTGTTCTCTCTCTCTCTCTCACCGTCTAATTCATCTCTCTTCGTAGTTTGTTTTGCTCTCATTTTCCTTGTCTCTCTTTCCTTTCTTATATCTCCATCTCTCTTCCTCACTCTTTCTCTCCCTCTATCTCTCATTCTCTCTCTCCTCCCTTACACACTCTCTCTAAATTGTTCTCACATCTTGATCTCTCCCTGGCCATATTCATTTCATTATTTCTTATTTTCTCACAAAAATCTCTTTCCTCATCGTTCCCTCTCCCTCTTCAACACTTATTCCCCTCTTGCGTGTTCCTTTATTCGTATCTCGGTGCCTCTTTCCATATCCACGTGCATTCACTCCTTTACCTCTCCCTCCCTCTCATTTTTTATCGCTCTCTCTCATTCCCTCTCTCTTGCTCTCTTTCTCTCACTTTCTCTTTTCTCTATTTCCCTCCCACTCGCCTCCCTTTACTCCTGCCTCTCTCTCATTCTTTCTATCTACCCTCTCCTCTACTCCTCTCCCTCCCCTCCCTTTCTATCTCAACCTCTCTCCTCTCTCTCCCTCATTCCCTCTCCTTCTCTTCTACCTTTCTCACTTCTCTTATTCTCCTCCCTATCTCTGGCTAACACAATCGACGAGCTCTTTACTTTCTCATTTCCTATCTCCTCTCTTAAGTCTTTCCTACACTCTCTCTCCCCGTCTCACTCCCTCCTCTCTTTAATCTCTTTCAATCCCTCCTCCTTTCTCACTCTCTTCCTTACTTCGCTCTATCTCTTAATTTCACACTCTCTCCCATTCACTCAATGTCTCTCTACTTTCTCTTATCTTTCTCCCTGTCTCTCTCGATATTTCTCGCTCCCATTTTCTCTCTCTTTACTCATTCTTTAACTTCCCGTATCCATCACTCTAACTCTTTCCTTCCTCTCATTCTCTCACTCTTCTCTCTCTCACCCTTATTCTCTATCATTGTTTATTACTTCCTCTCCTTCCCTCCCTCTTCCTCCCTCTCATTTATTTCGCTCGCTTTTCTCTATAGCTCTCTCTCGTTTCCCACTATTTCTTCACTCTTACTTCTTTTCTCTACTTTTTGCTCTCGCTCAGATTCTCTCTCCCATCCTCGCTCCCTCACTCTCCTCCAATTCTCTCCCATCATCGCCTCACTCGTTTCTTCTCTCGCACTCTTTCTTCCTTTCTCTTCCTTTTCCTCTCACTTTCCCTCCCTAACTCTTTCTCTCTTACTCAATCTATCATTTTCTTTTCTTGTTTCTGTTTCTCTTACTCTCTTTACCAACTCTTTCTTCAGCTTCACTCTCACTCCTACTCCTCTCTTTATCTCTTTCACATCTCTATCCTCTCTTCCACTTTCAATTCCTGCCTTTGGCTCTCTCTCTGTCAACTTCTCTCTTACTCTTCTCACCTATTCTCTTCCTCTATTCACCCACTTTCTTTCTCTATTTCTCTCACTTCTCTCCTTCAACACTCTCTCTCCCACTTCTCTTCCCGGCTCTTTCATTCTCTCTCATTCCGTTATTCTCCCTCCCTCTATCTCACTCGTCACTCTCTCGTTTCCATCATTCCTCATTCTCCTTCTCTCCCTATATCTCTATCAGTCTCACTTCCTCATTTGCCCCCTTCCTCTCCCTCTCCCTCTCCCTCACTCCCTCCTCACTTCTTCTCTCCCGCTCTCTCCCTCTACCTCTATCATCTCTTCCTCCACCTCCTATTCTCATACATTCTCTCACTCTCTCTTCTTATCATGCTCTCTCTTACTCTCCCTCCCACTATCTCTCTCTTCCTCTCTATATATACTCACACTTTCTATCCCTCTATCCCCCACATCTCTCTCGTCCCTCCCTCTTCGCTCCCCACACTCACTCTCTTATTACACCTTTATTATTTTGTTGTTGCTAAAAAAATCTCTCTTAATCTCTCTCTTCATCGCTCTCTCTCCCCTCATTACTCAACCTTTTCTCCTTCTATCTTCCTTTCCCGCTCCCTCCCTCCCTTCCTCCCTCCCTCTATTTCTTTCTCCTTCGTCTCTCAATATTTCTTACTTTCTCTCACTCTTCTTTTTACTTTCTCCTTCCTCTCCCTCTTCCACCTCTCTATTTTCACATCTCTCACTCTCTATCTATTTATCTATCTTTTGGTTCCCTTACTTGCTCTCCTTATCACTCTTGGCCTATATCTCTCCCTCCTTCACTCTCTTATCTATCTCTATTTCTTTGTAATTCTCACTCCTCTCTCCCTCCCTCTCTCTCTTTAATTTCACTCTCTTAGTTTCCCTTTGTCTCACCAATTCTCTGTTCTCTTCTCAACTCTCTCTCTTCTCAACTCTCTCTCTTCCGACTCCTTCACTCTCTCTATCCTCCAAGCACAATCTCTCTTTTCTCTTACTACTTTCCCCCTCCCTCCCCTCTCTCTTACTCACTCTATCTTCAACTCTCCCACACTCAGTCTCCATCTACCTCCCTCCTTCTCTATCCTTTTTTTCTCACTCGTCTTCATCTCTATCCATATATCCATCACTTCCTCTCTTTCATTCTCTCACTTTCGTCTCTTCACTTCCTCTCACTCATATCTCTCTCTCCCTTCTCAACCTCCTAATATCTTATTTTCTCTTCCTTTCTTATTTACTCTTCTCTCCCTTATTTCATATTTCACTTTAGATCTCTCTCACTCTCTCACATGTTCTTGTTATCGCTCTCTACTCTCTCCCTCTATCATTCTTACTCCCTCATTTGTGCCCTCTCTAGGTCTCCCTTATGTAGTTAACTCTATCTCCATCTCACACACTGACACGCTCTCTGAAGACTCACTCACTATTAAAGTCTCACCTCATGACTTCATCTTTAGCTCCATTTTCATTTCATCTCACTCTCCATTACCATTTTCTTCTTTCTCTCGCACTCTCTCCTCTCCCTTGCTTCATTTTTCTCTCTTCTCTCTCTATACTCTTCTATAACATTTTTTCTCACTCTCTGTTCTCTTTTTTATCTTATACTCTCTTTTGTTGCTCTCATCTCTCTTTTTTTTACTTCTCTCTCACTATATCCAATACTCTCTCCTCTCTCTTACTTCCATCCCACCACTCTCATTCTCTTCTCTCCATCCCTCTCTCCCTCCAAGCTATCCCATTTCTTTTTCTTCTTGCGTACTCCCTCTCTCTCAACACTCTCATATTATCCCTTACTTTTCACCCCGTACTCACTTGCTCATACTCGATCTTCCCACCGTCACAGCTTCCTCACAATCTCACCCTTTCCCTTTCTCTCTCTTCCTTTCTCTCTCGTTCTCTTTAAAACATCTCTCTACCTATTTCAATCTCTCTCTCTCTTTCTCACTCGCCCCTCCCTCTCTCACCGTCAATTCCAACCTTTTTTTATATCTCTTACTCTATCTTCCGTCTCTATCTTTTCGATGCTCCCTTTATCTCCCTTTCTTTCAATCTCTTTATCCCTCTTTTCCTCCTACTCTCCTTATCCTCCTCTCTTGATCCTCTCTCACTTGCTCTCTCTTTCCCTCTCTCCTGCTCTCTTTCCATCAGCCTCTTTCTCTCTATTACTTTCTCACACTCTCTCCCTTTTACTCCATCTTCCTCTCTATTTAGTTTCCCCCCTCACTCTCGCCGTTACGACTTCATATCCTCTCCCTACGTTGCTCCATGATTACTCTCTTCTGCTGCTCTCTCTCCTCTATCACTCTCCATCTTCCTCCCCGCCCTTCTATTCTCTCTCGCTCCCCTTTCTCTCCTCTCTTCATCTCTCCCTTCCTACTTCTTTCTCAAAGATGTGCGTGTTCACTCTCTCTCCCTCTTTCTTCCCCTCTCTTTTCTATCAAACCATCATTCACTTTCTCTTCCATATCCCTCCCTCTCTTTCCCTTTCCCTCTTCCTCTCTCTTTATCATTTCTTTCCCTTTATCTTTCACACTCTCTCCATTCTTTATCTCATTTTGGCATTCCTTCCTCCTCTCTCCCTTCCGCTAATATCTTCTCGGCCCTCTTATCTCTCTTTCTTTCACTTTTTTCTCCATGTATCATTTTTAATTGTCACTATGCCCTCCTTTTCTCTTTAAATTTATTGTTCTCTCTCTATCTCGCTTGCTCTCTATTTCATTTTCTCTATAGCTCTATCATGTTGTTCTCTCTCTCTCTCTCTCTCTCTCTCTCTTTTCTTCTTTCTCTCTTTATCCCCTTGCTCACTCCAGCACATCCCACAGCTCCTTCCCTTTTATTCAACTCCCTCATACCATCGTTTAGCCTTTCTCTCAATCTCTTTAGCTCGGCTGCTTCGCCCTATCTTACTGTTTCTTCCTTGCTCTCCTCCAGTTCCTTCTTGATTTTTTCCTCCCACACTCGCTTTCTCTCTTCGATTTTATTTCTCTCACTCACTCACTCTCCCTCTCTATTTCTCACCTGCCCCATCTTACAATATCTCTCTATATGTATTCTCTCCTTCTCTCCTAATATCTCTCTCTCACTCTCCCTCTCTCTAACATAATATCTCCTTTTCTCTTGCTCTTCCCTTACCTCTCTCTTCTCTCTCAATTTCTCGATTGCCCACTCACTCTTTCCTCTCCCTCTCTTTCCCATTTTTTTGCCTTACTCGCTTCTTACTATCTCTCCCATTGCTACCAATTCCCTCTCTCTTCTAATTCTTTCTCCCCTTCTCTATCACTCATACACACTCTCTTGCATCCCTCCCTCTGTTTTCTCTCTCCCTCTTAGTAACTCTCCCTCCCCTTCTCCCTCTCTCCCTCTCTCTCTCCCTCTCCTCTCAACACCCTCGACTAACTCCTTCTCACTAGCTCGTTCTATCTCTCCCTCTCTCTCGTCTTATTCTCTCTCCTCATTTTCTAGCTCACTCTCTTGCTCAAGCTTCCTTCACACTATGTTCTCTCTCCCTCACTCTCTCTTAAGCACTCACAAACACTCATACACTCTCTCATTCTTCTCTTTCAATCTCCCTCCCTCAAGCTCTCTTAAGTCTCTTTTCTAGATCTCCATCTCGCACTTTATTACACTTACTCCTTCTCTCACACTCATCCTCTCTCTCTCCATTGCTGCATCTTTTTCTCTTCTCTTTATCCCCATCCCTATTATTATTCACTTTCCTTGCTCTCTCTTTCTTGCATTCCTATTCTCTTCTTCTATCTTATGCCTCTTTTGCCCCTTTCAATGCCATCTCTTCTTCATCTCAATCTTTCTCCCTCTATGCCCCACTCCCTTCTCCTCTCTATTGCTTCCATCCTCTGCTGTCTCTTTCTCTCTTTCTCTCCCTCCCTCCATCCCTCTCTTTATCTCCCTCGCTCTCTTTTTCTCAATTTCACGTACTCTATCCCGCTCTCCCTCTCTCTCTCCTAATTCATCCCCACTCTCTCTCCTACTAATCTCATTTCACTCCCTCTCTCCCTCACTCTCACTTTCTCTCTATATCTTCCTTACTTTCTCTCTCTCACCTTTCTTCCGTCACCCTACACTCTTCAATCTCTCTCACCGCCTCACTCTATCTCTCTCTCTTTCTCTCACTTTCTTTCTTTGCTCTTTCTCTTTTTATTTTTTATCACATTTTTTTCTATTTCACTCTCTCCCTCTCTTTATCTCTCTCACACACTCCCCTTACCTTTTATCACTCGCTCTTATCACTTAACTCACTCTTTCTCTTCAACGTTCACAATCTCTTCCTCCCTCCTCTTCCCTTCCTCTTTCCCACTCTCATTAATTTAGTCTTCCTCTATCATTCTCGGCCTTCGAGCTATCCCAAAAATCACGTCTATATCTCCTCTCTTAAACTCTCACTCACTATCTTTTACTCTATCTTCACCGAGTCTATGTTCTCTCTAGATTTCTTCTCACACTCTCTTATTCTCCCTCCCGCTCACTCTTCAATCCCTTCACTCCTCTCTGCTCTCTATCTCTCTCACTCTCTATTTAATCTCTCTTTTTTATTTTCGTCTCTCTTTCTCTTCCCTCTCTCGTCTCTCTCTTGCTATTTCTTCTGACGCCACACTTCTCTCTATTCAAGTACCCTTCCCTCAATCACTCACTCTCACTATCCCTCCCTCACACTCTCTCTGCAATTTCTATCGCATCATGCTCTCCCCACATATCCATCTTACTATTTCTTATTTTTTCATGGAACTCACTTTCTCCTCGATCCCTCCCTCTTTCACTCTTAATTTCCTCACTTTCTCGCTCCCTTCCTATCTTATTCTCTCTCGCTTCGTTGCACTCACTCATTCACTCCCTCTCCCTCCCTTGCTATCCCCATCACTCTCTCATCTCTATCTCTCGCTCTCTATCTCACTTTCCATTTTCTCTATTTCTCTCTCTTCTCTACCATTCACTCACTCTCTCGTGTCATCTCTCTTCATTCTCTCCTCCCTCTCCCTCTTGTCTCCCTCCTTCCTTCTTCCTTCTCACTCAATATTTCTCTATCCCCCTCCTTTCAATCTTACCACTACCTTTCGTCTTCCTCTCTCGCTTATTCTCTCTAAATCTCTTATCTTTTCCTCTTCACTCCCTCTCTTCAATCTTCTCACTTTCTCAAGTATCCACCACTAATCTCTCCCTCTATCTCCCCTTTCCCCGACTCTCTCCCTTATAATTACCCTCTTCCTTCCTCGCTCTCTCCCTTTCTCACTGCCTCACTCTCTTTTGTTTCTCTTCGTTTCTAGCTCTCTTGCTCTTTTTTCTCTCTCTTTACTCACCCTTTATATCTCTATATCCATTACTCTATCTCTCTCTCTTCCTCTCTTTATCTCTCTCTTCTCTCTACACCCCTCCCCTTTCTCTCTCATTATTTATTACTTTCTCTCCTTCCCTCCCTCCCTCCCTCCATCCATATTTTTCTCTCTTTTTCTATCTCTAGCTCACTCTCCCTTGCCCTCCCTTTCCAAAATCTCTATTCTTTCTCTCTTTCTCTTTCTTTTTCACTCTCCCACCTCCTCACTTCCTCACTATTTAATTTCACTCTCACGCATACTCCCTCTCTTCGACTTCACTCTCACTCCTACTCCCTCTCTTTTTCTCTTTCACACTCTCTATTCTCTTCCTCAGTCTCTATTACAATCTCGCTCTCACTCTTTATTCTCCCTCAACTTCTCCCCTACTCTTCTCCCACTTTATCTTTCTCCAATCCCTCACACGTACTCTCTCTCTCTCACTCCAACATTTATCTCTCTCAATCCCTCCAGGGTGAGAGGAAGAGCGTTTGAGAGAGAGTGAGAGAGTCTCTGAGGTGTGGGATGGAAAGAGAAGAGTTAGAGAGGGCAAGATTGAGGACATGATTGAGGGAATGAGAAAGATAGAAAGAGGGACTGAGACCGTTGAAGAGAATAAAAGTTAGAGAGTCAAAGAGATCCAGAGAGAAAGAAAAAAGAAAGTGAGAGAGAAAAAAATATAAGAGAGGGAAGGAAAGTGAGGAACAAGTGAGAAAAAAATATTAACAGGGTGGGAAGGGAGAGAGTGTCTGAGAGAGGGAGGGAGGGAGAGAAAAGAGAGATAAAGAGTGAGAGAATGAAAGAAAGAGTGGGGGAGGGGGCAATAAAGAAATATAAATAAAGAGGTATAGAGTGAGAACAAGAATAAGTAAAGAGAGAGAGAAATGGGTGACAGAGAGAGGGAGAGAGAGGGAAACAAAGAAAGAGAGAGAAGTAGGAGAGAAAGTGAGAAATAATGAGAGAAAGAAGAGAGAAGGATTGAGATGGATAAAAGTTGGAGAGCAAGAGATAGAGTGTGTGTGAGGGATAAAAAAAAGTTTGAGCAATTAGACAAGAGAGAGTGACCGAAGAGGGAGGAAGAAAGAGAAGAGCAAGAGAGTGAAAAAAGAATGATAGAATAGAAAGTGAGAGAGAGAGAGAGAGAACGAGAAAGAGAGATAGAGAGGGAGTGAAGATTGAGAGATAGAGATTGCGACAGACAAGTAGAGAGAGAGGAAAGATATTAAGAAACAAACAGAGAAAGAGAGAGTTAGTGAGGGACAAAGGCAAGGAGATCATGATAATGAGTGAGAGAGATTTTGAGAGAGAGCGAGGGTGATGTAGAGGTAGAGTGAGAGAGTGTGTAAAAGAGAGAGGGGAGTGAGAGAAAGGGGGAGACATAAGGTGGGAAGTAGGAAAGTGGGAGTGGGTGAGCGAGCGTTGGGGATATATGGAGGGAAATAGTAAATGGAATGAAAAGTAAGAGAGACAAATAAAAGACAGATTAGGAGAGAGTGAGAATAGAGATTGAGAAAGATAGAGGGTAAGTTAAGAGTCAGAGTAATATAGTGATGAAGAGAGGGACTAGGAGAGAAAGAACAAGAGGAAGAGAGATAAAGTGTGTGTGTGTGTGTGTGAGTGTGAGAGTAATAGAAAAGAGAATAATAGAAGAGAGCACAAGAAAGATATAGAATAAATAGTGAAAAATAGAGTGAGAAGAAGAAATAAGAGAGGGATTGAGAGAGGGACGAGAGAAGAAGAAAGAGAGTGTAAGAGAGAGACAAAGAAGAGAGAGATAAAGAGCTAGAGAATGTGATAGATAGTGACGAGGGAACAAGAGAGCTATAGGGAGAGAGAGTGTGAGAACAAATGTAATGAAAGAGAAAAAATAGAGCAAGAGAGGGTAGTGAGAGGGAAAAAAGGAAGGAGAGCAAGAGATTGAGTGAGAGAGATCGAGAAAGAGAGTGAGAGACTGAGAGAGAAAGAGAGAGAGGGTGTTGCGGAGGTCGAGGGAGAGAGTAAAAGGAGAAAGTGAGAGAATGTGTAAAAGAGAGAAACTAGGAGACATAAGGAGGGAAGGAGGAAGTGAGAGAGGTGAGAGAGAGTTAGGGATATATGAAGAGAACGGGTAAAAGAAATTAGAGAGAAAAGAGACAAATAAAAGATAGATTAGGAGAGAGAGAATAGAGAAACATAATGATAGAGGGACAAGTTAAGACTAGGATTGATATAGTGATGAAGAGAGGGACTGGGAGAGAAAGAGCAAGAGAGGGAACAAGTGGAAGAGTGAGAAACTGCGTATGTGAGTGAGAGTAATGGAAAAGAGAATAATAGAAAAGAGAGGGAGGGTGTGAGAGAGATTGAAGAGAGAGAGAACGAGGGGAAGAGAATAAGAGAATGAGTGTGAGAGAAGGAAGGAGAGATAGACTAAGCAAGTGTGTGAGAGAGATGAAGTGGATTAGAGGGTGATAGGGAGGAAGGGAGGGAGGGTGAGTGATTAAAATGGAAGAGGGAGGAGGGATTTGAGAGAGAGTGTGTGGGGGATAGAGGAGCGAGACGAGTGAGAAGAAATAGGGAATAGGTAGCAATAGAAGAGATAATAAGGGTGAGCAAGAGAGAGTGAGAAAGAGAAGGAGGAAGAAAGAGTGTGCAATAGAGAAATTAAGAGAGAAGAGAGGTGAGGAAAGAGAGAACAAGACGTAAAGGAAGAGCAAGAAAGAAAACGAGGGAAGGAATAAGGGAGAGAAAGAGATAGTGCATGTGTGTGAGAGAGAGGGAGAGAAGGTTGTGTGAGAAAGTGGGAGGAGGAGGAGAGTGGGAGTGAAAGAGGAAGAGCTAGATAGAGTGGTGGATAGACTGAGAGAAAAGGTAAGAGGAGTAACATAAGAGAGTAAGAGAGAGAGGGAGAGAGAGAAGTGAGAGTGAGAAAGAGAAAAGATGGGAGTAAAAGTGAGATTTAAATTGTATAAAAGGTCGGAGGTACCATGAAATAGAGAAAAATATATAAAAAAATAAGGGTAAGAAAAGAATGAGTAAGAGATAGTGAGAGAGGGAGAGTGAGAGCGAGAGAGGGAAAGCCATATAGAGTGGGGGATTGAATGAAAGAAAAAGTGAGAGGAGAGGAGATTAGAGTAACATAAGAGAGTAAGAGAGGGAGGGAGACATAAAATTGAGAGTGAGAAAGCGAAAGGAAGGGAGTAAAAGGGAGATTTAAATTGAATAAAGGGACAGAGGGACCATGAAATAGAGAAAAATATATAGAAAATTGAGAGTGAGAAATCGAAAGGAAGGGAGTAAAGGGAGATTTAAATTGAATAAAGGGTCAGAGGGACCATGAAATAGAGAAAAAGGGAGATATGAGAATGAGTGTGAGGAGAGAGAGAGGAGAGAAAGTAAGAGAGAGAATGAGGAAGTAAGTGAGAGTGAGCAGAGTGACAAAATGAGGAAGAGAGAGGCAGAAAAAAAGTGAGAGAAAAATTGAAGGAGTGTGAGCAAGTTAGAGGGGCCGAGTGAGAAAGATTGAGAGATTAAGAGAGAGAGAGAGAATTAGGGAGAGGGGCAATGTGAGAGATAAAGGTAGAGATAATGAGAAAGAGAGAGAGAGAGAGAGCAAGAGGATACATAACTTGAGGGAGAGTGAGGAGGAGAAAAGACAGATGGAGGCAAGGAGAGAGATTGTGTGAGTGTGAGTACGGGCTAGATAGTGGGTGGGAGGGAAAGATGGATGTAGAGAGAAAGGAGAGATCAAGTGTGAGAAAGCGGGAAGATGAGAGCAAGGGCCAAAGAGAGAGGATAGAGAGAAATAGAAGATAAAGAGTTAGAGAAGAGTGAGCGATAAAAGAGAAAGAGAAAGTAAACGATGAGAAAGAGAGGCAGTAAATGAGGAAGAGAGTGAGAGAGACATAGGGAGAGAAGGAGAGTGAGCGAAGATAGATAAAGAGAGAGTGAGAAAGAGGGAGAAAGGGAGGGAGGTTAACAAAATGAGAGAGAATGAGAAAAGAGATGGAGAGAGGGGAAGTCAAAGAAGGCAAATGGAGAGCGCGTGAGAGAGAGAGAGGAAGGGAGGGATGTGAGAGAAATAGAGAAAGAGAGAGTGGTCGAATAGAGGAAGAGAAAGAGTGAGAAGATTTATAGAGATGGTCAGAGAGAATAGAGAGTGAGAGCGAGATAATGATAGAAAGAGGAAAAAATAATAGAGAGGGAATAAGAGTGGAAGTGAAGCTGCAGAAAGACATTGGTGAGAGAGAGAGTAAGATAAAAGGGTGCAAGACATAACTATAGATGGAGGAAGAGAGAGTGAGAGACTTTGTTAGGGCGGGAGTGAGAGAGAGGAAGAGGGAAAGAGAGAGAGGGCAAGAGAAAAAGAGAGGGAGTAAGAGTGAGTGAAATTGAAGAGAATGAGGCAGCCAGTAAGGGAGAGAGGGATCAACAAAATGAGAAAGAAATAGAAAAAGAATATAGTGTGAGGTAAGTGAGGTAAAAGAGATTGGTTATATAAGGAGGGAGGGTGGGAGGGAGCATGGGAGGGAGGGGAAGTAATAAACAATAAGAGAGAAAAGGGGGTGAGATAGATAAGAGATCAAATGAGAGGAAGTTAGAGAGATAGAGAAATGGACATAGAGTGAGTAAAGAGAGAAAATTGAGCAAGAGAGAGCAATAGAGCGAGAGAGAGAGAGAGAGAGAGAGAATAAAGAGTGAGAGAAATAGTGAGAAAGAGAGAGATAAAGGGCAAGAGTAAATAGAGAGGAAAGATAGCAAGAGAGAGCAAGAAAGCGAGAGAGAAATAGAATATAGAGTGAGAAAGAGAGAGATGGCAAGAGTAAGGGAGAGAGTGAGAAAGGGGAGATAGAGGTAGAAAGCGAGAGATTGAAGAGATAGAGGGAGTGAGAGAGGAGATAGAGCAAGAAAGATTTTAGTGAGAGATAGAGGAAGTAAAAGAGGAAGTGAGAGAGAGTAAAATATCATGAGCAATGTGGAGATGGGGAGCGAGATTAGGAGAATGAGTGAGAAAGAGAAAAGGAGAGAGGAAGATGGAGAGGGAGATAGAAAAGTGAGATCGAGACAGTGTGGGAGGGAGAGAAGAAGAGAGAAAGGATGAGGGAGAGAGGGACGGAGAAAGGATGTGGGAGAAGGAGAGAGAGAGGGTGAGAGAGAGGGTGAGCAAGAGAGAGAATGAGAAAGAGAGGGAGGAAGAAAGAGAGAGCAATAGAGAAGTTGAGAGAGAAGAGAGGTGTGGAAAGAGAGAAAAAGACGTAAAGGAAGAGCAAGAGAGAAAATGAGGGAAGGAACAAGGTAGAGAAAGATCGAGTGCATGTGTGTGAGAGAGAGGGAGAGAAGGTTGTGTGAGAGATAGTGGGAGGGGGAGAGTGAGAGAGGGAGAGCCTGATAGAGTGGGGGATATAATGAAAGAAAAAGTAAGAGGAGAGGAGATTAGAGTAACATAAGAGAGTAAGAGAGAGAGGGAGACAGAGAATTGAGAGTGAGAAAGAGAAAGGAAGGAGTAAAAGTGAGATTTAAATTGAATAAAGGGTCAGAGGGACCATGAAATAGAGAAAAATAGATAGAAAAATGAAGGTAAGGAAAGGAAGAGCAAGAAAGAGGGAGGGAGATAAGAGATTGAGTGTGAGGAGAGAGAGAGGAGATAAAGTAAGAGAGAGAATGAGTGAATGTGAGCAGAGTGACAAAACGAGGAAGTGAGAGGCAGAGAAAAAGTGACAGACTAAAATTGAAGAGAGTGTGAGCAAGTTAGAGGGGCTGAGGGAGAAAGATAGGGAGATTAAGAGAGAGAGAATTAGGGAGTGGGAAGAATAGAGATTGTATTAGTGCGGGTTAGATAGTGGGTGGGAGGGAAAGATGGATGTACAAAGAAAGGACAGATTAAGTGTGAGAAAGCGGGAAGAAGAGAGTAAGGGACAAAGAAAGAGGATAGAGAGAAATAGAAGAGAAAGAGTGAGAGAAGAGTGAGCAATGAAAGAGAAAGAGAAAGCAAACAAATGATGAAAAAGAGAGAAAGGGAGCAAATGAGGAAGAGAGAGAGTGAGAGAGACATAGGGAGAGAAGGAGAGTGAGGGAAGATAGAGGAAGAGAGAGTGAGCAAGAGGCAGAAAGGGTGGGAGGATAATAGACTGAGAGAGAATGATAAAAGAGATGAAGAGAGAGAGAGAGAGAGAGAGAGAGTTAAGGAGAGAAAATGGAGAGAGCGTGAGAGAGAGAGGGAGGGATGTGAGAGAAATAGAGAAAGAGAGAGTTACTGAATAGAGGAAGAGAAAGAGTGAGAAGAGTAATAGAGAAGGTCAGAGAGACTAGAGAGTGAGAGCGAGATGATGATAGAAATAGGAAAAAAGAATAGAGAAGGATTAAGAGTGGAAGTGAAGCTGCAGAAAGAGATTGGGGGAGAGAGAGTAAGAGAAAGGGTGCCAGACATAACTATAGATGGAGGAAGAGAGAGAGAGTTTGTTAGGGCGGGAGTGAGAGAGAGGGAGAGGGAAGAGAGAGAGTGCAAGAGAGAAAGAAAGAGAAGAGAGTGAGGGAGTAAGTGTGAGAGTAAAATTGAAGAGAGTGAGGGAGCAAGAGAGAGAGAGATAGAAAAAATGAGAAAGAAATAGAGAAAGAATATGGTGTGAGGAAAGTGAGGGAAAAGAGAGTGGTGAAATAAGGATGGAGGGACGAAGCGAGGGAGGGAGGGGAAGTAATAAAAAATAATAGAGAAAAGGGGTTGAGAAAGAGAAGAGATAGTGAATGAGAGGAAGTTAGAGAGATAGAGTGATGGATATAGGTAGATAAAGAGTGAGTAAAGAGAGAAAACAAAGCAATAGAGTGAGAGAGAGAGAGAAATATAATAAAGAGAGAGACATAGTGAGAAAGGGAGAGAGTGAGGAAGAGTGAGAAAGGGCAAGAGTGAATAGAGAGGAAAGATAGCAAGAGAGAGAAGGAAAGCGAGAGGGAGAGAGAGAAACAAAATGGAGAGTGAGAAAGAGAGAGATAGAGGGCAAGAGTAAGGGAGAGAGTGAGAAAGGGGAGATATTGGTAGAAAGCGAGAGATTGAAGAGATAGAGTGAGTGAGAGAGGAGAGAGAACAAGAATGATTTTAGAGGGAGAGAGATGAAGAGAGGATGTAAGAGAGAGGAAAAGATAGTGATCAATATAGAGATGGGGAGTGAGATTAAGATAATGAGCGAGAAAGAGAAAAGGAGAGAGATGGAGAGTGAGAGAGAGAAAAGTGAGATTGAGATAGATAGAGTGGGTGGGAGAGAAGGAGAGAGAAAGGATTAGGGAGAGAGGGACGAAGAAAGGATGAGGGAGAGTGAGAGAGAAATAGAGAGAAGGAAAGTGAAAGGAGAGGGAATGAGAGAGAGTGATGGAGAAAATAAAAGAGATGGAGAGAGATTGAGCAAGCGGGTGCAAGAGGAGAGAGAGTGGAGAGAAATAAGGAGAAATGGAGATGAGAGGGAAGGAAGGATTGAAAGAGGGAGGGACAAAGGAGGAGAGAGATATGTGTGAGAGAAAATAATACGTAATGAGATGGAGATAAGGAGTAAGAGTGAGATGTGAGAGAAAAAGAATAAAGAGTGTGGTAAGCAAGAGAATAGAGAGCGAATTAAGGAGCATGGAGGGAGCGAGGCAGGGAGGGAGGGAGGGGAAGTAATAAATAAGAAGAGAGAAGATGGGGTGAGAAAGAGAAGGGATAGAGAATGAGAGGAAGGCCAGAAAACGTGATGGATATAGGGAGTTAAAAAGTGATTAAAGAGAGAAAGGAAAAGCAAGAGAGTTAGATATAGAAGCAGAAATGAGAGTTAGAGACATTGTGAGAAAGGGAGAGAGTGAGAGAAAGCGAAATAGAATAGAGAGTGAGAGTCATAGTAAGACAAGAAGAGAGTGAGAAAGAGAGAGTGAGAAAGGGGGAGGTAGAGGGAGAGAGAGATTGAAGAGAGAGAGAAAGTGAATGAAGGAGGAGGAGAGAGTAAGAAAGATTTAAGAGGGAGAGAGAGGAAGTGAGATAGAAAAAGATAGTGGGAAATATGGAGATATGGAGTGAGATTAAGAGTATGTGTGAGAAAGAGAGAAGGAGACGGAGAAGGAGAGGGAGAGGGAGAGAGGGAGTGACATTAAGATAGAGACAGTGGGGGGAGAAAAGTGAGAGGGAGAGAGGGAAAAAGAAAGGGTATGGGAGAGTGAGAGAGAAATAGAGAGAAGAGAAATGAGAGAGAAATAGAGAGAAGAGAAAGTGAGAGATGAGTGAGCAAGAGAGAAGGATGAGAGAGTGCGGTGGAGAAAGAAGAGGTAGGGAGGGAGACAGTGAGTGAGCACAAGAGGAGAGAGAGAGGGCTAAGTTAAGGAGAAAGGGAGAAAGAAAGGGAAGGAGGGGGTAAAAGTGTGAGGGATAAAAAAGGAGAGATAGATGTGTGAGAGAAAGTAATAAATAATGAGATGGAGATATGGGGCGAGAGTGAGATGTAAGAGCAACTCAGGAAGAGAGAGGGACATAAAGAGAGCAAGAGAGAAGTGAGGGATTGAGGGAGAGAAAGTGTGAGTAAAGAGAGAGAAGAGAGGGTGTGAGCTAGAGAAAGAGATGGAGTGAACTAGAAATAGAGTGATAGAGGGAGGGAGTGATAGGGATTGGAGAGAGAGGTGAAGGTAGAAAGGGAGAGAGAGTGAGACAGAAATAGAGTGAGAAGCGAGACTCACGAAAGATAAAGCAAAAGATCGGAGTGAGAGGAAGAGAGAGAGAGGTAGATATAGAAGAAGATATGGAGAGAGATGGAGTTGTAAAGGGAGACTCAGAGAACGAGATAGAGGGAGAAGTTGTAAGTGGGTTAGAGGAAGAGACTAAGCGATGGTTGGCGAGAAAGAGTGAGTAAAGAGATAGGAGGGAGTGATAGAAGAGAGGAAGTGAGAGTGTGTGAGAGAGAAAGAGAGGGGGAGAGCAACAAAGAAAGAAAATGGGACAAGTCATAAATAGAGAAAAGAACGAGAGGGAGAGGGTGAGAAAGTGAGAGGAGGGAGGGAGTGAGAGAATGAAGAGTGGGAGTGAGAGAGAAAGTGAGAGTGAGTGAGAAGAGAGAGTGAACGAGAGTGAGAGACAGAGAATGAGATTTTGTGGGAGAGAGAGCGGGAATGAACTAGAGGAGTTTGAGAGGGATGAGTGATAGTGTACATGAGAGAGCGAAAGAGAGATAAGAGAGGAAGAGAGAGGGACAAAGGGAATGAAGCAAGCGAAAGGGGTGTGAGAGGGAGAGAAAGATTAAGACGAGAGATAGAAGAGAGAGCAACAAAAGTGATAATGGGAGTGATTATAGAGGGAGAAAGAGAGAGGGTGAGAGGCTGTAAAAGTGAGTGTGTGGGAGGGAGAGTGAAAGAGGGAGGGAGAGCTAGAGAGAGGTAGTGAGGGACAATGGGAGGGTCAAAAGTGAGAGATAGGAGAGATAGGAGAGAGAGAGAGAGAAAAAGAGGGGTAGAATAGAGAGAGAGAGAGATGGAGGTAGTAAGGGAGAATAAGAGATAGGAGGAAGCGAGAGGGTTTAATGAGAGAGTAGGAAACAGAAAATGAGGGAGACTGAAAGGGAGAGAGTGAGAAGAGAGACTGTAGGAAGATCAAGTCAAAGTAAGTAAATGGAGGCGAGAGGGAGAGAGAATAATAAAGAATAGGATAGAGAGTGAAGAGAGAAAAGATGGGGTGAGAGAGAGAGGAGAGGAGAGAGTAGCAATAAAAATAAGGTAGCAAGAGAGTGTGAGATAGAGAGCAAAAAATGGAGCTAAAGAGGGTAAAAGGGGGTGAGATTGAGAGTGAGAGTGTGTGAGATGGAGAGAGAATAATGAGCTACATAAGGCAGGCCTGAAAGAGCACGAATGAGAGAGTGAGAATGATAGAGGGAGAGAGTGAGAGCAATAAAAAGAGCAATAGTGAGAGCGTGGAAGTGATCTACGGAGAAATAAGAAAAGTGATTGAGGAAGAGAAGAGGATATAAAAAAGGGAAATACAGAGAGGTTCAAGTGAGAAAAAGACATTAAGAGGGTGTGAAGAAAGAGAGACTGTGAGTGAGGGAGGGAAAAAGACAAGATAGATAGGGAGTAAGAGAATATATAGAGAGGGAGAGAGTGAGGGATGGATCAAGAGCGATATATAGAGAGGGAGAGAGTGAGAACATGAGTATAAAAAAGAGAATGAGAGATAGAGTAGACAAAAAGAGGGGGGTGAGAGGGAGGGAAAAAGAGAGAGAGAGAAGTGTGAGAAAATTTGAGAATGAAAGAGAGAGATGAGAGAGGGATTGAGAGAGATAATATTTAGAGGCCAGAGAGAGTACATGTGAGGGATAGGGTAATAAAAGATTCAGCAAGAGAGAGATTGTGTGTTTGTGTGAGGAAGAGAGAGAAACATAAGAGAAAGAGTTAGAGAAGTGTTAGCTATAAGAAAGAAAGAAAGGGAGAATAAACAATCAGAAAAAAAGAGAGAGGAAGGGAGCTAAGTAGAAAGTGAGAGTGAGAGAGATATAGGGAAAGAAGGAGAATGAGGGAATATAGAGGTGAGAAAGACAGAGAAGGTGGGAGAATAAGAGAATGAGAGAGTGAATGAGAGAGAGATGGAGAGAGAGAGAGAGAACCAAGGAGGCAAAGTGGGAGAGAGCATGAGAAAGAGGGAGAGAGGGATAGACGTGATCTCCTATTGTCTCTTTCACTCTCTTCTCTCCCTCTCTCCCTTCTTTACTTCCTCCCTCCCTCCCTCTCCTTCACCATATCTCTCTGTCTCCCTCTCTGCATCCCTCACTGTCTATCTATCTCTCTCTATCGCTCCCTCTGTTTCTCTCTTGCCATCCTTCTATTCAGCCTATGTCTTTACGTCTCACTCACTCTGAGTTACTCAATCTTCCATCAGTCTCTCTTCTCTCTCTATTTCCTTTTCACTTTCTCTCTACTACTCTCTTTAATCCATCTCACTCCCTCTATCTCTCTTTTTCACTTACTCATCCTTCTCTTTCTCTCACACTCTCCATTCGATCTCTCTTTATCTCTCTCTATCTCCCTCTCACTCTCTCTTCTATCTTTCTCTTTTGACACATTTTATCCCTCACTACTTCTCTTTCACTCTCCCTCCCTCTTTGACACCCTTCATCCTTCCCTTTCTTCGCTATCCTTATCTCTCTGTCTTCCTTCCTTTCTCACTCGCTCACTCTCTCCCTCTCTCATGCTCTCTCTTCCCTCACTCTTTCTTATTTCTCTTTAACACTTTCTCGCTTTCTCCCTATTCCATTTCACTATCACACTTACTCCCTCCTCCCACTCTCTTTCCCACTCCATGTTCACTCTCTCATTTACTCTCTATTCTCGCCATTCAATCTTTATCACCCTCTCTCCCCCTCTCCATTACATCCTTGCCTCCCTTCCTCACTCGCTCTCTCTTACACGCACACTCTCTCCCTCTCACTCACTTCCTCTTCATACCCTCTCTTTCAATCTCATGTTCTACACCCGCTCTTCCACTCGCTCCCTCTCTTTCTAAATCTTCCCTCACACTCTCTTCATTCATACTCCCTACACCACTCTCGCATCTCTTCAATCCTAACATACACACTCTCTCTATTTCTTACTCTCTCCCTCTCTCACTCTTTTCTCTATGTTTTTATCACTTATTTCTCTATTGCTCTCCATCTATCACATGCAACACCTTCTTACTCTCTTTTTATCACTTTGCCTTATCTCTTTACCAACTGTTCACTCTAACAAACCTTTACATTCTCCCTCTTTCGTTACTTCACTCTCTCTATCTCCCTAACCCTCTCTCTCTCAACATATCTCCCTCAACATCTTCCTTTCTCCATCTCTCACTCATTATATGTTGCTCGATCTTGAGTCCCTCTTCTCTCTCACTCTTCTCTCTTCTCTCTATTTTTCTCTTCTCTTTCTCTTCAATTTAGTTCTCACCCTTATGTTCTCCCTACCCTCTCTTTCTCTCTTGTTCTTTCATGTCATAGATAGATAAAAGAATGTGAGAGAGAGAGAGAGAGAGAGAGAGTGAGAAAGAAAGAGGAGGGAGAGAGTGAGAGAGCAAGTGGGAGTGAGTGAGAAGAGAGTAAGGGAAGATATAAAGAGAGTGAACGAGAGTGAGAGACAGAGAATGAGATTTTGTGGGAGAGAGAGCGGTAATGAATCGAAAGAGTTTGAGAAGGGGAGTGATAGTGTACTTGAGAGAGTGAAAGAGAGACTAGGAGAGGGAGAGAGAGGGACAGAGGGAATGAAGCAAGAGAAAAGGGGTGAGAGGGAGAGAAAGATTAAGAGGAGAGAGAGAAGAGAGAGCAACAAAAGTGAAATGGGGTGAGAGAGAGTGAATATGGATCGAGAAAGAAAGAGGGTGAGAGGTTGTAAGAGTGAGAGTCATACTGAAAAGAGAGAAAGAGGGAGCTAGAAAGAGAGTGTGAGGGAATAGGGAGAGTGTGAGAGAGGGAGGGAGAGAACGAGTAAGAGGAGCAAGAATGAGAGAATGATTAAGGGAGTGAAATGGGGAGGTAGAGCGAGAGAGAGGTAGTGAGGGATAATGGGAGGTTCAAAAGTGAGAGATAGAAGAGATAGGAAAGAGAGAGAGAGAGATAAGGAGAGGTAGAATAAAGAGAGAGAGAGATGGAGGTAGTGAGGGATAATAAGACATAGGAGGAAACAAGAGGGTTTAGTGAGAGAGTAGGAAACAAAAAGTGAGAGAATGAAAGGGAGAGAGTGAGAAGAGAGGCTATAGGAAGATCCAATAAAAGTAAGTAAATGGGGGTGAGAGGGAAAGAGAAGAGAGTGAGAAAAAGAGAGAAAAGGGGAGAGAGTATAATAAAGAATAGGATAGAGAGTGAAGGGAGAAAGATGGAGAGAGAGAGAGAGAGAGAGAGGAGAGAGTAGCAAGAAAAATACGGTAGCAAGAGAGAGTGAGTTATAGAGCAAAAAATGGAGCTAAAGAGGGTGAGAGGGTGTGAGATTTAGAGTGAGTGTGTGTGAGATGGAGAGAGAATAATGAGCTACATAATGCAGACCTGAAAGGGCACAAATGCGGGAGTGAGAATGATAGAGGGAGAGAGAGCGATAAAGAGAGCAGTAGTGAGAGCGTGGAAGTAATCTACAGAGAAATAGGAAAAGAGAGTGAGGGAGAGAAGATGATATAAAAGAGGGAGGTTCAAGTGAGAAAAAAGATATTAGGAGGGTGAGAAGGGAGAGAGAGTGTGAGTGAGGGATGGAAAAAGAGAAGAGGTCGATAGGGACTGAGAGAATGAAGGAGAGAGTGAGGGATGGATCAAGAGCGATATATAGAGAGGGGATTGAGAGGGGAATGTGAGATGTGTGGGAGAGGTGTGGGAGAATGTGAGAGAGATGAGAAAGGAATTGAGAGAGAATATGAGGCCAGAGAGAGTATGTGTGAGGGATAGGGGAATAAAAGATTGATCAAAGAGAGAGAATATGTGTTTGTGTGAGGAAGAGAGAGAAACATAAGAGAAAGAGTTAGAGAAGTGTCAGTAATAACAATGAAATAAAGGGAGAATAAATAATCAGAAAGAAAGAGAGAGGAAGGCAGCGAAGTAGAAAGTGAGAGAGAGAGATATAGGGCGAGAAGTAGAATGAGGGAAGATAGAGTGAGAAAGAGAGAGAAGGTGGGAGAATAAGAATGAGAGAGTGAATGAGAGAGAGATGGAGAGAGAGAAGGAGAACCAGGGAGGCAAAGTGGGAGAGATCATGAGAGAGAGGGAGAGAGAGAGAAGTGATCTCCCATTGTCTCTTTCACTCTCTTCTCTCCCTCTCTCCCTTAATTACTTCCTCCTTCCCTCCCTCTCCTTCCCCACATATCTCTGTCTCCTCCCTCTTCGCATCCCTCTCTCTCTCTTGCTCTCTCACCTTTCTTCTATTCACCCTTTCTCTTTACCTCTCACTCACTCTCTGATCCTCAATCTTCCCTCAGTTTCTCTTCTCTCACTATTTCCTTTTCACTTTCCCTCTACTACTCTCTTTAATCCATCTCACTCCCTCCCTCTATCTCTCTTTCTCACTCACTCATCCTTCTCTTTCTCTCACACTCTCCATTTGATCTCTCTTTATCTCTCTATCTTCCTCTCACTCTCTCTTCTATCTCTCTCTTTTGACACTTTATTCCTCACTACTTCTCTTTCACTCTCCCTCCCTCTTTGCCACCCAACATCCTTCCATTTCTTCACTCTCCTTATCTCTCTATCTTTCTCCCTTTCTCACTCGCTCACTCCCTCCTTCTCTCATGCTCACTTCCCTCACTCTTTCTTTATTTCTCTTTACACTTTCTCGCTTTCTCTCTATTCCATTTCACTATCACTCATACTCCCTCCTCCCACTCTCTTTCTCACTCCATGTTCACTCTCTCTCCCTCTCACCCCCTTTCCATTACATCCTTGCCTCCCTTATTCTCTCTCTCACTCTCTCTTACATGCACACTCTCTCCCTCTCACTCACTTCTTCTTCATGCCTTCTCTTTCAATCTCATGTTCTACCCCGGTTCTTCCTTTCACTTACTCTCTTTCCATATCTTCCCTCACACTCTCTTCTTTCATACTCCCTACACCTCTCTCGCTTCCTCTCTCTTCAATCTCTAACACACACTCTCTATTTCTCACTCTCTCCCTTTCTCACTCTTTTCTCTATGTTTTTATCACTTTTATTTCTCTATTGCTCTCCCCCTCTCTCATTCTCTCTTGCTAACTCTCAGTCTCTCTCCCTCCCTCCCTAACTCTCTCTTGCTCCATCTATCATTCCCTCGCACATACTCTCTCTCTCCATGTTTTGACACTCTCAATCTCACTCTCTTCTCTCTCTTATTGTTTCTCACTTTCTCCCTCTTTCTCCTTGCCTTCCTCCTTCCTTCAACTCTCTCCCACCCTCTGTCTCACCCCAATCTCTCACCCTCTTTTCTTTACTCATGTTCTAACTCTCTCCCTCTATTCCTATATATATTTTTTGCTCCCTCTCTCACTATCTCTTTCATTCTCTAACTCTTTATCTCACTCTTCTCTTTCTCCCTCCCTCACATTCTCTTCTCTTCCCACTCTTCTAATATCACTTTTTCTCTCTTGTACCTCTCTCATTCCCTCTCTTATATCATCTTCTCTCTCTGTCTCTTTTCCCATTTCTCTATAGATTTCTTTCATTCTCCCACTCTCGTTCTCTTTATCACACTCTCTCCCCCTCTATCTTTCTCACTCTCTCATTCTTGCCCTCTAAAGGTCTCCCTTATGTAGCTCACCCTTCCTCTCCATCTCACTCTCTCTCTTAAGCTATCACACGCACTCTTACACTTCTCACACACACTCTCGCAATCTCTCTCCCTCTCACTCTCTTAAGTTCCATTTCTCAATCTCTATCTCACTCTATCTTACAATATTGCTCTTTCTCTCACACTTTATCCTCTCTCTCTCCCTTGCTACATCATCCTCCTCTCCTCTCTCTCTATTCCCTCTCTGTTATTTACTCCCTCACTCTTTTCCCTCCCTCTCTTTCTTGAACTCTATTCTCTTTTCGATCATATGCTCATTTTTTCTCTCTTCTTTGTTGTTCTCTCTTTCTCTCCCTCTATCCTCCACTCCATCTCTCTCCCTCTCTATTGCTTCCATCCCACGCACTATCTTTTCTCTCTCTACTCTCCCTCTCTCCCATCCTTCTTTGCTTCCTCCCTCCCTCCCTCTCCCTCCCTCCCCTCTCTGTCTACCTCTCCATCTCTCTCTTACTCTCTCTCTCTCTCACACCATTATTCCTTTCTACCTATCTCTTTACCTCTTACTTACTCTCTCTTACTAAATCTTTAATCGATCTCTTCTATCTCTATTTCCTTTCCACTCTCTTTCACTTTCATTCTATTGCTCTCGCCTTAGTCCAACTCACTCCTCTCTCTATCTCTCTTTTTAACTCCCTTCCCGTCTCTCTCCCTCCTCTATCTCATCCCCAAATTTATTACTCTCTTTTTTTTCCCTGTAGATCTATTTCATTATCCCACTCTCATTCTCTATATTATTCTCTCTCCATCTTTCTCACTCCCACATTCCTGCCCTCTATGACTCCCTTATGTAGCTCATCCTTCTCTCTCCATCTCACTCACACTCTCGCTCAAGCTCTCAAGCACACTCATACACTCTCTCTCTTTCTCTCACTCTTTCTCCCTCTCACCCACCTAAGCTTCATACTCCCTCTCTCACTCTGTAGCCTCCCTCTATCCTTCACATGCACTATCTCTTTCACTCTCTAACTTTTATCTCTCCCATTCCCTCTCTCTTTTCTCTCATTGTTTCTCACATTCTCTCACATTCTCTATTTCTTTCTTTATCTCTCCCTTCCTCTCTTTAAAACTTCTATCTCTCTCCTCTTTTCTTTACTCTTATTCTCACACTCTCCCTCTCTATCTATATATCTCTTTAGATCTTCCCTCAAGATCACACTTCTCTGACTCTTTCACTTAAGTTTTCCATCACTCTCTCTCCCTCACACACTCACAATCTATCTTTTTGGTCAAACTTTCTCTCCCATACCCCCACACGCATGCTCTCTCTTACTCTCCAATCCTCTCTCTTGATCATTGTTTATCACATTCTCTAACACTTCCTTGTCTCGCTCTCTCCATCCCTCTCTCCCTCCCTCTCTCTATCTCTTCTAAATCTCTTTTTCTCTCTTTTCCTTACTCTTATTCTCGCTCTCTCCCTCACTATCTATACATCTCTCTTTACCCTCCTTCACTCTCTCTTTCATTCTCTAGCTCTCTATGTCTCTTCTCTTCCTCCCTCTCTCACTTACAATCGCTCTCCATTCTCTCGCTCTATATCTCTCCTCTCTTTCTCCCTCTCTCGGTCGCACTCTCTCTCCATTCTATCCCCTCTCCCTCTCTATTTCATTCTCTCTTTCTTTCCCTCACTCTCTTTCTCTTCCTTACTCTCTCTTCGTGTGTCTCTGGCACTTCCTCACTCCCTTTAAGTTTCTCTAACTAAGCTTCTCTCTCTAACTTCCCCCTCTCTCTCTTCTCCCTTGTTCTTGTCTCTCTCTCTCTCTTCCTCTCTCACTAACCCACTTTCTCTATCACCTGCACGCGTTCTAACTCAGCCCTTCTTTCTCCTTTTCCCACCCCTTCCCCACCCCTCCCCCACCCCCATCCAAGCTTCTCTCGCTTCCTTCCTCTCTCTACCACACTACGTCTCTCTCACTCTTTTTCTCTTTCTTCCTCTCTATCCCCATGCTCACCATGATGTCATCCCTATTTTTATTTCAACCTCATACCTTCTCTCACTTTTTCTCGCTCTCAATCTCGTAAGTTCCCTTGCTCTCTTTTTGTCTCTTCCTTGCTCTGTATTTACTTCTTGCTTTTTTTCCTCCCTCTCTACTCTTTCACTTTCTCCTATCTCTCCTCTCTCTCCCAACTCTCTCCTTCTTACTCTCCTTCTCTCTCTTCTCTTCTTTAGAGCTATCTCAAATGTATGTATATTCTCTTCCTCTCTTAAATATCTCTCAGTCTCCCAGTAATTATTTTCCTCCCTCTTTCTTAGTTATTATTTTCCTCTCCTCTTTCTCTCTTGTTCCCTCTTCCCTAACTCTCTCTTCTCTCTCTAATTATTTATTGCTTTTTCCCTCTTTCTCACCCCACTCTTTCTCTCTCCTCAATTCACTCACTTAACTCCCTCTCTTTTCACTCTCTACTCTCTCTCTCTTGAGTGCTCTCACAATCTCTTCTATTTGTCTCCCTTCTTTCTCTCCTCTCACTCTTTCTCCTATTCTATCCCCCTTTGCCCCTCTGTCTCTCTTCCTTCCCTCCCTCCCTCTAAATTACTCTCTCCGTCCCTTTCTCGCTATCATTCTCTCCCTCTCTCTCATTCGCCTATTTCCCTCCCTCTTTTCCTCTAGTTCACTATCTCTTGCTCCAATTTTATTTGACTCTTTCTCTTGTCTACTTTTCTAACACTCTCGACCTCTGTCACTTCATCTCTTCAGTTTTCTCACTTTCTCCCTCTCTATTTTTCACTTTTTATACCCCATGTTTCTTGCTCTCCCATCTATTACCCTCTTCTTCATTACACTCACTCACCCCTAAGCACTCCCTCTCTCTCTCTTACTCCCTCTCTTACTCCCACTCTCTCAGTCACACTCTTCATCTCTATATCACTCTCTCTTAAATTGTCTCTCTCCTTTCTAATTATTTATTCCTTCTCTCTCCTTATCTCTCTTTTATTGCTTTCTCTTCTCTATCTCTACTTTCACTCTTTCTCTCCATATATCCCCCCTTTGTCTTTCACACTCTCACTTCCTCCTTCGCTTCCTTCTTCACTATTTTTGCTATTTGTTTTCTCTTTTTTTCTCTTTTATTGCTCACACTTCTCTAACTCTTTCTCTTAAGTTTCTCTCTTAATCTCCACTTAATCGGATTAAGGCTTTGTTGTTGTTGTTGTTGTTGTCTTTGCTCTCTCTTTATCTTATTCTCTCTTCTCTACTCTCTCTCTCCTCTCACTCTTTTGCTCCCTCTGTCCTCCACATATTCTCTCTCTTCCTCTCTTGCTTCCTTCCCTCCCTCCCTCCCTCCCCCTCTCTCTCACTCACTCACTCTATCTTCCACTCTTCCACATTCACTATCCCTCTACCTCCCTTTCACCCTCTTCATCTCTCTCTAGCACTCACTCTCCCACACATTCTTTTGCTCTCCGTTCCAGTCTCCTAATCGAGCACTTTCACTTGCTCTAACTTTCATCACTCTCTCATTTCTCTTTTTATTTCTTTCAATATCTCCCCTTTTTTAGTCCCTAAATCTCTTCAATCTCTCTGACTTCCTCACTCAATATCTCTCCCGTTCTCACTCTCTGCCCCTCTCATTCTCTATTCTATCTCTCTTCCTCTCTCTCTTGCTCTCTCGTATCATTCTGTCTTCTCTTTATTTACTAACTCGTTTTCTCTCTATCTCTCACTCTCACTCTCACTCTCTTTCATTGTACTCCCACCTTCTCTGAATTTCCCTTTTTTTCTATTTCCTCCTCTTCTTTCATTGTTTCATACTTTCTCTCACATTTCTATCACCAATTGACTTATATTCTCCATATCTTCCCTTTTACTCCCTCTTCCTCTCTCTTCAGTTTTACTCATTCAATTCCCTCACTCTCTCTTTCTCTCTCCATGTTCTCTCTCTCTCTCACTTACTCATACTTCAGTTGCTTTCTCTCCTCTCTCTCATCTCAATCATTCTCTCCTCTCCCTTTCACTCTTTTCCAACTCATCCCCCTCTCTCTTCTACTAAATGTCATTCTCCATCCCCTCGCTCACTTTCACTCTATATCTTCCATCACTCTCTCTTCTTCTCCCAACTCTATCTTCCTCTCACTCCCCCTCTTTTTAATCTCTCCCTCCCTCCCTCTATTTATCTCTTTCTCACTCTCTCCCTTCCTCGCATATTTCTGTATTTATGCTTTATCACTATTTCTTTCTATATTTCTCTCTCTTTCTCTCTCTCACACACACTCTTTCTAACATTTATCACTCTCTTATCACTTTACTTACTCATTCTCTCCAACCTCCTACCACTCACCTACTTCCTCCCTCTCTACCTCTTTCATTATTTCAATCTCTCACCCTATCGCCCTCTCACCTTTCCGTTATCTCCATATCCCCTCCATATCTCCCTCTCTCTACCTCACAACCCTATCTTCCTTAAGTCTCCTTTCTCTCTATATTTCTGTCTCACTCTCTCTCCTTCTCTCCCTCCCGCTCACATTTCAATCTTGTTTTACTCCCTCTCTTGTTCTCTCTCTCTCTATTTCATCTCTATTGTTTTCTTGCTCACTTTTGCCCCCTCTATCTCTCTCTTGGTCTTTCTTATACCACCCTCTCTTGTCTCTCTTTAGTCAACTTTCTCTGTCTCTCACTCTCCCTCACACTCTCTTTCAGTTTCTCTCAGTCCTTTCGGTCTCCCCTCATATCCATCTCATTATTTCTTAATTTCTCTCACTGATCACTCATTCCACCTCAATCCCTCCCACACTCAATCCCCTCTTCCCTCTCTTTCTCGGTCACACCCTATCTTACTAGTCCTCTCTTTCACTCTTGCTGTACTCATTCATTCACTCCCATCTTTCCCACTTGTTATCTCTATCACTCCCTTTCAATCCCTCTGTCTTGCTCCCTCTTCTCTCACTTTCTATTTTCTCTATTTATCTCTCTTCCTCTCCCATTCTATCTCTCATCCTTTCTCTCTCATTCTGTCCCTCCTGCTTCCTTCCCTCCCACTCCCCTTATCTCAATCTTTCTCCCTCTCTCTCCCTCTCTCAATCTATCTTTCCTTTCCTTCTCAATCATCCTCTTAATCTCCCTCCCTATCTCAATCTTGCTCACTATCTTTTGCTCCCTATTCCTCTCTCGCTTCTTAACTCTCTCTTAAACCTTTCTCTCTCTCTATCTCTCCCTCTCTTAATTTCTCCCTTTATCTCTCGCTTTCTCATTCTCTCCCTTACTCTTGCCCTTTATCTCTCATTCTCACTCCCTCCCTTTTCACTTTGTCGCACTTTCTATTATGTTTCTCTCTCTCACTCTCTGGTTCTCTATTGCTATCTTTTATCTCTTTAATCACTCTTGATCTCTCTATGTCCATCAATCTAACTCTCTTTCCATTCCTCTCATTCTCTCACTCTCTTCTCTCTCACCACTCTCTTCTCTCTCACCACTCTCTTCTCTCTCACCACTTCTTCTCTCACTCTCTATCTGTCTCTCCATTCCTCTCATTCTACTTTCTCTCTTTCCCTCCCTCCCTCCCTCACCACTTATTTTGCTCTATTTTTCTCTGTCAATCTCACTCCATCTCGCCCTCTCTTTCCTCATTCTCTTTTCTTTATCTATTTCTCTCTAGCTTTGTCAGTCTCTCCCCTCCTAGCTCCCTCACTCTCTTTACTTTTACTATCATTCTTACACCCTCACTCGCTCCACTCTCTCCTTCTCTCTTGCACTCTCTCTCCCACTCTCCCTCTCTAATTCTCTCTTGCTCCATCAATCATTGCCTCTCTTGCTCCTTTTCTCTTTCTCTCTCTTCACCCACTCTTTGTCTTTCTCATACTCTCTAATTTATCTTTCTTTCTCGATCTTTTGCTCTCTCTTTTGTTGCTCATTAATCTCGTTCCTTCTCTCACTCTGTCCCTCACTCTCTCTAGCTCTCCCTCTCTCCCAACTTTTCTCTCTATCAATCCCACTCTCAACTCTCTCTCTTTCTCTCTGTCTCCTCTCTCTCTCTCTCATTATTTCTTACCTTAACTCACAAGTCTCTTCCTCTCTCACCCCATTTTTTACTCTCTCTCTCCCTCTTTTCTTCTCTCTCCATATATCTCACTCTTTTTACCTTACTCTTTTTCTCAACTCTACCACTTTCTTCATATTTTCTTTTCTCACTCCCTTGCTTACACTCTTGCTCTTTATTTGTCCCTTCTCTCCCCTTCCTCTCTCTCTATGATCCCTTTCATCTCTCCCTCTATCTTACACTTTCATCCCATTCTCATTGTTTCCCATCCTCTCTCCCTCCCTTTCTCCTTATTTCACGTCCTCCCTCCTTTCCCTCCCTTTCTCTCTCATCCATCTCTCTCACACACTCTGTCTCCCTCTATCAATCTAACTCTCTCTCTTTCTTGCTCTCTTTTTCCTCACTCTCTTCACTCTATATCCCTATCTCACACTTTCTCTCCCATTCCTTAGCTTCTTTCTCACTCTTACAATATCCCTCTCTTTCTTTCCTCATGATTACTTTCACCAGCTGTCTTTTTCTCTCTCCCAATCTCTCTCTCTTCAGTTTCACTATCACTCTTCCTCCCTCCCCCCTCTCTCTTTCTCTCAAACACATACATTCTCACACTTCCTTTATTTATATCTCTTAAGCTCTCTCTCTCTCTCTCAATCTCATTCAATCCCTTTTGCCTCCCTCTCCACTTCTTTCTCACTATTTTATTCTCTCTCCCCTCTATCTCATGCTCTATCTCTATCTCTCTATCTACAAATTTATCTATATATTCTCTCTCTCTCTCTCTCGATTTAGAACCTCATTACTATCATTTTCCAATACCACCTCTCTCCACTCCTCTTTCATTTCGGTCTTCCTTTATCTCTTCTTCTCTCTTGGACTCTCTCATTCTCTCCCTCCCTTTCCCTTACTCTTTCTTCCCTTACTCTCTCTTTCGTCTTTATTTTGACTCTATTTCTTGGACCCTCTCTCCCTTTATTCAATTTCAATATCAATCTTACTCCCTCCCTCTCCCTTTCTCACTCCCTATTCTCTCTCTTCATCTCTCTCTTGCTCTCTTATGTTACTCTATTCTCCTCTTACTCTATTCTCCTCTTACTCTATCTCTCTGTTATCCCTCACTCTATCTCCCTCTCCCTCGCTGGCTCTCTCTACCCGTTTCACTATCTCTCACACTCTCTTCTCTCTCTCTCTCTCACACACACACATACACATGCACTCTCTCTTTCTCTTTCTCTTTCCTTCCCTCGCTCACCCTTTCTTCATCACCCCATTCCAGCCTTCCCCAGCTCTCTCACTCATTCTCTTCTTTAGCGTCCATCTCACTTACTATATATTTTTTTCCTCTTTCTTCTATAACTATTTCTCTCCCTCTATCTCCCACTCCTCCCAGTCTCTCGCCTCCCTCCCTCTCTCTCACTTCCATTCCTCCTATTCAGACACATTCACACACAAACATTCTCTTCTCTACCTCTCTTCTCACTCATTCTCGTTCTCTTGGCCCGCTCTCTCTCTATCACAAACTCTCTCCCTTCATCTCTCTCCCTTGTTCTCTCTCCACCTTCCTCCCTCAGTCACCCTCCATCTTCCTCCCTCAGCCACTCTCCACCTTCCTCCCTCTATCTCTTGTTCTCTCTCCTTCCTCCCTCTCCTCTCTCCATGCCTCTTCTTCCCTCTCTCTCGTCTCCTTCTTTCACAGACTCTCTCCCACTCTTTCTCGATCTTTCTTGCTCTCTCTTGATTTCTCTCTTACTCATTCTCATGATCTCCTTCTCTCGCTCTCCCTCACTTAACTTTTCCTACTTTATTTTTCCTCACCCTCTTCTCTCTCTTATTCTATCAAAGTGACAAAACGAGGAAGAGAGAGGCATAGAAAAAGTGATAGAATAAAATTGAAGAGAGTGTGAGCAAGTTAGAGGGGCTGAGGGAGAAAGATAAAGAATTAAGGAGTGGGGTAATGTGAGAGATAAAGTTAGAGATAATGAGAAAGAGAGAGAGAGTAGAGGATACAAAACTTGAGGGAGAGTGAAGGAGGATAAAAGACAGACGGGGGGGGGGGGGTGGAGATTGTGTGAGTGTTAGTGCGG
Source organism: Papilionanthe hookeriana x Papilionanthe teres (assembly GCA_022702705.1). NCBI lineage: Eukaryota > Viridiplantae > Streptophyta > Magnoliopsida > Asparagales > Orchidaceae > Papilionanthe > Papilionanthe hookeriana x Papilionanthe teres. The sequence goes on along the minus strand of CM040430.1, from coordinate 36,581,086 downwards.
GTTAGATGGTGGGAGGCAAAGATGGATGTAGAGAGAAAGGAGAGATTAAGTGTGAGAAAGCGGGAAGAATAGAGTAAGGGACAAAGCGACAGGATAGAGAGAAATAGAAGAGAAAGAGTGAGAGAAGAGTGAGCAATGAAATAGAAAGAGAAAGCAAACAAACGAAATAGAAGAGAGAAAGGAAACAAATGAGGAAAAGAGAGTGAGAGAGACACAGGGAGAGAAGGAGAGTGAGGAAAGATAGAGAAAGAGAGAGTGAGCAAGAGGGAGAAAGGGAGGGAGGATAACAAAATGAGAGAGAATGATAAAAAGATGGAGAGAGAAGGAGAGTTAAGGAGGGAAAATGGAGAGAGCGTGAGAGAGATAGGAAGGGAGGGATGTGACAGAAATAAAGAAAGAGAGTGGTTGAATAGAAGAAGAGAAAGAGTGAGAAGAGTAATAGAGAAGGTCAGAAAGAATAGAGAGTGTTAGCGAGATGATGATAAAAATGGGAAAAAAAGAATAGAGAAGGATTAAGAGTGGAAGTGAAGTTGCAGAAAGAGATTGGGGGAGAGAGAGTAAGAGAAAGGGTGCAAGAAATAGCTATAGATGGAGGAAGAGAGAGAGAGAGAGTTTGTTAGGGTGAGAGTGAGGGAGAGGGAGAGGGAAAGAGAGAGAGTGCAAGAGAGAAAGAAAGATAAGTGAGTGAGGGAGTAAGAGTGAGAGTAAAATTGAAAAGAGTGAGGGAGCAAGTAAGGGAGAGAGAGATAGACAAAATGAGAAAAAATAGAGAAAGAATAGAGTGTAAGGTAAGTGAGGGAAAAGAGAGTGGTGAAATAAGGATGGAGGGATAGAGCGAGGGAGGGAGGGAAAGTAATAAACAATAAGAGAGAAAAGGGTGTGAGAAAGCGAAGAGATAGCGAATGAGAAGAAGTTAGAGATATAGAGTGATGGATATAAATAGATAAATAGTGAGTAAAGAGAGAAAACAGAGCAATAGAGCGAGAGAGAGAGAGAAACATAATAACGAGTGAGAGACATAGTGAGAAAGGGAGAGAGTGAGAAAGAGAGAGATAAAGGGCATGAATAAATAGAGAGGAAAGATAGCAAGAGAGGGCAAGAAAGCGAGAGAGAGAGAAACAAAATAGTGAGTGAGAAAGAGAGAGAAAGAGGGCAAGAGTAAGGGAGAAAGTGAGAAAGGGTAGATATTGGTAGAAAGCGAGAGATTGAAGAGATAGAGGAAGTGAGAGAGGAGAGAGAGCAAGAAAGATTTTAGAGTGAGAGAGGAAGTAAGAGAGGAAGTGAGAGAGAGGAAAAGACTGTGAGCAATATGGAGATGGGGAGTGAGATTAAAAAAATGAGCGAGAAAGAGAAAAAAAGGGAGATGGAGAGCGAGAGAGAGAAAAGTGAGATTGAGATAAACAGAGTGTGAGGGAGAGAAGGAGAGAGAAAGCATTAGGGAGAGAGGGATGGAGAAATGATGAGGGAGAGTGAGAGAGAAATAGAGAGAAGGAATGTTAAAGGAGAGAGAGAATGAGAGAGAGCGATGGAGAAAATAAAAGGGATGGAGGGAGATTGAGCAAGCGGGTGCAAGAGGAGAGAGAGAGAGAGAGAGAAATAAGGAGAAAGGGAGATGAAGAGGGAAGGAAGGATTGAAAGAAGGAGGGACAAAGGAGGAGATAGATATGTGTGAGAGGAAATAATACATAATGAGATAGAGATAAGGGGTAAGACTGAGATGTGAGAGAAAAAGAATTAAGAGTGAGGTAAGCAAGAGAAAGAGAGCAAATAAAGGAGCATGGAGGGATGGAGGGAAGGAGGGGAAGTAATAAATAAGAGAGAAGTGGGGGTGAGAAAGAGAAGGGATAGAGAATGAGAGGAAGGTAGAGAGATAGAGTGATGGATATAGAGAGATAAATAGTGATTAAAGAGAGAAAAAAGCACGAGAGTCAGATATAGAAATAAAATAGAGAGTTAGAGATATTGTGAGAAAGGGAGAGAGTGAGAAAGAAAGAGATAGAGGACAATAGAAAATAGAGATCAAAAGATAGCAAGAGAGAGCAAGAGAGTGAGAGAAAGTGAAATAGAATAGAGAGTGAGAGGTATAGTGAGACAAGAGGAGAGTGAGAAAGAGAGAGTGAGAAAGGGGGAGGTAGAGGGAGAGAGAGAGATTGAAGAGAGAGAGAGAGTGAGTGAAGGAGTAGGAGAGAACAAGAAAATTTTATGAGGGAGAGAGAGGAAGTGAGAGAGAAAAGGGTAGTAGGAACTATGGAGATATGGACTGAGATTAAGAGTATGAGTGAAAAAAAGAGAAGGAGGTAGAGATGGAGAGGGAGAGCGAGAGAGGGAGTGAGATTAAGATAGAGAGAGTGGGGGGAGAAAAGTGAGAGGGAGTGAGGGAAAGAGAAAGGGTATGGGAGAGTGCGAGAGAAATAGAGAGAAGAGAAAGAGATGAGTGAGCAAGAGAGAAGGAATGCGAGAGTGCGACAGAGAAAGAAAGAGGTAGGGAGGGAGACTTAGTGAGTGAGCACAAGAGGAGAGATAGAGGGCTAAGTTAAGGAAAAAGGGAGAAAGAGAGGGAAGGAGGGAGTAAAAGTGTGAGGGACAAAAAAGGAGGGATAGATGTGTGAGAGAAAGTAATAAATAATGAGATGGAGATATGGGGCGACAGTGAGATGTAAGAGCAACTCGGGAAGAGAGAGGGACAGAAAGAGAGCAAGAGAGAAGCGAGGGATTTAGGGAGAGAAAGTGTGAGTAAAGAGAGAGAAGAGAGGGCAATAGACGAATGAACAAGAGAGAGGACAGAGAAAGGGCAAGAGAGAGCAAGCAAACAATAAAGAGGGATGAAATAGAGAGTGAGAGAGTGAGCAAGAGATGGAGTGAACTAGAAATAGAGTGATTGAGGGAGGGAGTGATAGGGATTGGAGAGAGGTGGAGGGAGAAATGGAGGGAGAGTGAGGCAGAAATAGAGCGAGAAGAGAGACTCGCAAAAGATAAAGCAAAAGATAGGAGTGAGAGGAAGAGAGACAGAGAGAGAGGGAGATATAGAAGAAGATATGGAGAGAGATGGAGGGATAAAGGGAGACCGAGAGGAGATACAGGGAGAGGATAGTGAGTGGGTTAGAGGAAGAAACTAAGCGATGGTTGGTGAGAAAGAGTGAGTAAAGAGATAAGAGGAGTGATAGAAGAGAGAAAGAGAGAGTGTGTGAGAGAGAAAGAGAGGGGGAGAGCAAAAGGGAATGAAAAAGGGACTAGTCTTAAATAGAGAAAAGAACAAGAGAGGGAGAGATGGAGAAAGAGAGAGGAGGGAGGGAGTGAGAGAATGAAGAGTGGGAGTGAGTGAGCAAGTGAGAGTGAGTGAGAAGAGAGAGTAAGGGAAGATATAAAGAGAGTGAATGAGAGTGAGGGATAGAGAATGAGATTTTGTGGGAGAGAGACCGAGAATGATCCAGAAAAGTTTGAGAGGGGAGTAATAGTGTACTTGGGAGAGCGAAAGAGAGACTAGGAGAGGGAGAGAGAGGGACAGAGGGAATGAACCAAGAGAAAGGGGTGACAGGGAGAGAAAGATTAAGTGGAGGGAGAAGAGAGAGAAACAAAAGTGAGAATGGGTGAGTGAGGGTGAATATAGAGCGAGAAGATAGAGGGTAAGAGGCTGTAAAAGTGAGAGTGATACTGAAATAGAGAAAGAGGGAGCTAGAAAGGGAGAGAGTGTAATAGAAAAATAGAAAGAAGAGAGTGTGAGGGAATAGAGAGCGTGAGAGAGGGAGGGAAAGAGCAAGTGAGAGAAGGATCAAGAATAGAAAGATAATTATAGTGGTAGAGAGAGGGATTAAGGGAGTGAAAGAGCGAGGGAGAGCGAGAGAGAGGTAGTCAGGGATAATGCGAGGGTCAAAAGTGAGAGATATAAGAGATAGGAGAGAGAAAGAGAGAGTTAAAGAGAGGTAGAATAGAGAGTGAGAGAGAGATGAAGGTAGTTAGGGAGAATAAGAGATAAGAGGAAGTGAGAGGGTTTAATGAGAGAGTAGGAAATAGAAAGTGAGAGACTGAAAGGGATAGAGTGAGAAGAGAGGTTGTAGGAAGATCAAGTAAAAGTAAGTAAATGGGGGCGAGAGGGAGAGAGAAGAGAGTGCGAAAAAGAGAGCGAGGGAGAGAGTGAAGAGAGAAAAGATGTAGTGAGAGAGAGAGAAGAGAGAGAGGGGAGAGTAGCAATAAAAATAAGGTAACAAGAGAGAATGAGATGGAGAGCAAAAGATGGAGGCTAAAGAGGGTAAAAGGTGGTGAGATTGAGAGTGAGAGTGTGTGAGATGAGAGAGAAGAATGAGCTAAATAAGGCAGGCCTGAAAGGACACAAATGAGGGAGTGAGAATGATATAGGGAGAGGTGAGAGCGATAAAGAGAGCAATAGTGAGAGCTTGGAAGTGATTTACACAGAAATAAGAAAAGTGAGTGAGGAAGAGAAGATATAAAAAAGGGAATTAGAGAAGGGTTCAAGTGAGAGAAAAGATATCAGGAGGGTGAGAAGGGAGAGAGAGTTTGAGTGACGGACGGAAAAAGAGAACAGATAGATTGGGAGTAAGAGAATGAAGGAGAGAGTGAGGGATGGATCATGAGCGATATATAAAGAGGGAGAGTGAGAACAAGAGTATATAGAAAAGAGAATGAGAGATATAGTAGACAAGAGAGGGGGGTGAGAGGGGGAGAGAGAGAGAGAGAGAGAGGTGTGAGAGAATGTGAGAATGAATGAGAGAGATGAGAGAAGGATTGAGAGAGATAATAATTGGAGATTGTGTGAGGGATAGGGTAATAAAAGATTGAGCAAGAGAGAGATTGTGTGTTTGTGTGAGGAAGAGAGAGAGAAACATAAGAGAAAGAGTTAGAGAAGTGTCAGCTATAAGAAAAAAGGGTGAATAAACAATCAGAAAGAAAGAGAGAGGAAGAGAGCAAAGTAGAAAGTGAGAGTGTGAGAGATATAGGGAGAATAGAGTGAAAGAAGGAGAATGAGGGAAAATAGAGTGAATGAGAGAGGTGGGAGAATAAGAGAGTGAGAGAGTGAATGAGAGAGAGATGGAGAGAGAGAGAACCAAGGATGCAAAGTGGGGGAGAGAGGGAGAGAAGTGATCTCCATTGTCTCTTCACTCTCTCCCATCTTTACTTCCTCCCTCCCTCCCTCCCTCTCCTTCCCCATATCTCTCTGTCTCGCTCTCTGCATCCCTCTCTCTCTCTCTCTCTCTCTCTTTCACTCTCGCCTTCCTTCTATTCACCCTATCTCTTTACCTCTATCTCACTTTCAGTTACTCAATCTTCCCTCAGTCTCTCTTCTCTCTCTATTTCCTTTTCACTTTCTCTCTACTACTCTCTCTTTAATCCATCTCACTCCATCCCTCTATCTCTCTTTTTCACTAACTCATTCTTCTCTTTCTCTCACACTCTCATCTCCCTCTCACTCTCTCTTCTATCTATCTCTTTTGACACATTTTATCCCTCACTACTTCTCTTTCACTCTCCCTCCCTCTTTGACATCCAACATCCTTCCCTTTCTTCACTCTCCTTATCTCTCTGTCTTCCTTGCTTTCTCACTCGCTCACTCTCTCCCTCTCCCATACTCTCTCTTCCCTCACTCGTTTTTTATTTCTCTTTAACACTTTCTCGCTTTCTCTCTATTCCATTTCACTATCACTCTTACTCCCTCCTCCCACTCTCTTTCTCACTCCATGTACACTCTTTCATTTACTCTCTATTCTCGTCATTCAATCATTATCACCCTCTCTCCCCCTCTCCATTGCATCCTTGCCTCCCTTCCTCTCTCGTTCGCTCTCTCTTACATGCACTCTCTCTCTCTCTCTCCCTTTCACTCCCTATTCATACCCACTCTTTCAATCTCATGTTCTACCCCCGCTCTTCCACTCGCTCCCACTCTTTCTTAATATTCCCTCACACTCTCTTCTTCCATACTCCCTATACCTCTCTCACTTCCACACTGTTCAATCCTAACACACACTCTCTCTTTTCTCCCTCTCTCACTCTTTTCTCTATATTCTTATCCCTTTTATTTCTCTATTGCTCTCTATCTATAACACGCAACACACTCTTATTCTCTCTTTTTATTACTTTAACTTATCTCTTTACCAACTTTTTCACTCCAACCAACCCTTACATTCTACCTCTTTCATTACTTCACTCTCTCTATCTCTCTCTCACCCTCTCTCTCTCAACATATCTCCCCCAACATCTTCCTTTCCCCATCTCTCGCTCATTATATGTTGCTCGATCTTGAGTCCCTCTTCTCTCTCACTCTTCTCACTTCTCTCTATTTTTCTATTTTCTTTCACTTCAATTTATTTCTCACTCTTATGTTCTCCCTACCCTCTCTCTTTCTCTCTCGTGCTTTCTTTCTCCCTTGCTCCCTTACCTGTCTCACCAATTTCATTGTCACTCTTCATCCCTTCCCCTCTCTCCCTTTCTCTCAAAAGCATACATCCTTACGCTTTCCCTATCTTAATCTCTTAAGATCTCTTTCTCGATCTCTCTCGCTCTTTTTTCTCCCACTCTCCATTTCTTTCTCACTATCTTATTTTCTCTCAATCTCATTCAATCTCATGCTCCCTCACATCTTATAATCTCTCCCTTTTTTCCTTCTCACAACTCATGCTCTCTCTCTCACTCTTTATTATCTCTTTTTCTCGGTCTTTTCCCTCTCTTTTGTTGCCTTTTATTCTCTTTGTGTCCCACTCTATCCCTCAATCTCTCTCGCTCATTATCTCTCCCTACTTCTCTCTTCGAATCCCAATCTCAACTCTCTATCTTTCTCTCTCCTCCTCTTCTCTCTCATTATTTATCACCTTCTCTCACACATACCTTCCTCTCTTCCCTTCCCTCTTTCACTCCCTCCCTCCCTCTCTCCTTCTCTCTCCATATATCTCACTCTCTTTACCTTACTCTTCTTCTCTCTCTCATCTCTCACTTTCTTTATATATCTTTCTCTCTAACTCCCACTCTCACTCACTTACTCTTTATTTTCTATCTCCCTCTCTCCCTCCCTCTCTCTCCATATCTCCCTCTATAACTCCCTCTCTTTACCTTTCACTCATTATCTTTTGCTCTTCTTCCCTGAGTCTCTTTTCTCTTTCTATTTCTACCTTACTCTCTCTCCCTCCCATTCACCCTTCAATCCCTATCTTCACTCCATCTCTTGTTCTCTCTCTCTCTCCTTCTCTATTTCATCTCTCTATTGTTTATTTTCTCTCTTTGGCCCCCTCTCCCTCTTGCTCTCTTTTACTAATGTGTCTCTTGCTCTCTTTTCTATCTTCCTCTCTTATCTCTCTTTGATCACTCTTACTCTCTGCCTTTTTCATTAATTCACTCTCTTTGTCTCCCTCTTACCCTCCCTCTCTCTGCATATCTCCACCTCTCACTTGCTATTTATTGCTCTATCTTCTTTGAGTCCCTCTTGTCTCTCACTCTCCCTCCCTCACACTTTCTCTACATCCCCTCTCACACCTTCCCTCCCTCTCTCTCTCCATCTAATTCACTCCCCCTCTTCATCTCTGTCACTCTCTTACCCTCAATTTGTCTTTATTTATCGCCTACTTGCTCTCTCTTGCTTTCTCTCTCCTTCTATCTCTTGCTATATCTTCAATTACTCTCTCTTCCCTTTCTTTACTTGCTATTTTTCCCTCCATCCCTCACCCTTTCTCTCGCTCTCCTTCCTTCCCTGTCTTTCTCAACTGGTCTCTATTCTCTCTCTCTCTCTCTCTCTCTCTCTCTCTCTCTCTCTCTCTCTCTCTCTCTCTCCCCTCATTCCCTTTTCTCACTCTATTCTCTCCCTTTACTCACTCTTTATCTCCCTCCCCTCATCTCCTTCTTTATCTTTCTATATCTTCCTATATCCATCTCTCGCACTCTCTCTCTCACCCTCTCTCACATTCCTCCTTCCCTCCTTATGTCTCTCTCTTTCTCTCTCTCCTCACTCTTCCACACACTCTCACTCTCTCTCATCCACTCTATCCCTCTAACTCAGCATTTCAATCTCTCTGCACTCTCTCTTCCACACACACTCTCACTCTCTCCCTTCCACTCTATCCATCTACCTCAGCATTTCAATCTCTCTCTCTCTCTCTCTCTCTCTCTCTCTCTCCATGTATCACTCACTCATTCTCTTGCTCTGCTTCCTTCTGTCCCTCTCACTAACCCTCTCTTTCTATATTTTTTTCTCAATATGTTTCTCTCTCTATTTGTCTTTACCAATTTCTCTCTCACTCTCCTTCCTTACTCTTGTTCTTATTCTAACCCTCTCTATCTAAATTTATCTATTATTCTCTCTCTACTTCTCACACCCTCTCTACCTCTCACACCCTCTCTTTAATTTCTTTCACTCCTCCCTCTCTATTGTTCACTCTTTAATCCTTTTCTTTCTTGCTCTCGCTTCTATTACTCTCTTCTCCATTACACTCACTCACACACACATACACACACTCTCTCTCGCTCTCTCGCTCTCTCGCTCTCTCAATCCCATCATCATCTTGATATTACTCTCACTCTTAATCCATCCCCCTCCTTTCTTTTTCTTTGTTCCTTCTCTCTCTCCATATCCACCACTCTCTCTTCCTCTCCCTCTCAATTTCTTCCTTTCATCTTTGTCTCTCTGTCTCTCATCTCTTCTTCACACACTCTCTTCCTCCCTCCCTCACTCTCTCTCTCCTTAATTATTCTTGCTCTCTCTCAAGATCTCTCTCTCTTACTCGTTCTCTAGATCTCCTTCCCTCTCTCCCTCTGACTCACCTTGCCTTACTCTTTTTCTCTCACTCCCTTTTCCCTCTATTTATATCTAGCTATCTCTCTCTTTGCCTCAATCGCTCACTCATAAATTTCTCTCTCCCTCGGTTTATCTCTCTCTCGCTCTATTGTTTTTATCATACACTTGCTCTTCTCAATTATGATCTCTCCTCAGTCACTCTGTCTTCTCTCTTTCTTTATCCCTATCACACACACACACTCTTTCTCTCCAAGTTTTACCTCTCTCAATCCCCCTCTCTTCTTTCTCTAATTTTTGCACCCATTCTCCCTCTTTCTCTCTCCCTTCCTCCTTCCCTCTTTAACTCTTTCCCTCCCTTTGTCTCAACCCTCTCTGCCACTCTCTTTTCCCTACTCTTCCTCCCTTTGTCTCAACTCTTTCTCCTTTTATCCCTATATATCTATCTTACCACCTCGGTCACTATCTCTCTAATTCTCTAGCTTTCTATCTCTCTTCTTTATCTCCCTCCGTTCCTTCCTCACAAGAAATAAGAGAAAGAGTTAAGAAATGTGAGCAATAAAAAAGAAAGAAAGAGAGAAAAAATAATGAGATAGAAAAGAGAGAGGAAGGGAGCAAAGTAGGAAGTGAGAGTGAGAGAGATATAGGTGGAGAAGGAGAATGAGGGAGAAAGGGAGAGAAGGTGGGAGAATAAGAGATTGAGAGAGAGATCAAGAGAGGGAGAACCAGGAAGGGAAAGTGAGAGAGAGCATGAGAGAGAGGGAGAGAGAGTGATCTCCCATTGTCTCTTTCACTCTCTTCTCTCCCTGCATCCCTTCCTTATTTCCTCCCTCCCTCCCTCTCTGTCTCCCTCTCTTTCTCTCTCGCCTTTCTTCTATTTTCTCTCACTCACTCCCTCATTCTCTCTTCTCTCTTTATTTCCTTTTCACTTTCTCTCTACTACTCTCTCTTTAATCAATTTCATTCCCTCCCTCTATCTCTCCCACTCACTCACTCCATCATTCTCTTTCTCTCTGACTCTCCATTCCATCTCTCTTTATCTCTCTCTATCTTTCTCTCACTCTCTCTTCTATCTCTCTCTCTCTCTTGATACAATTTATCCATCACTACCTCTCTTTCACTCTCCCTCCCTCTTTCACTCGCTACATCTTTCCCTTTATCCAAGTCTCACTCACTCACTCTCTCCCTCTCGAATGCTCTCTCTTCCCTCACTCTTTCTTTATTTCTATATAAAACTTTCTCACTTCTGTCTCTTCCATTTCACTATCACTCTTACCCTCTCCTCCCACTCTCTTTCTCACTCCATGTTCACTCTCTCTCATTTACTCTATATTCTCAGCTTTCAATCTTTATCACCCTCTCTTCCCCTCTCCATTGCTTCCTCCCTTCCTTCCTCACTCGCATGCTCTCTCTTACACACACCCTGATCTCACTCACTTCCTCTTCATCCCCTCTTATTCAATCTCATATTCTACCCCCGCTCTCCCTCTCGCTTACTCTGTTTCAATATATTCCCTCACACTCCCTACAGCTCTCTCGCTTCCACTCTCTTTAATCTCTAACACCCCTCTCTCTCTCTATTTCTCCCTCTCTCCCTCTCTCACTCTTTTCTTTATGTTTTAACACTTTTATTTCTCTATTGCTCTCCCTCTATCACACACACACACTCTTGCTCTGTTTTTATCACTCTCCCTTATCTCTTTTCCCAAATTTTCACTCCAAACAACCCTCACTCTTTGCCTCTTTCATTACTTCACCCTCTTTATCTCCCTTTCCCACCCTCCCTCTGTCTACATATCTCGGTCTACATCTTCCTTTCTCCACTTCTCACTCATTATATGTTGCTCGATCTTCTTTGAGTCCCTCTTCTCTTTCAGTCTCCCTCCCTCTTTCTCTTCGATCTATTTTTCTCTTCTCTTTCTCTTCAATTTTGCTCTCACTCTTACATTCCCCTTCCCTCTCTCTTTCTCTCTCGTGCTTTCTATCTCCCTCTTTGCCTACCTCACTCTCCTAAATTTCATTGTCACTCTTCATCCCTTCCCCACTTTGCCTTTCTCTCAAACCCATATATTCTCACATTTTATCTATCTCAATCTCTAAAGCACTTTTTCTTAATCTCTCTCGCTCTCTTTTCCCCTACTCTCCATTTCTTTCTCACTAATTTATTTTCTCCTCTCTCTCATTCAAACTCATGCTCCTATCTCTATCTCTTTCTCTATCTGCCAATTTATCTATCATTTCTCTCGCTCTCTCTTAATCTATCTTTCTCTATCTGCCAATTTATCACAACACCTCTCTCCTGCTCCCCATTCGCTCTTTTTCTTTCGTCTATCTTCTTTCTCCTTAGCACCCGTGCTTTCTCTTACACTATGTCTCTTTCTCGGTCGTTTGTTCTCTCTCATGTTGTCCTTATTCTAATTTTTTTCTCACTCTATTCCTCACATCTCATAATCTCTCCCTCTTTTTTCCTCACAACTCATGCTCTCTCTCTCACTCTGCATAATATATCTTTTTCTTGGTCTTTTTCTCTTTCTTTTGTTGCCTTTTATTCTCTCTTTCTCCCACTCTATCCCTCAATATCTCTTGCTCTTTCTCTCCCCATACTTGTCTCTTTTTGAATTCCAATCACAAATCTCTCTATCTTTCTCTCTATCTCTTCTCTCTTATTATTTCTCACCTTCTTTCACATCTCTTCCTCTCTTCCCTTCCCTCTTCCACTCTCTCCCTTCCTCCCTCCTTCTCTCTCCATATATCTCATTCTCTTTACATTACTCTTCTTCTCTTTCTCTCTCTCTCACTTTCTTTATATATCTTTCTCTCTCACTCCCACGCTCACACTCTTACTCTTTATTCTCTATGTCCCGCTCTCCCTCCCTTTCTCTCCATATCTCCCTCTATAACTCCCTCTCTCTACTTTTCACTCATTATCTCTTGCTCTATCTTCTCTGAGTCTCTCTTCTCTTTCTTATTCTACCTTACCCTCTCTCCCTCCCACTCACTCTTCAATCCCTCTCACTCCTTTCCTCGCTCTCTCTCTCTCTCTCCTTCTAATTCATCCCTCTCGTGATCTTTGTCACTCTCTCACCCTTAATATCATCTCTCTTTATCATTGCTTGCTCTCTCTTGCTCTCTCTCTCTCTCTGTCCATCTCTTTCTATATCTTCAATTGCTCTCTCTTCCCTCTCTTTAATCGCTCTTTTTTTCCCTCCATCCCTTAACCTCTCTCTCACTCTCCTTCCTTCCCTCTCTTTCTCAATTGGTCTCTCTTTTCTCTCTCTCTCTCTCTCTCTCTCTCTCGCTCTCTCCCTCCAATCATTCACTTTTTTCTCCACCTTTACTCACTCTTCATCGCACTCCACCCATGTCTTTCTTTATCTTCTATATCTTACTATCTCTCGCTCTCACTCTGTCACCCTCTCTCACTTCCTCTTTCCCTCCTTATGTCTCTCTTTCTCTCTCCCCCCTCTCTTTTTCACACACTCTCCCTCTGTCCCTTTCACTCTATCCCGTTACCTCTGCCTTTCAATCTCTCTCTCTTTCTCTCTCACACACACTCATTCTATTGCTCTCCTTCCCTCTGTCCCTCTCACTAACCCTCTCTTTCATTATTTTTCTCAATCTCTTTTCTCTCTCTATTTGTCTATAGCAATTTCTCTCTCAATCTTTTACTCTTCAATCTCTCTCACGCCTTCTCTCTATCTCTCTGTCACACTCTACCTCTCTCTAACTCACTCTCTATTCTCTCTCATCTTGCTCTTCTCTCTCTTTCTCTCTCTTCAGTCACTCTCTCTTCTCTTTTTGCTCAAGCCTTTTCTTCTCTATCCCTCAAACACACTATATCTCTCGCTCTCCAACTTTCCTCTTTTTCAATCCTTCTCTCTACTCTCTCTCATTATTTCTCACCTTCTCTCGCACTTCACTCTCTCTTTTCCTCTCTCTGTCCCTCTCTCTGTTACCCCTATCTCTCACTCTCGTTCCTTACTCTTGTTCTCATTCTATCCCTCTCCATCTAAATTTCTTTGTTCTTCTCTCTGTATACTTCTGTCACTCTCTCTACCTCTATCACTCCCTATCTTCAATCTCTCTCTCTTCCTCTCTCTATCCTTCACTCTTATTCCTTATCTTTTCTTGCTCTCACTTCTATAATACTCTTTTCCATTACAATCACTCACACACACACACCCTCTCTCACTCTCTCTCAATCTCACTCGTCATCATGATACCATTCTCACTCTTAATCCATCCCTCTCTTTTCTCTTCCTTTGTTCCTTCTCTCTCTCCTTATGTCTCTTTTATTGATTTCTCTTCTCTCTCTCTCCATATGTCCCCCACCCTCTCTCCCTCTGCCTCTCCCTCTCAATTCCCTCATTTCCTCTCTGTCTCTCTGTCTCTCATCTCTCTCTTTCACACACTCTCTCCCTCCCTCTCACTCTCTCCCTCTCCCACTCTATTCCATCCATTCCTATTTGTCTCTCTATCTCTCACCTCTCTCTTTAACACACTCCCTCCCTCTCTCCCTCTCACTCTGCCCTCTCTCTTTTAATCTTTCTTGCTCTCTCTCAAGATCTCTCTATCTTTCTCACTCGTTCTCTAGCTCTCCCTCCCTCTCTCCCTCTGGTTTACCTTGTCTTACTATTTTTCTTCACTCTCTTTTCCCTTTATTTCTATCTAACTATCTCTCTCTTTGTCTCAATCCCTCACTCTTAAATTTCTCTCTCCCTCGCTTTATCTCTCTCTTAGTCTCTATTTTCTTTTCTTACTTTGCTCTTCTCTCTTATGATCTCTCCTCATTCACTATCTCTTCTCTCTTTCTTTATCCCTATCTCTCACACACACATTCTCTCTCCAAGTTTTGCCTCTCTCAATCCCCCTCTCTTCTTTCTCTTATTACTTCACCCTTTATCTCTCTTTCACTCTCCCTTCCTCCTTCCCTCTTTAATTCTCTCCCTCCCTTTGTCTCAACCTTATCTCTCACTCTCTTTTACTTATTGTGCCTCCCTTTGTCTCAACCCTTTCTCCTTCTCTCCCTATATATCCATCTTACCACCTTGCTCAATATCTCTCTAATTCTCTAGTTGCCTATCTCTCTCTTCTTTGTTTGCCTCCCTTCCTCCCTCACACTCTCTCTCCCTTCCCACTCTCATAATATTTAATTTTCTCTTTTTTGCCTCTCTCATTCAAAGTTTTATACCCTCTTCTCTCTCACACACTTTTTTCCTCTTCCTCCTTTGATCTCTTCCATTCTCCCACTCTCCTTCTCTTTATCACTCTCTCTCTGCCCCTTTTTTCTCACTCCCTGATTCTTGCTCTCTCCAGTTCTCCCTTATGTAGCCGCCGATCTCTCTCCTTTTCCTCACACTATATCTCGAGCACTCACACACACTCATACACTCTCATTCTCTCTCTTTCAATCTCCCTTCCTCAAACCCTCTTATGCTCTTTTTTTAGATCTCTATCTTGCTCTCTCTTAAACTCCTACTCCTCTCGTACTCCTGCTCCTCTCGTAGTCATGCTCTCTCTCCATTGTTGCATCTTTTTCTATTCTCTTTATCCCCATCCCTTTTATTCTCTTTCCTTTGCTCTCTTTTTCTTGCACTCTATTCTCTTCTTCTATCTTATGATTCTTTTGCCCTTTTCATTGTTGCCCTATCTTCTCCCTTTCATCTCAATCTTTCTCTCCCTCTATGCCCCCATTTTCTTTCTCTCCCTCTCTATTACTTCCATCCCTACCACTGTCTCTTTCTCTCTCTTCTCTCCCACTCTCCGTCCATTACTTCCTCCATCCCTCTCTCTATCTCCCTCTCGCTCTCTCTTTCTTTCTCTCCTAGACTCTATCCTGCTCTCCCTCTCGCTCTCTTCTAATTCATACCCCCTCTCTTTTCCACTAATCTCATTCTCTACCCCCTTTCTCCCTCACTCTTACTTTCTCTCTATATCTTCCATCTCTCTCTTCTCTCACTCTTTCTTCAACTTTCACTCCCAAACTCTTCAATCTCTCACTGCCTCACTCTCTCTTTCTCACGCTCTCTCTCTTTTGTTCTTTTCTCTTTTTATACTTTATCACTATTTTTTCTTTAATTCTCTCTCTCTCTCTCTCTCATGCACACACACTCTTGCTCTCTTTTATCACTCGCTCTTATCACTTACTCTTTCTCTCCAACAATCTCACAATCTCTTCCTCCCTCCCTCTCTCCCGCCCTCTCTCCCTCATTCATTAATTTAGTCTTCCTCTCTATCATCCTTGACCTTCGTGCAATCTAAAAATCCCATCTATATCTTCCCCTCTCTACCCCTCACTCACTATCTTTTACTCTATCTTCCCTGAGTCTATCTTCTCTCTATATTTTTGTCTCACCCTCTCTCATTCTCTCCCTCCTGCTCACTCTTCAATCCCTATTTTCACTCCCTCTCTGCTCTCTCTATCTCTCTCTATTTAATCTCTTTCTATTGTTTTATTGCTCTCTTTCTCTCCTCTGTCTCTCTCTTGCACTTTCTTCTATCTCACACTCTTCTCTCTGTTTTCTTACCCTTTCTCTCCCTCAATCACTCACTCTCTATCTCACTATTCCTCCCTCACACTCTCTTTTAATTTCTCTCACATCTTGCTCTCTCCCCTCATATCAATCTTATTATTTTTTATTTACTCTCACGGAACTCACTTTCCTCTTTGATCCCTATCTTATTCTCTCTCGCTCTTGTTGCACTCACTCATTCACTCCCTTTCCCTCACTTTTGTTATCTCTATCTCTCTCTCATTCCCTCTCTCTTGCTCTCTCTTTTCTCACTTTCTATTTTCTCTATTTCTCTCACTCTTCCTCTCCAATTCACTTGCTCTCTCTCATCCTTTCTCTCTCATTCTCTCCCTTCCTCTTCCATCACTCCCACTCTCTCTATCTCAATCTCTTCCTCTCACTCCCTCTCTCCCTCTCTGTCTCCTTCCTTCCTTCTTCCATCTCACTCTATCTTTTTCAATCTCCCTCCTTTTCTCAATCTTGTTTGCTACCTTTGCTCTCTCCTCCTCTCTTGCTTTTTATCTCTCTTAAATCTTTCTCTCTTTCTCCCTCGCTCACTCCCTCACACTCTTCAATCTCTCTCTCTCTTTCTCTATCTCTAACTTCTCACTCTCTCCCTCTATCTCCCTCTTTCTCACTCTCTCCCTAACAATTACCCTCTTTCTCTATCCCTATCTTGCTCTCTCCCTTTATAACTATGTCTCACTCTCTTTATGTTTCTTTCTCTCTCTCTTTACTCACCTTTTATCTGTTTTTATCCATCACTATATCTTTTTCTCTTCCTCACTTTATCTCTCTCTCTTCTCTACACCCCTCCCCCTTCACTCTCATTATTTATTACTCTCTCCTTCCCTCCCTCCATCCATATTTTCTCTCTTTTTCTCTCTCTAGCTCCCTCTTCCTTACCCTCCCTTTCAAGAATCTCTATTCTTTCTCTCTTTCTCTCTCGCTTATTCACTCTCTCCCCTCCTCGCTTCCTCACTATTTAATTTCACTCTCACGCATACTCCCTCACACGCTTCTCTCTCTCTTACACTCTCTCCCTTTCTCTCTATCCTCTCCCTCTCTATCCCTAACTCCATTGATCACTCTCTCTCTTGTTCCTTTTCTCCTACTCTCTCTTCGCCCATTCCCTCTCTTTAGCTTACTCTCACTTATACTCCCTCTCTTTATCTTTTTCACACTTTATTCTCTTACGCACTTTCTATTGCAATCTCGCTCTCACTCTTTATTCTCACTCAACTTTTCCCTTACTAATCTCCCTCTTTCTCTTTCTCTGTCCCCCACTCTCATTCTCTATTTCTCTTGCTTCACTCCTTTCTCTCTCTCTTTCTCGGGCTCTCTCCCACTTTCCCTTCTTGGCTCTCTTTATCTCCATCGCTCTCTCTTATTCCCTCTTTCATTCTATTATTCTCCCTCCATCACTATCTCTTGCTCACTCTCTTTCTCTATCTTTCCTCACTCTCCTTATATCTCTCTCATACCCTCTTCCTACTTCGCTCCCATCCTCTATTTTTCTCACTATTTGTTCTCTTTCTTTCAATTTTATTCTTCACACTTTATAAATATTTCTCGAATGTTTCTCACTCACACACAATCTTTCTCTTAGCTGAATGTTTATCTCCCCCTATCCCTCACACATACTTTCTCTCTCTCACTCCAACGTTTATCTCTCTCAATCCATCTGAGGGTGAGAGGAAGAGCATTTGAGAGAGAGTGAGATAGTGTATGAGGTGTGAGATGGAAAGAGAAGAGTTAGAGAGGGCAAGATTGAGGGAATGAGAAAGATAGAGGAAGGGAGTGCGACCGTTAAAGAGAATAAGAGTTATAGAGTCAAAGAGATCCAAAGAGAAAAATAAAGTGAGAGAGATAAAATAATATAAGAGAGGGAAGGAGTGTGAGGAACAAGTGATAAAAAATATTATTAGGGTGGGAAAGGAGAGAGCGTGTGACGGAGGGAAAGAGAGAGAGAAAAGAGAGATAGAGAGTGAGAGAATGAAAGAAAAACTGGGGGAGGGGGCAATAAAGAAATATAGACAAAGAGGTATAGAGTGAGAACAAGAATAATTAAAGAAAATGAGAGAAATGGGTGAGAGAGAGAGGGAGGGAGAGAGGGACGGAGAAAGAGAGAGAAGAGAGAAGGATGAGAAGGATAAAAGTTAGAGAACGACAGATAGAGTGTGTATGAGGGATAAAGAAAAGAGATTAAGCAAATAGACAAGAGAGAGTGACCGAAGAGGGAGGAAGAGAGAGAAGAGCAAGAGAGTAAAAAAAGAAAGATAAAATAGAAAGTGAGAGAGAGAGAGAGAGAGGGGGAGAGAATGAGAAAGAGAGATAGAGAGAGGGAGTGAAGATTGAGAGAAAGAGATTGTGACAGACAAGTAGAGAAAGAAAAGAGATTGAGAAACAAACAGAGAAGAAGAGGATTAGTGAGAGGGACAAAGAGAAGGAGAGCATGAGAATGAGTGAGAGAGATCTAGAGAGAGAAATTTCGAGAGAGAGAGCGAGGGTGATGTAGAGGTAGAGTGAGTGTGAAAGAGAGAGGGGAGAGAGAGAAAGGGGTGACATAAGGTGGGAAGTAGGAAAGTGAGAGAGGGTGAGAGAGTGTTGAAAAATGAGAGACAAATAAAAGACAGATTAGGAGAGAGATAGAATAGAGAGTGAGAATGATAGAGGGACAAGATAAGAGTGAGAGTGATATAGTGATGAAGAGATGGATTGGGAGAGAAAGAGTGAGAGGGAAGAATAGGAAGAGAGAGAAAGTGTGGGTGTGCTTGAGTGTGAGAGTACTAGAAAAGAGAATAATAGAAGAGAGCACAAGAAATATATAGAATAATATTGAAAATATAGGGAGAGAAGAGATAAGAGAGGGATTGAGAGAGGGACAAGAGAGAAGAAGAAAAAAATTTTGAGGGAGACAAAGAAGAGAGAGATAAAGAGCTAGAGAATGAGAGAGATAGTGAGCGAGAGAACAAGAGAGGTATATATGGGGAGAGGGAGTGAAAACAAATGTAATAAAAGAGAAAAAAAATAGAACAAGTGAGGGTAGTGAGAGGGACAGAGGGAAGGAGAGCAAGAGATTGAGTGAGAGAGATCGAGAGAGAGAGTGTGTGAGAGACTGAGAGAGAGAGAGAGGGTGTTGCAGAGGTTGAGGGAGAGATAAAAGGGAGAGAGTGAGAGAGTGCATGAAGGAGAGAAAGTAGGAGACATATGGAGGGAAGAAGGAAGTGAGAGTGGGAGAGAGAGTTAGGGATATATGGATAGAAAGAGTAAATGGAATGAGATAGAAGAGAGACAAATAAAAGATAGATTAGGTGAGACAGAATAGAGAAACATAATGATAGAGGGACAGGTTAAGAGTAACATTGATATAGTGATGAAAAGAGGGACTTGGAGAGAAAGAGTGAGAGAGGGAACAAAAGGAAGAAAGAGAAACTGTGTGTGTGAGTGAGAGTAATGAAAAAGAGAATAATATAAAAGAGAGGGAGGGAGTGAGAGAGATTGAAGAGAGAGGGAACGAGAGGGGGAGATAATAAGAGAATGAGTGTAAAAGAGGGAAGGAGAGATAGGCGAGCAAGTGTGAGAGAGAAATGGAGTGGATGAGAGGGAGAGATAGGGAGGAAGGGAGGGAGGGTGAGTGATTAAAATGGAAGAGGGAGTGAAAGAGGGAGGGAGTGTGTGCGGCGGATAGTGGAGCACACAGAGTAAGAAGAAATAGGGAATAGGTAGTAATAAAAGGGATAATAAGGGCGAGCAAGAGAGAGTGAGAAAGAGAGGGAGGAAGAAAGAGAGAGCAATAGAGAAATTGAGAGAGAAGAGAGGCATCGAAAGAGAGAACAAGACGTAAGGGAAGAGCAAGAGAGAAATCTAGGGAAGGAATATAGTAGAGAAAGAGAGAGTGCATGTGTGTGAGAGAGAGGGAGAGAAGGTTGTGTGAGAGATAGTGGGAGGGGGAGAGTGAGAGCGAGAGAGGGAGAGCCATATAGAGTGGGGGGGATATAACGAAAGAAAAAGTAAGAGGAGAGGAGATTAGAGTAACATAAGAGAGTAAGAGAGAGAGGGAGACAGAGAATTGAGTGTGAGAAAGAGAAAGGGAGTAAAAGTGAGATTTAAATTGAATAAAGGGTCAGAGGGACCATGAAATAGAGAAAAATAGATAGAAAAATGAGGGTAAGGAAAGGAAGATCAAGAAAGAGGGAAGATGATAAGAGAATGAGTGCGAGGAGAGAGAGAGGAGTCAAAGTTAGAGAGAGAATGAGTGAGAGTGAGCAGAGTGACAAAACGAGGAAGAGAGAGGCATAGAAAAAGTGAGAATAAAATTGAAGAGAATGTGAGCAAGTTAGAAGGGTTGAGGGAGAAAGATAGAGAATTAAGGAGTGGGGTAATGTGAGAGACAAAGTTAGAGATAATGAGAAAGAGAGAGAGAGAGAAGAGGATACAAAACTTGAGGGAGAGTGCAGGAGGATAAAAGACAGACGAAGGAAAGGACAGAGATTGTGTGAGTGTTAGTGCGAGTTAGATAGTGGGTGGGAGGGAAAGATGAATGTAGAGAGAAAAGAGAGATTAAGTGTGAGAAAGCGGGAAGAAGAGAGTAAGGGACAAAGCGAGAGGATAGAGAGAAATAGAAGAGAAAGAGTGAGAGAAGAGTGAGCAATGAAATAAAAAAGAGAAAGCAAACAAACGATAAAGAAGAGAGAAAGGAAACAAATGAGGAAGAGAGAGTGAGAGAGACACAGGGAGAGAATGAGAGTGAGGCAAGATAGAGAAAGAGAGAGTGAGCAAGAGGGAGAAAGGGAGGGAGGATAACAGAATGAGAGAGAATGATAACAAGATGGAGAGAGAGGGAGAGTTAAGGAGGGAAAATGGAGAGAGCGTGAGAGAGATAGGAAGGGAGGGATGTGAGAGAAATAAAGAAAGAATGTGGCTGAATAGAGGAAGAGAAAGAGTGAGAAGAGTAATAGAGAAGGTCAAAGAGAATAGAGAGTGTGAGTGAGATGATGATAGAAATAGGAAAAAAAAGGAATAGAGAAGGATTAAGACTGGAAGTGAAGCTGCAGAAAGAGATTGGGGGAGAGAGAGTAAGAGAAAGGGTGCAAGACATAACTATAGATGGAGGAAGAGAGAAAGAGATTTTGTTAAGGTAAGAGTAAGAGAGAGGGAGAGGGAAAGAGAGAGAGCGTGCAAGAGAGAAAGAGAGAGAAGAGAGTGAGGGAGTAAGAGTGAGAGTAAAATTGAAGAGAGTGAGGGAGCAAGTAAGGGAGAGAGAGATAGACAAAATGAGAAAGAATATAGTGTGAGGTAAGTGAGGGAAAAGAGAGTGGTGAAGTAAGGATAGAGGGAAAGAGCCAGGGAGGGAGGGAAAGTTATAAACAATAAGAGAGAAAAGAGGGTGAGAAAGAGAAGAGATAGCGAATGAGAGGAAGTTAGAGAGATAGAGTGATGGATATAGCTAGATAAAGAGTGAATAAAGAGAGAAAACAAAGCAATAGAGCAAGAGAGAGAGAAACAGAATAATGAGTAAGAGACATAGTGAGAAAGAGAGAGAGTGAGAGAGAGATAAAGGGCATGAGTAAATAGAGAGGAAAGATAGCAAGAGAGAGCAAGAAAGAGAGAGAGTGAGAGAGAAGCAAAATAGAGAGTGAGAAAGAGAGAAAGAGGGCGAGAGAAAGAGGGCGAGAGTAAGGGAGAGAGTGAGAAAGGAGAGATATTGGTAGAAAGCGAGAGATTGAAGAAATAGAGGGAGTGAGAGAGGAGAGAGAGCAAGAAAGATTTTAGAGTGAGAGAGGAAGTAAGAGAGGAAGTGAGAGAGAGGAAAAGACAGTGAGCAATAAGGAGATGGGGATTGAGATTAAGAGAATGAGCGAGAAAGAGAAAAGAAGGGAGATGGAGAGGGAGAGATAGAAAAGTGAGATTGAGATAAACAGAGTGGGAGGGAGAAAAGGAGAGAGAAAGCATTAGGGAGAGAGTGATGGAGAAAGGATGAGGGAGAGTGAGAGAGAAATAGAGAGAAGGAATGTGAAAGGAGAGAGGGAATGGAGAGAGAGCGATGGAGAAAATAAAAGGGATGGAAGGAGATTGAGCAATCGGGTGCAAGAGGAGAGAGAGTGGAGAGAAACAAGGAGAAAGGGAGATGGAGAGGGAAGAAAGAGGGAGGGACAAAGGAGGAGAGAGATGTGTGAGTGGAAATAATACATAATGAGATGGAGATAAGGGGTAAGAGTGAGATGTGAGAGAAAAAGAATAAAGATTGAGGTAAGCAAGAGAAAGAGAGTGAATCAAGGAGCATAGTGTGATGGATATAGAGAGGGAGGGGAAGTGATAAATAGTAAGAGAGAAGTTGGGGTTAGAAAGAGAAGGGATAGACAATGAGAGGAAGGTAGAGAGATAGAGTGATGGATATAGAGAGATAAAGAGTGATTAAAGAGAAAAAAGCAAGAGTCAGATATAGAATTAGAATAGAGAGTTAGAGACATTGTGAGAAAGGGAGAGAGTGAGAAAGAAAGAGATAGAGGACAACAGAAAATAGAGATAAAGAGTAGAGAGTGAGAGGCATAATAAGACAGGAAGAGATTGAGAAAGAGAGAGTGAGAAATGGGGAGGTAGAGGGAGGAGAGAAAAATAAAGATTTATAAGGGAGACAGAGGAAGTGAGAGAAAAAGATAGTGGGAACTATGGAGATATGGAGTGAGATTAAGAGTATGAGTGAGAAAGAGAGAATGAGGTAGAGATGGAGAGGGAGAGCGAGAGAGGGAGTGAGATTAAGATAGAGAGAGTGGTGGAGAAAAGTGAGAGGGAGAGAGGGAAAGAGAAAGGGTATGGGAGAGTGCGAGAGAAATAGAGAGAAGAGAAAGTGAGAGATGAGTGGGCAAGAGAGAAGGAATGAGAGAGCGCGACGGAGAAAGAAAGAGGTAGGGAGGTAGACTTAGTAAGTGAGCACATAAGGAGAGAGAGAGGGCTAAGTTAAGGAGAAAAAGGAGAAAGAGAGGGAAGGAGGGAGTAAAAGTGTGAGGGACAAAAAGGAGAGATAGATGTGTGAGAGAAAGTAATAAATAATGAGATGGAGATATGGGGTGAGAGTGAGATGTAAGAGCAACTCAGGAAAAGAGAGGGACGAAAAGAGACCAAAATAGAAGTGAGGGATTGAGGGAGAGAAAGTGTGAGTAAAGAGAGAGAAGAGAGGGTTATAGACGAATGAACAAGAGAGAGGATCCACCTCTCTCTCCAATCCCTATCACTCCCTCCCTCTATCACTCTATTTTTAGTTCACTCCATCTCTTGCTCACTCTCTCACTCTCTATTTCATCTCTCTTTATTGTTTGCTTGCTCTCTCTTGCCCTTTCTCTGTCCTCTCTCTTGTTCACCCTATCTCTTTACCTGTCACTCACTATGAGTTACTCAATCTTCCATCAGTCTCTCTTCTCTCTATATTTCCTTTTCACTTTCTCTCTACTACTCTCTTTAATCCATCTCACTCCCTCCCTCTATCTCTCTTTTTCACTCACTCATCCTTCTCTTTCTCTCACACTCTGCATTCGATCTCTCTTTATCTCTCTCTATCTCCCTCTCACTCTCTCTCTATCTCTCTCTTTTGACACATTTTATCCCTCACTACCTCTCTTTCACTCTCCCTCCCTCTTTGACACCCTACATCCTTCCCTTTCATTGCTATCCTTATCTCTCTGTCTTCCTTCCTTTCTCACTCGCTCACTCTCTCCCTCTCTCATGCTCTCTCTTCCCTCACTCTTTCTTTATTTCTTTTTAACACTTTCTCGCTTTCTCCCTATTCCATTTCACTGTCACTCTTACTCCCTCCTCCCACTCTCTTTCTCACTCCATGTTCACTCTCTCATTTAATCTTTGTTCTCGCATTCAATCATTATCACCCTCTCTCCCCCTCTCCATTGCATCCTTGCCTCCCTTCCTCACTCGCTCTCTCTTACACGCACACTCTCTCCCTCTCACTCACTTCCTCTTCATACCCTCTCTTTCAATCTCATGTTCTACCCCGGTCTTCCACTCGCTCCCTTTCTTTCTAAATCTTCCCTCAGACTCTCTTCTTTCATACTCCCTACACCACCCTCGCATCCACTCTCTTCAATCCTAACACACACACTCTCTCTATTTCTTACTCTCTTCCTCTCTCACTCTTTTCTCTATGTTTTTATCACTTTTATTTCTCTATTGCTCTCCATCTATCACACGCAACACACTCTTACTCTCTTTTTTATCACTTTGCCTTATCTCTTTACCAACTTTTTCACTCCAACTAACCCTTACATTCTCCCTCTTTCATTACTTCACTCTCTCTATCTCCCTCTGACCCTCTCTCTCTCAACATATCTCCCTCAACATCCTCCTTTCTCCATCTGTCACTCATTATATGTTGCTCGATCTTGAGTCCCTCTTCTCTCTCACTCTTCTCTCTTCTCTCTATTTTTCTCTTCTCTTTCTCTTCATATTTGTTCTCACTCTTATGTTCTCCCTACCCTCTTTTTCTCTCTTGTGCTTTCAAGTCAAAAATAGAGAAAAAAACGAGAGAGGGAGAGTGAGAAAGAGAGAGGAGGGATGGAGTGAGAGAATGAAGAGTGGGAGTGAGAGAGCAAGTGGGAGTGAGTGAGAAGAGAGTAAGGGAAGATATAAAGAGAGTGAACGAGAGTGAGAGATAGAGAATGAGATTTTGTGGGAGAGAGAGCGATAATGAATCGGAAGAGTTTGAGAGGGGGAGTGATAGTGTACTTGAGAGAGTGAAAGAGAGACTAGGAGAGGGAGAGAGAGGGACAGAGGGAATGAAGCAAGAGAAAGGGGGTGAGAGGGAGAGAAAGATTAAGAGGAGAGAGAGAAGAGAGAGAAACAAAAGTGATAATGGGGTGAGAGAGAGTGAATAAGGACCGAGAAAGAGAGAGGGTGAGAGGTTGTAAGAGTGAGAGTCATACTGAAAAGAGAGAAAGAGGGAGCTAGAAAGGGGGAGAGTGTAATAGAGAATTAGAAAGAAGAGAGTGTGAGGGAATAGAGAGAGCGTGAGAGAGGAAGGGAGAGAACGAGTAAGAGAATGAGCAAGAATGAGAGAGGGATTAATGGAGTGAAAGAGGGAGGTAGAGTGAGAGAGAGGTAGAGAGGGATAATGGGAGGGTCAAAAGTGAGAGATAAAAGAGATAGGGGAGGGAGAGAGAGAGAGATAAGGCGAGGTAGAATAGAGAGAGAGAGAGATGGAGGTAGTGAGGGATAATAAGAGATAGGAGAAGGCGAGAGGGTTTAGTGAGAGAGTAGGAAACAAAAAGTGAGAGACCGAAAGCGAGAGAGTGAGAAGAGAGGCTATAGAAAGATCCAATAAAAGTAAGTAAATGGGGGCGAGTGGGAGAGAGACGAGAGTGAGAAAAAGAGAGAGAAAGGGAGAGAGAATAATAAAGAATAGGATAGAGAGTGAAGGGAGAAAGATGGAGTGTGAGAGAGAGAGAGAGAGAGAGGAGAGAGTAGAAAGAAAAATATGGTAGCAAGAGAGAGTGAGTTATAGAGCAAAAAATGGAACTAAAGAGGGTGAGAGGGTGTGAGATTTAGAGTGAGAGTGTGTGTGAGATGGAGATAGAAGAATGAGCTACATAATGCAGACCTGAAAGGGCACAAATGCGGGAGTGAGAATGATAGAGGGAGAGAGCGATGAAGAGAGCAATAGTGAGAGCGTGGAAGTAATCTACAGAGAAATAGGAAAAGAGAGTGAGGGAGAGAAGATGATATAAAAGAGGGAGGTTCAAGTGAGAAAAAAACATATTAGGAGGGTGAGAAGGGAGAGAGAGTGTGAGTGAGGGATGGAAAAAGAGAAGAGGTCGATAGGGACTGAGAGAATGAAGGAGAGAGTGAGGGATGGATCAAGAGCGATTTATAGAGAGGGAGATAGTGAGAACAAGAGTATGGAAAATAGAATGAGAGATAGAGGAGACAGAGGGGATTGAGAGGGAGAGAAAAATAGAGAGAGAGGTGTGGGAGAATGTGAGAATGAATGAGAGAGATGAGAGAGGAATTAAGAGATAATATGAGGCCAGAGAGAGTATGTGTGAGGGATATGGGAATAAAAGATTGATCAAAGAGAGAGAATATGTGTTTGTGTGAGGAAGAGAGAGAGAAGCATAAGAGAAAGAGTTAGAGAAGTGTCAGCATTAAGAAAGAAAGAAAGGGAGAATAAACAATCAGAAAGAAAGAGAGAGGAAGGCAGCGAAGTAGGAAATGCGAGTGAGAGAGATATAGGAAGAGAAGTAGGAGGGAAGATAGAGTGAGAAAGAGAGAGGTGAGAGAATAAGAATGAGAGAGTGAATGAGAGAGAGATGGAGAGAAAGAGGGAGAACCAGGGAGGCAAAGTGGGAGAGATCATGCGAGAGAGAGAGAACTGATCTCCCATTGTCTCTTTCACTCTCTTCTCTCCCTCTCTCCCTTAATTGCTTCCTCCTTCCCTCCCTCTCCTTCCCCACATATCATTGTCTTTTTCTCTCTCTTGCTCTCTTTTTCTCTCTCTTGCTCTCTCGCCTTTCTTCTATTCACCCTTTATCTTTACCTCTCACTCACTCTCTGTTCCTCAATCTTCCCTCAGTTTCTCTTTTTTCTTTATTTTGCTTTTCACTTTCTCTCTACTACTCACTTTAATCCATCTCACTCCATCCCTCTATCTCTCTTTCTCACTCACTCATCCTTCTCTTTCTCTCACACTCTCCATTTGATCTCTCTTTATCTCTCTATCTCCCTCTCACTCTCTCTTCTATCTCTCTCTTTTGACACTTTTTATTCCTCACTTCATCTCTTTCACTCTCCCTCCCTCTTTGACACCCAACATCCTTCCCTTTCTTTACTCTCCTTATCTCTCTATCTTTCTCCCTTTCTCACTCACTCACTCCCTTCCTCTCTCATGCTCTCTTCCCTCACTCTTTCTTTATTTCTCTTTAACACATCCTCGCTTTCTCTCTATTCCATTTCACTGTCACTCATACTCCCTCCTCCCACTCTCTTTCTCACTCCAGTTCACTCTCTCGCATTTACTCTCGATTCAATCTTTATCATCCTCTCACCCCCTCTCCATTACATCCTTGCCTCCCTTATTCTCTCTCTCGCTCTCTCTTTAACACTTCTTCTTCATGCCCTCTCTTTCAATCTCATGTTCTACCCCGGTTCTTCCTTTTGCTTACTCTCTTTCTATATCTTCCCTCGCACTCTCTTCTTTCATACTCCCTACACCTCTCTCGCTTCCTCTCTCTTCAATCTCTAACACACTCTCTATTTCTCACTCTCTCCCTTTCTCACTCTTTTCTCTATGTTTTTATCACTTTTATTTCTCTATTGTTCTCCCTCTATCACACACAACACACTCTTATACTCTTTTTATCTCTTTACCCACTTTTTCACTCCAACCAACCCTCAGATTCTCCCTCTTTCATTACTTCACTCTCTCTATCTCCCTCTCACTCTCTCTCTCTCTCAACGTATCTCCCTCAACATTCCTTTCTCCATCTCTCACTTATTATATGTTGCTCGATCTTGAGTCCCTCTTCTCTCTCACTCTTCTTTCTTCTCTTCTTCTCTTCAAATCGCACTTACTCATACGTTCTCCCTGCCCTCTCTCTTTCTCTCTCTTGCTTTCTTTCTCCCTTGCTCCCTACCTCTCTCTCCACTTTCATTGTCACTCTTCATCCCTCCCCCTCTCTCCCTTTCTCTCAAATGCATACATTCTTATGCTTTCCCTATTTAAATCTCTTAAGCTCTCTTTCTCGATCTCTCTTGCTCTCTTTTGCTTCACTCTCCATTTCTTTCTCACTATCTTATTTTCTCTCTATCTCATTCATTCTCATGCTCCTATCTTTATCTCTTTATCTATTTACCAATTTATATATCTATTCTCTTGTTCTCTTTCAATCTAACCCTTCATTACTATCACTTTCTCACAACACCTCTCTCGTGCACCGCTGTCGTTCTTTTTCTTTTATTTTATCATATTTCTCTTTAGCACTCATGCTCTCTCTCACACACAGTATTATATCTCTTTTTCTCTGTATTTTGCTCTCTCCTATATTGCCTTTTATTCTCCCTCATTCACTCACTCTATCGCTAACGTCTCATAATCTCTCCCTCTTTTCCTTCTCACAACTCATTCTCTCACTCTTTATTATATCTCTTTTTCTCGGTCTTTTTCTCTCTTTTGTTGCTTTTTATTCTCTCTTTCTCCCACTTTATCCCTCAATCTCTCTCGCTCTTTCTCTCTCCCTACTTCTCTCTTCGAATCCCAATCTCAACTCTCTCTATCTTTGTCTCTACCTCTTCTCTCTCATTATTTCTCACCTTCTCTCACACATACTTTCCTCTCTTTTGGTCCCCTTTCACTCCCTCCCTTCCTCTCTCCTACTCTCTCCATATATCTCACTCTCTGAACCTTACACTTCTTCTCTCTCTCTATCTCTCTCTTTCTTTATATATTTTTCTCTCTCACCCCCACGCTCACTCACTTTTCATTTTTATCTCCCTCTCTCCCTCCCTCTCTCTCCACATGTCCCACTATAACCTCGTCTCTTAACTCTCACCCCCACGCTCACACATTATCATTTACTCTTCTTCCCTGAGTCTCTTTTCTCTTTCTATTTCTACCTTACCCTCTCTCCCTCCCACTCACTCTTCAATCCCTATCTTCACTCCATCTCTTGCTCTCTCTCTCCTTCTCTATTTCATCTCTCTATTGTTTCTTTGCTCTCTTTTGCCCACTCTCCCTCTTGCTCGCCTTTATTAGTCTCTCTTTCTTGCTCTCTTTCCTATATTCCTCTCTTCTCTCTCTTTGAACACTCTTAATTTCTGCCTTTTTCATTAATTCACTCTCTCTATCTCCCTCTCTCCCTCCCTCTCTTTGCATATATCCCACTACATCTTTCTCTCTCCACTCTTACTTGCTATATTTGCTCTATCTTCTTGGAGTCCCTCTTCTCGCACACTCTCTCTTCCTCCCACTCTCTCTTCAACCCCTCTTACTCCTTCCCTCCATCCTCTCTCCTAATTCACTCCCCCTCTTCATTTGTTTCACTGTCTAACCCTCAATTTCATCTCTCTTCATTACTTGCTCTCTCTTTATATATCTCTTGCACTTCTTCAATTGCCCTCTCTTCCCTCTCTTTATGATTTGTTTTCTCCCTCCATCTCTCACCCTATCTCTCGGTCTCCTTCCTTCCCTCTCTTTGTCAATTGGTCTCTTCTCTCTCTATCTCTCTCTCTCTCTCTCTCACCCTCCCTTCATCCCCTTTCCTCACTTTTCTCCCCCTTTATTCACTATTTATCTCCCTCCCCACATCTCCTTCTTTATCTTCCAATATCTTTTTATATGAATCTATGGCACTCACTCTCTCTCACCCTCTCTCACATTCCTCTTTCCTCCTTATGGCTCTCTCTCTCCTCTCTGTTCCACACACACTCTCACTCTCTCCCTTCCACTCTATTCCTTTATTCTCTCTTTCAATCTATCTCTCACTTATTCTCTCGCTCTCCTTCTCTCTATCCCTCTCACTAACCCTCTTTTTCTATAATTTTTCTCAATCTCATTCTCTCTCTATTTGTCTCTAGCAATTTCTCTCTCAATCGTTTACTCTTCAATCTCTCTCACTCTCTTTATCTCTATCTCTCTCAATCTCTACCTCTCTCTCACTCACTCTATTCTTTCTTTTTCACACTCTTACTCTTCTCTCTTTCTCTCTTTGCTCAATCCTTTTCTTCCCTATCCCTCAAACACAATATCTCTTGCTCTCCAACTTTTATCTTATTCAATCCTTCTCTCTCTCTCATTATTTCTCACTTTCTCTCACAGTCACACTCTCTTTCCCTCTCCCTCTCTCCACCCTATCTCTGTTACACCTATCTCTCACTCTCTTTCCTTACTCTTGTTCTCATTATATCCCTCTCTTTCTAAATTTCTCTATTATTCTCTCTCTACTTCTCTCACTCTCTACCTTTATCACTCTCTCTCTTCAATCTCTCTCACTCCCCCTTCTCTATAGTTCACTCTTTATTCCTTATCTTTCTTGCTCTCACTTCTATTACTCTCTTTTCCATTATAATTGCTCACGCACACACCCTCTCTCGCTCTCTCTCAATCCCATCATCATCTTGATATCACTCTCACTCTTAATCCGCCCCCTCCTTTCTCTTTATTTGTTCTTTCTCTCTCTCCTTATGTCACTTTATTGATCTTCTCTCTCTCTCTCTCTCCTTTCACTCTCTCTCTCTCTCCATATATTCCCCACTCTCTCTCTCTCCCGCTCTCTCCTTCTCAATTCTCTCATTTCCTCTCTATCTCTCTGTCTCACCTCTCTCTTTCACACACTCTCTCCCTCCCTCTCACTCTCTCCCTCTCCCTCTCAATTTCCTCCTTTCCTCTCTGCCTCTTTGTCTCTCACCGCTCTTTACACACTTTATCCATCCCTCCCTCTCAATCTCTCCCTCTCCCTCTCCCTCTCCCTCTCCATCCCAATTATTCTTGCTCTCTCTCATGATCTCTCTCTCTCTCTCACTCGTTCTCTAAGTATCCTTAACTCTCTCCCTCTGACTCACCTTGTCTTACTCTATTTTTCCTCACTAATTTTTCCCTTAATTTCCATCTAGCTATCTCTCTCTTTTCCTCAATCCCTCACTCTTAAATTTCTCTCTCCCTCACTTTATCTCTCTCTCACTCTCAATTCTTTTTTTCTTACTCTTGCTCTTCTCTCTAATGCTCTCTCCTCATTCACTCTGTCTTCTCTCCTTCTTTGTCCCTATCTCACACACATACTCTCTCTCTCTCTCTCTCTCTCTCTCTCTCTCTCTCTCCATGTTTTGCCTCTTCAATCTCCCTCTCTTCTTTAGCTTATTGTTTCACCCTTTCTCCCCGTTTCCCTATCCCTTCCTCCATCCCTTTTTAACTCTTTCTCTCCCTTTGTCTCAACCTTCTCTCTCACTCCCTTTTCTAGACTCTCCCTCCCTTTATCTTATCTCTTTCTCAGGAAAGTAATAAATAATGAGATGGAGATATGGGGAGAGAGTGAGATGTAAGAGCAACTCAGGAAGAGAGAAGGACAGAAAGAGAGCAAGAGAGAAGTGAGGGATTGAGGGAGAGAAAGTGTGAGTAAAGAGAGAGAAGAGAGGGTTATAGACGAACGAACAAGGGGAAGGATAGAGAAAGGGCAAGAGAGAACAAGCAAACAATAAAGAGAGATGAAATAGAGAGTGAGAGAGTGAACAAGAGATGGAGTGAACTAGAAATAGAGTGATAGAGGGTGGGAGTGATAGGGATTGGAGAGAGAGGTGGAGGGAGAGAGAGTGAGGCAGAAATAGAGTTTGAAGAGAGACTCGTGAAAGATAAGGCAAAAGATAGGAGTGAGAGGAAGAGAGAGAGAGGGAGATATAGAAGATGATATGGAGAGAGATGGACGGACAAAGGGAGACTGAGAGAAGGAGATAAAGGGAGAAGATAGTGAGTGGGTTAGAGGAAGAGACTAAGCGGTGGTTAGCGAGAAAGAGTGAGTAAAGAGATAAGATGGAGTGATAGAAGAGAGGAAGAGAGAGTGTGTGAGATAGAAAGAGATGGGGAGAGCAAAAGAGAATGAAAAAGCGACAAGTCATAAATAGAGAAAAGAACGAGAGAGGATGAGAGTGAGAAAGAGAGAGGAAGGAGTGAGTGAGAGAATGAAGAGCGGGAGTGAGAGAGCAAGCGAGAGTGAGTGAGAAGAGAGAGTAAGGGAAGATATAAAGAGAGGGAATGAGAGTGAGGGATAGAGAGTGAGATTTTGTGGGAGGGACGGGGAATGAACCGGGGAAAGTTTGAGAGGGGGGAGTAATAGTGTACTTGGGAGAGCGAAAAGAGACTAGGAGAGGGAGAGAGAGGGACAGAGGGAATGAACCAAGAGAAAGGGTGAGAGGGAGAGAAAGATTAAGTGGAGGGAAGAGATAGCAACAAAAGTGAGAATGGGTTAGTGAGAGTGAATATAGAGCGAGAAAGAGAGAGGGTGAGAGGTGGCAAAGTGAGAGTGATGCGAGAAAGAGAGAAAGAGGGGAGAGGCTAGAAAGGGAGAGAGAGTGTATAGAGAACTAGAAAGAGAGTGTGGCAGAGATAGAGAGCGTGAGAGAGGGAGGGAAGATCGAGCGAGAGAAGGATCAATGAGAGAAAGATAGTATAGTGGTAGAGAGAGGGATTAAGGGAGCAAAGAGGGAGGAAGAGCGAGAGGGTGGTCGAAGGGGGATAATGGGAGGGTCAAAAGTGAGAGATATAAGAGATAGGAGAGAGAGAAAGAGAGAGAGATAAAGAGAGGTAGAGATAGAGAGTGAGAGAGATGAAGGTAGTGAGGGA
This sequence comes from Papilionanthe hookeriana x Papilionanthe teres, assembly GCA_022702705.1. Lineage (NCBI taxonomy): Eukaryota > Viridiplantae > Streptophyta > Magnoliopsida > Asparagales > Orchidaceae > Papilionanthe > Papilionanthe hookeriana x Papilionanthe teres. The sequence goes on along the minus strand of CM040430.1, from coordinate 36,549,513 downwards.
GAATAAGAGATAAGAGGAAGTGAGAGGTTTAATGGGAGAGTAGGAAATATAAAGTGAGAGAGACAGAAAGGGAGAGAGTGAGAAGAGAGGCTGTTGGAAGATCGAAGCAAGTAAGTAAATGGGGGCGAGAGGGAGAGAGAAGAGAGTGAGCAAAGAGAGCGAGGAGAGAGAGAATAATAAAGAATAGGATAGAGAGTCAAGAAAGAAAAGATGGAGTGAGAGAGAGAGAGGAGAGAGTAGCAATAAAAATAAGGTAGCAAGAGAGAGTGAGATGGAGAGCAAAAAATGGTGCTAAAGAGGGTAAATGGTGGTGAGATTGAGAGTGAGAGTGTGTGAGATGGTGTGAGAAGAATGAGCTATAGAAGGCAGGCCTGAAAGGGCACAAATGAGGGAGTGAGAATGATAGAGGGAGAGAGTGAGAGCGATAAAAGGAGAGCAACGGTGAGAGCGTGGAAGTGATTTACACGGGGAAATAAGGAAATGCGAGTGAGGAAGAGAAGAGGATCTAAAAGGGAAATAGAAGAGTTCAAGCGAGAAAAAAGATGTTCGGAGGGTGAGAAGGAGAGAGAGTTTGAGTGAGGGAGGGAAAAAGAGAAGAGATAGATGGGAAGTAAGAGAATGAGAGAGTGAGGAATGGATCAAGAGTGATAGGGAGAGTGAGAACAAGAGTATAGAAAAGAGAATGAGAGATAGAGCAGACAAGAGAGGGGGATGAGAGGGAGAAAAGAGAGAGAGAGAGAGAGAGAGAGAGAGAAGTGTGAGAGAATTTGAGAATGAATGAGAGAGATGAGAGAGGGGTTGAGAGAGATAATAATTGCAGACCAGAGAGAGAATGTGTGAGGGATAGGGTAATAAAAGATTTAATAAGAGAGAGATTGTGTGTTTATGTGAGGAAGAGAGAGAAATATAAGAGAAAGAGTTAAGAAGTGTACAACATAAGAAAAAAGAGGAGAACTATAAACAATAAGAAAAGAGAGGAAGAGAGAGCAAAGTAGAAAGTGAGTGAGAGAGATATAAAGAGAGAAGGAGAATGAGAGAAAATAGAGTGAGAAAGAGAGAGAAGGTGGGAGAATAAGAATGAGAGAGTGAATGAGAGATGGAGAGAGAGGGAGAACCAAGGATGCAAAGTGGGAGAGAGCATGAGCGAGAGGGAGAGAGGAGAAAGTGATCTCCCTTTGTCTCTTCAAGCTCTTCTCTCCATCTCTACCATCTTTACTTCTTCCCCTCCCTCCGTCTCCTTCCCATATCTCTCTGTCTCGCTCTCTGCATCCCTCTCTCTATTTGTCTCTCTCTCTTTCACTCTCCCCTTCCTTCTATTCACCCTATCTCTTTACCTCTCTCTGCATCCCTCTCTCTATTTGTCTCTCTCTCTTTTACTCTCAGTTACTCAATCTTCCCTCGGTCTCACTTCTCTCTCTATTTCCTTTTCACTTTCTCTCTACTACTATCTCTTTAATCCATCTCACTCCATCCCTCTATCTCTCTTTCTCACTAACTCATCCATCTCCCCTCTCACTCTCTCTTCTCTCTCTCTCTTTTGACACATTTTTATCCTTACTACTTCTCTTTCCCCTCTCCCTCCCTCTTTAACACCCAACATCCTTCCCTTTCTTCACTCTCCTTATCTCTGTCTTCCTTCCTTTCTCACTCGCTCACTCTCTCCCTCTCTCATACTCTCTCTTTCATCACTCTTTCTTTATTTCTTTTAACACTTTCTCGCTACTCCCACTATTCCGACTCACTGTCACTCTTACTCCCTCCTCCCACTCTCTTTCTCCTCCATATTCCTCTCATTTACTCTCTATTCTTGCCATTCAATCTTTATCACCCTCTCTCTCCCCCTCTCCGTTGCATCCTTGCCTCCCTTCCTCGCTCGCTCTCTCTTACACGCACACTCTCTCTCCCTCTCACTCACTTCCTCTTCATACACTCTCTTTCAATCTCATGTTCTACCCCCGCTTTTCCACTCGCTCCCTCTCTCTTTCTAAATATTCCCTCAGACTCTCTTCTTTCATACTCCCTACACCACTCTCGCATCCACACTCTTCAATCCTAACACACACACGCTCTCTCTATTTCTCCCTCTCTCCCTCTCTCCCTCTCTCCCTCTATGTTCTTATCATTTTTATTTCTCTATTGCTCTCCATCTATCACACGCAACACACTCTTACTCTCTCTTTTTATCACTCTGCCTTGTCTCTTTACCAACTTTTTCACTCCAACCAACCCTTACATTCTCTCTCTATCTCTCCCTCACCCTCTCTCTCTCAACATATCTCCCTTAACATCTTCCTTTACCCTTCTCTCGCTCATTATATGTTGTTCGATCTTGAGTCCCTCTTCTCTCTCACTCTTCTCTCTATTTTTCTATTCTCTTTCTCTTCAATTTCGTTATCACTCTTATGTTCTCCCTACCCTCTCTCTTTCTCTCTCGTGCTTTCATTCTCCCTTGCTCCCTTACCTCTCTCTCGATTTCATTGTCACTCTTCATCCGCACCCTTCTCACACTTTCTCTCGAAGCATACATCCTTATGCTTTTATCTTATTCTCTTATGCTCTCTTCTCGATCTCTCTGACTCTTTTTTCTCCCACTCTCCATTTCTTTCTCACAATCTTATTTTCTCTCAATCTCATTCAATCTCGTACTCCCTCACATCTTATAATCTCTCCCATTTTCCTTCTCACAACTCATGCACTCTCTCACTCTTTATTATCTCATTTTCTCGAGTCTTTTCTCTCTCTTTTGTTGCCATTTATTCTCTCTTTGTCCCGCTCTATCCCTCAATCTCTCTCACTCATTATCTTTCCCTACTTCTCTACTTCGAATCCCAATGTCAACTCTCTATCTTTCTCTCTCCACCTCTTCTCTCTCATTCTTTCTCACCTTCTCTCACACATACCTTCCTCTCTTCCCTTCCCTCTTTCACTCCCTCCCTCCCTCTCTCCTTCTCTCTCCATATATCTCACTCTTTTACCTTACTCTTCTTCTCTCTCATCTCTCACTTTCTTTATATATATTCTCTCTCACTCCCACTCTCTCTCACTTATTCTTTATTTTCTATCTCCTTCTCTCCCTCCCTCTCTCTCTCCATATCTCCCTCTATAACTCCTTCTCTTTACCTTTCACTCATTATCTTTTGCTTTTCTTGCCTGAGTCTCTTTTCTCTTTCTGTTTCTACCTTACTCTCTCCCTCCCATTCACCCTTCGATCACATCTTCACTCCATCGCTTGCTCTCTCTCTGTCTGTCTCTCTCTCTCCTTCTCTATTTCATCTCTCTATTGTTTATTTGCTCTCTTTGGCCCCCTCTCCCTCTTGCTCTCTTTTACTAGTGTGTCACTTGCTCTCTTTTCTATCTTCCTCTCTTATCTCTTTTTGATCACTCTCACTTTCTGCCTTTTTCATTAATTCACTCTCTCTGTGTCCCTCTTACCTTCCCTTTCTCTACATAATTCCACCTCTCACTTACTATATGTTGCTATATCTTCTTTGAGTCCCTCTTGTCTCTCACTCTCCCTCCCTCCCACATTCTCTTCAACCCCTCTCCCTTCCTTCTCCCTCTCTCTCTCCATCTAATTCACGCCCCCTCTTCATCTTTGTCACTCTCTCACCCTCAATTCATCTCTATTAATCGCGTAATTGCTCTCTCTTGCTCTCTCTCTCCGTCTATCTCTTGCTATATCTTCAATTACTCTCTCTTCCATTTCTTTACTCGTTATTTTTCCTCCATCCCTCAACCTCTCTCTCGCTCTCCTTCCTTTCCTCTCTTTCTCAATTGGTCTCTCTTCTCTCTGTCTCTCTCTCTCTGTTCTTCCCCTCATTCCCTTTTCTCCTCTTTCTCTCCCTTTACTCACTCTTTATCTCCCTCCTCATCTTCTTCTTTCTCTTTCTATATCTTCTTATATCCATCTCTCACACTCTCTCTCTCGCCCTCTCTAACATTCCTCATTCCCTCATATGTCTCTCTCTCTCTCTCTCCCTCTCTCTTCCTGACCTCACTCTCTCCCATCCCTCTATCCTCTACCTCAGCATTTCAATCTCTCTCCGCTCTCTCTTCCACACACACTCTCACTCTCTCCCTTCACTCTATCCGTCTACCTCAGCATTTCAATCTCTCTCTCTCTCTCTCCATGTATCACTCACTCATTCTCTTGTCTGCTTCCTTCTGTCCCTCTCACTAACCCTCTCTTTCTATATTTTTTGCTCAATCTGTTTCTCTCTCTATTTGTCTTTACCAATTTCTCTCTCTCTCCTTCCTTACTCTTGTTTCTCATTCTATATCCCTCTCTATCTAAATTTATCTATTATTCTCTCTACCTTCTCGCACCCTCTCACCTACGTACTCCCTCTCACCATTGTTCACTCTTTATTCCTTTTCTTTCTTGCTCTCACTTTTGTTACTCTTTTCCATTACACTCACTCACACACACTCTCACTCTCTCTCTCTCTCAATCCCATCATCATCTTGATATTGCTCTCCTCCTGATTCATCCCCCCTCCTTTCTTTTCTTTGTTCCTTCTCTCTCTCCTCACTCTCCTTTCACTCTTTCTCTCTCTCCTTATCCACCACTCTCTCCTCTCTTCCTCTCCCTCTCAATTTCTTCCTTTCATCTTTGTCTCTCCCTCTCTCATCTCTTCTTCACACACTCTCTTCCTCCCTCCCTCACTCTCTCCCCCTCTTCTTAATTATTCTTGCCTCTCTCAGTCTCTCTCTCTCTCTCTTACTCGTTCTCTAGCTCTCCTTCCCACTCTCTCCCTCTCTGACTCACCTTGCCTCAATCTCTCTCAGTCCCTTTTCGCTTTATTTATATCTCGCTATCTCTCTCTTTGCCTCAATCCCTCACTCTTAAATTTCTCTCCCTCGGTTTATCTCTCTCTCCTCTATTCTTTCCTCCTTCCCACTTGCTCTTCTCAATTATGATCTCTCCTCAGTCCTCCGTCTTCTCTTTCTTTTGTCCCTATCACACACACTTTTCTCTCCAAGTTTTTCCTCTCAATCCCCCTCTCTTCTTTCTCTAATTTTCACACACATTCTCCCTCTTTCTCTCTCCCTTCCTCCTTCACTCTTTAACTGTCCCTCCCTTTGTCTCAACCTTATCGCCCACTCTCTTTTCTCTACTCTTCCTCCCTTTGTCTTAACTCTTTCTCCTTTTCTCCCTATATATCTATCTTACCACCTCGGTCACTATCTCTCTAATTCTCTAGCTTTCTATCTCTCTTCTTTGCTTCCTCCGTTCCTCCCTCACACTCTCTCTCCTTCCACTCTCCTAATATCTCATTATCAATCCTTTGCCTCTCTCTCTCATTCCATCTTTTATATCCTCTTCTCACTCTCACACTTTTTCCTACTTCCCTCTATAAGATCTCTTTCACTCTCCCACTCTCCTTCTCTTGTCCTCTCTAAGTCCTCATATGTAGCTTGCCCTTCTCTCTCTTATCGCTCCTCTCTCTTTCTCGAAACTCACACCTCCCGCAAACTCTCTCATTCTCTCTCTTTCAATCCTCCCTCCCTCTCACTTTCTTAAACTTCATTTCTCGATCTTTATCTTGGCTCTCTCTTACAATCTTTTCTATTCTCTAGCACTCCATCCTCTCTCTCCATTTCCCTTCTTTTTTCTTCTCTTTATCCCAATCGCTATTATTCTTTTTCCATTGCTCTCTCTTTCTTGCAATCTGTTCCTCTTTTCTATCTTATGCTCTCTTTTGCCCCTCGTGTTGCTCTCTTTTCTCTCTTTCAACTCAATCTCTCCCTCTGTCCCCACTCTCTCTCCCTCTCTATTGCTTGTCCCTCTCAATGTCTCTTTCTCTCTCTTCTCTCCCTCCGTCCCTCCCTCCATTCTTTCTCCCTCCCTCTCTCTATCTCCCTTTCACTCTCTTCCAATTCATCCCCATAAAATCTAATACTCTACCTTTCTCTCTCTCCCACTCTCACTTTTCTCTATATCTTCCCTTCTCTCTCTCCTCTCTCACCTTTTCTTACTCTCTTACTTCCTCTTCAATCTCTCTCACTCCCTCCCTCTATCTCTCTTTATCACTCTCTCTCTCTCTCTTTCGCTCTTTTCTCTATTTATGTTTTATCAATTTTTATTTCTTTATTTCTCTCTCTCTCACACACACACACACTCTCTCTTGCTCTCTTTTATCACTCGCTCTAATCACTTTCTTCACTCTTTCTCTCCAATGATCTCTTACTCTCATCCTCCCTCCTTCTCTCCCTCTTCATTAATTTAGTCTCCCTCTCTCTATTTACTCTATCGTCCTCGGCCCTCCTACTATCTAAATATCCCATCTATCATCCTTGGCCCTCTTGCTATCTTTTCTCTCTATCTACTCTTGCCCTCTATCTCTCTTTCTCACTATATTGATCTAAGAGGGAGATTGTATGTGTGAGAGAGAAGAGGAAAAGAGAGTGAGAGAGAAACATTAGAGAAAGATTTTGAGAAGTTTGAGGAATAAAATGGAAAGAGAGAGAAAGTGAGGAACATGGAGGAAGGGAGCGAAAGAGGAAGAGAGTATGAGAGAGACATAGGGAGTGTGAGGGAAGATAGAGTAAAATAGAGTGAGCAAGAGAGTGTGAGGGAGGGAGAATAAGAGAATGAAAGAGGGGATAAGAGAGTGATGGAGAGAAAGTGAGCAAAGAAGGGAAAGTGGGATAGAGCTTAAGAAAGAGATGGAGAGAAACGAGGGAAGCAAGATAAATAGAGAAAGAGAGTGGGGGATAGAGGAAGAGAAAGAGTGAGAAGAGTAAGGGAGATGTTGAGTGAGAATAAAGAGTGAGAGCGAGATTGTGATAGAAAGTGGGCAAGAAAATAGAGATTCTGAAAGAGATAAAGAGAGGGAGTAGGAGTGAGAGCGAAGCTGAACAGAGGGAGTGGGTGAAGAGAGAGTAGTAGGAAGGGAGCAAATGGGAGAGGGAGAAAATGGGAGAGAGTGTAAGAGAGAAAGAGAGAGAGAAGTGAGTGAGGGAGTACACGTGAGAGTGAAATTAAATAGTGAGGGAGAGAGGAGAAGAGTGACTGAAAAAGCGAGATAGAAATTAAGAAAGAAAAGAGATTGTCGAAAGGGAGGGCAATAGAGAGGGAGCTAGAGAGAGAAAAAGAAAGAAAAATAAGGAGGGAGGGAGGGAGGGAGGAAGAGAAAGGATAGAGTGATGGATATAGAGAGATAAAGGGTGAGTAAAGAGAAAAAAGATCAAGGGAGAGCTAGAGAGCGAGATCAAGAAACATAGTAGAGAGTGAGATAGTGAGAAAGGGAGAGAGTAAGAAAGGGAGAGATAGAGACTGTAAGAGTAAGGGAGAGAGTGTGAAAGGGAGAGAGTGTGCAAGAGGGAGAGAGTGGGAAGTGGGAGATAGAGGAAGTGTTTAGAGAGATTAAAGAGATAGAGAGAGGGAGAGAGGAAGAAATAGAGAATGATTTAAGAGAGATATAAGAAGAGAAGTGGAAGAGAGGAAAAAATAGTGAGCAAGATTGAGAAAAGGAGGGAGATTGAGAGAGATTGAGTGAGAAGGAAGAAGGAAAGAAGGAGACGGAGAGAGAGAGAGGGAGAGATTGAGATAGAGAGAGTGGGAGAAAGGGAAGAGGGAGGGAGAGGATGAGAGAGAAAGGATGAGAGAGAGAGCTAGAGAACGGGAGAGGAAGAGTGAGAGAAATACATAAAAGAGAGTTAGATAAGAGAGAGCAAGAGAAGAAATGAGAAAGAGCGATAGAGAAAACAAAAGGGATGGAGAGGGAGTGAATGAGTCATAGCAACAGAAGCAAGAGAGAGGAGTAAGATAGGGAGAGAGTGAGAAAGTAAGGGAAGTGGTGACTGAAAGAGGTAGGGATCGAGGAGAAAAGTGAGTTCCATGAGAGAAAATAAGATAAGAGAGAGCAAGAGAGGAAATGAGAAAGAGCGATAGAGAAAATGAAAGGGAGAGAGATGGAGTGAATGAGTGATAGCAGCAGAAGCAAGAGAGAGGAGTAAGATAGGGAGAGAGCGAGAAAGTAAGGGAAGTGGGGACTGAAAGAGGTAGGGATCGAGGAGGAAAGTGAGTTCTTTGAGAGAAAATAAGAAATAATAAGATTGATATGAGGGGACAGATCAAGATCTGAGTGAAACTGAGAGGGAGTGTGTGACGGAGGGAGAGTGAGAGGGAGAGTGAGTGATTGAGGGAGAGAAAGAGTAAGCAAACTTAGAGAAGAGTGAGCGATAGAAGAAAGAGCAAGAGAGAGACAGAGAGGGACAGAAAGGGAGCAAGAAATAATAAAGAGAGATGAAATAGAGAGTGAGTGTGAGTGGAGAGGGAGTGAAGATAAGGATTGAAGAGTTAGCGGTAGGGAGAGAAGGAGAGACGGTGAGACAGAAATATAGAGAGAAGATAGTTTCACGGAAGATAAAGTAAACGAAAGTGAGTGAGAGTTAGAGGGAGACATAGATGGGATATTGAGATAGTAGGAGGGCCAAGGATGATAGAGTAGATGGAGAGAAAAGATAGCAAGCGAGATCAAGTGACCGAGAGACAGAGAGAGAAACAAAATAGAGTGTGAGAGAGAGAGGTAGAGGGTAAGAGTAATGGAGAGAGTGAGAAAGAGGAATAGAGGCAAAGCGAGAGATTAAAAAGAAAAGAGGTAGAGAGGAGTGAGAGCAAGAAAAATTTTAGAGGGAAAGAGAGGAAGTAAGAGAGGAAGAGAGAGGAAAACATAGTGAGCATTATGGAGATAGGGAGCAAGATTAAGAGAATGAGGGAGAAAGAAAAAAAGGAGAGATGGAGACGAAGAGGGAGAGAAAGAAATGTGAGATTGAGATAGACGGAGTCGAAGGGAGAAAAGTGAGAAGGACAGTGAAAGGATGAGGGAGAGAGGAGAGAAATAGAGAAATGTGAAAGTGAGAGGAGAGAGGGAATGAGAGAGAGATGGAGAAAATAAAAGGGAAGGAGGGAGATTAAGCGACAGGTGAAAGAGGAGTGGAGAGAGATAAGGAGGAAGGAAGAAGGAGAGGGAAGGAAGGATTGAAAGTGGAAGGGACAAAGGAGGAGAGATAGTTGTTTGAGAGAAAATAATAAATAATGAGATGGAGATAAGGGGTGAGAGTGAGATGTGAGAGAAAAAGAGTAGAGAATGAGGTAAGGAGGGAGGGAAGGAAGCACGAGAGTTGGGGAGAGAGGGAGAGAAAGTTGAGGGAAGAGAGAAAGGAGAGGGAGCATTAGAAGAGAGAGTAAGTGACAGAGAGTGAACATGGAAGGAGAAAGAGAGAGGGAATGAGGGTGTATGGGTGAGAGTGAAACTGGAGAGAGAGAATGAGAGAGGGTGAGAGAGAAATAGAGAAAAGACAAAGTGAGAGAGAAATAGAGAGAAGAGAGTGAGGGAAGAAAGAGCGAGAGAGAGGGTAGATAAGAGAAAGAGAGGGCGAGAATGAGAGAAAATAAGAAATACTGAAATAGATATGAGGGGAGAGAGCAAGATGTGAGCGCAAATGAGATAGAGTGTGTGAGGGAGGAATAATGAGAGTGATAGTGAGAGATTGAGGGAGAGAAAGAGCGAGTAAAAAGAGAGAAGAGAGGGCGATAAAAGCAGAAGCAAGAGGGAGAGAGACAAAGAGGGGGCAAAAGACTGCAAACAAACAACAAAGTGAGAAGAAACAAAGCGTGAGATAGAGTAAGAGAAGAAGTAAACATAGGGATAGAAGAGTGAGCATAAGGGAGAGAGGGAAAGCAAAAATAGAGAGAGAAGAGAGACTCACGGAAGATATACTGACAGAAAGAGAGACAAGAAAGAGCAAAAGACCTTGAAAGAGAGATATAAAATAGATAATAGGAGAGAGAGCATGAGTGGTAAAGTGAAAGAAATAGAGAGATAGAGGGAGACAGTGAGAAAGATTGAAGTGAGAGAGAGAACCAATGAGGGAGGGAGGGAGAGAGAGAGAGTGGGACGAGGGAGTAGGAGTGAGAAAGAAGGGAGTGTTGAAAGATAGTGCAGGAGAGAGAGTAAGAGAGAAGAGGAGAGAGAGGGGAAGCAAAAGAATTGATGATAAAGAGAGAGAGTGAACATGGAGTGAGTAAGAGAGCTATACAAGGGAGTAAGAGAGATGGTGAAATGGAAGAGATAAAGATGGAGTGAGAAAGGGAGAGAGAGCTAGAGACAAATAGAGTGAGGGAAGAGAGAGAATGAGGGAGGGAGAGAGTGAGCAAGCTAGATTGGGAGTAAGAGAGAGAGAGAGTTAGGACAGCGAAGAAAGAGGGATGTAGGGAGTGAAAGAGGGAGGAAGAGTGAATAGTGGTAGTGAGGGATAAAAGATGTCAAGAAAGAGAGAATTAGAAGAAAGAATGAGAAAGGGAAAGAGAGAGAAAGAGATATAGAATAGAGGGTGTGAGAGATAGGTATAGAGTGAGTGAGAAAGAGACATAGAGGGAGGGAGTAGATAAATTAAGGAGAGCAATATAGAAGCATTGATAGAGAGTGAAAATGAAATAGAGAGAGAAGTAAGACTAAAAAGTATTTGAGTAAAAGAGAGTGAGTGAGATGTAATGGGATAGGAAGAATAAAAGAATGGTTAGAGAGAGCAAGAGAAAGGGAGACAATGAGGAAAATGGGGAAAGAGATTTACGAAGGGAGAGAAGAGAGAGAAAGAGATGGTGGGAGGGATGAAATCAGCGGGAGTGAGATCAGGGGATAGAGGGAGAGAATAAGTGAGATGAAAGAGATTATAGAGAGCAACAATGAACTGAACAAAAGAGAGCATAAAATTGTAAAGGAGAATAAAGTGTTGGAATGAGAGATCAAGGGAGGGAGAATAATGGAGTCGTATAGAGAGAGAAGAGAGGAAGATGCAACAATGAACAGACTGGCTGGATTGTAAGAGAAAGAGCGAGATGGTAAGAGAGAGAGAGAGATAGAGATCAAGAAATGGAGCATGAGAGGGTGAGAGGGAGAGTATTGAGAGAGGGAGAGTTTTAGAGAATGTATGTGTGTGTGTGAGAGAGAGAGTCAGTGAGCTGGAGAGAGATGGGTGAGGTACATAAGGTAGACCTAGAGAAGGCAGGAATGAGGGAGTGAGAAAGATAGAGGGGAGAAAAGGAGAGAGAGACTAAAAAAGAAATAGAGAGATAAGAGAGACTCAGGGAAGGTAGAGCACAATTTTGGAAGTGATAGGTAAAGAGAGGGAGAGATAGATGAGGACCTAGAGAGAGATAGGGAGAGAGTGAGATAGAGAGAGGGATGTGAGGACCTAGAGAGAGATAGGGAGAGAGTGAGATAGAGAGATGGGATGTAGGAGAGAGATAGAGAGAGGAAGGAGGAAGAGATTGAGTGATGGTTGGAGATAAAGTGTGAGTAAAGAGATTGGAGGGAGTGATAATATTGAGCAAGAGTGAGTGCGTTAGAGGAAGTGAGAGGGAGAGAGTGAAAGAGAAAGAAAAAGTTTCAAGTCATAAAGATAAAAGAATGAGAGGGGAGAGAGTGAGAAAGTGAGAGAAATAGAGGAGAGTGAGAGAGGAAGTGAGTGAGAGAGAAGAGAGAGTGAGGGAAAATATAAAGAGAGTGAGCGAGAGGGAGAGAGGGGGTAGAGAATGATGTTTTTTGGGAGAGTGCGGGAATGAACCAGAAGAGTGAGAGAGGGGAAGAGTGATAATGTGTCTAACTAAGTGAGAGAAAGAGAGAGGGAGAGAAAGGGAAGGAGTGAAGGAAACAAGAGACAGAGGGAGAGAAAAATTGAGAGGTGAGGAGAATAGAGAGAAACATAAGTTAGGTTGGGTGAGAGAGAGTGAAAATAGAGTGAAAAAGAGTGAGAGTGAGAGAAAGACTGAGAGTAAAGCTGAACAGAGAGAATGAGGGTGCAAGAAATGGAGAGAGTGAGAGACAAATATTGAGAAGAGAGTATGAGGGAATCGAGAGTGTGAGAGAGGGAGAGAGTGAGCAAGCAAGAGAGGGCGCAAGAAGGAGAGAGACAAGGAGAGTTGGAGAGAGAGAGGGACTAAGGGAGTGAAAGAGGGAGGCAGAGCGAGAGAGAGCTGCTGAGGGATAATGGGAGGGTCAAATATGAGAGACAAAAAAGACGAAAAGAGAGAGAGGTTAATAGAGATGGAATTGTGAGAGAAAGATGGAGGTGGTGACGGAGAAAGAGAGAAGGAGGAAGTGAGTAGGTTTAATAAGAGAGTGAATGGGAGAGAGAGTGTGAAGAGAGGCTACGGGAAGATTGAGTAAGATTAATTGAATGGGGTAAGGATTGGGGAAGAACATGAGAATGGTGAGAGAGAGGGAGACATAGAGGCAGATAGCGAGGGAGAGGGAGGGGGAGGGTGAGAAGAGAGCAAAGGGGAGAGGCAGTGATGGAAGTAATAGATGGGGTAGTAAAGAGAGGGGAGGAGGATAGAATGAGAGAATGAATAAGAGGAATGAGAGAAGAAAACAACAAAGGAGAGTGTAAAAGAGAGTATAGGATATAAAAAGGGAACAAAGAGGTTGTGAGAGATAAGCGAGCGTAAAAAGAGAGAGACAAAGATAGAACAATAGAGAGATAAAAGAGGTGGAATAGAGTGCGAGAGAGAGGGATAGAGTGAGTGAGAAAGTGAGACAGAAGGAGGTAGTGAGAGGGTTTAAAGGGAGAGCAAGATAGAGAAAGGAAGAGTGAGTGAAAGGGAGAGAGAGTGAGAAGATCGAGGAGAATGATGAAAGAGAGAGGGAGCAAGGGATAGCAAAGGAGATGGAGAGGAATAAAGAAATGGAGAGGGAGAGAGGGAGAGAAGAGAGATGATGAAAGAGGGAGGGATGGAAGGAAGAGGGCGAGAGAGGAGATAGAGACTGTGAAACAAAGTGAGAGAAAAGTAAGAGGAAAGAGAGAAGAGAGAGAGCAACGAAGGTGAGTGTAAAAGTGAGAATAATATATAAAAGAGAATAGAGTGTGAGAAATAGAGAGTGAGAGAGAGTATGAGTGCGTGATATGGAGTAAGAATAATGAGGTACGTGAGGGAGACCTAGAGAGGGCAAGTTTGAGAGAGTAAGAAAGATAGAGGGAGCGAGTAAGACCGATAAAGAGAATAAGAGTGAGGGATTCAAAGAGATCTTGAAGAGAGGAAAGGAATGTGTGAGAGAGAAAAGTATATAAGAGGGCAGGAGAGTGAGGGACAAGATAGAAAAAAGTAATTAACTGGGTGGGAAGGGAGAGACAGTATGAGAGAGGAAGCGGGAGGGAAGAGAGATTGAGAGTGCGAGAATGAAAGAGAGAGCGAGGGAGGGAACAAGAAAGATATATGGATAGAGAGAGAGAGAGTGAGTGAGAACAATAGAGATGGAGAGGGAGAGAGGGAGGTAGAGAAAGAGTGAGTGTGAAGAGTGGAAGATAGAGTGAGTGAGAGAGATGGGGAGGGAGAGTAAGAGGAGGAGAAAGAGTGTGTAGAAGATGGACAGAGCAATAGAGTGAGAGGAGAAAGAGTAGAAAGAGTGAGAGGAGAAAGAATAGAGAAGAGAGTAAGATAGAGGGAGAAAACAAAGAGTGGGTAAGAGAGAGGGTGACTGAGAGAGTGAAATTAAAGAGAGAGAGGGAGGGAAAGAGGAGTGAGAATGGGAGAGAAATAGATAAAGTGTGAGGGATATGAAGATAGAGGGAAGAGAGGGGAAGGAAGAGATGTAGAGACAAAAGTGTGAGAGATGTAATGAAATAATGAGAGAGAGATGAGGAGAAAAGTGTGAGAAGAGAGAAGGAATGAAAGAGAAAGAGGGACAGAGGGAGGACGAGAGGGAACAAGAAAGGGAGATAAATAGAAGGAGAAAAAGAGTTGAGTAATGAGAGGTGACTGATGAGAGATTAATAGAAATTGATTAAGCAACAGTGCAATAATGAAAGGAGATAGGAGAGAAAGATGTTAGTGATATAGGGAGAGCAGGTGTTTGAGGATATATAGAGGGGAAGAGAGTCTGAGGAAGGGAGAGTAAGAGAGAGCATGATAAGAAGAGCGAGTGAGAGAAGTATGAGAATAGGAGGTGGAGAGTAAGATGGTTAAACGTAGAGGGAGAGAGCAGAAGAGGAAAAGCAAGGAGAAATGAAGGGAGAGGAGGGCAAGGGAGTGAAGGAGGAAGTGAGTGTGAGAGAGATATAGGGAAAAGCTGAGAGATATTGTGAGAGAAAAAGAGAGCGATAGTGAGGAAGAAATAGAGAAAATGAAAGTGGGTGAAGAAAGAACAAGAGAGATGGAATGAGAGAGGGAGAGGGAGTGAAGGACTGAGTGCAAGAAGAGAAAGAGAGAGGAGTGAGATGGGCAGAGATGGAAGAAAGGATTGAAAGAGGTGGGGAGTGAGGAGGAAAAATAGATGTATGAGAGATAATAAGAAATAATGAGATTGATATGAGGGGAGAGAGCAAGATGTGAGAACAATTGAGAGAGTGTGTGTAAGGGAGGGAGAGTGAGAGAGTGAGAGATAATGGGAGAGAAAGAGTGATAAAGAGATAGAAGAAAGGGATAGAGAGAGACGAAAGAAAGATAATAAAGCAAAAAAACAATAGAGAGATGAAATAAGGAGTGATTAAGAGAGGAAGAGAGGGAGTGAAGATAATGATAAAAGAGTGAATGGACAAGAGAGTGGAGTGAGGGTAAGGCAAAAATGTGTAGGGAAGAGAGTATCAAAGAAGATAAAGCATATAGTGGATGTGAGGTAGCGAGAGGGAGATATAAGGGGAGATATGGAGAAAGAGGGAGAGTGAGAGGGAATAGAGAGAGACCGTATCAATGAATAAGAGAGAGAAGGAGAGAGGAAGGGAGTGAGATATGGTTGGAGGAAAACAAAGAGTAAAGTGATAAATGAGTGAAGGAAGAGAGAAATCGAGAGTGTGTAAGAGAGAAAAATATAGAGAAAAAGTGATAAAGCATAAATAGAGAAAAGAGTAGCAGATGCAGAGAGTGAGAAAAAGAGTGATAGCTGGAGGGTTTCAAAGGGATGGAAGAGAGTGGGTGTGAGAGAGGAAGAGAGAGTGATAAAAAAGAGAGAGTGATGAAGATATAGAGAGAGTGTGAGAGAGAGGGAGAGAGGGGTATAGAATGAGAGTCAGTGAGAGAGAGTGGAGATGAAGTGGAATTGAGTGAGAGGGAGGGAGGGGGAGAGTGTGGGTGAGAGAGAAATAAGAGCGAGAGTGGGAGAGAGAGGGAGGGAGGGAAGGAAGCGAGAGAGGGAGAGAAAGATTGAGAAGAGAGAGTGGAGAGAGAGCAGTTGAGGAAAGAAAAGAGAAAAAGAAAAGAGAGAGAATGAGAGAGTAAGAGTGAGAGTGAAACTAAAGAGAGAGGAAGAGGGAGCGAGAAAGGGAGAGGGTGTGATGGAGAAATAGAGAGAAGAGAGAGTGAGGGCATAGAGAGGGTGAGAGAGAGGGAAAGAGTGAGTGAGCAAGAGAGGAAGCAAGAGAAAGGGAGATAAAAGAAGTAGGAGAAAGTGAGGGAAGACGGTAGTGAAGGCTGGAGGGAGATTGAGAGAGAGGCAGCGAGGGATAAAGAGAGCACCAAAAGAGAGACAAAGAGAGAGAGAGATAAAAAAGGAGGAATAAAGTGTGACATAGAGGGGGAGAGAGTGATTGCAAAAGAGAGATAGAACGAGGTAGCGAGTGAGTTTAAAGAAAGAGTAAGAATGGGAAAGGAAGAGAGAGTGAATGAGAGAGAGTGGAAGAGATCGGTGGAAGATTAAGAGAGTGAGAGAGAGCGAGAAATGGAGCTAACGTGGGTGAGAGGGAGAGAGATTGAGAGGGAATGAAAGAGTGAATGAGTGTATGAGATGGAGAGAGAAGAGTAAGCTACATGAGGGAGACATAGAGAGGGCACAAATGAGGGAGTGAGAATAGAGGGGGTACTGAGAGCGATAATGAGAACAAGTGAGAGAGTGAAAGAAATTTAAAAAGAAATATGAAAAGACAGTGAGGGAGAGAAGTGTATATAAGAAAGGGAAAGAGAGAGAGGGACAAGAGAGAAAAAAATAATATTATGAGGTGAAAAGGGAGAGAGAGTGTTAACGAGGTAGGGAGGAAGAGAAGATATAGATAGTGAGTGAGAGAATGAAAGAGAGTGAGGATGGATCAAGAGAGATAGATATATGGATAGAGAGGGAGAGAGTGACAATAAAAGAGATGGAGAGGGAGAGAGGGAGAGAGGGAGGTAAAGGAGAGTGAATATCGAAGAGTGGAAGATAGAGTAAGAGAGAGGGGGAGGGAGGATAGGATTGGAAGGGAAGGAAGCAAGAGAGGAGTAGAGAGTGTGAGTGGAGTATGGAGAGAGTGAAAGAGTGAGAGGAGAGAGAGCAGAGAAAGAATAATATAAAAAGATAGAGTAGAGAGTGGGTAAGAGAGAGTGGGAGACTAAGAGAGAGTAAAAGTAAAGAGAGAGGAAGGGAGAGAAAAATGAGAATTAGAGAGAAATGGAGATAGAAGAGAGCATGAAGGAAGATAGAGCAAGAGATATGGAGCGACACAGAGCTAGAAAGAGAGCAGAAGAAAGTGAAATAGATAGAGAGTGAGAGAAATGAAGTTAAAGAAAAGGGAGAGACAGGAAGGGAGAGTAGTAGAGAGAAAAGTGTGAGAGTAAGAAATAATGGGATAGATGGTGTGAGAAGAGAGAAAGAATTAATGAAAGAGAGGGAGAGAAAGGATGATGGAAGCAAGAAAGACTGTTAGAAGGAGAAAAAAAGTTGAGTAGTGAGAGAGAAGAGAGAACGATACAGGAGAGAAATGAAGAGAGTAAGAAAAAGATAAATAAAGGACAAGAGTAAGGGAGAGAGCAAGGAAGAGGGAGATAGAAGGAGAGAAATTAATGAAAGAGAGGGAGCAAAAGAGGGAGATAGAGCAAGAAAGATTTAAGAGGGAGAGAGAGGAAGCAAGACAGGAACAGAGAGTGTTCAATATGGAGATAGCGATGGAGAGTAATGGTGAGAAGGAGCGAAGAAGAGAGGGATATGGAGGGGAAGAGAGATTGATATCAAGAGAGTGGGAGGGAGGGCAGTTGAGAGAGATATTGAGAGAGAAAGGATGCGAGGGTGGGCGAGAAAGGGAGACTGAAAGTGAAAGAAATCAAGAAAAGTGTAAGTGAGAGAAGAGACAGCAAGAGAGGGCGATGAGAGAGAGCGATGTCAAAAATGAGAGTGAGGGAGAGGGAGTGAAGAAGTGAGTGCAAGGGGGAGATAGAGAGAAGAGTGAGATAGTGAGAGAGGGAGAAAGAGACCGAAGGAGTTATTGAAAGAGGAGGGATTGAGGAGGAAAGAGAGATGTATAAGAGAAATAATAAATAATGAGATGGATATGAGGTGAGAGAGCAAGATGTGAGAGCAATTGAGAGATAGTGTGAGGGAGGCAGAGTAAGAGAGACAGTGTGAGAGATAGAGGAAGAGAAAGAGTAAGTAACGAGAGAGAAGAGAGGGAGATAGAAGAAAGGCCAGAGAAATATAGAAAGGGGGCAAAGGAGAAAAAAAACAATAAAGTGAGATGAAATAGAGAGTGAGAGTAAGAGAAAGCAAGACAGGGAGTGAAGATAGGGATTGAAGTGTGAGTTGGAGAGAGAGGGTGGTGGTTAAGGTAGAAATATAGAGAGAAGAGAAAGCAAAAGATAGTGAGTGAGAGGTAGACAAAGGGAGATATAGAGGGAGATGTGGAGAGAGAGGGATGTCAAGAGGGAGAAAGAGAGATAGAGAGATTGAGTTAATAAAAGAGGGAGAGTGGGTGAGAGGAAGAGAGTGAGCGATGGTTGGAGGGAATAAGCATGCAAAGTGATAAGTGATTGATGAGAGAGATCAATAGAGAGTGTGTGAGAGAGAAACATGGAGATATAGAGAAAGAAAAAGTGATAAAGCATAACAGATAAAAGTGTAAGAGAGGGAGAGAAGGATAAAGAGTGAGATAGACGGAGGGAGCAGGAGTGATCGAGGAGGAAAGAGAGATTTATAGAGAAAAGAGTAAAGAATGAGTTGGATATGAGGGGAGGGAGAAGGATGTTAGAGCAACTAAAAAGTGTGTGTGATGGAGGGAGAGTTAGAGGAGAGTTAAAGATAAAGGGAGAGAAAGAGTGAGGGAAGTAAGAGAAAAGAGGGAGATAGAAGAAAGAACAAGAGAGAAACATAGAGGGGCCAAAATAGATAAAAGAAATAATAATGAGAAATGAAATAGAAAGTGAGAGATTGATAGATTAGGAGAGGGAGTGAAGATAGGCGTTAAAAATTGTGTGCGTGGGAGAGAGGGTACGGTAGAAATAGAGAGAAAAGAGAGACTCATGGAAGATGAGCAAAAGATAGTGAGTGGGAGGTGGAGAGTGGACGATATACGGGGATAAAGAATAATTAGCAAGAGAGTGAGCGAGGGAGTGTGAGAAAAAGATATTAAGAAAGTGAGAGAGTGAGTGAGAAGAACAGTAAGGTCAAGAGAGTGAGATATCTGGAGAGAGAATGTGAGAAGGAGAAAGGGAATAAAAGTGGGAGGAGAAGAGAGGAAGAGATGTATGATAAATAGTGATAAATAATAAGAGAGAGAAGAGGCAGAAAGAGTGAATGAGAGAGAGGTGGGAGTGGGATTGAAAGAAAGAGAAGTTGGGAGAGAGGGAGACTAAGAGAGTGAGAGATAGAGTTAGAGATAGAGATAGCATAAAGGGCAACAAATGAGAGATTAAAATATCGAGAAAAAAAGATATGATAGAGATTGTTAGAGAGAGCATTCATGGTAAAGAGGAAGAAATAGAGAGATAAAGAGAGGCCATGAGAAAGATTGAATAGAGAGAGGGAGCAAGAGAGGGAGAGAGGGTGTGAGAGAGAAATATAAAGTGCTGGAAGATAGAGCATGAGCGAGTGAGCGAGGAGAGGAAAGTGAGGGATAGCAAAACAATGGATGATAAATAGTGTGAGATAGGAGTTGTAAAGGGAGAGGGAGAGAAAATGCTAGAGAGAGGGGGAGAGACAGAAAGAGAGTGACAAAAGGTGAGTAAGAGTGGGAGGGAGGGAGGGGTGAGAGAGGAGAGAGAGGGAGAGGATGGAAGAAGAGAAAATAGTGTGAAAGGAGGGAGCAGCAGTACAAAGAGTAAGAGAGAGACAACAAAAAGTGAGAAAGAGTGTCGAAGGGAGTGGGCTAAGTTTAAGGATTGAGCGCAGAGGAGTGAGAGAGTATGTTGGAGAGAAGAGAGTGTAAGAAGAGGGAGATGGAGATAGAGAGGTTGAGTGGGGGGAGAGACAAGAAAAGAGGGTAAGAAAGAGAGGGAGTAAGAGTGAAAGTGAAATTAGATTGAGAGAGGAGAGAAAAGGGAGAGGGAAGAGATATTAAGAGAAAAAAGAGGATGTCATAGGAAGTAATAGAAAGTAAGATAGGAAAGAGAAAGTGAGATAGGGTGAATGGGAGAGAGAGTGAGAAGAGAGGCTGTGCGAAGATCGAGTAAGAGTGAGTGAGGGATAAAGAAAGGGGAAGAACAACAGAATGGTGAGATAGTGGGAGTAAGAGAGTTGGAGATATAGAGGGAGATAGGGAGGGAAAAAGTGTGACCTAGATAGAGCATAAATGAGGGAGTGCAATGATAGAGGGAGAGAGTGAGAGTGATAAAGAGTACAATAGTAAAAGAGATAAAGAAATCTTGAGAGAAATAAAAAGGAGGGTGAGGGAGAGAAGAGGATATGAGAAAGGGAAAGAGATAGGGACAAGAGAGAAAAAAAAACTATTAGGAGGGAGAGAAGGGAGAGAGAGTGTGAGTGAGGGAGGGAAGGAGAGAAGAGAGATTGAGAGCAAGAGAATAAAAGAGGGAGTGAAGTAGGGATGAAAAGAGATATAGAGATAGAGAGGGAGGAAGTGAGAACAAGTTTAAGGAATAGAGAGTGAGAGATAAAGGAGACAGAGAGTGAGGGAGGGAGGGATTGAGAAAGTGAGAGAGAATGTGAGAAACAATGATTGAGAAGTGACTGGGATTGAGAAGATAAAAGTTGAAAAGCGAGATAGATGGAACATGTGGGGGATAAGGGAGAGAAAGAATGAGCATAAAGAGAGATTCTGTGTGTGAGGAAGAGAGTGTGAGAGAAAGACATAAGAGAAAGTATCAGAGAAGTATGAGTGCTAGAGAATGAAAGAGAGAGTGATGAAGGGATCAAAAGAGATTGAATGAGAATAAGATTAAGGAAAAGAGTGGGAGATAAAGGAAACAGAAGAGGGAGGGAGAAGGGGAGGGAGAGAGGGAGAGAGAAGTGTGAGGAAATGTGAGAAATAATGAGAGAGAAGAGAGAAGCATTGAGAGAGTTAAAAGTTAGAGAGCGAGAGAGAGAGTACATGTGAGGGATAAAGATAGATGCGAGAGAGTGAGAGAGAGAGTATGGAGCTTAGATGGGTGAAAGAGAGAGAGAGATTGAGAGAGAGTGAGAGATATAAGTGTGTGTGAGATTGAGAGAGAGTGAGAGAGTGTATGAGTTCATGTGAGAGCTCGAGAGAGAGTGTGAGTGACATGAAGAGAGAAGAGTGAGCTATATAAGGGAGCCCTAGAGAGGGCAAGAGGGCAAGATTGAGAGAGTGAGAAAGATAGAAAGAGAGTGAAAAATAGAATGAGAGTGGGATAATGAAAGAGATCTATAGTGATAAAGGAAAAGAGATTGAGAGAGATGAGGATGAGATTGAGGAAGGGAGAGGGAAGGAAGGGTGTTAGAAAGAGAGATAAAGGTAGGGAGTGAGAATGGATTAAAGAGAGAGTAATAGAGAGTAGGTGAAAGAGAGTGTAAAAAGGATATAGAGATAAAAGAGAGAACGAGGGAAGATTTAGTATGAAAGAGTGAGAGAGGCAAAAAGATAGGGAGAATGGAATCATGGCTAGAGAAAGAGAGAGACAGAGGGAGATGGAGAAGTAGAGGGAGAGTTGAAGGGAGGAAATGAGAAATGTAGAGAAAAGAGAAAGAGATAGTGAGAGGGATGGAAGCAATAGAGAGGGAGAGAGTTTGAGATAGATGGAGGGAAAGAGTGAGATGAAAGAGAGAAGAGAGAGCAGCAATGAAGAGAGAAAAAAAGAGCAAAAGAGAGAAAAGAGAATAGAGTGCAAGAAAGTGAGTGAGAAGGATATAGAGCGAGGGAGAGAGAATAAATGAGATGAGGATAGAGAGAGAAGAGAGGACGATGCAACAATGGAGAGAGAGGATGGAGTGAGACAGAAAGAACAACATGGAAAGAGAGAGTGAGCTAGAGATCGAGAAATGGAGCTTGAGGGTAAAGGGAGAAATATTTAGAGAGAGAGTGAGAAGTGTAAGAGTGTGGGAGATCTCAAGAGAGACAATGAGTGGGATGGAGAGAGAAGGGTAAGTTACATAAGAGAAACTTATAGAGGTAAAGAATGAGGGAGTGAGAAAGAGATCTATAAAGAAAGAGAGCGAAAGTGGGAAAATGAAACAAATCTATAAAGAATCTATGAAAACAGAGTGAGAGAGAAAAAGATATAATAGAGGAAATGAGAGAGAGGGACAATATAGAAATAGAGATATTATGAGAGTGGGAAGGGAGGGAGGTTTAAGGGATGGAGGGAGACAGAAAAGAAAGAGATACAGAGCTAGAAAATGAGAGACAATGAGCGAGGGAGCAAGAGAAATATATAGGGAGAGAGGGAGTGAGAACAAGAGTAATGAAAAGAGAGTGAGAGATGGAAGTACAATAGAGGAAGGGAGAGTAAAAGATGGAAGGACGATGGGATAGAGAAAGAGGGAGAGAGTGAGAAACAATGATCGAGATAAGAGAGGGGGATTGAGAGAGATAAAAGTTTGAGTGTGTGTGTGTGTGAGAGGAAAAATAGATGGAGCAAGATAGAGACTTACGGAGGGAGTGAGATGGGGAGAGAGGGAGGTAGAGAGAAAGAGTGAGAGTTAGCAAGAGAGAAAGAGATAGAACAGAGTAAGGGAGTAAGAGTGAGAGTGAAATTAAAGAGATTGAGGGAGCTAGGAAGGGAATGAGAGAGAAAAGAGAGAAATAGAGAACGATTGGAGAGTGAGGTCAAAAGAGAGGGATCTAAAGAGACAAATAAGGAGGAGGGAAAAGCAGTAATAAAAAGAAGAGAGAAGAGGGGATAAGAAGGAAAAGAGATAGAATGAGAGGAAGGTAGAGAAAGATTGAGTTAAGGATATAGAGAGAAAGGAGGGAGAAAAGAGAGGAAAAGAGCAAGAGATTGAGTGTGAGAGAAATATAATAAGGAGTGAGAGACATATTGAGAAAGCGAGAGAGAGAGAGAGAGGAGGAGAGATAGAGGGCAAGAGTAAGAAAGTGAGTGAGAACTGGGGAGATAGAGGGAGATCTAGAGATTAAAGAGAGAGGGAATGAGAGCATGAAAGGGAGGGCAGGGAGAGAACGAGGGAGACATAAGGAGGGATGGAGGAAAGTGAGAGAGGGTGAGAGAGAGAGTTGAGGATATATGGATAGAAAGCGTAAAAGGAATGAGAGAGAAGAGAGACAAATAAAAGATAGATTAGTAGAGAAAATAGAGAATGAGAACGACAGAGAGACATGTTAAGAGTGAGAGTGATATAGAAATGAAGAGCGGGACTGGGAGAGAAAGACTGAGAGAGGGAACAAAAGGAAGTCTGAGAAAGAGGGAACAAAAGGGATTAAGCTCTCTTTTCTCTTTTTCCACGTACTTTGCTCTCACTTCGTTCCCCACACTCTCTCTTGTTTCCACTCCTCCCTCAATGAAACGAGAGCGAAAGTGTGATAAAGAGCGAAAGTGTGGGGAGCGAAAGTGTGGGGACTGTGACAGAAAGAGGGAACGAAAGAGAGGAGAGAGAGTGTGGGAACGAAGTGAGAGCAAAGTAAGTGGAAAAAGAGAAAAAAGAGCTTAATGCCTTTTTGTTCCCTCTTTCTCACACTTCCTTTTGTTCCCTCTCTCAGTCTTTCTCTCCCAGTCCCCCTCTTCATTTCTATATCACTCTCACTCTTAACATGTCTCTCTGTCATTCTCATTCTCTATTTTCTCTACTAATCTATCTTTTATTTGTCTCTCTTCTCTCTCATTCCTTTTACTCTTTCTATCCATATATCCTCAACTCTTTCTCTCACCCTCTGTCACTTTCCTCCTTCCGTCCTTATGTCTTTCTCTTTCTTTCCCTACCCTCCCTTTCATGCTCTCATTCCCTCTCTCTTTAATCTCTAGATCTCCCTCTATCTCTCCCGTTCTCACTCACTTTCTTACTCTTGCCCTCTATCTCTCCCTCTCTCTCTCTCTCTCCCTTTCTCACTATGTCTCTCACTCCTTATTATGTTTCTCTCTCACTCAATCTCTTGCTCTTTTCCTCTCTTTTCTCTCTCCTTTCTCTCTATATCCTTAACTCAATCTCTCTCTACCTTCCTCTCATTCTATCTCTTTTCCTTCTCATCCCCTCTTCTATCTCTCTACCTCTTCTTTTTATTACTGCTCTTCCCTCCTCCTTATTTGTCTCTTTAGATCCCTCTCTTTTGACCTCACTCTCCAATCGTTCTCTATTTCTCTCTTTTCTCTCTCATTCCCTTCCTAGCTCCATCAATCTCTTTAATTTCACTCTCACTCTTACTCCCTTACTCTCTTCTATCTCTTTTCTCTCTACCTCCCTCTCTCCCCATCTCACTCCCTCCCTAACTCTCTATCTTGCTCCATCTATTTAACTTTTATCTCTCTCAATCCCCCTCTCTTATCTCGATCAATGTTTCTCACTCTCTCCCTGTTTCTCTATCCCTTCGTCCTTCCATCTTTTACTCTCCCTCCCTCTATTGTACTTCTATCTCTCACTCTCTTTTCATTACTCTTGTTCTCACTCTCTCTCTCCCTATATATTTCTCTTGCTCCCTAGCTCATTGTCTCTCATTTTCTAGCTCTGTATCTCTTTCTTTTCTGTCTCCCTCCATCCCTTACACCTCCCTCCCATCCCACTCTCATAATATCTCTATTTCTCTATTGTCCCTCTCTCTCATTACCTCTATTATATCTTTTTCTCTCTCTCACTCTGTTTTCCAAGAATCTTTATAGATTTGTTTCATTTTCCCACTTTTGCTCTCTTTCTTTATAGATCTCTTTCTCACTCCCTCATTCTTTCCCTCTATAAGTTTCCCTTATGTAACTTACCCTTCTCTCTCCATCCCACTCATTCTCTCTCTTGAGATCTCACACACTCTTACACTTCTCACTCTCTCTCTCTAAATCTTTCTCCCTCTACCCTCTTAAGCTCCATTTCTCGATCTCTATCTCACTCTTTCTTTCCATGTTGTTCTTTCTATCTCACTCTTCCTCTCTCTCCATTGTTGCATCGTCCTCTCTTCTCTCTCTATCCTCATCTCATTTATTCTCTCTCCCTCGCTCTATATCCTTCTCACTCTCTTTCTTGCACTTTATTCTCTTTTCTCTCTTTTGCTCTTTTTTTCTCTCTTCATTGCTGCTCTCTCTTCGCTCTTTCATCTCAATCTTTCTCTCCATCTATCTTAAACTCTCTCTCCCTCTCTATTGCTTCCATCCCTCCCACTATCTCTTTCTCTCTTTTCTCTACATTTCTCATTTCCTCCCTTCAACTCTCCCTCTACTTCTCCATCTCCCTCTGTCTCTCTCTCTCTAGCCATGATTCCATTCTCCCTATCTTTTTGCCTCTCTCACTCTTTCATACTAAATCTTCCCTCGATCTCTCTTCTATCTCTATATCCTTTTTACACTCTCTTTCACTTACTCTCTATTACTCTCTCTTTAATCCATTCTCACTCCCTACCTTTATCTCTCTTTCTAACACCCTTCCTTCCCTCTCCCTTCCTCAATCTCATCCTCATCTCTCTCAATCTCTTTTCCTTTATAACTATAGATCTCTTTCATTATCCCACTCTCTTCTATTTTTCACTCTCTTTCTATCTTTCTCACTCTCTCAATCTTGCCCTCTTGGCCTCTCTAGGGCTCCCTTATATAGCTCACTCATCTCTCTTCATCTCACTCACACTCTCTCTCGAGCTCTCACATGAACTCATACACTCTCTCACTCTTTCTCAATCTCACACACACTTATATCTCTCACTCTCTCTCAATCTCTCTCTCTCTTTCACCCATCTAAGCTCCATACTCCCTCTCTCACTCTCTCGCATCTATCTTTATCCCTCACATGTACTCTCTCTCTCGCTCTCCAACTTTTAACTCTCTCAATGCCTCTCTCTTCTCTCTCATTATTTCTCACATTTCCTCACACTTCTCTCTCCCTCTCTCCCTCCCCCTCTCCCTCCCTCTTATGTTTCCTTTATCTCCCACTCTTTTCCTTAATCTTATTCTCATTCAATCTCTTTTGATCCCTTCGTCACTCTCTCTTTCATTCTCTGGCACTCATACTTCTCTGATACTTTCTCTTATGTCTTTCTCTCACACTCTCTTCCTCACACACAGAATCTCTCTTTATGCTCATTCTTTCTCTCCCTTATCCCCCACATGTTCCATCTATCTCGCTTTCCAACTTTTATCTTCTCAATCCCAATCACTTCTCAATCATTGTTTCTCACATTCTCTCTCGCTTTCTCAATCCCTCCCTCCCTCACTCTCTGTCTCCTTTATCTCTCACTCTCTATTCCTTAAACTTGTTCTCACTTCCTCCCTCTCTATCTCTATATCTCTTTTGATCCCTACTTCACTCCCTCTTTTATTCTCTTGCTCTCAATCTCTCTTCTCTCCCTCCCTCACTCACTCACACACTCTCTCCCTTCTCGCCCTCCTAATAGCTTTTTTTCTCTCTTGTCCCTATCTCTTTCCCTTTATCATATCCTTTTCTCTCCCTCACCCTCCTTTTTATTTCTCTCAAGATTTCTTTCTCTCCTTTACTATTGTACTCTTTATCGCTCTCACTCTCTCCCTCTATCATTGCACTCCCTCATTTATGCTCTATCTAGGTCACCCTTTTTCCGTCCCTATCTCCCTCTATATCTCCAACTCTCTTACTCCCACTATCTCACCATTATGTTGTTCTTCCCCTTTCTTTATCCCTCACTCACTCTTACTCGATCTTCGCACAACATCTCTTCTCACTCTCTCTCCCATTTACTTTATCTCACTTTCTCTTTCCTATCTTACTTTCTATCGCTTCCTATGACATCCTCTTTCTTCTCTTAATATCTTTTCCCTCTCCCTTTTCTCTCCTCTCTCAATGTAATTTCACTCTCACTCTTACACCCTCTCTTTTTTACCCTCTTTTCTTGTCTCTCCCCCCCCATTAAACCTCTCTATCTCCATCTCCCTCTTCTCACACTCTCTTCTCTCCAAAATACTCTCTCACTCCCTCTGCGCTCAATCCTTAAACTTAGCCCACTCCCTTCTGCACTCTTTCTCACTTTTTGTTGTCTTTCTCTTACTCTTTGTACTGCTGCTCCCTCCTTTCACACTATTTTCTCTTCTTCCATCCTCTCCCTCTCTCTCCTCTCTCACCCCTCCCTCCCTCCCACTCTTACTCACCTTTTGTCACTCTCTTTCTATCTCTCCCCCTCTCTCTAGCACTTTCTCTCCCTCTCTCCCTTTACAACTCCTGTCTCACACTATTTATCATCCATTGTTTTGCTATCCCTCACTTTCATCTTCTCGCTCACTCGCTCATGCTCTATCTTCCTGCACTTTATATTTCTCTCTCACACCCTCTCTCCCTCTCTTGCTCCCTCTCTCTCTTCAATTTTTCTCATGGCCTCTCTTTATCTATCTATTTCTTCCTCTTTACCATGAATGCTCTCTCTAACAATCTCTATCATATCTTTTTTCTCGATCTTTTGATCTCTCATTTGTTGCCCTTTATTCTATCTCTATCTCTAACTCTATCTCTCACTCTCTTAGTCTCCCTCTCACCCAACTTCTGTTTCTTTCAATCCCACTCCCACCTCTCTCTCATTCACTCTCTCTCATTCACTCTTTCTCTTGACCTTATTTATCACTATTTATCACACATCTCTTCCTCTCTTCCCCTCCCACTTTTACTCCCTTTCTCCTTCTCACATTCTCTCTCCAGATATCTCACTCTCTTGACCTTACTGTTCTTCTCACTCTCTCTCTCACTTTCTTAATATCTTTTTCTCACACTCCCTCGCTCACTCTCTTGCTAATTATTCTTTATCCCCGTATATCGTCCACTCTCCCCCTCCCACTCACTATCTTTTGCTCAATCTTCCATGAGTCTCTCTTCTCTCTCTATTTCTACCGTACCCTCTCTCCCACCCACACAATTTTTAACGCCTATCTTCACTCCCTCTCCAAATCTATTAATCTCTCACTTTTTATTTCATTTCTCATTATTATTTCTTTTCTCTATTTTGGCCCCTCTATGTTTCTCTCTTGTTCTTTCTTCTATCTCTCTCTTTTCTCTTACTTCCCTCACTCTTTCTCTCCCTTTATCTTTAACTCTCCTCTAACTCTCCCTCCATTACACACTCTTTTTAGTTGCTCTAATATCCTTCTCCCTCCCCTCATATCCAACACATTATTTACTCTTTTCTCTATAAATCTCTCTTCCTTCCTCGATCACTCCTGCTCCCTCCGTCTATCTCACTCTTTATCCTTCTCTCCCTCTCTTAAACTTTTATCTGTTATGCTTCATCACTTTTTCTTTCTCTATATCTCCATGTTTCTCTCTCACACACTCTCTATTGATCTCTCTCATCAATCACTTATCACTTTGCATGCTTATTCCCTCCAACCATCGCTCACTCTCTTCCTCTCAGTCACTCTCCCTCTTTTATTAACTCAGTCTCTCTATCTCTCTTTCTCCCTCTTGCCATCCCTCTCTCTCCACATCTCCCTCAATATCTCCCTTTGTCTACCTCTCACTCACTATCTTTTGCTTCTCTTCTCTCTATATTTCTGCCTTACCTACCACCCTCTCTCTCCAACTCACACTTCAATCCCTATCTTCACTCCTTGTCTTGCTCTCTTACTCTCACTCTCTATTTCATCTCTCTTTGTTGTTTTTGCTCTCCTTTGCCCACTTTCTATATTTTTCTTGCCTTTCTTCTATCTCCCTCTCTTCTCTCTCGTTACTTACTCTTTCTCTTCCTCTATCTCTCACACTCTCTCTCTTACTCTGCCTCCCTCACACTATCTCTCATTGCTCTCACATCTTGCTCTCTCACCTCATATTCATCTCATTATTTATTATTTCTCTTATACATCTCTATTTCCTCCTCAATCCATCCTCTTTCAATAACTCCTTCGGTCTCTTTCTCCCTCTCTCACTATCTCACTCTTCTCTCTATCTCCCCCTTGCACTCACTTCTTCACTCCCTCTCCCTCACTCTCATTTTCGACATCGCTCTCTCTCATCCCCCTCTCTTGCTGTCTCTTCTCTCACTTACACATTTCTTGATTTCTTTCACTTTCAGTCTCCCTTTCTCGCCCACCCTCTCATCCTTTCTCTCTCATTTTCTCTCTCAACTGCCCTCCCTCCCACTCTCTCGATATCAATCTCTCTTCCTCTCCATATCCCTCTCTTCTTCGCTCCTTCTCACTGATTACTCTCCATCGCTATCTCCATATTGAACACTCTCTGTTCCTGTATTGCTTCCTCTCTCTCCCTCTTAAATCTTTCTTGCTCTATCTCCCTCTTTTGCTCCCTCTCTTTCTTTAATTTCTCTCCTTCTATCTCCCTCTTCCTCGCTCTCTCCCTTACTCTTGTCCTTTATTTATCTTTTTCTCACTCTCTCCATTTCTCTCCTATATCGTTCTCTCTTCTCTCTCATTACTCAACTTTTTTTCTCCTTCTAACCGTCTTTCTTGCTTCCATCATCCTTCCTCTCCCTCTCTTTCATTAATTCGTTCTCTCTTCTCACACTTTGCTCCACATCTATCCCATTATTTCTTACTCTCACACTTTTCTCTCTACTACTCTCCCTTCCTCTCTCTCCCTTTTCTTTAACTTCATTTCTCTCACTCTCTATCTATTTCACTTTCTTCTGCTCTCTTTCTTGCTTTGTGTCGCTCCATATCTCTTGCTCTATCTTCCTTCATGCTCTCTTCTATCTCCATTTCTCTCTCATTCTCTTTTTTCTCTCCCTCCCTCTCTCTCTTTACTTTTACTCTCTTAGTCTCCCACTCTCTCTTACCCAGTCTCTACTCTATCTTTTTATTTTACTCTTTTCTCTGCTCTCTCTGCTCTCGCTCTTTCACTCTCTCTATACTCCACTCACACTCTCTCCTCCTCTCTTGCTTCCTTCCTTCCACTCCCATCCTCCCTCCCCCTCTCTCTTACTCTATCTTCCACTGTTCGATATTCACTCTCCTCTACCTCCCTCTCTCCCTCTCCATCTCTTTTATTGTCACTCTCTCCCTCTCTATCCATATATCTATCTCTCTTGATCCATCCTCACTCTCTTTGATTCTCTCACTCACTATCTCTATCTTCTCTTCCTCCCTACCTCATTAACACTCTCTCTCCCTTTTCACCTCATAATATTATTTTTTTCTCTCTTGTCCCTCTCTCTCTTTCTCTTTCTTATATACACTTCTCTCCCTCACTCACTTTTCATATTTATTTTTAAATCTCTTTCACTCTCTCACTTGTTCTCATTATCGCTCTCAGTACCCCCTCTATTCCACTCCCTCATTTGTGCCCTCTCTATGTCTCCCTTATGTAGCTCACTCTTCTCTCTCCATCTCATACACTCATTCACTCTTTCATTCCCTCTCAATCTCTCTCCCTCTCACCCACTTTAGCTCCATTTCTCGTTCTCTCTCACTCTCTTAATCTTCCACCGATCTCTTCCACTCTCTCTCTCATTTTCTAACTCTTTCTTTAAACTCACTCGCTACCTCGTTCTATCTCTCTTTTGCAATCACACTCTCTCCCTCTATGTCACACTTTATTCCTCCTTTTTTATCTCTCTCTCTCTTTTGTTTCTCTTTTGGTGCTCCCTTTATCCCTCGCTGCCTCTCTCTCAATCTCCCTCCTGCGTTCACTACCGTCTTCCCTGACTTTCTCCTGCTTCTTTTATCTCCCTTTCTCTTGCTTCCTCTCTTGCTCACTTAATCTTTCCCTCTCTCTCACCCTCTCTAAGCCCTCACTCTCTCTTCTCTCTATTTCTCTATCACACCCTCTCCCTTTCTCGCTCCCTCTTCCTCTCTTCAGTTTCACTCTCACTCTTACTCTCTCATTCTCTCTCTCTTTCTTTTTCTCTTTTCTTTCCTAACTGCTCTCTCTCCACTCTCTCTTCTCAATCTTTCTCGCTCTCTCTCGCTTCCTTCCCTCCCTCCCTCTCTCTCCCACTCTAGCTCTTATTTCTCTCTCACCCACCCTCTCCCCCTCCCTCCCTCTTACTCAATTCCACTTCATCTCCACTCTCTCTCACTGACTCTCATTCTATACCCCCTCTCTCCCTCTCTCTGACACTCTCTCTATATCTTCATCACTCTCTCTTTTTTATCACTCTCTCTTCGTCTCTCCCACCCACTCTCTTCCATCCCTTTGAATCCCTCCATCTATCACTCTTTTTCTACTCTCTCCATCTGCTACTATTTTCTCTATTTATGCTTTATCACTTTTTCTCTATATTGTTTCTCTCTTACACACTCTCGATTTCTCTCTTCCTTCACTCATTTATCACATTACTCTTTGTTTTCCTCCAACCATCTCTCACTCCCTTCCTCTCTCCTTCTCTCTCTTATTCATTGATACAGTCTCTCTCTATTTCCGTCTCGCTCTCCCTCTTTCTCCATATCTCCCCTTGTATCTCCTTCTCTCTACCTCACATCCACTATATGCTTTATCTTCTTTGATACTCTCTTCCCTACACATTTTTGCCTTACCCTCACTCCACTCTCTTGTCCATTCACTCTTTTATCATTATCTTCACTCCCTCTCTATCTTCCATTCACTCTTCAATCCATATCTTCACTCCCTCTCTTGCTCTCTTAATCACTCCCTATTTCATCTCTCTATTGTTTTTTACTCTATTATCCCTCTTCTGTCTCTCTCTAGCCCTTTCTTCTATCTCCCTTTCTTCTATCTCTTTATCACTCTTTCTCTCCCATTCTCTCTCACTCTCTCACTCTCCCTCCCTTACACACACTCTCTCAATTGTTCTCACATCTTGCTCTCTCCCCTCATATCAATCTCATTATTTCTTATTGTCTCTCATACATCTATTTTTCCTCCTCACTCCCCACCTCTTTTAATCCTTTCTTCCCTCTCTGCCCATCTCACTCCTCTCTCTTTCTCTCCTTGCACTTAGTCCTTCACTCCCACTCCCTCTCTCATTCCCTCTCTCTTGTTCTTTCTTCACCCACTTTCATTTTCTCTATTTCTTCCTCACTATCGCTCTCCCTTTCTCTCACAATATCTCTCAGCTTTTCCCTCTGATTCTCTCCCTTCGCTACCCTGCCTCCCACTCTTTTTATCTCAATCTCTCCCTTCTCTCTCATCCCCTCTTCCCAGTCATTTTTTATTACTTTCACTCCTCTCCCTCTTTCCTTATTTCCCTCTTTTTTTCCCTCTTTAGCACCCTCTCTCATTCCCTCTCTTTACGCCCACTCCTAGTCTCAATCTCTATCTCCTTCACACTCTCTACTTTCTCTTCCACTTTCCATTGCTATCTCATTCCCGCTATTCATTCTCTGTTAACTTTTTTCTTACTCATCTCACTCCTCTTTGTCTATCCCACCACTCTCTTCTTCTTTATTTCTCACTTACCTCCTTCGTCACTCTTTCTCACACTCCCTTACTTCCCTTCTGGGCTCTCTCTCACGCCATATCTCTCCTATTTTCTTCTCATTCTCTTATTCTCCCCCACTTTCTTGCTCACTATCACTTCTCACTATCACTTTCTCTATCTTTCTGCATTATGTTTCTCTCCCTATATCTCTCTCACACTCACTTCCTCCTTCACTCCCTTGCCCTCCTCTCCCTTCGTTTCTCCTTGCTTTTCCTCTTCTGCTCTCTCCCTCTACGTTTAACCATCTTACTCTCCACCTCCTATTCTCATACTTCTCTCACTCGCTCTTCTTATCATGCTCTCTCTTACTCTCCCCCCCTCAGTCTCTCTTCCTCTCTATATATCCTCAAACACCTTCTCTCCCTATATCACCAACATCTTTCTCTCTTGTCTTTCTTCTTTCATTATTGCACCGTTGCTTAATCAATTTCTATTAATCTCTCATCAGTCACCTCTCATTACTCAACTCTTTTTCTCCTTCTATTTATCTCCCTTTCTTGTTCCCTCTCGTCCTCCCTCTGTCCCTCTTTCTCTTTCATTCCTTCTCTCTTCTCACACTTTTCACCTCATCTCTCTCTCATTATTTCATTACTTCTCTCACACTTTTGTCTCTACATCTCTTCCTTCCCCTCTCTTCCCTCTATCTTCATATCCCTCACACTTTATCTATTTCTCTCCCATTCTCACTCCTCTTTCCCTCCCTCTCTCTCTTTAATTTCACTTTCTCAGTCACCCTCTCTCTTACCCACTCTTTGTTTTCTCCCTCTATCTTACTCTCTTCTCTATTCTTTCTCCTCTCACTCTTTCTACTCTTTCTCCTCTCACTCTATTGCTCTGTCCATCTTCCACACACTCTTTCTCCTCCTCTCACTCTCCCTCCCCCTCTCTCTCACTCACTCTATCTTCCACTCTTCACACTCACTCTTTCTCTACCTCCCTCTCTCCCTCTCCATCTCTATTGTTCTCACTCACTCTCTCTATCCATATATCTTTCTTGTTCCCTCCCTCTCTCTCTCTTTCATTCTCACACTCTCAATCTCTCTTCCCTCCAGCTTCCTCTCTCATATTGTCTCTCCCTTCCCACCCAGTAAATTACTTTTTTCTATCTTGTCCCTCACTCTCCCGCCCTCTCTTATATTCTTTTCTCTCTCACACATTCCTTTCCTCTCTTCAAGATCTCTTTGAATCCCTCACTCTTATTCTCTTTATCGGTCTTACTCGCTCCCTCAATCTTTCTTACTCTCTCAAACTTGCCCTCTCTAGGTCTCCCTCATGTAGCTCATTATTCTTACTCCATATCACACACTCATAATCTCTCTCACTCCCTCTCAATTACACTCTCTATTTCTCACACTCTATTCTCTTTTATATATTATTCTCACTTTTACACTCACCTTTGTTGCTCTCTCTTCTCTCTTTCCTCTTACTTTTCTGTCACTTTGTTCCACAGTCTCTATCTCCTCTCTCGCCCTATTCCTTCCATCCCTCCCTCTTTCATCATGTCTCTTCTCTCCCTCTCTCCCTCTCCATTTCTTTATTCCTCTCCATCTCCTTTGCTATCCCTTGCTCCCTCTCTCTTTCATCATTCTCCTCGATCTTCTCACTCTCTCTCCCTTTCACTCACTCTTCCTTTCTCTATCTTGCTCTCCCTTTAAACCCTTTCACTACCTCCTTCTGTCTCACTTTCTCACTCACTCTATACCTCTCTCACACTCTATTCCACCTCTTTTATCTCTCTCTTGTTCTATCTTTTGTCTCTCTCTTTTGACGCTCGCTTATCCCTCACAACCTCTTTGTTCCCTTTTTATATCCTTTACTCTCTTTTACACTCTCCTTTGTTGTTTTCTTCTCTCATTTCTCTTATTCTTTCTCTCATTCTATCCTCCTCCTCTCTCTTTACTACCCCATCTATTGCTTCCATCACTGCCTCTCCCATTTGCTCTCTTCTCACCCTCCCCCTCCCTCTCCCTCGCTATCTGCCTCTATGTCTCCCTCTCTCTCACCATTCTCATGTTCTTCCCCATTCCTTACCCCATTCAATTAATCTTACTCAATCATCCCGTAGCCTCTCTTCACACTCTCTCCCCCATTCACTCTCTCATTAAACCTACTCACTTCCTCCTTCTCTCTTTCTCCCTCACCACCTCCATCTTGCTCTCACAATTCCATCACTATTAACCTCTCTCTCTTTTTGTCTCTTTTGTCTCTCATATTTGACCCTCCCATTATCCTCAGCAGCTCTCTCTCGCTCTGCCTCCCTCTTTCACTCCCTTAGTCCCTCTCTCTCTCCAACTCTCCTTGTCTCTCTCCTTCTTGCGCCCTCTCTTGCTTGCTCACTCTCTCCCTCTCTCACACTCTCGATTCCCTCATACTCTCTTCTCAGTATTTGTCTCTCACTCTCTCCATTTCTTGCACCCTCATTCTCTCTGTTCAACTTTACTCTTAGTCTTTTTCTCACTCTCGCACTTTTTCAATCTATTTTCACTCTCTCTCACCCACTCTAACTTATGTTCTCTCTATTCTCCTCACCTCTCAATTTTTCTCTCCCTCTGTCTCTTGTTTCCTTCACTCCTACCCTTTCTCTCCCTCTCTCTTTCTCTCACTTAGTTAGACACATTATCACTCTTCCCCTCTCCCACTCTTCTGGTTCATTCCCGCACTCTCCCAAAAAACATCATTCTCTACCCCCTCTCTCCCTCTCCCTCACTCTCTTTATATTTTCCCTCTCTCTCTTCTCTCTCACTCACTTCCTCTCTCACTCTCCTCTATTTCTCTCACTTTCTCACTCTCTCCCCCTCTCATTCTTTTATCTTTATGACTTGAAACTTTTTTCTTTCTCTTTCACTCTCTCCCTCTCACTTCCTCTCTAACTCACTCACTCTTGCTCAATATTATCACTCCCTCCAATCTCTTTACTCACACTTTATCTCCAACCATCACTCAATCTCTTCCTCCTTCCTCTCTCTATCTCTCTCCCACATCCCATCTCTCTATCTCACTCCCTCCCTATATCTCTCTATGTCCTCATCTATCTCTCCCTCTCTTTACCTATCACTTCCAAAATTGTGCTCTACCTTCCCTGAGTCTCTCTTCTCTCTCTATTTATTTTTTAGTCTCTCTCTCTTTTTCTCCCTCTGGCTCAACCTCTATCTTTCTCACTCCCTCATTCCTGCCTTCTCTAGGTCTACCTTATATACCTCACCCATCTCTCTCCAACTCACTGACTCTCTCTCTCTCACACACACACATGCATTCTCTAAAACTTTCCCTCTCTCAATACTCTCCCTCTCACCCTCTCATGCTCCATTTCTTGATCTCTATCTCTCTCTCTCTTACCATCTCGCTCTTTCTCTTACAATCCAGCCACTCTGTTCATTGTTGCATCTTCCTCTTCTCTCTCTATACGACTCCATTATTCTCCCTCCCTTGATCTCTCATTCCAACACTTTATTCTCCTTTACAATTTTATGCTCTCTTTTGTTCAGTTCATTGTTGCTCTCTATAATCTTTTTCATCTCACTTATTCTCTCCCTCTATCCCCTGATCTCACTCCCGCTAATTTCATCCCTCCCACCATCTCTTTCTCTCTCTTCTCTCCCTTCGTAAATCTCTTTCCCCATTTTCCTCATTGTCTCCCTTTCTCTTGCTCTCTCTAGCCATTATTTTGTTCTTCCTATCCCATTACATCTCACTCACTCTCTTTTACTCAAATACTTTTTAGTCTTACTTCTCTCTCTATTTCATTTTCACTCTCTATCAATGCTTCTATATTGCTTTCTCTTTAATCTATCTACTCCCTCCCTCTATCTCTCTTTCTCACTCACTCTATACCTATCTCTCACACCCTCTATTCTATATCTCTTTCTCTCTCTTTCCCTTTCTCATTCTCTCTTCTAATTCTCTCTTTCTTGACATCTTTTATCCCTCACTACCACTATTCACTCTTCCTCCCTCTTTCACACCCAACATCCCTCTTTCTTCGTTGTCCTAACTCTCTCTCTCTTACTCCCTATCTAGCTTGCTCACTCTCTCCCTCTCTCATTCTCTCTCTTCCCTCACTCTATTTTTCTCTAACTCTCTCTCCCTTTCTCATTCCATCTTTATCTCTTCCATTTCACCATCTCTCTTACTCCCTTGTACAGCTCTCTTACTCACTCCATGTTCACTCTCTCTCTTTATCATCAATTCTTTTGCTTCCCCTCTCTCTCCTCTTCTCTCTTACTCTCTCTCCTGCACTATCTTTCAACACTCCCTTCTTTCTCACTCCTACTCCCTCGTCTCACTCTCTCGCTCCCTCCCTCCCTCATTGGTTCCCTCTCTCACTTCAATCTTTCTCACTGTCTCCCTCTATCTCTATATTTCTTTCACTTTACCACTCATGCTCTCTCTCCTATTATCTATTTTATCTCTCTTTCTAGGTCTTTTGCTCTCTCTTCTCTCTCTTTCTGTCAGTATATCTTCCGTGAGTCTCTCTTCTCTCTCTATTTTTGCTTTCCCTCTCTCCCTCCTGCTCACTCTTCTATCCCTATGTTTACTTCTTCTCTTACTCTCTCTCACGCTTTGTTTCTTCTCACTTTGTTGTTTGTTTGCTCTCTTTTGCCCCCTCTTTGTCTCTTTCCCTCTTGCTTCTGTTTTTATCGCCCTTTCTTCTCTCGTTTTACTTGCTCTTTCTCTCCCTCAATCTTTCACTATCACTCTCATTATTCCTCCCTCACACACTCTATCTCATTTGTGCTCACATCTTGCTCTCTCCCCTCATATCTATCTCAGTATTTCTTATTTTCTCTCATTCTCGCCCTCTCTTTCTCTTATCTACCCTCTCTCTCGCTCTGTCTTCCCTCACTCTCTTCTCTCTATTTCTCTCTCACTTTGTCTTTTCTCTATTTCTCTCTCACCCTCTCTCATTCTCTCTCTCCAGTTTCACTCTCACCCATACACCCTCATTCCCTCTCTCTTTCTCCTTCCATGTTCACTCTCTGTCACTTACTCTCTCTTCTAATGCTCCCTCTCCTTTCTCTCTTCCCTCAACTTTCTCTCCCTCTCTCCCCAACTCTCGTGCTTCCTTCCCTCCCTCCTTACCTCATTCTCTACTCTTTTTCTCTCACATCTCACACTCACCCCTTATCTCCATCTCATTATTTATTATTTTCTCTCAAACATCTATCTCTCCTCCTTTGTCCCTTCCACTTTCAATCCTTCCTTCCCTCTCCTTCTTCCTTCCTCCTTATCTCTCTCCTCTCCTCTTTCACCTGTCGCTTAATCTCCCTCCTTCCCTTTTATTTTCTCCATCTCTCTCTCTCATTCCCTCTCTCCTCTCACTTTCACATTTCTCTCTCTCTCTCTCTCTCTCCTCTCTCCCTCATCCTTTCACTCTCCTTCTCACTTCTCTCCCTTCGACTCCGTCTATCTCAATCTCACATTTCTTTCTCTCCCTCTCCATCTCCATCTCTCCTTTTTTCTTGCTCCCTATCTCCATAATGCTCACTATCTTTTCCTCTCTCTTCCTCTCTTACTTCCTCTCTTTCCCTCTAAAATTTTTCTTGCACTCACTCCTCTCTCCCTCTTTTCTTTTTAATCTCTCGCTTTGCCTCTATCTCATCTTTCTCACTCTCTCCATTACTCTTGCCCTCTACCTCTCTCTTTCGACTCTCTATTTTGTTTCTCTCTCTGTCTCTGGGTCACTTGATCCCGCTTGCTATCTTTTCTCTCTATTTACTCAATCATCCTTGGCCCTCCTACTATCTCAATATCCCATCAATGTCTCCCTCTAACTCTCACTCACTTTCATTTACTTTATCTATCTTCTCTCTATATTTCTGTCTCACTGTCCCTCCTTCTCTCCCTACCGCTCACTCTTCAATCCTTATCTTCACTCCCTCTCCACTCACACTCACTCTCTATTTTACCTCTCTTTATTTTTTTTGCTCCCTTCCTGTCCCTTTCTGTCTCTCTCTTGCTCTTTCTTCTATCGCTCACTCTTCTCTAAGTTTGCTTACTCTTTCTCTCCCTCAATCACTCACTCTCCCTCTCACTCTCCCTCCGTCACACACTCTCTCTCAGTTTCACTCAGATCTTGATCTATCCCCTCATATCAATCTTATTATTTCTTATTTTCTCTCATAGAACTCACTTTGCTCCTCGATCCCTACCTCTTTCAGTACCCACTTCCCTTACTTTCTCGCTCTCTCCCTATCTTACTCCTCTCTCTTGCTTCTATTGCTATCACTCATTCACCCCATCTCTCTCCGTTTCGTTTTCTCTATCGCTCTTTCTCATTTCCTCTCTTCCTCTCTCTTATCTTATTTTCTCTCATGGAACTCACTTTTCTCCTCGATCCCTACCTCTTTCAGTCACCACTTCCCTTACTTTCTCACTCTCTCCCTATCTTACTCCTCTCTCTTGCTTCTGTTGTTATGACTCATTCACTCCCTCTCCATCCCTTTTGTTTTCTCTATCGCTCTTTCTCATTTCCTCTCTTGCTCTCTCTTATCTAACTCTCTCTTTTATGTATTTCTCTCACTCTTCCTCTCTCATTTTCTAGCTCTCTCTCTCATCCTTTATCTCTCATCCTCTCCCTCCCTCTTCCCTTTCTCCCACTCTCTCTATCTCAATCTCTCCCTCTCTCCCTCTCCGTCTCCTTCTTTCCTTCTTCCTTCTCACTCAATCTCTCTCAATCTCCCTCCTTTTCTCAATCTTGCTCATTATTTTTTCCTCTCTTCCACTTCTCTTCTTATATCTCTCTTAAATCATTCTCTATTTCTTCCTCTCTCCCTCTCTCTATCTCTTTAATCTCTCTAAACACTTCCTCTATCTCCCACTTCCCACTCTCTCCCTCTTGCACACTCTCTCCCTTTCACACTCTCTCCCTTACTCTTACAATCTCTATCTCTCCCTTTCTTACTCTCTCCCTTTCTCACTATCTCACTCTCTACTATGTTTCTTGATCTCGCTCTCTAGCTCTCCCTTGATCTTTTTCTCTTTACTCACTCTTTATCTCTCTATATCCATCACTCTATCCTTTCTCTCCCTCACTCCCTCCCTCCCTCATTATTTTTCTTTCTTTTTCTCTCTCTAGCTCCCTCTCTCTTGCACTCCCTTTCGACAATCTCTTTTCTTTCTCAATTTCTATCTCGCTTTTTCACTCATTCTCCTCCTCTCTCCCTCACTATTTAATTTTACTCTCACGTGTACTCCCTCACTCACTTCTCACGTGTACTCCCGCTAATTTCTTCCCTCCCACCATCTCTTTCTCTCTCTTCTCTCCCTTCGTAAATCTCTTTCCCCATTTTCCTCATTGTCTCCCTTTCTCTTGCTCTCTCTAGCCATTATTTTGTTCTTCCTATCCCATTACATCTCACTCACTCTCTTTTACTCAAATACTTTTTAGTCTTACTTCTCTCTCTATTTCATTTTCACTCTCTATCAATGCTTATATATTGCTTTCTCTTTAATCTATCTACTCCCTCCCTCTATCTCTCTTTCTCACTCACTCTATACCTATCTCTCACACCCTCTATTCTATATCTCTTTCTCTCTCTTTCCCTTTCTCATTCTCTCTTCTAATTCTCTCTTTCTTGACATCTTTTATCCCTCACTACCACTATTCACTCTTCCTCCCTCTTTCACACCCAACATCCCTCTTTCTTCGTTGTCCTAACTCTCTCTCTCTTACTCCCTATCTAGCTTGCTCACTCTCTCCCTCTCTCATTCTCTCTCTTCCCTCACTCTATTTTTCTCTAACTCTCTCTCCCTTTCTCATTCCATCTTTATCTCTTCCATTTCACCATCTCTCTTACTCCCTTGTACAGCTCTCTTACTCACTCCATGTTCACTCTCTCTCTTTATCATCAATTCTTTTGCTTCCCTCTCTCTCCTCTTCTCTCTTACTCTCTCTCCTGCACTATCTTTCAACACTCCCTTCTTTCTCACTCCTACTCCCTCGTCTCACTCTCTCGCTCCCTCCCTCCCTCATTGGTTCCCTCTCTCACTTCAATCTTTCTCACTGTCTCCCTCTATCTCTCTATTTCTTTCACTTTACCACTCATGCTCTCTCTCCTATTATCTATTTTATCTCTCTTTCTAGGTCTTTTGCTCTCTCTTCTCTCTCTTTCTGTCAGTATATCTTCCGTGAGTCTCTCTTCTCTCTCTATTTTTGCTTTCCCTCTCTCCCTCCTGCTCACTCCTCTATCCCTATGTTTACTTCTTCTCTTACTCTCTCTCACACTTTGTTTCTTCTCACTTTGTTGTTTGTTTGCTCTCTTTTGCCCCCTCTTTGTCTCTCTCTCTCTTGCTTCTGTTTTTATCACCCTTTCTTCTCTCTTTTTACTCCCTCTTTCTCTCCCTCAATCTCTCACTATCACTCTCATTATTCCTCCCTCACACACTCTATCTCATTTGCGCTCACATCTTGCTCTCTCCCCTCATATCTATCTCAGTATTTCTTATTTTCTCTCATTCTCGCCCTCTCTTTCTCTTATCTACCCTCTCTCTCGCTCTGTCTTCCCTCACTCTCTTCTCTCTATTTCTCTCTCACTTTGTCTTTTCTCTATTTCTCTCTCACCCTCTCTCATTCTCTCTCTCCAGTTTCACTCTCACCCATACACCCTCATTCCCTCTCTCTTTCTCCTTCCATGTTCACTCTCTGTCACTTACTCTCTCTTCTAATGCTCCCTCTCCTTTCTCTCTTCCCTTGACTTTCTCTCCCTCTCTCCCCAACTCTCGTGCTTCCTTCCCTCCCTCCTTACCTCATTCTCTACTCTTTTTCTCTCACATCTCACACTCACCCCTTATCTCCATCTCATTATTTATTATTTTCTCTCAAACATCTATCTCTCCTCCTTTGTCCCTTCCACTTTCAATCCTTCCTTCCCTCTCCTTCTTCCTTCCTCCTTATCTCTCTCCTCTCCTCTTTCACCCGTCGCTTAATCTCCCTCCTTCCCTTTTATTTTCTCCATCTCTCTCTCTCATTCCCTCTCTCCTCTCACTTTCACATTTTCTCTATTTCTCTCTCTCTCCTCTCTCCCTCATCCTTTCACTCTCCTTCTCACTTCTCTCCCTTCGACTCCGTCCATCTCAATCTCACATTTCTTTCTCTCCCTCTCCATCTCCATCTCTCCTTTTTTCTTGCTCCCTATCTCCATAATGCTCACTATCTTTTCCTCTCTCTTCCTCTCTTACTTCCTCTCTTTCCCTCTAAAATTTTTCTTGCACTCACTCCTCTCTCCCTCTTTTCTTTTTAATCTCTCGCTTTGCCTCTATCTCATCTTTCTCACTCTCTCCATTACTCTTGCCCTCTACCTCTCTCTTTCTGACTCTCTATTTTGTTTCTCTCTCTGTCTCTGGGTCACTTGATCCCGCTTGCTATATTTTCTCTCTATTTACTCAATCATCCTTGGCCCTCCTACTATCTCAATATCCCATCAATGTCTCCCTCTAACTCTCACTCACTTTCATTTACTTTATCTATCTTCTCTCTATATTTCTGTCTCACCGTCCCTCCTTTTCTCCCTACCGCTCACTCTTCAATCCTTATATTCACTCCCTCTCCACTCACACTCACTCTCTATTTCACCTCTCTTTATTTTTTTTTGCTCCCTTCCTGTCCCTCTCTGTCTCTCTCTTGCTCTTTCTTCTATCGCTCACTCTTCTCTAAGTTTGCTTACTCTTTCTCTCCCTCAATCACTCACTCTCCCTCTCACTCTCCCTCCGTCACACACTCTCTCTCAGTTTCACTCAGATCTTGATCTATCCCCTCATATCAATCTTATTATTTCTTATTTTCTCTCATAGAACTCACTTTGCTCCTCGATCCCTACCTCTTTCAGAGTGAGAGCAATATCAAGATGATGATGAGATTGAGAGAGAGAGAGAGAGCGAGAGAGAGTGTGTGTGCGTGTGTGAGTGAGTGTAATAAAGAGAGTAACAGAAGTGAGAGCAAGAAAGAAAAGGAATAAAGAGTGAACAATAAAGAGAGGGAGGAGGCGAGAGAGATTAAAGAGAGGCATAGAGGTAGAGGAGGGGCGTGCAGTTGCAGAGAGAATAATGGGAGTACCTCAGAGCGAGAGGATGGGAATGTAGAACAAGAGTAAGGAATGAGAGTGAGAGAGAGAAATTGGAAAGACAACAGAGAGAGAAACAACAGAAAAAAAATATAGAAAGAGAGGGTTATGGAGAGGATGCATGAAATAGACAAGAGAATGAGTGAGTGATACGTGGAGAGAGAGAGAGATTGAAATGCTAAGGTAGACAGATACAGAGTGAAGGGAGAGAGTGAGAGTGTGTGTGGAAGAGAGAGCGAGAGAGATCGGGGCGTCGAGGCAGAGGGATGGAGGCGGACAAGAGAGAGTGAGAGTGTGTGGAAGAGAGAGAGAAAGAGAGAAAGAGAGAGACATAAGGAGGGAATGAGGAATGTGAGAGAGGGTGAGAGAGAGAGTGCGAGAGATGGATATAAGAAGATATAGAAAGATAAAGAAGACGGGGGGAGGGAGATAAAGGAGCGAGTAAAGGAGAGAAAAGAGTGAGAAAAGGGAATGAGGGGAAGGACAGAGAGAGAGAGAGAAGAGTGACCAATTGAGAAAGAGAGGGAAGGAAGGAGAGCGAGAGAGAGGGTGAGGAATGGAGGAAAAATAAAGAGTAAAGAAATGGAAGAGAGAGTAATTGAAGATATAGCAAGAGATACATTTGGAGAGTAGAGCAAGAGAGAGCAATTACGCGATAAATAAGAGAGACGACCGAGGGTGAGAGAGTGAAGGTGAGATGAAGAGGGGGAGTGAATTAGGATGGAGAGAGAGAGGGAGGGAAGGAGCGTATGTAATAAGAGAAAGTGGGGAGGGAGGGAGAAAGTGAGAGACAAGCTGGATCAAAGAAGATAGAGCAACATATAGCAAGTGAGAGGCGGAATTACGCAGAGAGGGAAGAGGGAGACAGAGAGAGTAAATTAATGAAAAAGGCAGAGTGAGAGTGATCAAAGAGAGATAAGTGAGGAAGATAGAAAAGAGAGCAAGTGACACACTAGTAAAAGAGAGCAAGAGGGAGAGGGGGCCAAAGAGAGCAAATAAACAATAGAGAGATGAAATAGAGAACGAGAGAGACAGAGAGAGAGAGAGAGAGAGAGAGAGAGAGAGAGCAAGTGATGGAGTGAAGATGATCAAGAGTGAATGGGAGGGAGAGAGAGTAAGGTAGAAACAAAGAGAAAAGAGTAATTTTCAGAAGAAGAAAGAAAGCAGATAATGAGGAAAGAAAGAGAGGGGTTATCGAGGGAGATAATAGAGAGAGAAAGGGAGGGAGAGAGGGAGATAGAAAATAAAGAGTAAGTGAGTGAGAGAGAATATATATAAAGAAAGTGAGAGATGAGAGAGAGAAGAGAGTAAGGTAAAGAGAGTGAGATATAAGTGAGAGAGAAGGAGAGGAGGAGGGAGGGAGGAAAGAGGAAGGGAAGAGAGGAAGGTATGTGTGAGAAGGTGAGAAAGAATGAGAGAGAAGAGGAGGAGAGAGAAAGATAGAGAGCGGGATATCAGGGATTCGAGGAGAGATAATGAGCGAGAGAGATTGAGGGATGTAGGACAAAGAGAGAATAAAAGGCAACAAAAGAGAGAGAAAAGATTGAGAAAAAGAGATAATAAAGAGTGAGAGAGAGAGCATGAGCTGTGAGAAGGAAAATGGGAGAGAGAGATTATAAGATTGAGGGAGCATGAGATTGAATGGGATCGAGAGAAAATAAGATAGTGAGAAAGAAATGGAGATGTGGAGAAAAAAGAGCGAGAGAGATCGAGAAAGAGAGCATAAGAGAATAAGATGGGGAAAGCGTAAGGATGTATGCGTTCGAGAGAAAGGAGAGAGGAAGGGATGAAGAGTGACAATAAAATCGGAGAGAGAGAGGTAAGGAGCAAGGGAGAAAGAAAGCACGAGAGAGAAAGAGCGTAGGGTAGGGAGAACATAAGAGTGAGAACGAAATCAAGAGAAAGAGAATAAAAACAGAGAGAAGAGTGAGAGAGAAGAGTGACTCAAGATCGGGCAACATATAATGAGCGAGAGATGGGTAAAGGAAGATGCTGAGGGAGATATGTCGAGAGAGTAGAGGTGAGAGAGAGATAGAGAGAGTGAAGTAATGAAAGAGAGAGAATGTAAGTGGTCGTGCATGGAGTGAAAAAGTCAGTAAAGAGATAAGGCAGAGTGATAAAAAGAGAGAGTAAGAGTGTGTTGCATGTGATATGGAGAG
Organism: Papilionanthe hookeriana x Papilionanthe teres; assembly: GCA_022702705.1. NCBI lineage: Eukaryota > Viridiplantae > Streptophyta > Magnoliopsida > Asparagales > Orchidaceae > Papilionanthe > Papilionanthe hookeriana x Papilionanthe teres. The sequence continues at coordinate 36,505,706 of CM040430.1, read as the reverse complement.
TACGTAGAAGTAAAAATGATAAGAACATAGAGAAAAGAGTGAGAGGGAGAGAGCGAGAACAGAGAGAGTGTGTGTGTGTGTGTTATAGATCGAAGAGTGTGATGCGAGAGTAAGGTAGGGATTATGAAAGAAGAGAGTCCGAGGGAAGATTTAGAAAGAGAGCAGGGAGCGAGTGGAAGAGCGGGTGTAAGAACTGAGGGATTGTTAGAGGGTATGAAGAGGAAGTGAGTGAGAGGGAGAGAGTGTGCGCAAGAGAGAGCGCGAGCGGTAGGAAGGAGGCAAGGATGCAATTCGAGAGGGGGAGAGAGGGGCGATAAAGATTTGAATGGCAAGAATAGAGTAAATGAGAGAGTGAAATGGAGTGAGAAAGAGAGCGGAGGAGGAGTAAGAGTGACAGTGAAATGGAATAGGAGAAAGCGAGAAAGTGTTAAAAAGAAATAAAGAAAGAGTTAGGAAAGAGAGAGCATGAGATAAGGAGAGAGAGTGAGCGAAGCGAGAAAGGAAGGAAGACAAGTAGATAAGGAGATGGGTGAATGGGCTGATGTTGGGTGTCAACGAGGGAGGGAGAGGAAAGAGAAGCGTGAGGGATAAAATGTGTCAAAAGAGAGAGATAGAAGAGAGAGCGAGAGGGAGATGGATGAGTTAGCGAGAAAGAGAGATAGAGGGATGGATGCGAGATGATTAAAGAGAGAGTAGTGTAGAAAGTGAAAAGGAAATAGAGAGAGAAGAGAGACCGAGGAAGATCGAGTAACCGAGAGTGAGATAAAGAGGTAAAGAGATAGGGTGAATAGAAGGAAGGCGAGAGTGAAAGAGATAGAGATGATGGGGAGAGGGATGCAAGAGGGCGAGACAGAGATAATGGGAAGGAGAGGGAGGGAGGAAGAAGTAAAGGCGAGGTAGACGGAGAGATGAGCGCAGAGACAATGGGAGATCACTTCTCTCCCTCTCTCCTTCTCTCATGCTCTCTCCCACTTTGCATCCTTGTCTCTCCCTCTCTCTCTCCATCTCTCTCTCATTCACTCTCTCATTCTCTTATTCTCCCACCTCTCTCTCTTTCTCACTCTATTTTCTCTCATCTTTCTCTCTTTATATCTCTCTCTCCCTCACTTTCTCTACTTCGTCTCTTCCCTCTCTTTCTTTCCCCGATCGTTTATTCTCCCTTTTTTCTTATATGCATAATTTCTCTAACTCTTTCTCTTATGTTTCTCTTTCTCTTCCTATACAAACACACAATCTCTCTCTTACTAAATCTTTTATTACCCTATCCTCACACAAACTCTCTTGGCCTCCATTCACATTTCTCTCAATCCCTCTCTCATCTCTCTCATTCATTCTCAAATTCTCTCACTCTCTCTCTCTCTATCTCTCTCTCTTTCTCTCCTCTCATCCCCTCTCTCTCGTCTCGCTCTATCTCTCATTCTCTTTCTATACTTCGTTTCACTCTCCCTATCACCGATCCATCCCTCACTCTCTCTCCTTTATTCTCTTTCTCCCTATCTATCTCTTCTTTTTCCCTCCTTCACTCAAACTTTCTCCCTTCTCACCCTCCACATCTTTTTCGCTTGAACCCTTCTCTATTTCCCTTTTTTATATCTTCTTTCTCGCTTTTCTTATTTTTGTGTAAATCACTTCCACGCTCTCACTACTGCTTCCGTTTTTATCGCTCTCTGCTCTCTCCCTCTATCATTCTCACTCCCTCATTCAGGTTCCCTTTTCAAAGGCAATGCCTTATGTAGCTCATTCTTCTCACTCCATCTCACACACTCTCACTCTCAATCTCACCCACTCACTCCTCTTTAGCTCCATTTTTCGCTCTCCATCTCACTCTCTCTTGCTACCTTATTTTTATCATACTCTTTCCTCTCTCTCTCCTCTCTCTCTCTCACCTAATTTTCTTTCTTGACTCTCTATCCTATTCTTTATTATTCTCTCTCTCTCGCTCTCTTTTCTCACTCTCTCTCTCTCCCTCTCGCCCCCCATTTACTTACTTTTACTTGATCTTCCAACACCATCTTCTCACTCTCTCCCTTTCAGTCTCTCTCACTTTATATTTCCTACTCTCTCATTAAACCCTCTCACTTCCTCTTATCTCTTATTCTCCCTCACTACCTTCATCTCTCTCTCACTCTCTATTCTACCTCTCATTATCTCTATCTCTCTTTCTCTCTCCTATCTCTTATATCTCTCACTTTTGACCCTCCCATTATCCCCGACTACCTCTCTCTCGCTCTTCCTCCCTCTTTCACTCCCTTAATCCCTCTCTCTACCACTATAATTATCTTTCTCTTTCTTGATCCTTCTCTCGCATGATCTTTCCCTCCCTCTCTCACGCTCTCTATTCTCTCACACTCTCTTCTTTCTAGTTCTCTATACACTCTCTCTCCCTTTCTAGCTCCCTCTTTCTCTCTTTCAGCATCACTCTCACTTTTACAAACTCTCTCTCACCCTCTCTCTCTTCTCGCTCTATATTCACTCTCACTCACCCATTCTCACTTTTGTTGCTCTCTCTTCTCCCTCCACTTAATCTTTCTCTCCCTCTCACCCCTTTCTCTTGGTTCATTCCCTCCGTCCCTCTCTCTCCCTCTCCTAGTCTCTCTTTCGCTCTCCCAAGCAATACACTATTACTCCCCTCTCAAACTCTTCGGTTCATTCCCTACTCTCTCTCTCCCCCTAATAAAATATCACTTACCTCACTCTCATTCCCTCTTATATCTTCCCTTACTCTCTCTCTCTCTCACTCACTCACTTGCTCTCTCACTCCCCTCTTCATTCTCTCACTCCCTCCTCCTCTCCCTTTCTCACTCTCATCCTCCTCTCTCGTTCTTTCTCTATTTATGACTCGTCCCTTTTTCATTCTCTTTCGTTCTCCCCATCTCTTTCGTATCTCACACACTCTCTCTTCCTCTCTATCACTCCCTCTTATCTCTCTTTACTTACTCTTTCTCGCCAACCACCGCTTAGTCTCTTCCTCTAACCCACTCACTATCTTCTCCCTTTATCTCCTTCTCTCGGTCTCCCTTTGTCTTCCATCTCTCTCCCCTCCATCTTTCTATATCTCCCTCTCTTCACTTCCTCTCACTCCTATCTTTCGCCTTATTCGATGAGTCTCTCTCTCACTCTATTTCTGCCTCACTCTCTCTCCCTCCACCTCTCTCTCCAATCCCTATCACCCTCGCCTATCACTCTATTTCTAGTTCACCCATCTCGCTCATTCAACTCTCTATTTCATCTCTCTTTATTGCTCGCTCGCTCTCTCGCCCTTTCTCTATCCTCCCCCTTGTTCGTTTCCGTCTATAACTCTCTCTCTTCTCTCTCTTACTCACACTCTCTCTCCCTCCCTCTCTCAATCCCTCACTTCTCTTGGTCTCTTTCTGTCCCTCTCCCTTCCCCGAGTCGTTTTTACATCTCACTCTCTCCCATATCTCCATCTCATTATTTATTACTTTCCTATAATAATGATAAAGGAGGCAAGAGTCTAGAAAGGGAGTGAGAGAGAAGGTTGAGACAAAGGGGAGAAAGAGTTAAAAGGGACGGAGGAAGGGATGGGGAAAGGGGGAGAAAGGGTGAAATAACAAGGGAAAGAAGAGAGGGGATCAAGAGGCAAACACGTAGAGAGAGAGAGAGAGAGAGAGAGAGTATGTGTGTGTGTGATAGGGACAAAGAAGGAGAGAAGACAGAGTGAATGAGGAGAGAGCATAAGAGAGAAGAGCAAGAGTAAGAAAAAAGAATTGAGAGTGAGAGAGAGATAAAGTAAGGGAGAGAGAAATTCAAGAGTGAGTGATCGAGGAAAGAGAGATTTAGATAGAAATTAAGGGAAAAATTAGTGAGGAAAAATAGAGTAAGACAAGGTGAGTCAGAGGGATAGAGGGAAGGATACCTAGAGAACGAGAGAGAGAGAGATCGTGAGAGAGAGCAAGAATAACTGGGATGGAGAGGGAGAGGGAGAGGGAGATCGAGAGGAGGGACGGATAGAAAAGGAAAGAGCCATGAGAGACAAAGAGGCAGAGAGGAAAGGATGAAATTGAGAGGGAGAGGGAGAGAGTGAGAGGGAGGAGAGAGTGTGTGAAAGAGAGAGTTGAGACAGAGAGATAGAGAGGAAATGAGAGAATTGAGAAGGAGAGGGAGGGGGAGAGAGAGTGGGGGATAAATGGAGAGAAAGAGTGAAAGGAGAGAGAGAGAGAAGATCAATAAAAGTGACATAAGGAGAGAGAGAAAGAACAAATAAAGAGAAAGGAGGGGGCGGATTAAGAGTGAGAGTGATATCAAGATGATGATGGGATTGAGAGAGAGCGAGAGAGGGTGTGTGTGCATGAGCAATTATAATGGAAAAGAGAGTAATGTAGCGAGAGCAAGAAAGATAAGGAATAAAGAGAGAACTAGAGAAGGGGAGGAGAGATTGAAGAGAGGGAGTGGAGCAAAAGGCAGAGAGTGAGAGAAGTAGTGAGAGAATAATAGAGAAATTTAGAAAGAGAGGGATGTAATGAGAACAAGAGTAAGGAAAGAGAGTGAGAGATAAAGCTAATGTAGATAGGTGGAGAGAGGGAGAGGGAAAGAGAGTGTGAGTGAGAGAAAGTGAGAAATAATGAGAGAGAGAGAAGAGAGAAGGATTGAATAAGATAAAAGTTGGAGAGCAAGAGATATTTCGAGGATGGGGGAAGAAAAGGATCGAGCAAAGAGAGAAAGAGAGAAGAGTAAGAGTGAGAAAGAAAGAATAGGAGGTGAGTGAGAGAGAGAGGTAGATTGAGAGAGATAGAGATAAAGAGAGTGAGAGAGATTGAAGAGTAAACGATTGAGAGAGAAATTGCTGCAGACAAATAGAGAGAATGAGATCGAGAAAAAATATATAGAAAAAGAGGGTTAGTGAGAGGATAAGAGGGAAGGAGAGCAAGAGAATAAGCGAGAGATAGATTGAAAGAGAGAATAAAGGAATAGAGTGGAAGGGAGAGAGTGAGTGTGTGTGGAACAGAGAGGAGAGAGAGAGCCATAAGGAGGAAAGAGGAATGTGATAGGAGGGTGAGAGAGAGTGAGTGCCGTAGATTCATATAAAAAGATATTGGAAGATAAAGAAGGAGATGCGAGAGGGAGATAAATAAAGAAAAAAGGGGAAGAAAAGTGAGAAAAGGGGATGAAGGGAGGGTGAGTGAGAGAGAGAGAGATAGAGAGAGAAGAGACCAATTGAAAAGAGAGGGAAGGAAGGAGAGCGAGAGATGGGTGAGAGATGGAGGGAGAAAACAACGCATAAAGAGAGCGGAAGAGAGAGTAACGAAGATAAAAGAAGAGATATATAAAGAGAGAGAGCAAGAGAGAGCAAGTAATGAAGAGAGATGAAATTCGAGGGGTTAGATAAAGGGAACGGATGAAGACGGGGAGTGAATTAGGAGAGAGGAGGGAGGGAAGGAGCAAGAGGGGTTAAAGAGAGAGTAGGAGGGGAGAGAGAGTGGCGAGAAGAGGGACTCCAAGAAGTTGTGAGCAAATATAACAAGTGAGAGTGGAGAGAGAAAGATGTAGTGGGAGATATGCAAAGAGAGGAGTGGGAGAGAGGGAGATGAGAGAGTGAATTAATGAAAAAGGTAGAAATTAAGAGTTTTCAAAGAGAGAGAAGAGAGGAAGATAGAAAGAGAGCAAGAACGAGAGACTAATAAAGGAGAGCAAGAGGGAGAACGGGCAAAAGAGAGCAAAGAAACAATGAGATGAAATAGAGAAGGAGAGAGAGAGCAAGAGATGGGAGTGAAGATAAAGATCGAAGAGTGAGTGGGAGGGAGAGAGGGTAAGGTAGAAATTAAAAAGAGAAAAGAGACTCAGGAAGAAGAGCAAATGATAATGAGTGAAAGGTAAAGAGACGAGGCTGAGAGGGATGGAGAGAGGAGGGAGGGAGAGAGGGAGATAGAAAATAAAAGTGAGTGAGCGTGAGGGTGAGAGAGAAAATATATAAAGAAAGAGAGAGATAGAGAGAGAGAAGAAGTGTAAGGTTCATAGAGTGAGATATAAGTAGAGAGTAAGTATATATGGAAGGGAGGGAGGAAAGGGACTAAGAGAGGGAAAGTATGTGTGAGATGAGAAATAACATATATAAATATATTTCCTCAAAGATAGAGAGTCAGACGGATTCGAAGAGAGAAGTATAGAGAGAGAAAGAGTGAGAGAGATCGAGGGATAAAGGGACAAAGAGAGAGAATAAAAGCAACAAAAGAGAGAAAAAGATCGAGAAAAAGAGATATAATAAAGAGTGAGAGAATGAGTTGTGAGAAGGAAAAGAGGGAGAGATTATGAGATGAGGGATAGAGTGGGCAAGAGGGAGAGTAAAAAGTAAAATATAAGAGAGAGCAAAATACGTAGAAAAAGAGATATAATACTGTGTGTGAGAGAGAGCATGAGTGCTAAAGAGAAATAAGATAAAACAAAAGCAAGGGAAAAGAACGATGGCCGGTGCACGAGAGGTGTTGTGAGAAAGTGATAGAAATGAAGGGTTAGATTGAAAGAGAACAAGAGAATAGATATATAAATTGGTAAATGACAAAGAGATGAGATAAAAGGAGTACGAGAATGAAACGAGATGGGGAGAGAAAATAAGATAATGAGAAAGAAATGGAGAGTGAGGCAAAAGAGAGCAAGAGAGATCGAGAAAGAGAGCTTAAGAGATTTAGATAGGGAAAGCATAAGAATGTATGCATTTGAGAGAAAGGTAGAGAGGGGGAGGGATGAAGAGTGACAATGAAAGTGAGAGAGAGGTAGGGAGCAAAGGAGAAAGAAAGCAAGAGAGAGAAAGAGAGAGGGCAGGGAGAACTATGAGTAAGAGTGATTTGAAGAGAAGAAGAGAAGAGAGAAGAGTGAGAGAGAAGAGGGACACAAAATCGAGCAACATATATGAGTGAGAGATGGAGAAAGGAATATGTTGAGGGAGACATGTCGAGAGAGAGAGCGAGAGGGAGACAGAGAGAGGAAGTAAGGAAAGAGGGAGAATCGAGGTCAGGTTGGAGTGAAAAGTGGGTGCTATATAAAAAAAGAGTATAGGAGTGTGTCAGTATAGAGGGAGAGCAATACAGCATTAAAAGTGATAAAAACATAGAGAAAAGAAAGGAGAAAGGGAGAGAGTAAGAAATGAGAGAGTGTGTAAGCGAGAGATCAAGGAGAGAGGGAAGCGAGAGAGGTGTGTGGAGTATGAAAGAAGAGAAGCGAGAGGGAAGATATAGAAAGAGAGTAAGCGAAAAGAAGAACCAGGGTAGAACATGAGATTGAAAGAGAGGGCATGAAGAAGAAGTGTTAAAGAGAGAGCGAGAGAGAATAAGGGAGGCAAGGATGTAATGGTGAGGGGCAGGGGGCGATAAAGATCGAATCGAGAGTAAATGCGAGAGAGAACCTGAGTGAGAAAGAGAGTGGAGGAGGGAGTATGAGTGACAGTGAAATGGAATAGAGAGGAAGCGAGAAGTGTTAAAGAGAAATAAAGAAAGATGTAGGAAGAGAGTACGAGAGAGGGAGGGAGGAGCGAGCGAGAAAGGGAGAAAGATAAGAGAGACAAGGGGAGAGGAAGAAAAGGGAAGGATGTTGGGTGTCAAAGAGGGAGGGAGAGTGAAAGAGAAGAAGTGAGGAATAAAAAGTGTCAAAAAAGAGAGAGAAGAGAGAGAGAGGGAGATAGAGAGATAAAGAGAGATCAAATGGAGAGTGAGAAGGACGAGTGAGTGAGAAAGAGAGATGTGAGGAAGGAGCGAGATGGATTAAAGTGAGTAGTAGAGAGAAAGTGAAAAGGAAATAGAGAGAAAAGAGAAACTGAGGGAAGATTGAGGAAACAGAGAGTGAGTGAGAGGTAAAGATAAAGGGTGAATGAGGAAAGAGAGAAAGGGAGAGAGAGAAAGACAATGATAAGGAAGGGAGCGGAGGGAAGGGAGGAAGCAATTAAGGGAAAGAGGGAGAGAAGAGAGGAAGAGACAATGGGAGATCACTTCTCTCTCTCTCTCGCATGATCTCTCCCACTTTGCCTACCCGGTTCTCCCTCTCTCTCTCCATCTCTCTCTCTCATTCACTCTCTCATTCTTATTCTCTCACCTTCTCTCTTTCTCACTCTATCTTCCCTCATTCTTCTTCTATACCTAGTATATCTCTCTCACTCACACTTCCTACTTCGCTGCCTTCCACTCTCTTTCTTTCTGATTGTTTATCTCTCCCTTTCTTTCTATTGCCGACACTTCTCTAACTCTTTCTCTTATGCTTTCTCTTCCCTCACACAAACACATTCTCTCTCTCTTTCGATCAATCTTTTATTCCCATATCCCTCACACATACTCTTCCGGCCCCATATTATCTCTCAATTCATCTCTCTCATTCATTCTCACATTCTCCCACACCCCTTTTATTTTTCTCCCTCTCAATCCCTCTCCGTCTCCTCTATCTCATTCTCTTTTCCATACTCGTTCTCACTCTCTCTCTATATATCGCTCTTAATCCATCCCTCACTCTCTCCCTTCATTCTCTCGCTCCCTATCGACTCCTTTCTCTTTTTCCATCCCTCACTCGCACTCCCTCCCTTCTCACTCTCCTAATATCTTTTTTCTCACTAACCTCCCTCTTTTATATCATCTTCTCTCCCTCACTTTCTTTCCTATTTCTCCGTAGATTACTTCCACGCTCTCACATCGCTCTCTTTATCGCTTCTCTCTCCCTCTATCATTCTCACTTCCGCATTTGTGCCCTTCGTGTCCGCATTATGTAGCTCATTCTTCTATCTCCATCTCACACACACTCTCGCTCTAAATCTCACACTCTCTCACCTCTCTTTAGCTCCATTTTTTGCTCTATAACCTACTCTATCTTGCTACCTTATTTTTCGTTACTCTCTCCTCTCTCTCTCTCACTCCATCTTTCTCCCTTCACTCTCTATCCTATTCCTTTATTATCTCTCTCCCTTTCTCTCTTTTTCTCACTCTCCTCTCTTCCCCACTCCCGCCCATTTACTTACTTTCTTATCGGATCTCTCCTATACTTCCTCTTTCCTTCACTCTCTCCCTTTCGGCCTCACTTTGCTCTCTACTCTCTCACTAAACCCCGCCTCCTCCTATCTCTTATTATCCCTCACTACCTCCATCTCTCTCTCTCTCATTCTACCTCCTTCTCTCTCTCTCTCCCACTCTCTCTCTCTCCCCTCTCTATCTCTTCTATCTCTCACTTTTGACCCTCCCATTATCCCTCTCTACCTCTCTCTCACTCTACCTCCCTTCACCCCCCTTTAATCCCTCTCTCATTCTTGTTCTTCTCTTACTCATTCTCTCCTCCCTTCACGCTCTCTCTATTCTCTCTCACTCTCTTCTTCTAATTCTCTATTACACTCTCTCCCTTTCAGCTCCCTCTTCTCTCTTTTTCGCATGACTTCCTCATCTACAACCACTCACCCTCTCTCTTTCGGATTCATCTTCACTCTCTCTCAACCCATTATCACTTTGTTTTCTCTCTCTCTTCTCTCTCTAATCTTTCTCTCCCTCTCACCCCCTTTCTCTTGCTTCATTCCATCTCGTCCCTCTCTCTCCCTCTCCCTCTCCCTCTTGCACTCTCTCTAAGTACACTATCACTCCCCTCTCAAAACTCCTTCCATTCAAAGACGCTCTCTCTCCCACAAAATCTCATTCTCCGTCTCTCACTTCCGTTCACTCTCTTATATCTTCCTTACTCTCTTCTCACTCACTCCCACTTGCTCTTCACTCCCACTTCTTCATTCTTCACTCCATCCTCCTCTCTCTTTTCTCACTCTCCCTCTCTGCTTTTTTTTTAAATTTCGACTAAAGCACAAGAGAGAAAAGAGGGCAGTGGTTAACATAAGAGTGAGAACAAATATTAAGAGAAGAGAAGAGAAAAATAGAGAGAAGAGAGAAGAGTGAGAGAGAAGAGGACTCAAGATCGAGCAACATATAATGAGTGATGCATGGAGAAAGGAGGATGTCGTAGGGAGATATGTCAGAGAGAGAGAGGGTCGAGGGAGATGAGAGAGTGAAGTAATGAAAGAGGGAGAATGTAAGGGTTAGTTTGGAGTGAAAAATTTGGTAAAGAGATAAGGCAAAGTGATAAAAAAGAGAGTAAGAGTGTGTTGCGTGTGATAGATGAAGAGCAATAGAGAAATAAAAGTGATAAAAACATATAGAAAAGAGGAGAGAGTAGAAGAAAGTGAAATAGATAGAGAGTGAGAGAAATGAAGTTAAAGAAAAGGGAGAGAGAGGAAGGGAGAGTAGTAGAGAGAAAAGTGTGAGAGTAACAATAATGGGATAGATGTGGAGCAAAGTGTGAGAAGAGAGAATGAATCTAATGAAAGAGAGGGAGAGGAAGGATGATGGAAGCAAGAAAGAGTGTTAAGGAGAAAATAAGCTGAGTAATGAGAGAGAAGAGAGAACGATAAAGGAGAGAAATGGAGAGAGAGTGAGAAAAATATAAATAAACGACAAGAGTAAAGGAGAGGGTGAGGAAGAGGGAGATAGAAGGAGAGAAATTAAAGAAAGAGAGGGAGTAAAAGAGGGACATAGAGCAAGAAAGATTTAAGAGGGAGAGAGAGGAACCAAGACAGAAATCGCAGAGTGTTCAATATGGAGACAATGATAATATAATGAGTGAGAAGGAGAGAAGAGAGGGAGATGGAGAGGAATAGAGATTGATATCGAGAGAGTGGGAGGGAGGGCAGCTGAGAGAGATAATGAGAGAGAAAGGATGAGAGGGTGCACGAGAAAGCGGAGATCGAAAGTGAAAGAAATCAAGAAAAGTGTAAGTGAGAGAAGAGACAAGAAGGAGAGCGGGATGAGAGAGAGCGAAGGAGAAAATGAGAGTGAGGGAGAGGGAGTGGGAAGAAGTGAGTGCAAGGGGGAGATAGAGAGAAGAGTGAGAGATAGTGAGAGAGGGAGAGACAGACCGAAGGAGTTATCGGGAAGAGGAGGGATCGAGGAGGAAAGAGAGAGTATAAGAGAATTAAGAAATAATGAGATGGATATGAGGTGAGAGAGCAAGATGTGAGAGAAATTGAGAGATAGTGTGAGGGAGGCAGAGTGACATAGAGTGTGAGAGATAGAGGAAGAGAAAGAGTAAGTAAAGAGAGAGAAGAGAGGGAGATAGAAGAAAGAGCAATATAGAAAGTGGGCAAAGGAGAGCAAAAAACAACAAAGAGAGATAAAATAGAGATTGAGAGTAAGAGAGAGAAAGACAGGGAGTGAAGATAGTGATTGAAGTGTGAGTGGGAGAGAGAGAGGGTGGTGGGTATGCGTAAAATATAGAGAGAAGAGAGTCTTAGAGGAGAAAGCAAAAGACAGCGAGTGAGAGGTAGACAAAGGAGATATGAGGGAGATGCGGAGAGAGGAATGCAAGAGGGAGAAAGAGATATAGAGAGACTGAGTTAATGTGCAAAGAGGGAGAGTAAGGAGAGTAAGAGAGTGAGCGATGGTTGGAGGAATACACGCAAATTGATAAGTGATCGATGAGAGAGATCAATGAGAGTGAGAAGAGAAACATGAGAAATAGAGAAAGAAAAAGTGATAAAGCATACGTATAAAAGTGTAAGAGAGGGAGAGAAGGAGAAAGAGTGAGATAGACGGAGGGAGTCGTAGGGATGGAAGGGAGTGGGTGAGTGATCGAGGAGGAAAGAGAGATTTATAGAGAAAAGAGTAAATAATGAGTTGGATATGGGGGAAGTAAGAGAAAAGAGGGAGATAGAAGAAAGAACAAGAGAGAAACATAGAGGGAACAAAATAGAGAAAAAAGAAATAATAATGAGAATGAAATAGAAAGCGAGATTGATGGGATGGAAGAGAGGAGTGAAGATAGCGTTAAAAATCGTGTGCGAGAGAAAGGGTACTAGAAATAGAGAGAGAAGAGAGCAGGACTCACGAAGATCGAGCAAAAGATGTAGCCGAGTGGACGATATACGAGATAAAGAATAATTAGCAAGAGAGTGAGCGAGGGAGTGTGAGAAAAGATATTAAGAAAGTGAGAGAGAGGAGAAGAACAAGAAGGTCAAGAGAGTGAGATATTCGGAGAGAGAATGCGAGGAAGGAGAAAGGGAGTAAAAGGAGGGGAAGAGAGGCAGTAGATGTGTGATAAATAGTGATAACAGTAGAAAGAGTGAATGAGAGAGAGGTGGGAGTGGGATTGAAAGAAAGAGAACTGGGAGAGAGGAGACTAAGAGATGAGAGGATAAGAGATAGAATAAAGTGGCAACAAATGAGAGATCAAAAGATCGAGAAAAAAGATATGATGAGATTGCTGTATATAGCATGCATGGTAAAGTGGAAGAAATAGAAAGATAAAGAGAGGCCATGAGAATGATTGAAGAGAGAGAGGGAGAAAGGGTGTGAGAGAGAAATATATGCCGGAAGATAGAAAGCAAGAGCGAGTAGCGAGAAGGGGAAAGTGAGGGATAGCAAAATAATGGATGATAAATAAAAGTAGACAGAGTTGTGTGAGAAAGAGGGAGAGAGAGACAGAGAGAGGGGGAGAGACAGAAAGAGAGGACAAAAGGTGAGTAAGAGTGGGAGGGAGGGAGGGGTGAGAGAGGAGAGAGAGGGAGAGGATGGAAGAAGAGAAAATAGTAAGAAAGGAGGGAGCAAAGGAAGACAAAGAGAGTAAGAGAGAGACAACAAAAAGTGAGAAAGAGCGACGAAGGAGTGGGCTAAGTTTAAGGATCGAGCAGTGAGGGGTTAGAGAGTATGTGGGAGAGAAGAGAGTGTGGAGATGAGGGAGACGGAGATAAAGAGAGGCCGGGAGCGGGGAAGAGACAGAAAGCAAAGAGGGTAAGAAAGAGAGGGAGTGACAGTGAGAGTGAAATTAGATCGAGGGGAGGAGAGAAAAGGGAGAGGGAAGAGATATTAAGAGAAAAAAGAGGATGTCATAGAAGTGATAAAGTAAGATAGGAAAGAGAAAGAGATAGGGTGAATGGGAGAGAGAGGAGAAGAGAGGCCGTGCGAAAAATCGAGTAAGAGTGTGCGAGGGATAAAGAAAAAGGAAGAATGAAGCAGTATCGGCGAGATAGGAGTAAGAGAGTCGAGAGAAGGTAGGGAGATATTGGGAGAAAAAGTGGTGACCTGGATACAGCACAAATGAGGGAGTGCAATGATAGATTGAGAGAGTGAGAGCGATAAAGAGTACAACAGTTAAGGAGAGAAAGAAATATGAGAGAAATAAAAAGAAGAGTGAATGAGAGAAGAGGATATGAGAAAGGGAAAGAGAAAGGACAAGAGAGAAAAAGCTATTGGGGAGGGCGAGAAGGGAGAGAGAGTGCGAGTGAGGGAGGGAGGGAGAGAAGAGAGATTGAGAGCAAGAGAATAAAAGAGGGAGTGAGAGAGGGACTAAAAGAGATACAGAGATGGAGAGGGAGGAATTGAGAACAAGTTTAAGGAATAGAGAGTGAGAGATAAAGGAGACAAAAGAGGGAGTAGGGAGGGATCGAGAAAGCGAGAGAGAATGTGAGAAACAATGATCGAGAAGTGAGGATTGAGAAGATAAAAGTTAGAAAGCGAGATAGATGGAACATGTGGGGGATAAGGGAGAGAAAGAATGAGCATAAAGAGAGATTATGTGTGTGATGAAGAGAGTGTGAGAGAAAGACATAAGAGAAAGTATCAGAGAAGTATGAGTGCCAGATAATGAAAGAGAGAGGAAGAAGGGATCAAAAGAGATCAATGAGAATAAGATTAGAAAGAGGGAGATAAAGGAAACGAAGAGGGAGGAGAGGGGGAGGGAGAGAGGGAGAGAAAAGTGTAAGGAAATGCGAGAAATAACGAGAGAGAAGAGAGAGGCATCAGGAGAGTTAAAAAGTCGGGAGAGCGAGAGAGAGAAAGGAATATGCGAGGGATAAAGATAGTTGCGAGAGAGTGAGAGAGGGAATATGGAGCTTAGATGGGTGAAAGAGAGAGAGATTTGTGAGAGAGGAGAGATATAAGTGCGTGTGAGATTGAGAGAGAGTGAGAGAGTGTATGAGTGCATGTGAGAGCTCGAGACAGAAAGGAGGCGAGATGAAGAGAGAAGAGCGAGCTATATAAGGAGCCTCAGAGAGGCAAGAGGGAAGATCGAGAGAGGAGAAAGATAGAAAGAGAGTGAAAAATAGAATGAGAGTGGGATAATGAAAGAGATCTATAGTGATAAAGGAAACAAGACTCGAGAGAGATGGGGATGAGATCGAGGGAAGGAGAGGAAGGAAGGGTGTTAGAAAGCATAGATAAAGGCAGATGAAAGAATACTAAAGAGAGAGTAAGTAAAAGAGAGTGTAAAAAGATACAGAGATGAAGAATATTCCAGGAAGATTTATATGATGAGGAGAGAGGCAAAAAGATATGGAGAATGGAATCATGCCTGGGGAGAGAGAGAGACAAACAGGGAGATGGAGAAGCAGTAGGAGAATCAAGGGAGGAATGAGAAATGTAGAAAAGAGAGAAAGAGATAGTGGGAGGGATGGAAGCAATAGAGAGGGAGAGACAGTTTGAAATAGATGGAGAGAAAGAGTGAGATGAAAGCTGAAAGAGAGAAGAGAGAGCAAAAAAAGAGCAAAATATGTAAAAGAGAATGAGTGCAAGAACGGTGGTTAAGGATATAGAGCGAGGAGAGTAGAATAAACGAGATGAGAGTGTAGGAAGAGAGGACGATGCAACAATGGAGAGAGAGGATGGAGGAGAGAGAAAGAACAACATGGAAAGAGAGAGAGATAGAGATCGAGAAATGGAGCTTAAGAGGGTAGAGGGAGAAAGATTTAGAGAGAGAGAGAGTGAGAAGTGTAAGTGTGTGTGAGATCTCAAGAGAGAGAATGAGTGGGATGGAGAGAGAAGGGTAAGTTACATAAGGGAGACTTATATGGGGAAAGAATGAGGGAGTGAGAAAGAGATCTATAAAGAAAGAGAGCGAAAGGAAAATGAAATGACGCATAAAGAATTCCAGAAAACAGAGCGAGAGAGAGAAAAAGATATAATAAAGAGGAAACGAGATGAGGGTCAGAGAAATAGGATCTTACAGGAGTGGTATAGAGGAGGTGTAAGGGATGGAGGGAGACAGAGAAGAAAGAGATACAGAGCTAGAAAATGAGAGAGACAATGAGCGAGGGAGCAAGATAAATATATGGGGAGAGAGAGATAGCGAGAACAAGAGTAATGAAAAGAGAGTGAGAGATAAAAGTGCAATGGGGAGGGAGGGAGAGTAAAGATGGAAGGATGGATGATAGAGAAAGAGGGAGAGAGTGAGAAATAAATGATCGAGATAAGAGAGGGGGATTGAGAGAAATAAAATTTGGAGTGTGTGTGTGTGAGAGAGGAAAAAAATGGATGGAGCAAAATAAGAGAGTTGTGAGGGAGGAGAGAGAGAGGGAGGTAGAGAGAAGAGTGAGAGTTAGCAAGAGAGAAAGAGATAGAAGAGAGTAAGGAGTAAGAGTGAGAGTGAAATTGAAGAGATCGAGGGAGCTAGGAAGGGAATGAGAGAAAAGAAAGAAATAGAGAATGACAGAGGAGGTCAAAAGAGAGGGATCTAATTTGGCATAAATAAGGAAGAGGATGGAAGAGCAGTAATAAAAGAAGAGAGAAGAGGGGATAAGAAGGAAAAGAGATAGAATGAGAGGAAGGTAGAGAGAGATCGAGTTAAGGATATAGAGAGAAAGGAGAGAGAAAAGAGAGGAAGAAAGTGAAGAGATCGAGTGAGAGAGAAACATAATAAGCAAGCGAGAGACATAGCGAGAAAGGGAGAGAGGGAGAGAGAGAGATGTAGGCAAGAATAAGAAAGTGAGTGAGAACGGAGACAGAGGGAGATATAGAGATTAAAGAGAGAGGGAATGGAGAGGGAGAGAGAGAAGGAAAGAGAGGGCGGGGGAGAGAACAGTGGAGACATAAGGAGGGGAAGGAGGAAAGTGAGAGAGGGTGAGAGAGATATACGGATAGAAAGCGTAAAAGGAATGAGAGAGAAGAGAGACAAATAAAAGATGGGATTAGTAGAGAGAATAGAGAATGAGAATGATATAGAGACATGTTAAGAGTGAGAGTGATATAGAAATGAAGAGGGGGACCGGAGAGAAAGATCGGGAGAGAGGGAACAAAAGGAAGTGCGAGAAAGAGGGAAAAAGGATCAGCTCTCTTTCTCTTTCCACTACTTTGTTCTCACTTCGTTCCCCACTCTCTCTCTTGCTCACCTCTGCTCCCCACTCTCTCTCTTGCTCTCTTGTTTCCATTCCTCCCTCTCTCATTCTCTCTCATCTCGCCCTTCCTCCCTTCCCCTTTGTGCCTCCATCTCCCTCTTCATCCGTTGCTCTCTTATCATTCTCCTCGTTCTCCCTCTCTTATAGCTCCCACTTACATACTCTTACTTGATCTTATCTCAGTCTCTCTTCACTCTTTCTCCCTTTCGCTCTCTTCCGTTTTTTCCCCGTACTATCTTAAATCACTAACTCCTATCTCCCACAAGATCTCTTTGACTCTCTTAGTCTCACTCTCCCTTCTATCTTTCTCAATCACTCAATCCTGCTCTTTCAGGCAATCCTTTATGCAGCTCACTTTTCCTTTCATCTCACACATTCATACCTCTCACAATGACTCTCCCACTCACTCGCTATGCTCTCCATTTCTCACTCTTTTTCACTCCCTCTTACCATCTGCTTTTCTTCTCTCCCTCACTCCTCTCGCTCCTCGCTCCATTTTTTTCTCTCTTCTCTTTTTCTCACTCTCTATCTTATTTTCTATCATATACTCTCTTTTACACTTTCCTTTGTCGCTCTCCCTTCATTCTTTCCTCTTTCATTTCTCTCACACTATTTCGGACTCTCTCTCTCTACTCTCTTGCTTCTCCCTCTCACTTTCTATCTTTTCTCTCCCTCCCTCCCTCTCTCTACCTTAGTCCCTCACTCGCATTACTCTCTCTCTCTCTCGTCATTCTTTTCGTACCCTCTCTTTTTATCCCTCACTCACTCTCGATCTTCCCCGCCCATCTCTTCCTTCGCTCTTTTCTACTTTCAACCCTCTCTCTATCTCCTATCTTTCCCTCTCATTTACTCTCTCCTTCTCTATTCATTTCTTTATTTTTTATGCTTCGGCTTTGTTCTCCGTCTCTTTTCGATGTTCTCATTTATCCTCACAAGCTTTCTTCTCACGCTCCCTTCATCTTTCACTCCCTACATCCCACTCTTTCTCCCACTCTCCTTATCTCTCTCTCACTTATCTCTCCCTCCCCCGCTCACAAATTCTCTCCTCTCCCACTCTATCTCTTCCCTCACTCTCTCCACTCTATTTCTCTCCTACACTCTCTCTCCCTTTCTCACTCCGTCTCTTCGCCCACTCACACCAATACTCCCTAACTTCCTCTCTCCCTCTCTTCTTCTCGCTCCATGTTCAATCTCTTCTTTTGAATATTGCTCGCTCTCTCTTTCTCAATCTTTTTCTCCCTCTCCCCTCTCCCTCTATCTGGCTTCCTTCCCTCCGTCCCTCTCTCTCCCTTATCACTGCCCCTTTCTCTCTCGGCCACTCACTTTCCCTCTTTTGCTCTAACTCTCATCCATTTTACCCCTCTCAACCACTAAGTCACATTTCTACTCCTCTGTACCACACTTTCATCGTCTCTCTATATCTTCCATCACTCTCTCTTCCTCTCACTCCCACCTTCATTCTCTCCTTTCACTCCCTCCCTCCATTTCTTCGTCTCGCTCTCTCCTTCTCTAGCCTATTTATTTATTTTTTGCTTTCTCTTTTCTTTTTTCTCTGTTTCTTTCTCTGTCACGCACCCTACTCTCTTTTATCAATCTCTCTTTTCACTTTACTCACTCTTTCTTTCCAACCATCTCTCATTTTTTTCCTATCACCCTCTCCCCTCTTTCATTAATTCAATCTCTCTCTCTCTATCACCCTCTCCCCCGCTATCTCCATATCCACTATATATCTCCATCTCTCTTACTCACTCACATTATCTTTTCGTTTCTTCCCGAGCCCCTCTTCTCTCTATATTTGCCTTCACCCTCTGCCCCGCTCCCTCCCGCTCACTCTTTAATCCCTATCTTCACTCCCCCCCTCTCTTCCCCTCTCACTCTATTTCATCTCTCTTTATTATTCCATGCTTTTTTCCCCTGCTTTTCCTCTCTTACTCTTTCTTCTATCACCCTCTTTTCTCTTTACTCACTCTCTTTTCTCCTCTATCTCTCTCGCACTTTCGCCGTACTTCCTCCGTCACACTCTCTCTCAATTTCTCTCTACATATTGCTCTCTCCTTCATATCCATCACTTTATATATTATTTTATCTCATAAACCCCTCTCTCCCTTCCTCTTATTCTCTTCTCTCTCTTCCCCCTCTCTATTCCACATCGCTTCATCTCACTCTCTCTCTACTTATCCCACACTAGCCTTTCGCTCTCCCTCCTCACTCCCTTAATCCCTCTATCTCTCAAAGACTCCTTATCTCTCACTTTTCTGCCCCCTTTCTCTCCGTCGCTCTCTCCCTTCCACACTCTCTCTTCCTTACACCCTTTCATTTTATTATTTCACACTCTCTCCCTTTTATGCTCCCTCTTTCTCTCTCCAGCTTCACTCTAACTCTTCTTCCTTCTCTCCTCCCTCCCTCTCTCTCACTCTCGTCTCTTTCTTTCCTCGCTCTCTCTCTCACACACTCTCTCTCTTCCCTCACTCAAAAACACTATCTCTCTCACTCTATCTTTCCCTCACTCAAAACACACTATCTCTTCCCTCTCTCTCACACTCTTTCCGGTTCATCACCTACTTTCATTCCCATAAATCTCATTCTATTCCCCCCTATCTCCCTCTCTCTATAGTAGATCTTCCCTCACTCTCTCTTCTCTTCCACTCGTCTTCCTCTCTCATGCCCACACATCAATCTCTTCTCTCACTCACACTCTCTCTTTCTTTCTCTCTTTTCACCCTCTTCCTCTCTCATCCTTTCTCTATTTACGCCTCGTCAAATTTTTATTCTCTTCTCATCTCTCCCTCCCTCTTTCTCTCTCTCACACACTCTCTCTCTTACTCTTTATCACTCTCTCTCAGGATTTTACTCACTCTTTCTCTCCAACCATCACTCAGCTCTCTTCCTCCCTCCCTCTCTATCTCTCTCACCCTCCATCTCTCTCTATATCTCTCTCTTACAACCTCTCACTCCCTATTTATTTTTAAATCTTTTGCGAGTCTCTTTTCTCTCTATTTTTGCCTACTCCACACCCTTCTTCCTCCCTCTATCTCCTCAATTCCTATCATCTCCTCTCGTCTATCTCTCTTTCTAGTTCACTCCATCTCGCTCTCGCTCTCACACTATATTTCATCTCTCTTTATTGTTTGCTTCGCTCTCTTGCCTTCTGTCATTCCCCCTCTCGCTTCTTTCATTTATCACCCTCTCTTTCTCTATATTTACTCACTATTTCTCTTCCTCTATCCCTCACTCTCTCGCCCTCCTTCCCTCCCTCCCTCTCTCAAACGCTCTCACATCTCACTCTCGCTCCTCATCCCCATTTCAATATTTCATAGGTTCTCTCACACATCTCTCTCTCCTCTTCTATCCCTCCCTCTTTCACTCCATCCATCACTCTCTTTCTGCCTTTCTCCACATCTCTCTCTCCTCTCTCTCCTATTGCACTTACCCACTCAATCAGCTTCTCTCTCTCCCTCTCTTTTTCTCCATCGCACTCTCCCATTCCCTCTCTTTGATCTCAATTTCTCACTTTCTCTTCTCTTCATTTCCTCTCTCATTATCCCTCATCCTTTCTTTCTCCCTCTATCATTTTTTCTTACTCCCACTATCTCTCCCACTTTCGCCCTACCAATCTCTATCTCAAT
Organism: Papilionanthe hookeriana x Papilionanthe teres; assembly: GCA_022702705.1. NCBI lineage: Eukaryota > Viridiplantae > Streptophyta > Magnoliopsida > Asparagales > Orchidaceae > Papilionanthe > Papilionanthe hookeriana x Papilionanthe teres. The sequence continues at coordinate 36,485,954 of CM040430.1, read as the reverse complement.
ATGTCTCTCTCTCTCTCTCTTTCTTTCTCTTCATTTCTCTTTTATTTCTCACTCATTCTCTTGACCCCGCCCCTATCTCCATCTTACTCCCTCTCTTTTCTTTCTCTCTAACTTCCCTTCCGTCCCTCTTAAATCTTTCATGCTCTCTCTCTCCCTCTCTCACTCACTCTCTCCCCGTATTTCCTCGGGTCTCACTCTCTCCATTACTCGCCTCCATCTCTCTCTTTCTCACTTTCTATTTAATAAGTCTCTTAAACTCTATTTCTTTGTTTTTCTCTCACTCTCTTGCTATCTTTTCTCTCTTTTACTATTTCCCTCATCTCTCTCTTTCCACCTCTCTCTCCCTTTCTCACTACCTCACTACTCCCTATTATGTTTCTTTCTTTTTTTACTCTCATGTTCACACCTCTTTCTCACCCATTATCTCCTTAAATCCATCATTCAATCACTTCTACTTTCCTCTCTCATTCCTTATCTATTTTTTTTCCTCACCCCTTCTCACTTACTTTTTATTACTTCCCTCCCTCCTTTTATTTCATTTCGTATCTTCACTCAGTCCCATCTTCTACCCTTCTCTAGCCGTACTTTATTTCTCTCTCTTTCATCTCTCCCTCCCTTCGTTCCATCACTCTCTTCAATTCCACTCTCACTAGTCCCTCACTCTCTCTCTTCTCTCGTGCTCTCTCACACTTTTTCTCCCTCTTTCACACCCTCCCTCCCTAATTCTCTCTCACTCCATCAATCATTCTCTCTTTCTCCATTTCCTTACTCTCTTACCCCCACCTCTTCTTCCCGCCCCTACTCTCACTTCCACAACCACTTTATCTCTTTCTTTCACAATTTCTATTCTCTCTTCCACTTTCATTCATTATCTCTCTATCACACTCTATTCTCTCTTACCTTCTCTCTTACCGTTTCACAATTGATCTTCCTGCCCCACTCTCATTCCTTAATTATCTCACTTCCCTCTCTTCCTCTCTCTCACACTCTCTCCATCAGCTCTCCCCGGCTCTCCTTCTCTCTCTATCTCTCTCTAAACTCCGTCATTCTCTTAATCTTCTCCACACCCCTTCTTTCCCCACATCTTCTTCATTCCCTCTTCCTCCTTTTCTCCCTTCCTCTCACATTCTCACAATTTATTTCTTTCCCTTCATATCTCCTTCTCTAGCCTCACACTAAACTCTATCCTCCCTAAGTGTCTTTTCTCTCCATATTTCGTCTCATCCTATCTCCCTCTCTCCCTTCCTCGCTCACATTTCAATCCCTATTTTACTAGCCCTCTTGTTCTCTATCTCTCTCACTCTATTTCATCTCTCTTTAATGCTTTTCTCGCTCTCTTTTGTCCCCCTTCTATGTCTCTCTCTCGCTCTTTCTATCACCCTCTCTTCTCTCTTCTCTTTGGTCACTCTTTCTCTCCCACTATCCTTCCGCTCTCTCACTCTCCCTCGCACTCACTCTCGCCCTCTCGCACCTCACTCCCTCCCCTCATATCCATCTCAATATTTCTTATTTTCTCTCACAAACATCTCTCTTTTCTTAATCTCCCTCTCTCTCACTCTGTTGCATCACTCATTCACTCCCTCTCTCTCCTCTCATTTTCTCTACTACTCTCTCTCATTCCCTCTCGTCTGCTTCCCTCCTCTCTCACTTTCTCTTTCTCTACTTCTTCATCTCTAATTCTATCTCTCATCCTATCTCTCTCATTCTCTCCCTTCTACTTCCTTCCCTACCACTCCCCTATCTCAATCACCAATACTTTCCTCTCCCTTCTCTAACATATATCTCTCCATTCCTTCTCTGCATTCTCTTAATCTCCCTCCCTATCTCAATCTCACTCTCTATCTTTTTCTCTTTCTTCCTCTCTCGCTTACTATCTCTCTCTTAAAACCTTCTCTCACTTTCTCTCTCCCTCTCTCACTCTCTCCCTTTATCTCCCCTTTTCTCACTCTCTCCCTTACTCCTGCCCTCTATCTCTCTCTTTCTCACTCACTCCTTTTCTCACTATTTCTCACTCTCTATTATGATTCTTTCTCTCGCTCTCTAGCTCTATCTTACTCTCTTTTATGTCATTACTCACTCTTGATCTCTCTAAGTCCATCAATCTAACTCTCTCTCCATTTCTCTCATTCTCTCACCCTTCTTCTCTCTCATTGTTTATTACTTACACTCTTCCCTCCCTCCCTCCCTCACCCCTTATTTTTCTCTCTTTTTCTCTCTAGCTCACTTCTCTCACCCTCTCTTTCCTCACTCGCTTTTTTATCTATTTCTCTCTAGTTTTGTCACTTTCTCACCTCCACACTTCCTCACTCTTTTTAATTTTACTCTCTTACTCCCTCACTCGCTCCACTCTCTCTCTCTCTTGTACTCTCTCTCCCTCTCTCCCTCTCTAACTCCCTCTGGCTCCATTTATCATTGTTTCTCTAGCTCCTTTTCTATTTCCCTCTCTTCACCCTCTCTCTCTCTCTCATACTCTCTATTTTATCTCCTTCTCGGTCTTCTGCTCTCTTTTTTGCTCTTTAATGTCGTTCCATCTCTCACTCTATCCCTCACTCTCTCTTCTCTCTCTCCTACTTCTCTCTTTATCAATCCAACTCTCAACTCTCTCTTTCTTTCTCTCTGCCTCTTCTCCCTCTCATTATTTCTCACCTTCACTCGCAAATCTCTTCCTCTCTCCCCCTCCATCTTTTGCTTCCTCCCACTCTCTCCCCTTCTCTCTTTACACATCTCACTCTCTTTACCTTAATCTTCTTCTCATGCTCTCCCACTTTATTAATATATCTTTTTCTCACTATCTTGCTCACTCTTTTGATTTTCATCTGTCACTTCTCTCTTCCTTCCTCTCTTTTTGATCCCTTTCATCTCTCCCTTTATTTCGCACTTTCATCTCATTCTCATTGTCATTGTTTCTTATATTATCCTACCTTTCCTTATTTCACTTCCTCCTTCCCTTTCTCCTTATTTCACTTCCTCCCTCCTTCCCTCCCTTTATCTCTCGTCTATCTCTCTCACACACTCTATCTCTCTCTATCAGTCTCACTCTCTCTCAATCTCTCTTACTCTCATTCTTGACACTCTTTATTCACTCTATTTCCCTCTCCACACTCTCTTCCCCTTTCCTTATCTTCCCTTTCTAACTCTTACATTATCACTCTCCCTCTTTTTCCTCATGATTACTCTCACCAGCTCTCTTTTGCTCTTTCTTCCTTTCTCCCTTTCTCCCTATCTCTCTCTCTCTCTTCAATTTCACTATCACTCTTCCTCCCTCTCCTCTCTAGCTTTCTCTCAAATACATATATTCTTACACTTTCTCAATTTCAATCTCTTAAGCTCTCTCTCTGTCGATCTCTCTCACTCTCTTTTGCCTCACTCTCTATTTCTTTCTCACTTTTTTATTCTCTCTCCCCCTGTATCTCATGCTCTATCTCTATGTCTCAATTTATCTATATATTCTCTCACTCTCTCTCAATCTAACCCTTCATTACTATCATTTTCTAACATCACCTCTCTCCGTCCCTCTTTCACTTCAATCTTCTTTCCATCTTCTTCTCTCTCGCAATCTCTCATTCTCTCTCTCCCTCCCTCTCTCTTAGCCTTTCTTCCCTTACTCTCTCTTTTCTCTCTATTTTGTTTCTATTTCTTGGTCTCTATCTCCCTTTATTCAATTTCAATCTCAAACTTACTCCCTCCCGCTCCCTTCTTACTCTTTATTCTCTCTCTTCGTCTCTCTCTTGCTCTCTTATGTTACTCTATTCTCCTCTTTTCTTACTCTGTCTCTGTTATCCCTCACTCTATCTCCATCTCCCTCCCGAGCACTCTCTACCCCTTTCACTATCTCTCACACTCTCTTTTCTCTCTCTCACACACACATATATACATGCACTCTCTCTTTCTCTTCCACTTTACCTCCCTCGCTCTCCCTCTCTCCATCACCCAGTCCCTCCCTTCCCCATCTCTCTTACTCATTATCTTCTTCAGCATCGATCTCACTTACTATAAATTTTATTCCTCCTTCTATGACTATTTCTCTCTCTCTATTTCCCACTCCTTCCAGTCTCTCGCCTCCATGCATTTCTCTCACTTCTATCCCTCTTATTCAGACACATCCACACACAAACTGTCTCTTCTCACTCTTTCTCCCTCTCCTCGCCCGCTCTCTCTCTACCATAAACTCTAACCTCGACCACTCTCCATCTTCCTCCCTAGGTCACTCTCCATCTTCCTCCCTCTATCTCTTGTTCTCTCTCCTTCCTCCCCCTCCTCTCTCCATGTCTCATCTTCCCTCTCTCTCTCACCTCCTTTCATAGACTTTCTCCCTCTCTTCCTGGATCTTTCTTGCTCTCTTTTGATCTCTCTCTCACTCATTCCCTTGCTCTCCTTCCTTCTCTCTCCCTCACTCAGCTTTTCCTACTTTATTTTTCTCTCTCTATTTTCTCTCTATTTCTATCTCTCTCTCTCTCTCTCTCTCTCTCTCTCTCCCAATTCATCACTCTTAAATATCTCTCACTCCCTCGCTCTACTCACTCTCTCTTCTTTCTTTCTTGCTTCGTTACTCTCTCTTGATCTCTTATCTGTCACTCGAAGTCTCTCTGTCGTTTTCTCTATCCCTCACACACTCTCTCTCTCTCCAACTTTTGTCTTTCACAATCTCACTCTGTTCTCTCTCTCATCGTGTCTCACTTTCTCCCTCTTTCTCTCTCCGTTTCTCCTTCCCTATTTTCCTTACTCTTGTTCTCACTCTTATTCTCTCTTTTTATATATATCTCTCTTGCTCCCTCGCTCACTATCTCTCTCATTCCCTAGCTTCCTATCTCTCTCTTCTCTCTCCCTCCACTCACACTCTCTCTCCCTTCCCATTCTCCAAATATCTCCTTTTGTCACGTGTCCCACTCTCTCATTCCCTTTGTTATATCCTCTTCTCTCTGAATCTTTTTTCATCTTTCTTTATAGATCTCTTTCATTGTCCTTTCTCATTCTCATTATAACTCTCTCTCTCCATCTTCTCACTCCCACATTCTTGCGTTGTCTAGGTCTTTTGTATGTAGCTCACCCTTCACTCTCCATCTCACTCACTCTCTCTCGCCCTCTAAATCTCTCCTTCTCACCCTCATAACTCATTTCTTGATCTCTATCATTCTCTCTCTTACCAACTTGCTTTATCTCTCGCACTCCTTCCTCTCTCTCCATTGTTGCATCTTCCTCTCTTCTCTCTTTATCCCCATCTCCATTATTCACTCTCCCTCACTCTCTCTTTCACTCTATTCTCTTTTCATTTCTTATGCTTTCTTTTGCTCTCTTTATTGTTGCTTTCACTTTTCTCTTTCATCTCACTTTTTATCTTCCTATATCCCTCACTCTCTCTCCCCCTCTATTCTTCCATCCCTCCAACTGTCTCTTTCCCTCTCTTACTCCTCCTCCCTCTCTGTCTCTCCCTCTCTCTTGTTCTCTCTCTTTCTGTTAATTCTTATATTCTCTCTATCTTCCCTCAGTCTCTTTTCCTCTTTATTTCCTTTTCACACTCTATCACTTTCTCACTACTCCTCTCTCTTAAATACATCTAACTCCCTCTCTCTATCTCTCTTTCTCACTCAGTTCCTTCCTCTCCCACCCTCTATTCACCCTCATACATTCTCCTATGTTTTATCTCTCTATGTCAATCTCTTTAGCTCCCTTTCTTGATCCCGCCCTCACTCTCTCTTTCATCTCTTGCCCTCTATCTCCCTCTTCCCTTCCTCCCTCCATAGCTCACAATATCTCTCTCTTCGCACCATCCTGATATCTTTTTTCTCTTGTGGCTCTCACTCTCTCCCTCTATAATTCTTGCTTCCTCATTTGCGGACTCTCTACATCTCCTCATTCTAGCTCACTCTTCTCTCTCTCTCTCTCAATATTTCTCCATCTCACCGTCTAAATCTCCATTTCTTGCTCTCTATCTCACTCTCTCTTACTACTATGTTCTTTCTCGCTCACTCTCTCCTATCTCTCCCTCGCTCCATTCTTCACTGTATATCCTCTTCTCTATTTTTCTCTCTCTCACTCTCTGTTTTCCTCACTCTTTTCCCTGTTTATGACTTATACCCTCCTTTGCACTCTGATTTGTTGTTTTCTTTTCACTCTTTCCTCTTACTCTTTCTCTTATTTTATCCTCCTCTCTCTCTCCCCCTCTCTTACCTCCATCCCTAGCTCTCTTTTTCCCTCTGTTCTCTCCCTCCCTCCCTCCCTCTCCATCGCTATCTCCCTCTCTTTCTCCCTCTCTCTTGCTCCCTCTCTTTGACCATTCTCCCATTCTTCCCTCTCTTTAACCCTCACTCACTAATCTTACTCGATCTTTCAACAGCCTTCCTTCTCACTCTCTCTCACAGCCTTCCTCTTTTTGCCTCTCTTTCTCACTCGCTACCTTCATCTCTCTCTCTCTCTCTCTCTTTCTATTCCATCTAGCTTTATCTCTCTCCCACAGTCACTTCTGTCTCTCACATCTGATCAACCCTCCAATTATCCCTCACCAGCTCTCACTCAATCTCCTCCCTCTTTCACTCCCTTAATCCCTCTCTTTCTCCCACACTCCTTGTCGCTCTCTTTCTTGCTCCCAGGCTCGCTGGCTCAATCTCTCCCCCTCTCACGCTCTTTATTCCCTCACAATCTCTTCTCTCTATTTTTCGTTCACACTCTATTCCTTTCTTGCTCCCTCCTTCTCTCTGTTTAGTAACTCTTACTCTTACTCCCTCTCTCCCTCATTCTTTCTATGTTTAGTCTCTTTCACACACTCCAGCTTATGTTTCTCTCTCTTCTCTCTCACTTCTTAATTTTTCTCTCCCTCTGTCCCCCTGTCTCTTGCTTCCTTCCTTCCCTCCCTATCTTTCCCTCTCTCTGTCTCACTCTCAAGCACACTATCACTCTCCCACTCTCACATTCTTCTTGTTCATTCTTGCTCTCTCTCTCTCTCTCTCTCTCTCTCAAAATCACATTATCTACCTCCTCTCTCCCTCTCGCTCACTCTCTCTATATCTTCCCTCACTCTCTCTTCTCTCTTATTCTCACTCCCACTCTTGAATCTCTCTCACTCCCCCACTTTCTCCTTCTTTCTCACTCTCTCCCTCTCTCGTTCATTTCTCTCTTTATGGCTTTGCTTTCTCTTTTACTCTCACCCTCTCTTCCTCTCTCACCCTCTCTTCCTCTCTCACACACTCTCTCTTGCTCTCTTTTATCACACCCTCCTATCTCTTTACTCACTCTTTCTCTCCAACTATCGCCCAATCTCATCCTCCCTCCCTCTCTCTCTCTCTTGCCTTTGGTCTTTTTATCTCCCTTCTCCCTCTATCACTTTCTATATCTTACTCTATATATCCCTCTCAACCTCTAACTTCAAAACTTTTGTCTATCTTCCCTTAATCTCTCTTATCTCTCTATTTCTGTCTCACTCTCTCTCCTTTTCACCCACCAGCTCTCCCATAAATCCCATCAGTCCCTCCCTCCCTCTATCTCTTTGTTTCTAGTTCACTCCCTCTCTTGCTCACTCCTCATTCTTTATTTCATCTCTCTTTAACATTTGCTTGCTCTCTTGCCCTCCCTCTATCCTCTCTTACTTTTTCATCTATCACCCTCTCTTCTCTCTCTTTACTCTCTCTCTCTCTCTCTCTCTCTCTCTCTCTCTCTCTCCATCACACACTCTCTCAATTGGTCTCACATCTTGCACTCTCCCCTCAAATCCATCTCATTATTTCTTATTTTCTCTCATACATATCTCTTTCCTCTCAATCTCTCCCTCTTCCAATCCTTCTTACCTCTCTTTCTACCTCACTCACGATGTCACAACTCTCTCTTTCATCTTTGGAAGAGGAGGGACCAAGAGGACAGAAAAATGTATTAGAGAAAATAAGAAATAACGAGATGGATTTAAGGGGAGAGAGCAAGATGTGAGAGCAAATGAGAGAGTGTGTGATGGAGTGAGAGTGTGTGAGAGAGAAGAGATAGAGGGAGGAGAGTGGGAAGGAGAGAGTGCAAGAGGAGAGAGAGAAATCAAGAGAAACAAGAGTTTGGAGAGAGATGGAGTGAGGGAGAGAGAGTAAGAGAAAGTGAAATTTTAGAGAGAGGTACGGAACGAGAAGAGGAGCCAAAGTGAGAGAGTGTGTGAGAGAGGAAGAGATAGAGCTTGTTTGTGAAAGAAAGGGGGGAGACAGGGAGGGAGGGTGTGAAAGAGGAAGAGAGGGAGAAGAGAGAGAGATAGAATGTAAGAGAATGTGAGAAATAGTGAAACAGAGATGTTGTGGATGTAGAGAAAAAAAGACCAAGATAGAGAGATAAGAGCCAAAAAAGAGAAGATTGAGAAAAATAGTAATAAAAAATGTAGGGGAAACAGAGAGAGTGATGAAGAGCAAGGAACGGAGCAAAAGAGATTGATAGAGAGAATGTGAGGGAATATATGAGGTTGAGAGAAATGGATGTAGGAAATGATGGAGTGCAAGAGGGAGAGAGAGAGAAAGATAAGGAAGAACTTGCAAAAAAGGTACGAGATAGAGTGGGAGGGAGGTAGGGAGGGAGATGGGGTGGGAAGGAGAAATAACAAAGGGGAGATAGAGCACAAGTGTGAGAGATTGATAGGAGAGAGTGGAGAGAAGTAGAATAAGAGAGAGTAAATGCGAGATGAATATAGAACGAGAAAGAGGAAGGGAAATGAGTGAGTAAGAGTGAGAGTGAAATTGAAGAGAGAGGAAGAGAGAGGGAGAAAGGAGGAGAGTGCGAGATAGAAATAGAGAGAAGTGAGAGTGAAATTGAAGAGAGAGGAAGAGGGGGGAGAAAGGAGGAGAGTGTGAGATAGAAATAGAGAGAAGTGAGAGTGAGGAAAGAGAGAGCGGAAGAGAGGCAATGAGTGACCGAGCAAGAAAGGGAGCAAGAGAGCTGGAGATAAAAAGAGCATGAGAAAGAGAGGGATGAAGGGAGTGAAAGCCGGAGGGAGAGCGAGAGAGAGTCAGGAGGGATAAAGGGAGCAACAAAGGAGAGAGACGGAAGAGAGAATGAGAGAGATAAAAAGAGGTGGAATAAAGTGTGAGAGAGATAGGGAAGAGATTGAGTGCGAAAAAGAGATATAATGAGGCAATGGAAGGTTTCAAAGAGAGAGCAAGAAAGGGAATGGAAGAGAGAGTGAATGGGAGAGAGGGTAAGAAGAGAGACTGAGGGAAGATCTAGTAAGAGTAAATGAGTGAGGGTAAAAAGTGAGGGAAAATGGGAGAGATTTGAGAGAGAGGGTGTGAGAGAGAGTGGGAGACAGAGAGGGATAAAGGAGGGAGAATAAGGGAGGGAGAGAAGACGGAGAATGAGAGAGGGAGGGACGGAAGTAGGAGAGAGAGTGCCATAGAGTGATTTGGACAATACTAAGAACAACTTATTTGGATAATAAATAGAAGTATAACGATGTGAATTTAAGCAAGCAATAACGAGAGAATAAACTGGACAATCACATGAACAATAACGATGTGGATATTAATAATCAAGACACTATGAACAAGAACACAAATATAAACAAGACCATAAATATGAATTGTAATGAGAGCAGCTAATTGAACAATTAATTACGAAATGAATTAACAAGTAGATTACTTAATGAAAATTCGTACAAGGATAAAATTTAGACAAAAGAAACAAGAAAATAACTAATCTCATCAGTTCCAAAAAAAAGAAAGATCCAACAATAACACAAAAACCCAACAAGAAAATTACGTCTTCAAGAATCGTATGTCTCTGATACCAAATGACGTGAATCGAATCAAGAAAGGATCGTGGGGATTGATGTTCTAATAAGAGAACCCGAGGTGCTTTGCAAAAATCGAAATTAATTGGTGGAAATTCATATGAAATGCATGAAACAAAACAAGAAATTCATCCTAAAACTAGAACAAACAAAAAATATGGTAGGATACAACCTGACGGTGAAATGGATGGAGATAAACCTCGACCCAATGCTCAACGCAAACAAGAACGTCGGTATGAGACCTTCACCCTATGCTTGACACGAGGAAAGAACCTTGGTACGATTGTAGACGCCACAAATGGGGTGGAAATCTACTTGATAAGTCTGGGAAGAACTCATTGGGCGATGGCCAAGAGCTCTGCTGGAATCCTAAGGAAAACCTAAGGAAGGAAGCACATGCAAGTTGTTTTTGCCAAAGTCTAATAATCCCTTTCTCATTTCAAATAAGGCCTATATATAGGCCAAAGCTTACATACAAAAGAAAAGAGAGGATAAAATATCTTCTAAAACAAATTTAAAAAAAACTACTTCAAGTTGGCATGGAAACCATTATTAAATAAAATAAAAGAAGAAATATCCAGGCATAATAATATAACTCCTTTATCCTTGGGCTTGGATTAAGTTGAGAGATCTTGGTAGCTCTTTCTCCTTAGATTTCCATGAATTGGCTTGAGTCCAAGCCTCCCGAACTAATCCATTAAGAGCTTTCTTCAACCCCTTTGCACGACATCTAGTAATTGGGCCACATGGAACTTGAATTAAATCTTCTCTTGAGGTCGTGTCATCGCCATCCATGCTATCATTTACATCATTCCCCTCCTCTTGAAAAGAATTTGTCCTCAAATCAATAGCTGCATCAAAAGGATTTAAATCAGTAACATTGAAAGTTGCACTCACATTATACTTACCTGGTAGATCCAGCTTGTAGGCATTGTCATTGATACGTTCAAGTACTTGGAATGGACCATTTCCCCTTGGAAGCAGTTTGGAATGCCTTTGTTCTGGAAATCTTCCTTTCTCATTGTAGCCAGACCCAATCTCCAGGTTCGAAGATCATTTTGTGACGCCCCTTGTTGGCATATTTTTTGTATTACTTTGTCCTTTGTTCAATATTGTGTCGTGCCTTTTCATGTATCTGCTTTACAAACTCAGCCTTTTTCTTACCATCCAAGTTAACATGCTCAGAAACAGGTAATGGAATTAAATCAAATGGCGTTAAAGGATTAAAACAATAAAAAATTTCAAAAGGAGAAAATTTAGTAGCCGAATGAACAGCCCTACTATAAGCAAACTCAACGTGTGGTAAACAATCTTACCATGTTTTGCTATTCATCTTTATGATTGCCCTTAATAAAGTAGACAAAGTCCTATTTACTACTTCAGTTTGACCATCGGTTTGTGGGTGACAAGTAGTAGAAAATAACAATTTAGTTCCTAGCTTACACCACAAGGTCTTCCAAAAGTAACTTAAGAACTTAGTATCTCCATCAGAAACAATTGTTCTAGGCATACCATGCTATCTTATAATCTCCCTAAAGAACAAATCTGTAATATTTGAAGCATCATCAGTTTTGTGACATGGAATAAAATGAGCCATTTTGGAAAATCTATCCACCACCACAAAAATGGAATCTCTACCATGTTTAGTTCTAGGGAAACCAAGCACAAAGTCCATAGAAATATCAATCCAAGGTGCATTAGGAATTGGTAGAGGAGTATACAAACCATGGGGTTGCACTCGAGATTTAGCTTGTCGACATGTGACACACCTACCACAAATCCTCTCGACATCCCGCCTCATGTGTGGCCAGTAGAAGTGCTCCTGCAAAACAGCTAAAGTCTTTACAACTCCAAAATGCCCCATTAACCCCCTCCATGAGATTCTCGTATAAGCAATTCTCACAAAGAACTTTTAGGCACGCATAACTTATTTTCTCGAAATAGAAACTCATCATGTTTAAAGAAATTACTGCAAGCAGTTTTATCACAAGCTTGATATTCATTACAGAAATCAACATCATCATGGTATAAATCTTTAATATGTTCAAAACCAAGTAGTTTTGCATCAAGAGTAGATAGTAGTGCATAGCTTCGAGGAAGAGCATCAGCAACAACATTTTCCTTACCTTGCTTGTACCGAATGACATATGGAAATGTCTCAATGAACTCCACCCAATGAGCATGCCTTTTGTTGGTGTTGACCTTTCAAGTGTTTTAAGGACTCATGATCAGTGTGAATCACGAACTCTTTAGGCTAAAGGTAGTGCTGCCATGTTTTTAAAGCTCTAACCAATGCATACATCTCCTTGTCATAAGTTGGGTAGTTTAAGGTGGCCCCACTCAACTTTTCACTGAAATAAGCAATTGGTCTTCGCTCCTGCATAAGAACAACACCTATGCCAATACCTGAAGCATAACATTCAATTTCAAATGTTTTAGAAAAATCAGGTAAAGACAAAACAGGGGCATGAGTATGTTTTTCCTTGATCAACTTAAATACCTTTTCTTGCGCTTCTCCCCACTTGAAGCCAACATTCTTTTTAATCAATTCAGTGAGTGGTGCAACTATGCTACTAGATTCTTTTACAAATAGTCGGTAGAAACTAGCAAGTCCATGAAAACTACGAACATTGCTTACATTAGTGGGACTAGGCCACTCATGTATAACACTCACCTTTTCTTCATCAACTTGTATACCCTGTGCACTCACAACAAATCCCAAAAAACAAAGTTTATTGGTGCAAAAGGTACACTTTTCCAAGTTACCAAATAATTTTTCTTTTCTCAAAACATCTAAAACAAGTTTTAAATGTTCAACGTGATCCTTTAAGTTTTTGCTATAGATCAGAATATCATCGAAATAGACCACAACAAATTTTCCAATAAAAGAACGTAAAACATGGTTCATTAGTCTCATGAAAGTACTAGGTGCATTAGTCAAACCAAAAGGCAAAACTAACTAACCATTCATACAAACCATATTTTGTCTTAAAAGCTGTTTTCCACTCATCACCTTCTTTCAGTCTAATCTGATGATATCCACTTTTTAAATCAACCTTAAAAAACACACAAGATCCATGTAACTCATCTAGCATATCATCTAAGCAAGGAATAGGGTGTCTATACTTTATCGTAATATTGTTTATGGCTCGACAATCCACACACATTCTCTAAGACCCATCCTTCTTAGGAACTAGAATTACAGGAATAGCACATGGACTCATGCTCTCTCTCACATACCCCTTCTCTATTAGTTCACCAACCTGACTTTGTAACTCTTTTGTTTCCTCGGGATTGCTTCTATAGGCTGGACGGTTTGGAAGGGTGGCTCCTGGTATAAAATCTATTCGATGCTCAATCCCTCGAATGGGTGGTAAACCATGTGGAATCTCCTCAGGAAATACATCATGAAAATCTTGCAAAAGAGAAACAATAGAACTAGGCAAAGTATTGTCATGTTCATTAGTGTTTAAGAACACCTTTTTGTATAGAAGTACAATCATTGGTTGGTTTCAAAATAATGCTCTCTTAATTTCACTTGCATTTGCATAAAAATTATTTTGTTTTCTATCTTCTTTTCTCTTAATGGCTACTTGTTCCATTTCTTCCTTTTTCTCAATGAAGTCGACCTCTTTATGTTGAGCACTCCTTTTTATTTGACAATAATCACTTTGCAATCTCACTTGATCCTCATAGACCTCGTTTGGTGTCATTGGCACTAGAGTGATAATTCTATTATTGACTTCAAATGAGTATTTATTGGTGAAACCATCATGTTTAACTCGTCGGTCAAATTGCCGTGGTCGGCCTAGTAACTAGGCAAAGTATTGTCATGTTCATTAGTGTTTAAGAACACCTCTTTGTATAGAAGTACAATCATTGGTTGGTTTAAAAATAATGCTCTCTTAATTTCACTTGCCTTTGCATAAAAATTATTTTGTTTTCTATCTTCTTTTCTCTTAATGGCTACTTGTTCCATTTCTTCCTTTTTCTCAATGAAGTCGGCCTCTTTATGTTGAGCACTCCTTTTCATTTGACAATAATCACTTTGCAATCTCACTTGATCCTCATAGACCTCGTTTGGTGTCATTGGCACTAGAGTGATAATTCTATTATTGACTTCAAATGAGTATTTATTGGTGAAACCATCATGTTTAACTCGTCGGTCAAATTGCCATGGTCGGCCTAGTAACAAATGGCCTGCTTGCATTGGTACTACATCGCACAAGACTTCATCTTCATACTTTCCAATGCGGAATGAGACCAAAACCTACTTGTTCACCTTTACCTCACCACTATCATTAAATCATTGCAACTTATAAGGTTGGTAATGCTTGATGGTTGGCAGCCCTAGTTTTTCAACCAAAATAGTGCAGCAGCATTAGTACAACTTCCTCCATCAATGATCATACTACATACCTTGTTTTGTACATGACACCTAGTGTGAAAAATATTTTCTCTTTGAATTCCCTCATCAACCTTGGCCTGCACACTTAAAGCCCTTCTTGTGACTAACAATTCTCCTGTGACCACATTTTCTTCACCTTCAATTTCCTCTACTAGTGGTATAGAGTCAATTTCTAATTCTTCATCAGTTTTATTTTCTCCATTGTCCCTTATCTCCATGATTCTTTTGTTAGGACATTGGCTAGGTATATGATCCCTGCCTTGAGATCCTTGGCTGGTAGTCTCTTGTCTTGGCTCAGCTTTAGACTGTGTGATTAGCTTATCCTCTTTTTTTTGAAAATTCGGCTTCCATGAAGAACCCACACAGTTTGACAAACGTGAGCCACCTCTCCTCTTGAGTTGTTGCTCCACCTTGATGGCCACATGTAACATGTCCTCCAACTCCACATAATGTTGTATTTCAACTCTATCTTGGATTTCTGGGTTTAAACCATTTAAGAATCTAGCCATAGTAGCTTCTCTATCTTCTTCTACATTAGCCCTAATCATAGCAATCTCCATTTCCTGATAGTAATCTTCCACGCTTCGATTACCTTGCCTAAGCCTTTGTAACTTCTTATTCAACTCTCGATAGTAATGACGTGGCACAAATCGCTTCCTCATGACAACTTTCATTTCTTCCCATGTTTCTATGGGACGTTCTCGATTTCTCCTCCTACTCAACATTAATTGATCCCACCAAACAACAGCATAATCAGTAAATTCAATGGCGGCCAATTTCACCTTCTTTATTTCAAAATAGTTGTGGCAGTCGAACACTAATTCCACCTTCTTCTCCCATTCAAGATAGGCTTCAGGATTGTTTTTGCCTTGAAAAGAAGGAATATGCATCTTAATACTCCCCAAGCTGTTATCGTCTCTATTCCTACTATCTCTAGCTTGTCCACCATAACGCCTATTCTCAACAAATGAATCTCTATCATTTTCATCATCAAATCTAGCCTCATAATATTCTTCATCATCCTCTCTCACTCCTCTCATTGGAACTCTGTCTCTTTGTCTATTAGAAATATTTTGTCGCTGTCCTTCTTGAATTCCTCCCTCTACTCATTCTAATCTTTCATGAATATGATCAAACTCAGCCCTCATCATTCTTCTCATCTCCCCCACCAATGCTTGAAATTGGATATTAGGAATTGCTGGTTGCCTTTCGTCATCTTCAAAATTTAGTTGGGACATGATTGAAGATTTATAATGAAGGAAAGTAAACAAGAATCAGAAATTAACAATTCAAATCAAATTCTGGATTACCACAAATAAGAAAATCGAAATGCTAAGCCAACCATTAGGATGATGGTAATAAAATACAAATTTTGATATCTTGAATCAAAACAAAAGCACAACTAAACTTATGGAAACACTAATATCAACAAAAGAAACGAAAATAACAAGAAATGAAAATAAAAAAGATCACATCAAGAACAACATTTATCATAAACAATATCAAGAACAAGATGATTTGAATAATAACAAGAACACTGATTTGGACAATACTAAAAACAACTTATTTGGATAATAAATAGAAGTATAACGATGTAAATTTAAGCAAGCAATAACGAGACAATAAACTGGACAATCACATGAACAATAACGATGTGGATATTAATAATCAAGACACTATGAACAAGAACACAAATATAAACAAGACCATAAATATGAATTGTAATGAGAGCAGCTAATTGAATAATTAATTACGAAATGAATTAACAATTAGATTACTTAATGAAAATTCGGATAAGGATAAAATTTAGACAAAAGAAACAAGAAAATAACTAATCTCATCAGTTCCAAAAAAAAAGATCCAACAATAACACAAAAACCCAACAAGAAAATTACGTCTTCAAGAATCGTGTGTCTCTGATACCAAATGACGTGAATCGAATCAAGACAGGATCGTGGGGATTGATGTTCTAATAAGAAAACCTGAGGTGCTATGCAAAAACCAAAATTAATTGGTGGAAATTCATATGAAATGCATGAAACAAAACAAGAAATTTGTCCTAAAACTAGAACAAACCAAAAATATGATAGGATACAACTTGACGGTTAAATCAATGGAGATAAACCTCGACCTAATGCTCATTGCAAACAAGAACATCCGTATGAGACCTTCACCCTATGCTTGACGCGAGGAAAGAACCTTAGTACGATTGTAGACGCCACAAACGGAGTGGAAATCCGCTTGATAAGTCTAGGAAAAACTCCTTGGGCGATGGCCAAGAGCTCTGCTGGAATCCTAAGGAAAGCCTAAGGAAGGAAGCACATGCAAGTTATTTTTGCCAAAGTCTAATAATCCCTTTGTCATTTCAAATAAAGCCTATATATAGGCCAAAGCTTACATACAAAAGAAAAGAGAAGATAAAATATCTTCTAAAACAAATTTAAAAAAACTACTTCAAGTTGGCATGCAAGCCATTATTAAATCAAATAAAAGAAGAAATATCCAGCCATAATAATATAACTCCTTTATTCTTGGGCTTGGATTAAGTTGAGAAATCTTGGTGGCTCTTTCTCCTTAGATTTCCATGAATTGGCTTGAGTCCAAGCCTCCCGAACTAATCCATTAAGAGCTTTCTTCAACCCCTTTGCACGACATCTAGTAATTGGGCAGCATGGAACTTGAATTAAATCTTCTCTTGAGGTCGTGTCATCGCCATCCATGCTATCATTTACATCAGAGAGGGAGAGGAGAGGAAGGGAGCAAATGAGGAAGTGAGTGTGAGAGAGATATAGGGAAATATGGAGAATGAGTCAAGATAGAGAAGGAGAGAGTGAGCAAGAGAGAGGAGGGACAATAAAGAATGAGAGAGAGAATGAGGTAGAGGAGAGAGAGAGAAAGAAGATTGGAAGGTGGAAGAGAGTGTGAGAGAGAGTGAAAAAGGAAGGAAGTGAGAGAAATAGAGAAAGAGAGTGGGGAATAGAAGAAGAGTAGTGAGAATAGTAAGAGAGAAGCTGACAGAGAATAATGAGTGTGAGCGAGATAATAATAGAAAGTGGAAGAGAGAATAGAGAGTGTGTAAGGGATGAAGAGAGGGAGTCAGAGTTAGAGTGAAGCTGAAGTGAAAGTAAGAGAAAATGAACAAGAGAGAGATAGGAAGGAAAAGTGAGAGAGTGTAAAAGAGAGAGAAAGGGAGAGAGAAAGGGAGAGAGAGAAAGAGAAGGTGAGCGAGGGATATAGGAAGAGAGACTAAGTAATTAAAAAATGACTGAGAAGAGAGACTGAGTAAAGAGATAAAAAAGAGAGTAACAAAGAACGGGAGCAAGAGAGTGAAACATAAGAGAAGGTTGGAAACATAGCGAAAAAGAGAAAGAGTGAGAAAGAGGTAGATAGACGACAAGAGTAAGGGAGAGAGTGATGAAGGGGGAAATAAAGGTAGAGAATGAGAGATATTGACGAGAGAGAGAGGTTGTGAGAGAGGTAGAGAGAGAAAGAAAGATTAAAGATGGGGAGAGAGGAGCGAGATGAAGAGAGAGAGGAAAAGATAATGAGCAATGTGTAGATAGGGAGGGAGATTAAGAGAATGACTGAGATGGAGCGAGGAAGAGAGTGAGATGGTGAGGGAGAGAGGGAGAGATTGAGATGGAGAGAGTGGGAGGGAGGGTAACGGAGGGAGAGAATGAGGGAGAAAGGATGAGAAAGAGTTCAAGAGTGGGAGAGAGGGTAGCGGAGGGAGAGAATGAGAGAAATAGAGAAAAGTGAAATTGAGATAAGAGAGAGCAAGAGATTGGGATTGAGAGAGAGTGATAAAGAAAATGAGAGGGAGGGAGAGGGAGTGAAGGTGTGAGTGCAAGGTGAGATAAAGAGAGGAGTAGAATAGGGAGAGTGGAGAAAGAGAAAGAATGAGGAATTGAATGAGGTAGGGATCAAGGAGGAAAGAGAGATGTATAAGAGAAAATAAGAAATAATGACATGAATATGAGGGGGAGAGTAAGATGTGAGAGCAATTGAGAGAGAGTGAGAGGGAGGGAGAGAGAGAGAGAGTGAGAGATAGAGGGAGAGAAAGAGTGAGTAAAGAGAGAGAGGAGTGGGAGATAGAAGAAAGGGAAATAGAGAGGGATAGAAAGGGTGGAAAGAGAGAAAAAAAACAAAGAGAAATGAAAAAGAGAGTGAGAGAAAATAAGAGAGGGAGAGAAGATAGGAACCGAAGAGTGAGCGAGGGAGAGAGAGTGAGAGAGGGTAAGGAGAGTCTCAAGGAAGATAAACTAAAAGAAAGTGAGTGAGAAGTAGAGAGAGGGAGATATAGAGGGAGATATAGAGAGAGAGGGAGGGTAAGAGCGAGCAAGAAAGAGTGAGAGACTGAATTAATGAAAGAGGGAGATAGGGAGAGGCTGAGAGATCATTGGAGGGAAAGACTATGTGAAGTGATAAGTGAGTGAAGAGAGAGAGCAGTAGAGAGTGTGCGAGAGAGACATATAGAGCAATAGATAAATAAAAAGAGAATAAGGCATAACAGAGAAAATTGCAAGAGAGGGAGAGAGTGATAAAGAGAGAGATAGATGGAGGGAGTCAGAAGGATGAAAAAGAATGCAACGAAGGGAGAAAGGGAGAGTGAAAGAGAAGAGAAGGAGTGGATGAAGATATAGATAGAGTGTGAGAGAGAGGGGGTATAAAATGAGAGTAGTGGGAGAGAGAGGGGGATGAAGTGAAAGAGAGTGAGAGGGAGAGTGGGGGAGAGCGTGAGAGAGAGAGAAGGAAAGAACGAGAGTGGAAGAGAGAAGGTGAGAGGTAAGGAAGCAAGCATAGGGGAGAGAAGGGGAGAGATTAAGAGAAGACTGTGGAGAGAGAGAGCAGCAGAAGAGTGAGAGAGAAAATGAATATGGAACGAGAAAGAGAGAGAGAATGAGCGAGTAGGAGTGAGAGTCGAACTGAAGAGATAGAAAGAGGGACCAAGAAAAGGAGAGAGTGTGAGAAAGAAATAGAGAGAAGAGAGAGTGATGGAAGAGAGAGTGGGAGAGTGGGAAAGAGTGAATGAGCAAGAGAAGGAGAAAAAAATAGGAGAATGAGAGGGATGAAAGGAGTGAAAGCGGGAGGGAGAGAGAGTAGCAATGAGGGATAAAGGGAGAGAACAAAGAGTGGGTAAAAGAGAGAGTGGGAGATAAAGTGAGTGAAAGTAAAGAGAGAGGAGGGAGAGCGAAGTGAGAATGAGAGAGATATGGAGATATAAGAGAGAGTGAAGGAAGATAGAGCAACAAATATGGAGCAAGACAGAGAAGAAAGGGAGAAGAAGAAAATGAAATAGATATAGAGTGAGAGATATGAAGGTAGAGAGAGAAGAGAGAGGAAGGGAGAGAGGTAGAGAGAAGTGTGTGAGAAAGTAAGAAATAATGAGAGAGAAGTGTGAAAAGAGAGAAGGATCGAAAGAGAGAGGGAGAAAGGGAGGAGTGGAGGGAGTAAGAAAGGGAGTTGGAAGGATAAAAAAGTGTTGTGTAATGTGAGAGAAAAGAAAGCGATAGAAGAGAGATTAATAGAGATTGAGTGAGCAACAATACAATAATGAAGGTGAAGTAGAGAGTGAGAGACAGAGGGAGAGCAAGGTAGAGGGAGAAGAAAGATGGGAGAGAGAGATGATAGGGGTAAAGGAACGAAAGTGTTAGAGGATAGATATAGAGAAGAAGAGAGAGATAGAATGAGGGAGAGTTAGAGAGAGGATGAAAGGAAAGAGAGTGAGGGAAAGTATGAGAATAGAAGGTGGAGAGAGAGATGGTTAAATGTAGAGCTAGAGAGCAAGAGAGATAAAAAGATGAGGGACGGAGGGAGAAAGAGAGGGAGAGGAGAAGAAGGGTGCTAAGGAGGAGGTGGTAGTAGAGAGATATAGGGAGATAAGGAGAATGAGTCAAGATAGTGAACGAGAAAGTGAGTAAGACAGAGGGAGGGAGAATTAGATAATGAGATAGATTGAGAAGGTGATGGAGAAAAGAGAGATAGCCAGTGAAGAAAAATTGGAGAGAGTGTTAGAGAGATCGGCGAAGGAGGGAAATGAGAGAAATACATAAAAAGAGTGGGGGTATAGAGGAAGAAGAGTGAGGAGTAAGAGAATTTGACAGAGAATAAAGAGTGCGAGTGAGATAGCGATAGAAGGTGGAAGAGAGGATAGAGTGTGAAATAGATAAAGAGTGGGAGTAGGAGTGACAGTGAAGCTAAAGAGAATGAGAGAAGAAGAGAGGGAGATGGAGTAGGAGAGATGGAGCGAGAGGGAGAGATATTGAGATAGAGAGTGAGAAATGGAGCTAATGAGAGTAAGGGAGACTAAAAGTGAAAAATGGAGAGAACAGTGTGGGTAAAAGAGAGAATGGGAGACTAAAAGTGAGTGAAAGTAACGAGAGAGAGGGAGGGAGAGTAGAGTGAAAATGTGAGAGAAATGGAGATATAAGAGAGAGTGAAGGAAGAGATAGAGTGAGAGATATGAAGATAGAGAGAGGGAGAAAAATAAAGTGAATTAGATATAAAGTAAGAGATGTGAAGATAAAGAGAGGGAAGAGAGAGATGAAGGGAGAGAGGTAGAGAGAGAAGTGCGAGAGAAAATAAGAAATAATGAGAGAGAAGTGTGAAAAGAGATAAGGACGGGAGGGAGCAAGAAAGGGAGTTGGAAGGAGAAAAAAGAGCTGAGTAATGAGACAGAAAAGAGAGATTTTTTCCCTATTTTACTCTTGCCTTCTGTCTCTCTTTCTCAATCTCTTCATTTATCACTATGTCTCACTTTCTCTTTTGATTCTCTCTCTCGCTTACTAGCTCTTTCTGGCTCTCTTGTCTCTCTTTACTTTTTATCTCCTTATATCCATCACTCTCTCAACCTTCCCTCATTCTCTATCTCTTCTATTTCTCAGCCCCTCTTCTCTCTTATTATTATTTACTTCCACTCCTCTCCTTATTTTGCTAATGTTCCCTCACTTACCTCGCACTCTATTCTTTCTTTATATCTATTTTTGTCTCTCTCTGCCTTCATGGCTCCCTCGCTCTCTTCTCTCTTTCTTTATCTTTTTTCCTCTCTCTCCCTTTCTCTCCCTCTCTCTGTCTCACTCCCTCCCTATCTCTCTCTCTTGCTCCATCTATCGTTATCTCTTGCACCCTTTCTCTTATTCCCCAAATTTCTTTCTTCAGCTTCGCTTTCATTCTTACTCCCTACTCTTCTCTCTCCATCTCACACACCCTTACACACACTCACTCTCTCTTAATCTTTCTCTCATCCTCATTAGCTCCATTTCTCACTCTCTATCTCACTCTTTGTTACAAATTTTTTTCCCTCCTCTTTTTATACCTTTCTCTATTATATACTCTCAATCTATCTCTTTCTCACACTCTATTCTTTTTTTATATCATATACTCTCTTTTACACACTCCTTTATTCCTCTCTCTTCTTTCATTTCTCCTACATTCTATCACTCCATCCCCCACTTCCTCTCTCCTCTCTCTCTTACTTCTATCCCTTCCTCTCTCATTTTATCTCTTCTCTTCCTCCCTCCCTCTCCTACCAAAATCCCTCTCTCCCTCTCTCTCTCTCTCTCTCTCTCTCAACAATCTCTCATTCTCTTTCACTCACTATCCCTTCGACTCTATTCCTTTCTCTTTCGTTCTCTCTCTTTAAACTCTCTTAATACCTCCTATCTCTCTTTTTTACTCAAACTCTCCTCTCTCTCACTCTCTGTTCCACCTCTTTTCATCTCTCCTCCCTTTCTTCTATCTCTCTTTTCACACTCAATTTAACCCTCACTGCTACTCTCTCGCTCTCCATCCCTCTCTTTCTCCTACTCTCCTTATCTCCCATTCTCTTTGTCCCTCTCTCACTCGCTCACCCTCTCCCTCTCTCCTGCTCCCTTCCCTCACCCTCTCTTCTCTCCAATTCTCTATCACACTCTCCCTTTCTTTTTCAATCTTCCTATCTCTTCAGTTTCAGTGTCACACGTACTCCCTCATTCCCTCTCTTACTGCTCCAAGTTCACTCTTTGTGACTTAGTCTCTCTTCTATTATGCTCGCTCCTCTCGCCTCTCTCTCCTCTCAGTCATTCTCTCCCACTCTTACCCACTCCCTTCATTCCTTCCCTCCCTCTCTCTCCCTCTCTCGCATTGTCTTTCTCTCTCACAGACACTCTTCTCCTCTCTCCCTCCACTTGCAATTCATCTAGCCTCTCTCCCAATAAATCTCATTTTGTACCCCCTCTATCCATCTCTCTCAATCTCTTCATCCCACGTATCTCTCCCACTAAAGCTCATTTATACCCCTTCTTCACTCTCGGTTCCTCTCTCACTCCCACTCTCTTCCATCCCCCCCACTCCCTCCGTCCATCTCCCTCTTCGTCACTCTCTTCCTCTCTCGCTCTTTTCTATATTTATGTTTTATCACTTTTTCTTTCTCTATTAATCTTTTCTTGCTCTCTCTGACACATTCTCTCTTGCTCTCTTTTATCACTCTCTTATCACATTAATACTCTTTCTCTCCAACCATCTCTCACTCTCTTCCTCCCTCCCTCTTTCTCTCTTTCATTAATTTAATTTCTCGCTATGTATTTTCTCCCTCCATCACTCTCTCCATATTTCCCTCAATATCTCCCTCTATCTATCTCACACTCACTATATTTTACTCTATCTTCCCTGAGTTTCTCTTCTATCTTGAGTTTTGCCTTACCCTCTCTCCCTCTCTCCCTCTCTCCCTTCGCTCCACTCTTCAATCCCTATCTTAACTCACTCACTTGCTCTCTCTCTCTCTCTTACTCACTCTCTATTTCATCTTTCTTTGTTATTTGTATGCTCACTTTTTCCCCTCTATCTCTCTCTTGCTCTTTCTTCTATATACCTCTCCTTCCTCTCTTTACTCGCTCTTTATTTCCCTCTATTTTTCACGCGCTCTCTCACACTCCATGCCTCACACAATATCTCTCCGTAGCTCTCACATTTTGCTTTCTTTCCTCATATTCATCTCATTATTTATTATTTTCTCTCATACATCTCTTCTTCCTCCATGAAACCTTCCTTTTTCAATCCATCTCTCCCTCTCATTCTCCCTCTTTGCCTGCTCTTGCACCCACTCGTTCACTCCCTTTCTCTCCCTCAATTTTTCTTTATCGCTCTCTCTCATTCCCTCTCTCTATCTCTTCTCTCTCACTTTTAGTTTTCTCTATTTCTCTCTTGCCCTCCCTCTCCCTTTCTCTCACCCACCCTCTCATCCTTTCTCTCTCATTCTCTCCCTCGGCTACCCTCCCTCCCACGCTCTCTATCTTAATCTCTCTCCCTCTCTCTCCCTCTCTTCTTTTCTCCTCCTCTCCTTTTAATTTATTCTCTTACTCTCACTCCCTATCTCAATGCCTCCCTCCTTCCCTATCTTTCTCCCTTTCTCATTGTCACTCTTCTTTCTCTCCTCTTGCACTTAATCAATTTCACTCTTCCCTCTCATTGTCTCCATCGCTCTCTCCCATTCCTCTCCCTTGTGCTCTCTTCTTACACTTTCTCTTCTCTTTATTTCTCTCACATCCTCCCTCTATCTCTCTATTTCTTACTTTTTACCACACATGATGTCCCTCACTCTCACTGTTCATTTCCTTTTACCCCTCTTCTCTTACTTTCTCTTCTAGCTATATCTTTCTTCCTCTCCCTCGTCCTTTCTTTCCCCTCTCTATCCCACTTCTCACTCTCCCACTCTCTCTATCTCAATCTCTCTCCCTCTCTCTCTTCTCCACCCACTGCCCGCTTACTTCCTATCTCCATCTTGCTCAATATCATTTCCTCTCTCACTACCCCACTCTCCCTCTTAAATCTTTCATGCTCTATCTCTCTCACTGTCTTCAATCTCTCACTCTCTCCCTCTATCTCTCCCATTCTCACTCTCTCCCTTACTCTTGCCCTCTATCTCTCTCTTTCTCACTCTCTCCCTTTCTTACTATGTCTCCCACTTTATATTTTTTTCTCTCTCTCTCTCCCACTTTCTTACTATCTCTTGCTATCTTCTAATTCTTTTTACTCTTTCCCTCTATCTCTCTTTCTCCCTCTCTTCCTTTCTCACTATGTCTCTCACTCCCCAACATGTTTCTCTCTCTCGCTCATTGCTCACTCTTCCTCTCATTTCTCTCTCTTTAACTCCCTATATCTATCACTCAATCTCTATCTACCTTCCTCTCATTCTCTATCTCATTGCTTTCTCACCCACCCTTCTCTCATATTTTTTATTACTCCCCCTCTTTCTATCTACCATCCTCTCATTTTCTATCTCTTTGCTTTCTCACCCACCCTTCTCTCTTATTTTTTATTACTCCCCTCCCTCCCTTATTTCTATTTCTCTCTGTTTCCCTCACTTATCTCACTCTCTATTCTTTCACTGTTTCTTTCCCTTTTTGTCTCTCTCCCCTTTCTTGCCTCCCTCACTCTATTTAATTTCACAATCACTCTTACTCTCAATCTCTTCTCTCTCTCTTTCTTTATTGCTCTCTCCCTCTCTCCCTCTCCCTCTCTCTTGCTCCATCCATCATTCTCTCTTGCTCCCTTTCTCTTACTCTCTCTTCCCCCACTCTCTACCTTCAGCTTCACTCTCACTCTTACTACATGTCTTTATCTCTTTCACAATCTCTATTCTCTCTTCCTCTTTGAATTGTCATCTTGCTCTCACTCTCTATTCTCTCTCACCTTCTCTCTTAATCTCTCACTCTTTCTCTTCCTTTCCCCACTCTCTCTTTCTCCATTTATCTCACTTCCCTCCCTTCCTCATCTCTATCATGTTCTCTCCACTTGCCCTCCCTGAATCTCACTCTTTCTCTTTTCACTATTCATCGGACTCTCTCATTCTCTCTCATTCTCTTATTTTACCTCTTGCTTACTCTCTCTTTTTTGATATTCCCTCACTCCTTCTCTACCATTATCTATCCCACTCTCTCTTCATACGTTGCTCTCTTCCTCTCTCTTTCTTACTATTTATTTACTTTCTCTTTAACTATTATTGCTCTCTTCTCTAACTCTTTCTCTTTTATTTCTCTCTCTCTCTTTGTCCCTTTCTCTCTTCTTCCCGCTTTCTCACACAGTCTCTCTCTTTATATCTTCATCCAGATATTGGGAGGGATGGAAGAAATAGAGAGGAAGTGGGCAGATAGAGGGAGAGAATGGGAGATAGAGGGGAGAGCTAGAGAGAGCCAGTGATAGAGTGAGAGGAAGAGAGAGAATAAAGGGCAACATAAGAGTGAGCAAAAGACTGAGAAAGAGAGATTTATTAGAGAGTGTAAGAGAAGCATGAGTAATAAAGAGAAAGAAATAGAGAGGTGATGGGAGTTCGTGAGGAAGATTGAACAGGGAGAGGGAGTAAGAGAGCGAGAGATAGTGTGAGAGAAATAAAGAGTGTTGGAAGATAGAGCAAGAGAGAGTGATTCAGAAAGGGAGAGAGAGGGAGAGCAAAATAATGGATGATATAAGAGTGAGAGAGGAGTTATAAAGGGAGAGAGGAGAAGGAAGGGGGAGAGTGGGAGAGAAGTGTGAGAGAGAGATAGAGAAAAGCGTAAGTGAGAATGGGACAGAGGGAAGGGGGAGAAACGAGAGAGAGTGGGAGGATGGACAAAAAGAAATAGTTAGAGAAGATAGAGTAGCAGTACAGAGAGTAAGTGAGAGATATAACAAAGAGTGAGAAAGAGAGTAGGAAGTGAGCTAAGTCGAAACGAGAGGAGTGACAAAAGAAGAGAGTGAGTGAAGGAGAAATTAAGAGAGAAGAGAGTGATAGAAAGAGGGAGACAGTGATAGAGAGGTAGGGTGGGGGGAAGAGATTAAGAGAGAGGGAGAGAAAACAAAAGAAAATGAGAAAGAGAGCAAGAAAGAGTGAGAGTTAAATTTAATAGAGAGAGAAGTGAGAAAAGTAATAGGGAAGAGATATTGAGTGAGGAAAGAGAGGGAAAGAGAGATAAAAAGTGTGAAAGTAATAAACAATGACAGAGAAGAAGGGGTGAGAGAGAGAGAGAAGAGAGATATAATGAAAGGAAGGGAGAGAGAGATAGAGTGATAGATATGATGAAAGAGTGAGTGAAGCATTAATTGGGAGAGACAAGAAAGAGAGGGAAAGAGAGAGGGAGCTAGAGAGAAAAAGAGAGAAAAATAAAGAGAGGGGGAGAAAGAGGGATGGAAGGAGAGAAATTAATAAACAATGACAAAGAAGAGGGGGCGAGCGAGAGAATGAGAGGAAAGGAGAGAGGGTTAGAGTGATGGATATAGGAAGAAAAGTGAAGAGAGAAAAGAGAGCCAAAGAGAGCGAGAGAGAAACATAATAGAAAGTGCAAGACAGAGTAAGAAGGAGATAGAGTGAGAAAGAGAGTAATATCTGGCGAGAGTAATATCTGTCAAGAGTAATGGATGGAGCGAGAAAGGAGGAGATAGAGGGAGTGAAGGAGAGAGATTGAAGAGAGGGATGGAATGAGAGAGGTAGAGAGATTAAGAAATATTTAAGAGAGAGATATAGGAAGTGAGACAGGAAAAGAGCACAAAAAATTGTGAGCAAGATTCAGATAGAAATGGAAAGTTAGAGAATGAGTGAGAATGAGAGAAGAAGAGAGGGAGATGGAGAAGGAGAGAGGGAGCGAGAGGGAGAGATACTGAGATAGAGAGGGAGAAATGGAGTTAATGAGAGTAAGGGAGACTAAAAGTGAAAAATGGAGAGAACAGAGTGGGTAAAAGAGAGTGGGAGACTAAAAGTGAGTGAAAGTAAAGAGAGAGAGGGAGGGAGAGTAGAGTGAGAATGAGAGAGAAATGGACATATAAGAGAGAGTGAAGAAAGATAGAAGAAGAGATAGAGTGAGAGATATGAAGATAGAGAGAGGGAGAAGAATAAAGTGAATTAGATATAAAGTAAGAGATATGAAGATAAAGAGAGGGAAGAGAGAGAGAGGAAGGGAGAGAGGTAGAGAGAGAAGTGCAAGAGAAAATAAGAAATAATGAGAGAGAAGTGTGAGAAGAGATAAGGACGGGAGGGAGCAAGAAAGGGAGTTGGAAGGAGAAAAAAGAGTTGAGTAATGAGATAGAAAAGAGAGATTTTTCCCTATTTACTCTTGCCTTCTGTCTCACTTTCTCAATCTCTTCATTTATCACCATGTCTCACTTTCTCTTTTGCTTCTCTCTCTCGCTTACTAGCTCTTTCTGGCTCTCTTGTCTCTCTTTACTTACTTTTTTCTCTCCTTATATCTATCACTCTATCTCTCAACCTTCCCTCATTCTCTATCTCTTCTATTTCTCAGCCCCTCTTCTCTCTTATTATTATTTACTTCCACTCCTCTCCTTATTTTGCTCAATGTTCTCTCACTTACCTCGCACTCTTTTCTTTCTTTATTTCTATTTTTGTCTCTCTCTGCCATCATGGCTCCCTCGCTCTCTTCTCTCTTCCTTTCTCCCTTTTCCTCTCTCTCCCTTTCTCTCTCTCTTTGTCTCACTCCCTCCCTATCTCTCTCTCTCTTGCTCCATCTATCATTATCTCTTGCACCCTTTCTCTTATTCCCCAAATTTCTTTCTTCAGCTTCGCTTTCATTTTTACTCCCTACTCTTCTCTCTCCATCTCACACACCCTTACACACACTCACTCTCTCTAAATCTCTCTCTCATCCTCATTAGCTCCATTTCTCACTCTCTATCTCACTCTTTGTACAAATCTTTTTCCCTCCTCTTTTTATACCTTTCTCTATTATATTCTCTCAATCTATCTCTTCTCACACTCTATTCTTTTTTATATCATATACTCTCTTTTACACACTTTTTTATTCCTCTCTCTTCTTTCATTTCTCCTACATTCTATCACTCCATGCCCCAGTTCCTCTCTCCTCTCTCTCTTACTTCTATCCCTTCCTCTCTCATTTTATCTCTTCTCTTCCTCCCTCCCTCTCCGTCTCCGTCTCTCTCTCTCTCTCTCAACAATCTCTTATTCTCTTTCACTCACTATCCCTTCGACTCTCTCTTCCTTTCTCTTTCGTTCTCTCTCTTTAAACTCACTTAATACCTCCTATCTCTCTTTTTTACTCAAACTCTCCTCTCTCTCACTCTCTGTTCCACCTCTTTTCATCTCTCCTCCCTTTCTTTTATCTCTCTTTTCACACTCAATTTAATCCTCACCGCCACTCTCTCGCTCTCCATCCCTCTCTTTCTCCTACTCTCCTTATATCCCTTTCTCTTTGTCCCTCTCTCACTCGCTCACCCTCTCCCTCTCTCCAGCTCCCTTCCCTCACCCTCTCTTCTCTTCAATTCTCTATCACACTCTCCCTTTCTTGTTCTATCTTCTTATCTCTTCAGTTTCAGTGTCACACGTACTCCCTCATTCCCTCTCTTTCTGCTCCATGTTCACTCTTTGTGACTCACTCTCTCTTCTATTGTGCTCGTTCCTCTCTTCTATCTCTTCTCTCAATCATTCTCTCCCACTCTTACCCACTCCCTTCATTCCTTACCTCTCTCTCTCTCTCCCTCTCTCGCTCTGTCTTTCTCTCTCACAGACACTCTCCTCCTCTCTCCCTCCACTTGCAATTCATCCAGCCTCTCTCCTAATAAATCTCATTCTGTACCCCCTCTCTCCATCTCTCTCACTCTCTTCATCCCACGTATCTCTCCCACTAAAGCTCATTCATACCCCTTCTTCACTCTCGGTTCCTCTCTCACTCCCACTCTCTTCCATCCCTCTCACTCCCTCCGTCCATCTCTCTCTTCATCCCTCTCTTCCTCTCTCGCTCTTTTCTGTATTGATGCTTTATCACTTTTTCTTTCTCTATTACTCTTTTCTTGCTCTCTTTGACACATTCTCTCTTGCTCTCTTTTATCACTCTCTTATCACTTTAATACTCTTTCTCTCCAACCATCTCTCACTCTCTTCCTCCCTCCCTCTTTCCCTCTTTCATTAATTTAATTTCTCGCTATGTATTTTCTCCCTCCATCTCTCTCTCCATATTTCCCTCAATATCTCCCTCTATCTACCTCACACTCACTATATTTTACTCTATGTTCTCTGAGTTTCTCTTCTCTCTTGAGTTTTGCCTTACCCTCTCTCCCTCTCTCCCTTCGCTCCACTCTTCAATCACTATCTTAACTTACTCTCTTGCTCTCTCTCTCTCTCTCTCTCTCTCTCTCTCACTCTCTATTTCATCTTTCTTTGTTATTTGTACGCTCACTTTTTCCCCTCTCTCTCTCTTGCTCTTTCTTCTATATACCTCTCTTTCCACTCTTTACTCACTCTTTATTTCCCTCTATTTATCATGCGCTCTCTCACACTCCATCCCTCACACATTATCTCTCCGTAGCTCTTAAATTTTGCTTTCTCACCTCATATTCATCTCATTATTTATTATTTTCTCTCATACATCTCTTCTTCCTCCATGAAACCTTCCTTTTTCAATCCATCTCTCCCTCTCATTCTCCCTCTTTGCCTGCTCTTGCACCCACTCGTTCACTCCCTTTCTCTCCCTCGATTTTTCTTTATCGCTCTCTCTCATTCCCTCTCTCTATCTCTTCTCTCTGACTTTTAGTTTTCTCTATTTCTCTCTTGCTCTCCCTCTCCCTTTCTCTCACCCGTCCTCTCATCATTTATCTCTCATTCTCTCCCTTGGCTACCCTCCCTGCCACGCTCTCTATCTTAATCTCTCTCCCTCTCTTCTTTTCTCCTCCTCTCCTTTTAATTCATTCTCTTACTCTCACTCCCTATCTCAATGCCTCCCTCCTTCCCTATCTTTCTCCCTTTCCCATTGTCACTCTTCTTTCTCTCCTCTTGCACTTAATCAATTTCCCTCTTCCCTCTCATTGTCTCCATCGCTCTCTCCCATTCCTCTCTGTTGTGCTCTCTTCTTCTCTTTATTTCTCTCTCACAGCCTCCCTCTATCTCTTACTTTTTACCACTCATGATGTCCCTTACTCTCACTGTTCATTTCCTTTTACCCCTCTTCTCTCACTTTCTCTTCTCGTTATATCTCTCTTCCTCTCCCTCGTCCTTTCTTTTCCCTCTCTATCCCACTTCTCACTCTCCCACTCTCTCTGTCTCAATCTCTCTCGCTCTTTCTCTCTCTCTCCACCCACTGCCAGCTTACATCCTATCTCCATCTTGCTCAATATCATTTCCTCTCTCACTTCTCCTCTCTCCCTCTTAAATCTTTCATGCTCTATCTCTCTCTCACTGTCTTCAATCTCTCACTCTCTCCCTCAATCTCTCCCATTCTCACTCTCTCCCTTACTCTTGCCCTCCATCTCTCTCTTTCTCACTCTCTCCATTTCTTACTATGTCTCCCACTTTATATTCTTTTCTCTCTCTCTCTCTCTCTCTCTCTCTCTCTCTCTCTCTCTCTTACTCTCTCGCTTTCTTGCTATCTCTTACTATCTTCTTATTCTTTTTACTTTTTCCCTCTATCTCTCTTTCTCCCTCTTCCTTTCTCACTATGTCTCTCACTCCCCAACATGCTTCCCTCTCTCGCTCTTTGCTCACTCTTCCTCTCATTTCTCTCTCTTTGACTCCCTATATCTATCACTCAATCTCTATCTACCTTCCTCTCATTCTCTATCTCTTTGCTTTCTCACCCACCCTTCTCTCTTTTTTTTATTACTCCCCCTCTCTCTATCTACCATCCTCTCATTCTCTATCTCTTTGCTTTCTCACCCACCCTTCTCTCTTATTTTTTATTACTCCCCCTCCCTCCCTTATTTCTATTTCTCTCTGTTTCCCTCACTTATCACACTCTCTATTCTTTCACTGTTTCTTTACCTTTTGTCTCTCTCCCCTTTCTTGCCTCCCTCACTCTCTTTAATTTCACGATCACTCTTACTCTCAATCTCCTCTCTCTCTCTTTCTTTATTGCTCTCTCGCCCTCTCCCTCTCTCTTGCTCCATCCATCATTCTCTCTTGCTCCCTTTCTCTTACTCTCTCTTCCCCCACTCTCTACCTTAAGCTTTACTCTCACTCTTACTATATGTCTTTATCTCTTTCACAATCTCTATTCTCTCTTCCTCTTTGAATTGTCATCTTGCTCTCACTCTCTAATCTTTCTCACCTCTCTTAATCTCTCACTCTTTCTCTTCCTTTCCCCACTCTCTCTTTCTCAATTTATCTCACTTCCCTCCCTTCCTCCTCTCTATCATGTTCTCTCCACTTGCCCTCCCTGAATCTCACTCTTTCTCTTTTCACTATTCATCGCACTCTCTCATTCTCTCTCATTCTCTTATTTTAACTCTTGCTTACTCTCTTTTTTGATATTTCCTCACTCCTCTACCATTATCTCTCCCACTCTCTCTTCCTACTTTGCTCTCTTCCTCTCTCTTTCTTACTATTTATTTACTTTCTCTTTAACTATTATTGCTCTCTTCTCTAACTCTTTCTCTTCTATTTCTCTCACTCTCTCTCTCTCTCTGTCCCTTTCTCTCTTCTTCCCGCTTTCTCACACACAGCCTCTCTCTTTATATCTTCATCCAGATATTGGGAGGGATGGAAGAAATAGAGAGGAAGTGGGGAGATAGAGGGAGAGAATGGGAGATAGAGAGGAGAGCTAGAGAGAGCAAGTGATAGAGTGAGAAGAAGAGATAGAATAAAAGGCAACATAAGAGTGAGCAAAAGACTGAGAAAGAGAGATTTACTAGAGTGTGTGAGAAGCATGAGTAATAAAGAGAAAGAAATAGAGAGGTGATGGGAGTTCGTGAGGAAGATTGAAGAGGGAGAGGGAGTAAGAGAGCGATAGATAGTGTGTGAGAGAAATAAAGAGTGTTGGAAGATAGAGCAAGAGAGAGTGATTGAGAAAGGGAGAGAGAGGGAGAGCAAAAGAATGGATGATATAAGAGTGAGAGAGGAGTTATAAAGGGAGAGAGGAGAAGGAAGGGGGAGAGTGGGAGAGAAGTGTGAGAGAGAGATAGAGGAAAGCGTAAGTGAGAATGGGACGGAGGGAAGGTGGAGAGACAAGAGAGAGTGGGAGGATGGATGAAAAGAAATAGTTAGAGAAGATAGAGTAGCAGTACAAAGAGCAAGTGAGAGATTAACAAAGAGTGAGAAAGAGAGTAGGAAGTGAGCTAAGTCGAAATGAGAGGAGTGACAAAAGAAGAGAGTGAGTGAAGGAGAAATTAAGAGAGAAGAGAGTGATAGAAAGAGGGAGACAGTGATAGAGAGGTAGGGTGGGGGGAAGAGATTAAGAGAGAGGGAGAGAAAACAAAAGAAAGTGAGAAAGAGAGCAAGAAAGAGTGAGAGTGAAATTTAATAGAGAGAGGAGTGAGAAAAGCAATAGGGAAGAGATATTGAGTGAAGAGAGAGGAAGTGGGAGGGAGTGAAGGAAAGCAAGAGAGAATGTTTGTGGGTGATAGTAGATGAAAAAATTTTGAGACGAGAGACCATAATAAAAGTAGGAGAAACAACAAATAGGAGAAGAATGTAACAAGTGAGAGTAGGAAAAAATAAAAAGGGAGACAGATATTTTGAGAGAGGGAGAGAATAAATATACATATAGATTATGAGAAACCTCTAGAGAGGAAGAGATAGCGGGGGGAGAGTGAGAACGGGAGAGGGAGTGAGAGAGAGATAGGAGAAAGAGAAAGAGGACAGAGGGAGGAAGAAAAACAAAAAGAAAAAAAATGAGCAAAGAAGAGAACTAAAAAGATTGAGAGAGAAAATGTGAGAGAAGTTATGATTAAAAGAATAGTAGGAAGGACGCCATATAAAAAGGAGAGAGAGGGAGAAAGCATGGCAAAGATAGAGAGAGAGAGGAAGGGAGGGAGAGGAGGCTTGATAAAAGTGGGAGAGGTGGTGTAAGATGGAGAAGGAAAGAGGGGGAAGTTAGAATGTGTTCGTGAGAGTGAGAGAGAGATAGTAGCAAGGGAAAAAGGCCAGAGGGGAAGCTAGAAAGAGAAAATGAGTTAGTGAAAGTTAGGGGAGTGAGGGAGTAGACACAATGAGAGAGAGCAAGGAAGAGAGAGAGTGTTAATAAAAGAAAGAGACAATGAAAGAGAGAAAGGGAGTGACGAAGAGAGAGTGGAAGAGAGAATAGAGAGTGTGAAAGAGATAAATTGAGGGAGTAGGTCCCTCTATATCTCTATTGCTTTCTCTTTTCCTCTCATGCTCCACTCATGCTCTCTCTCAACACTCTCTATTACATCTCTCACTCATTGTTTGCCCTCTATCTCTCTCCTTCTTTCACTCTATCCCTCACGCACTCTCTCGCTCTCTCCCTACTTCTCTATCTTTCAATTACAATCTTAGCTCTCTTTGTGTTTCTCTCTCTCTACATCTTCACATTGTCTTAATATTTCTCACCTTCTCTCACACGTATCTTCCTTTGTCCCCCTCTCTTTCACTCCCTCCCATGCTCTCTCCATGTATCTCCATATATCTCACTCTCTTTTCCTAACTCATTCTCACTCTCTCTCGCTTTCTTTATATATCTTTCTCACGTACTCCCTCGCTCACTTTCTTTCTCTTTATTCTCTAACTACCTCTCTCCCTCCATCTCTGTCCATATCTCCCTCTGTATCTCCCTCTCTCTACCTCTCTGTTACTTTTTTTTGCTCCATCATTCTTGAGTCTCTCTTCTATCTCTATTTCTACCTTACCCTCTCTCCATCTCTCCCTCCCGCTCGCACTTCAATCTCTTTCTTCACTACCTCTCTTGCTCTCTCTCTCACTCTCTATATCATCTCTGTTTGTTGTTTCTTTGCTGTCATTTGCGCCCTCTCCATCTCTCTCTTGCTCAATCTCTATCTCCCTCTCTTCTCTCTCTTTACTCACTCTTTCTCTTCCTCTATCTCTCACTCCCTCTCACTCACACACACACTCTCAATTGCTTTCACATCTTGCTCTCTCCCCTTATATCCATCTCATTCTTTATTATTTTTGCTCATACATCTCCCTTACCACCTCGATCCCTCCTTCCCTCTCTTTATGCCTCCCTCCCTATCTAACTCCTCTCTCCCTCTCCTCTTACATTCACTCAGTCACTCCCTCTCCCCCTCATTTTATCTATCTCTCTCTCATTACATCTCTCTTGCTCTCTCTTTTCTTACTTACACTCTGTCTACTCACCAGTTCTCTCCCTCTCTCACATTATCTCTTCCCTCACTTTTCATGCTCTTTATTCTCTCGCATTTTATTCTCTCTATTTATCTCTCACACTCTTTGCATTTCTCCCTCCCTTATTCTCTCTCTTCAGTTTAACTCTCACTCTTACTACCTCTCTCCCTCACTCTTTCTAGCTTTATGTTGCTCTCTCTCACTCACTCTCCCTTATGTTGCTCTCTCCTCTCTCTCCTCTCAATCTTTCTCTCCCTCTCTCCCCTATCTGTTGCTTCCTTCCCCCATCCCTGTCACATACTCTCTCAGTTTCTCCTTAGCTCTCTCAAATGCACTCACTCTTCCCCCTCTCACAGTCTTCTGGTTTATTCCCGCTCTCGCTCTAGAAAATCTCATTCTCTACCCCTCCTTCCCTCTCACTCACTCTCTTTATATTTTTCCTCCCACTTACGCTCTCTATTCCCTCACACTCTCTTCTCACTATTTGTCTCTCACACTCTCTCTTCCTTTCTCACTCCCTCTTTCTCACGCTTCATTTTCACTATCACTCTTACCCCCTCTCTCCCTCACTCTTTCTGACACTGTTTTTGCCTTACCCTCTCTCCATCTCTCCCTCTCGCTCACTCTTCAGCCCCTTTCTTCACTCCATCTCTTACTCTCTCTCTCTCTCTCTCTCTCACTCTCTATTTTATCTCCCTATGTTATTTCTTTGCTCTCACTTGACACCTCTCTATCTCTCTCTTGCTCATAATTCTATCTCCATCTTCGCTCTATTTACTCACTGTTTCTCTTCTTCTATCTCTTTCTCCTCCTCCTATACACACTCTCTCTCAATTGTTCTCACATCTTGCTCGCTCACCTTATATCCATCTCATTATTTATTTATTTTTGCTCATACATCTCTCTTACCTCCTTGATCCCTCCCTCATTCAATCCATCCTACCCCTTTTTTATGCCTCCCTCCCAATCTAACTCCTTTCTCCCACTCCTCTTGCACTCACTCATTCACTCCCCCTCCCAATCTCATTATTTTTTTTTGCTCAAACATCTCACTCACTCTCACTCTCCCTACCTCACACACTCACTTTCAGTTTCCCTCACATATTGCTCTCTCCTATCATAACCTTCTCATTGTTCTCTCTCTCACACACTCTCTAATGCATCTCTTTCATCACTCTCTAATCACTTACTCACTCTTTCTCCCCAACCATCTCTCACACTCCTCTCGCCCTCTCTCCTTCTTTCATTAATTCGATCTCTCTATCTCTATCTTCCTCTCCCCTCCCTCTCTCTCTCTCTCTCTCCATATCTCACTCTATTTATCCCTCTCTCTACTTCTCACTCATTATCTTTTGCTCTATCTTCCCTGAGAGCTCTTATCTCTGTATTTCTCTCTTACCCTCTTTCCCTCTTTCTCTTCTGCTCACGCTTCAATACCAATCTTTACTCTCTTTTGTTCTCTCTCTCTCTCTCACTGTCTAATTCATCTCTCTTTGTAGTTTGTTTGCTCTCATTTTCCCCCTTTTTGTCTCTCTTTTCCTTTCTTATATCTCCCTCTCTTCTCTTTCCTCACTCTTTCTCTCCCTCTATCTCTCATTCTCTCTCACTCTCCCTCCCTTACACACTCTCTCTAAATTGTTCTCACATCTTGATCTCTCCCCTCATATTCATCTCATTATTTCTTATTTTCTGTCAAAAATCTCTCTTTCCTCATCGTTCCCTCCCTCTTTCAATACTTACTCCCCTCTTGTGTTCCTTTATTTGTATCTCAGGCCTCTTTCCATGTCCACGTGCATTCACTCCTTCACTCCCTCTCCCTCCCTCTCATTTCTTTATCGCTCTCTCTCATTCCCTCTATCTTGCTCTCTCTTCTCTCACTTTCTCTTTTCTCTATTTCCCTCCCACTCTCCCTCTCCCTTTATCTTGCTCTATCTCATGCTTTCTATCTAATTCTCTCCTCCGCTCCTCTCCCTCCCTCCCTTTCTATCTCAATCTCTCTCTCTCTCTCTCTCTCTCTCCTTCCCTCTCCATCTCCGTCTCTTCTTCACTCTTTCTCACTTCTCTTATTCTCCCTCCCTATCTCGGTCTAGCTCACCATCGTTTGAGTTCTTTTTCTCTCTCGTTTCCTATCTCCCTCTCTTAAGTCTTTCCTGCTCTCTCTCCCTGTCTCACTCCCTCGCTCTCTTTAATCTCTCTCAATCCCTCCTCCTTTCTCACTCTCATCCTTACTCTTGCCCTCTATCTCTCAATTTCACAATCTCTCCCTTTCACTCCATGTCTCTCACTTTCTCTTATGTTTCTCCCTGTCTCTCTTTATCTCTCTTGCTCCCTTTTCTCTCTCTTTACTCATTCTTTAACTTCCTATATCCATCACTCTCATTCTCTTTCCTTTCCTCTCATTCTCTCACTCTTCTA
Organism: Papilionanthe hookeriana x Papilionanthe teres; assembly: GCA_022702705.1. Taxonomy (NCBI): domain Eukaryota; kingdom Viridiplantae; phylum Streptophyta; class Magnoliopsida; order Asparagales; family Orchidaceae; genus Papilionanthe; species Papilionanthe hookeriana x Papilionanthe teres. The sequence continues at coordinate 36,449,378 of CM040430.1, read as the reverse complement.
TCTCTCACCCTTCTTCTCTATCATTATTTATTACTTCCTCTCCTTCCCTCCCTCTTTCCCTCCCTCGCAATTTATTTCGCTCGCTTTTCTCTCTATAGCTCTCTCTCTCTGTTTCCCACTATTTCTTCGCTCGCACTTCTTTCAATATTTCTCTCTCGTTCTGATTCTCTCTCCCATCCTCGCTCACTCACTCTCCTCAAATTCTCTCCCACTATTACTCCCTCACTCGTTTCTCTCTCTCTCTTGCACTCTTTCTTCCTTTCTCTCTCCCTTTCCCTCTCACTTTCCCTCCCTAACTCTTTCTCTCTTACTCAATCTATCATTTTCTTTCTTGTTTCGTTTCTTTTACTCTCTTCACCCACTCTTTCTCTTCAGCTTCACTCTCACTCCTACTCCCTCTCCTTATCTCTTTCACATCTCTATCCTCTCTTCCACTTTCAATCGTTGTCTTTATTCTCTCTCAACTTCTCTCTTACTCTTCTCACTTATTCTCTTCCTCTATTCACCCACTTTCTTTCTCTATTTCTCTCACTTCTCTCCTTCATCACTCTCTCTCCCACTTCTCTTCCTGGCTCTCTTCATTCTCTCTCTCATTCTCTTATTCTCCTCCCTCTATCTCTCTTGCTCACTCTCTGTTTCTCCATCATTCCTCATTCTCCTTCTCTCTCTATATCTCTATCAGTCTCACTTCCTCCTTCGCCCCCTTCTTCTCCTCTCACTCTCCCTATGTCCCTCCTCACTTCTTCTCTCCCGCTCTCTCCCTCTACCTCTATCATCTCTTCCTCCACCTCCTATTCTCATACATTCTCTCTCTCTCTCTTCTTATCATGCTCTCTCTTAGTCTCCCTTTCACTATCTCTCTCTTCCTCTCTATATATATACTCTCACACTTTCTATCCCTCTATTCCCCACATCTCTCTGTCCCCTCCCTCTTCGCTCCCTCACACTCACTCTCTATTACACCTTCATTATTATGTTGTTGCTCAATCAATTCTCTTAATCTCTCTTCTATCGCTCTCTCCCCCTCGTTACTCAACTCCTTTTCTCCTTCTATCTTCCTTTCCCGCTCCCTCCCTCCCTTCCTCCCTTCTTCCCTCTATCTCTTTCTCCTTCTGTCTCTCAATATTTCTTACTTTGTCCTTTCCTCCCTCTTCCACCTCTCTATCTTCATGTCTATCACTCTCTATCTATTTATCTATCTTTTGGTTCCTTTACTTGCTCTCCTTATCACTCCTATATCTCTCCCTCCTTCACTCTCTCATCTATCTCTATTTCTCTGTAATTTTCACTCCTCTCTCCCTCCCTCTCTGTCTTTAATTTCACTCTCTTAGTTTCCCTTTGTCTCACCAATTCTCTGTTCTCTCCCTTTATCTTTCTCTCTTCCCTGCTCTCTCTCCTCCCACTCCTTCACTCTCTCTATCCTCCACGCACAATCTCTCTTTCTCTCTTACTTCTTTCCCACCCTCCTCCCATCCTCCCTCCCCCTCTCTTACTCACTCTATCTTCAACTCTCCCACACTCAGTCTCCATCTACCTCCCTCTCTCCCTCTCTATCCTTTTTTTCCTCCTACTCTCCTTATCCTCCTCTTTCTTGATCCCTCTCTCACTTGCTCTCTCTTTCCCTCTCTCCTGCTCTCTCTTCCATCAGTCTCTCTTCTCTCTATTACTTTCTCTCACTCTCTCACTTTCTTACTCCCTTTTCCTCTCTCTTTAGTTTCACTCTCATTGTTACGACTTGATATCCTCTCCCTATGTTGCTCCATGATTACTCTCTTCTGTTGCTCTCTCTCCTCTATCACTCTCCATCTTCCTCCCTCGTCCTTCTATTCTCTCTGCTCCCTCTCTCTCCTCTCTTCATCCCTCCTCTTCTTACTTCTTTCTCATAGATGTGCTTGTTCACTCTCTCTCCCTCTTTCTTCCCCTCTCTTTCTCTATCAAACCATCATTCACTTTCTCTTCCATATCCCTCCCTCTCTCTTCCCCTTCCCTCCCCTCTCTTCCTCTCTCTTTATCTTTTCTTTCCCTTTATCTTTCACACTCTCTCCCTTCCTCCTCATCAATATTTATCTCTCTTCTTTATCTCATTTTGGCATTCCTTCCTCCTCTCTCCCTTCCGCTCATATCTTCTCTGGTCTCTCTCTTATCTCTCTCTCTCATTCACTTTTTCTCCATGTATCATTTTTAACTGTCACTATGCCCCTCTCTTTCTCTTTGAATTTATTGTTCTCTCTCTCTCTCGCTTGCTCTCTATTTCATTTTCTCTATAGGTCTCTATCATGTCGCTCTCTCTCCCTCTCTCTCTCTCTTTCTCTTCTTTCTCTCTTTATCCCCTTGCTCTCTCCATCACATCCCACAACTCCCTCCCTTTTATTCAACCTCATACCATCGTTCACTTTTCTCTATCAATCTCTCTAGCTCGCTTTCTTGCCCTATCTTACTGTCGCTTCCCTTGCTCTCTAGTTCCTTCTTGATTTTTTCCTCCCACACTCTGCTTTCTCTTGATTTTATTTCTCTCACTCACTCACTCTCCCTCTCTATTTCTCACCTGCTCTATCTTACAATATCTCTCTATATGTATTCTCTCCTTCTCTCATAATATCTCTCTCACTCTCCCTCTCTCTAACATAATATCTCCTTTTCTCTTGCTCTTCCTTTTCCTATTTTTGTCTCTTTCCTTACCTCTCTTCTCTCTCAATTTCTCGATTGCCCACTCACTCTTTCTCCTCTTCCTCTCTTTCTCATTTTTTGTCTTACTCGCTCTTACTATCTCTCCTATTGCTACCAATTCCCTCTCTCTTCTAATTATTTCACCTTCTCTATCACTCACACACACTCTCTTGCATCCCTCCCTCTGTTTCCCTCCCTCTCAGTAACTCTCCCTCCCTCTCTCTCCCCTCCCTCTCCCTCTCCCTCTCCCTCTCCCTCTCAACACCTCCATCTACCTCTCTCACTAGCTCGCTCTATCTCTCCCTCTCTCTCCTCTTATTCTCTCTCATCATTTTCTAGCTCACTCTCTTGCTCAAGCTTCCTTCACACTATGTTCTCTCTACCTCTCTCTTCCTCTCTCTTTACCTCTCTCTTCAATCTCTCTCACTCCCTCCTCTCAATTTTTCTCTATATAAACTCTACCTTTATTGATCTATCTTCATTTACTTCTTCTCTATTACCCTCACTCACACACACTTTCTCTCTTCCTCTTGTTTCCTCTCTTGCTCTTTCTCTCTCAGTCCCACTCTTCATCTCTATATCACTCTCACTCTTAATTTGTCCCTCTCTTTCTCGTTCTCTATTCTTTCTCTCCCTCCTTAAGCTCGCTTTGATTTTTCTCTTCACTTTCTTTCATTTCATCCTTTCTCTTCGGATCTCCCCCACTCTCCCCCACTCTCTTGCTCTTTCTCTCTCATTTCCTCTCTCACATTCCTTATTCCCTCTTTATGTCTCCTTCTTTCTCTATCTCTCTGTTTCTCTTTCACATACTCTCTCACTCTCTCCCTCTACAGCAGCATCTCCCTTGCTCTCCCTCTCAATCTCTCCCTCGATCTCTCTCTCACTCATCTCCTTTGCTCTCTCTCAACTCTCCCTTGCTCCAATTTTTCTCACTCTATTTACTCTCTCTTTTTGTCTCTCACATTCTCTTTCTCTCTCTGTCTCAATCTTTCACTCTTCAATCTCTGTAACTCCCTCTCTCTATCTCTCTCTTTCTCACTCTCTACCTCTCTCTAACTCTCTTCTCTATCTTTATTCCTTGCTCTCTTGCTTTTCTCTCACCTGCTCTATCTTCTGTCACTTGTACTTCTCTCTTTACTCCATCTTTCTATCCCACATCCCTCATACACAATCTATCTCTCGCTATCCAGCTTTTTTCTCTCTCAATCTTTCTCTCTTCTCACTCATTATTCCTAACTTTCTCTCACACTTCCCTCTCTCCCTCTCTCACTCTCTCCCTCCCTTTCTCCCCTTCTCTGTCATACTTATCTCTCAATTTATTTCCTTACTCATGTCCTCACTCTATCCCTCTCCATCTAAATATTTATCTTGCTTCCTCCCTCACTCTCTTTCATTCTCTCACTCTCTATCTCTCTCTTCTCTTCCTCCCTCCCTCCCTCCCTCACACTCTCTATCCCTTACCACCCTTTTAATATCTTTTCTTCTCTCTCTGTCCCCCTCTACTTCCATCTCTTTTATCCTCTTCTCACTCTCACATTATTTCCTTCTTTCTTTATAGATCTCTTCACTCTCTCAAGCTTGCTCGCTCAATCGATCTCACTCTATCCCTCTATCTTTCTCACTCCCTCAATCTTGCACTCTTTTTGTCTCCCTTATGTAGCTTACTCTTCTCTCTCAATCGCACACACTCATACACTATCTCCCTCTCTCAACCTCTCTCCCTCTCTCAAACTCATACAAACTCTCTCTCGTTTCATTGTTTCTCAGATTCTCTCACACTTCTCTCGCGTTCTCCCTCTCTCCCTCCCTCTCTCCATCTCCTCTTTCTCTCAATCTCCTATCCTTACTCTTGTTCTATATCACTTTTCATCCCTCACTCACTCTCTCTTTCATTCTCTCGCTCTCAATCTCTCTCTTCTCTTCCTCCCAACCTTGATCACACTTTCTCTCCCTTCCCATCCTCTTAGTATTCTTTTTTCTCTTTCCTTTCTTTTTATCCTCTTGTCTCCCTCACTTCCTTCCGCAATTTCTCTAGTTTCCAAACACCTCACTCTCTCCCTCTATCATTCACCTCTCATTCATTCCCTCTCTAGATCCTCTCGTGTTACGCACTTTTCTCCATCACCCACACTCATACACTCTCTCACTCGTTAACTGCCTCCCTCTCGCTTTACCTCCATTTCTTCCTCTCTATATGACTCTATTACCGTTTTGTTTTTTCTCTCTCACTCTCTCATCTCCTCCTCATTTCATCTTTCGTCTTCTCTCTATTCCTTCTTCCGTCACTCTTTTCACTCTCTATCTTTCTATCTTATACTTTCTTTTACACTCTATTTTGTTGTTCTCCTTCTCTCTTTACTCTTTCTCTCGCTCTATCCCCCACTCTCTCGTCCTATCTCTCTACTTCCACCCCCTCCTCATTTTCACTTCTCTACCTCCTCCTGTCCTTACTCATCCCTCTCTTTCTTGGTCCCTCTCACTCTATTCTCTCGTTATCATTCGCCACTTCACTCATTCTCTTCCTCTCTCGCAATCTCGTCTCTCTTCCCTCGCTCTTTTCAAATTCATCCCCCTCTCACTCCCCACTAAATCTTATTCTCTACCACTCACTCTCTCTCTCACTCTCTTTATATCTTCTTTCATACCTTTCCCATTCACTCTCTTCATCACTCTCTCTTATTTTTATTATCTTTCTCTCCATCCATCTCTCACTCTCTTCCTCCCTCCCTCTCTTCCCTTTTATTAATTTAGTCTTTCTCTCATTCTCCCTCCTCTCGCCTCCTCAATATCTCCTCTTTCCACCACTCTCTATCTTTCTCATCTTCCTTTAAGTTTCTCTATCTTCTATTTCTGCTCTTTACTTTCCGCCGTCTTCCCTCACCTTCACTCTTTGATCCCTATCTTTACTCCCTCTCTCATAAAAAGGAGAGGAATAAAACTTAGAGAAAAAGTGATAGAGCGAAAGAATGAGAGTGTGTGTGTGATAGAGAGAGAAATAGAGAAAGTGAAGCATAGAGAAGAGTGAGAGAGGGAGAGAGGGAGAGAGGGAGAGAGGGAGAGAGGGAGAGAGGGAGGGAAGGGGAGTAGAGATTGAGGAGAGTGGAAGTGAGTTAGGTTGAAGGAGTTCGAAGAAGAGAATAAGGGAAGAGAGTAAGCGAGATGGAGAGGAGTAGAACATGAGATTGAACGAGAGGATGATGAAGATGAAGAAAGTGAGAAAGAGAGATGGAGAGAGGTAGAGAGAGTTTGTGTGAGCGAGAGTGAGAGAGGAAGAGAGATGAAGTGAGGCACAGAAGCAATAGAGAGGGGAGAGGGGGGATACATATTGAAAAGAGAGAGAGAGAAGAAAGAGCAGCAGAATAGAGATGATGTGAGAGAGAGTGAACATGAAGCGTGAAAGAGATTGTTAGGAGGGAGTAAGAGTAATAGTAAATGGAAAGAGAGAAAATGGAGCGAGAAAGGAGAGAACACGAGAGAAATAAAGAAATAGTAAGGGATGAGAGAGCATGGGAGAGAGAAAGAGCGAGTGAGTGGAGATCGGGAGCAAGAGAGAGATAAGGAGAGTGGTGAAAGAAAGGGATGTTGGGAGGAAAGAGATATGGAAAGTGAACAAGAGGTAGTGAGGGATAAAAGTGTTGAGAGAGAGGATAGAAGAGAGAGTGAGAGAGAGTAGAGAGATAAAAGATGGAATAGAGAGTGTGAGATAGAGAGGAATGGGAGGAGTGAGAATAAGAGAAAGAGAGAGGGATTGGAGATGGATTAAGAGAGAACAATAGAGAGAAAGTGATAAAGAGGAAAAGAAAATAGGCAAGAAGAGGAGATTGACTAAGAGAGAGGAGTGAGAGGCAAAGAGATAGGGAGAATAGAAGAATGACAAGAGAGAGAGAGAGAGAGAGAGAGAGAGAGAGCAAAAGAGAGAGGAGATTGAGAGAGAGACAGAGGAAGATAGGGAAGGAGACGAAGGGAGGAAGGTAGTGAAGGAGAGAAGAGAGAGAAAGGATAGTGAGGGATGGAAGCAATAGGGAGAGGGAGAGAGAGTGAGGAATAGATGAAGAGAAAGAGGAGATGAAAGAGAAAGCTAGAGCAACAATGAAGAGAGCAAAAGAGAGCATGAAATAAAAAATAGAGGAATAAAGAGAGAGCGAGGAAAAGCAAATAATTGAGATGAGGATAGAGAGAGAAGGGAGAAACATGCATCAATGGAGTGAGAAACAAGGCAACAGAAGAGCAAGATGATAAGGAGAGTAAGATAGAGATCGGAAAATTGGAGCTTCTAAGAGCATGAGAGGGAGAGAGAAATTAGAGAATGAAAAGATAGAGCGTATGAGTGAGTGAGACGGAGAGAAAGGAGCTACATAAGGGAGACCTAGAGAGGGCAAGAATGAGGAGTAAGAAAGATAGAGGGAGAGAGAGTGTGATAAAGAGAATGAGAGTGAGAGAATGACGGAGATCTAAAGAGAAAGAGGAAAGGAGAATGAGGGAGAGAAGAGGATATAAGAAAGGGAATAAGAGAAATGGACAAGAGAAAAAAGAGAAGATTATATGAAAAGCGAAAGGCGAGAGGCGCGAGGGAGGAGGGAGGAAGAGAAGAGCAAAAGAAATAGGAAAGATAAAAAAATAGTAATAAAAAAGGAGGAGAAAAGGGAGGGAGGAAGAGTAAGAAAGGAAAGCAAAGGACAAAGAGAGAAAGTAAGAGAAGATATGAGGTTGGTGAGAAAGGGATGCAGAAGTGAGAATGAGAGGAAGAGAGTTAGAATGATGGATATTAATGATGATAAACAACGAGTAAAGAGAGAAAGAATAAAGAGTAAGAGAGAGCTTCTGAGAGCAAGAGCAGAAATCCTTAATAGAGAGGAGACATAGTGAGGAAGGGGAGAGATCAAGAAAGAGAGAGATAGAGGGTGAGTGAAAGGGGAGATAGATGGAGAGAGTTAGAGAGACAACAGAGAGAGGGAGGAAAGAGGGATAGAGAGATAGAAACCTAGAGAGAAGAGAGAGAGTAAAAGATAGTGAGCAAGATTGAGATAAGGAGGGAGATTAAGAGAACATGAGAAGGAAAAAGAGAAGAAGATGGAGATGGAGAAAGATTGAGACAAAGTCTGAGGGGGAGGGAGGGATGTGAGAGGGAGAGAATAAGGGAGAAATGATGAGAGAGTGAGGGAGAGAATGGAAGAAGAAGAGTAAGAGAGAAGTAGAGAAAAGAGAAAGTGAGAGGAGAGAGCAAGAGAGTGAGAGAGAGCGATAGAGAAAACGAGAGAGAGAGAGAGGAGTCAATGAGTGAGTGCAATAGGAACGAGAGAGAGGAGTAAGATAGGGATAAAGTGAAAAAGAGAGGGAAGCGATTGTAAGAGGAGGGATCAAGAAGGAAAGAGAGATAGATGGGATAATATATGAAACAAAGAGATGGATATGAGGGAGAGAGTAATATGAGAGAATCAGGAGGGGGGAGAGGAGAGAGAGAATGAGAGAGACGAGAGATGGAGTGAGTAAAGAGAGAGAAGAGAGGGTGATAGAAAAAAGAGCAAGAGAGAGACATAATGGGAGCAAAGGAGAGCAAGAAAATAATAAAGTGAGGTGAAATAAAGATTGAGAGAGAGAACAAAAGAATAGTAAAGATAAGAATTCAAGAGTGAAATAGAAGGGAGAGATAGCAGGGGTTGAAGAGAGAGTGAGTGGGAGAGACTAAGAAAGGACCTTAAAAGAATGAAAGCAAAATATAACGAGTGAGGTAAAGGAGGAAGTTGTTGCGAAGATTCAGCAGAGAGTGTGAGGATGCGAGGGAGATAGAGAGAGAATGAAGCAATGAAAGAGGCAAAGAGGAGGATTGTTCCGAGAGAAAAGTGGGTGAAGAGATAAGGATGAGTGATAAAAAAGAGTGAGCAAGAGAGTATCTGTAATAGAGCAATAGAGAAAGAAAAGTGATAGAATATTCCGAAAAGAGTGGAGAGAGAGGGAATGAGTGAAAAGAGAGAGGTGGAGGGAGTATGAAATAAGGGAGTGAGGGAAGATATATAAAGAGAGTGAGTGAGAGGGAGTGAGGGGTAGAAATCGAGATTGAAGTAGACGGTGATGAAAGAGAAGTGAGTCAGAGTGGAGAGAGGGAGAGAGTGTGCGTTGAGAGTAGAGAGCGAGAGAGGGAGAGAGGAAGGGAGGCAAGGAAGCAATTGAAAAGGTGATAAAGATAGAAAGGAAAGAGAGAAGAGAGAACAAGATAATAGAGAGGAGGAGAGATTAAACATGGAGGGAAAGAGAGTTTGTGGGGAAAGGGAGAAAGAGTGATCTTGAAATGGAAGAATGAGAAAGAGGGAGATGGAAAGGGAGAGAGTATAAGAGAGAAATTAAGAAAGGCCGAGGTAAGAGAGAGCTCTAGAGAGGGGTATTGAGCGAGTGAGATAAGGAGAGGGAGAAAAAGAGGACTGTAGGGAGCGAAAGAGAGGTAGTGAGGGATAAACTATGCCAAGAGAGAGAAAGAAGAGAGAGTGAGAGAGAGAGATAGAGAGATAAAGAGAGATGGAATAGAGGGTGTGTGTGTGAGAGAGAGAGTATGGAGTGAGCGAGAAAGAGAGACAGAGAGGGAGTGCGATGGATTAAAGAGGGACTCGCATGTAGAAAGTGCTATATTGCGAAAGGAAATAAAGAGAGAAGAGAGACTGAGGGAAGATGGGTAAGAGAGTGAGTGAGAGTAAATAGATGAGGGAATAGAAGAATGAGAAGAGAGAGACAGAGTAAGAGAGAGAGATAGGGAAGGAGAGGGAGGGAGGGACAAAGTAAGGGAGGAGGGGTGGGAGGGAAAGAAAAGAGAGAAAAAAATAGTGTGAGGGATTGAAGCAATAAAGATGGAGATAGACAATGTGGGATAGAGGAAGAGAGAGTGAGGGAGAGAGTGAGAGTGAGGGAGTGAGGGAGTGAAAGAGGAGTGAGGGAGAGCAAGAGAGAGGACAGAAAGAGAGAGAGAATGAAGATATAGAGAGAACAGAGAGGGAGAAATAGAGAGAAATAAGAGAAAGATATAATAAAGAGTGCGAGAGAGCATGAGTGGTAAAAAAGAAAGAAATCGTAGAGATGTAAAGAGGGTGTGAGAAAGATTGAAGAAAGTTAGTGAGCAAGAGAGGGAGAGAGTACGAGAGAGAAGTAGAGAGTGCTAGAAGATAGAGCAAGAGAGAATGAGCGAAAAGGTGAGAGAGGGGGAGAGCAAAAGAATGGATGATAAGAGTGAGAGAGGAGTTGTAAATGGAGCGAGGGAGAGGGAAGGAGGGAGAGAGGGAGAGAAATTGCGATATAAAGAGAAAGAGGAATTTGAGTGAGGAAGGGAGTGAGGGAGGAGGATAGAGTGTGGGAGAATGGATGCATCTTTTTCTATTCTTTTTATCCCCATCCCTTTTATTCTCTTTCCCTTGCTCACTCCCTCTCTGCTCTCTCTATCTCTCTCACTCTCTATTTAATCTCTCTTTATTGTTTTCTTGCTCTCTTTCTCTCCTCTCTGTCTCTCTCTTGCACTTTCTTCTATCTCACACGCTTCTCTCTGTTTTCTTACCCTTTCTCTCCCTCAATCACTCACTCTCTATCTCACTATTCCTCCCTCACACTCTCTTTTAGTTTCTCTCACATCTTGCTCTCTCCCCTCATATCCATCTTATTATTTCTTATTTACTCTCACGGAACTCACTTTCCTCTTTGATCCCTATCTTATTCTCTCTCGCTCTTGTTGCACTCACTCATTCACTCCCTTTCCCTCACTTTTGTTATCTCTATCTCTCTCTCATTCCCTCTCTCTTGCTCTCTCTTTTCCCACTTTCTATTTTTTCTATTTCTCTCACTCTTCCTCTCCAATTCACTTGCCCTCTCTCATCCATTCTCTCTCATTCTCTCCCTTCCTCTTCCATCACTCCCACTCTCTTTATCTCAATCTCTTCCTCTCACTCCCTCTCTCCCTCTCTGTCTTCTTCCTTCTCACTCTATCTTTCTCAATCTCCCTCCTTTTCTCAATCTTGTTTGCTACCTTTGCTCTCTCCTCCTCTCTTGCTTTTTCTCTCTCTTAAATCTTACTCTCTTTCTCCCTCGCTCACTCCCTCTCACTCTTCAATCTGTCTCTCTCTCTCTTTCTCTATCTCTAACTTCTCACTCTCTCCCTCTATCTCCCTCTTTCTCACTCTCTCCCTAACAATTACCCTCTTTCTCTATCCCTTTCTTGCTCTGTCCTTTTATCACTATGTCTCACTCTCTTTATGTTTCTTTCTCTCGCTCTCTAGCTCTCCCTTGCTCTTTTCTCTCTCTCTTTACTCACCTTTTATCTGTTTTTATCCATCACTATATCTTTTTCTCTTCCTCTCTTTATCTCTCTCTCTTCTCTACACCCCTCCCCCTTCACTCTCATTTTTTATTACTTTCTCTCCTTCCCTCCCTCCATCCATATTTTCTTTCTTTTTCTCTCTCTAGCTCCCTCTCCCTTACCCTCCTTTTCAACAATCTCTATTATTTCTCTCTTTTTCTCTTGCTTATTCACTCTCTCCCCTCCTCGCTTCCTCACTATTTAATTTCACTCTCATGCATACTCCCTCACACGCTTGTCTCTATCTTGCACTCTCTCCCTTTCTCTCTCTATCCTCTCCCTCTCTATCCCTAACTCCATCGATCACCCTCTCTCTTGCTCCTTTTCTCCTACTCTCTCTTCACCCACTCCCTCTCTTCAGCTTACTCTCACTTATACTCCCTCTCTTTATCTCTTTCATACTATTCTCTTACGCACTTTCTATTGCAATCTCATTCTCACTCTTTATTCTCACTCAACTTTTCCTTTACTCTTCTCCCTCTTTCACTTTCTCTATCCCCCACTCTCATTCTCTATTTCTCTTGCTTCACTCCTTTCTCTCTCTCTTTCTCAGGCTCTCTCCCACTTTCCCTTCTTGGCACTCTTTCTCTCCATCGCTCTCTTATTCCCTCTTTCATTCTATTATTCTCCCTCCATCACTATCTCTTGCTCACTCTCTCTTTATCTATCTTTCCTACCTCTCCTTATATCTCTCTCATACCCTCTTCCTACTTCGCTCCCATCCTCTATCTTTCTCACTATTTTTTCTCTTTCTTTCAACTTTATTCTTCACACTTTATAAATATTTCTCGAATGTTTCTCACTCACACACAATCTTTCTCTTAGCTGAATGTTTATCTCCCCCTATCCCTCACACGTACTTTCTCTCTCTCATCCAACATTTATCCCTCTCAATCCCTCAGAGGGTGAGAGGAAGAGCATTTGAGAGAGAGCGAGAGAGTGTATGAGGTGTGAGATGGAAAGAGAAGAGTTAGAGAGGGCAAGATTGAGGGAATGAGAAAGATAGAGGAAGGGAGTGTGACCGTTAAAGAGAATAAGAGTTGTAGAGTCAAAGAGATCCAAAGTGAAAAATAAAGTGAGAGAGATAAAATAATATAAGAGAGGGAAGGAGTGTGAGGAACAAGTGAGAAAAAAAATATTAATAGGGTGGGAAAGGAGAGAGCGTGTGAGGGAGGGAAAGAGAGAGAGAAAAGAGAGATAGAGAGTGAGAGAATGAAAGAAAAACTGGGGGAGGGGGCAATAAAGAAATATAGACAAAGAGGTATAGAGTGAGAACAAGAATAATTAAAGAAAATGAGAGAAATGGGTGACAGAGAGAGGGAGGGAGAGAGGGACGGAGAAAGAGAGAGAAGAGAGAAGGATGAGAAGGATAAAAGTTAGAGAACGACAGATAGAGTGTGTGTGAGGGATAAAGAAAAAAGATTGAGCAAATAAACAAGAGAGAGTGACCGAAGAGGGAGGAAGAGAGAGAGGAGCAAGAGAGTAAAAAAAGAAAGATGGAATAGAAAGTGAGAGAGAGAGGAGAGAATGAGAAAGAGAGATAGAGAGAGGGAGTGAAGATTGTGACAGAAAAGTAGAGAAAGAAAAGAGATTGAGAAACAAACAGAGAAGGAGAGGATTCGTGAGAGGGACAAAGAGAAGGAGAACATGAGAATGAGAGAGAGATCTAGAGAGAGAAATTTCGAGAGAGAGCGAGGGTGATGTAGAGGTAGAGTGAGAGAGTGTGAAAGAGAGAGGAGAGAGAGAAAGGGGGAGACATAAGGTGGGAAGTAGGAAAGTGAGAGAGGGTGAGAGAGTGTTGGGGATTATGGAGAGAAATGGTAAAAGCAATGAAAAGTAAGAGAGACAAGTAAAAGACAATTAGGAGAGAGATAGAATAGAGAATGAGAAAGATAGAGGGACAAGATAAGAGTGAGAGTGATATAGTGATTAAGAGATGGATTGGGAGAGAAAGAGTAAGAGAGGGAACAAGAGGAAGAGAGAGAAAGTGTGTGTGTGCGAGTGTGAGAGTACTAGAAAGGAGAATAATAGAAGAGAGCACAAGAAATATATAGAATAATATTGAGAAATATAGGGAGAAGAAGAGATAAGAGAGGGACTGAGAGAGGGACAAGAGAGAAGAAGAAAAAAATTTTGAGGAAGACAGAGAAGAGAGAGATAAAGAGCTAGAGAATGAGAGAGATAGTGAGCGAGGGAACAAGAGAGGTATATATGGAGAGAGAGAGTGAGAACAAATCTAATAAAAGAAAAAAAAATAGAACAAGAGAGGGTACTGAGAGGGACAGAGCGAAGGAGAGCAAGAGATTGAGTGAGAGAGATCGAGAGAGAGAGTGTGTGTAAGAGGCTGACAGAGAAAGAGAGAGAGGGTGTTGCAGAGGTTGAGGGAGAGATAAAAGGGAGAGAGTGAGAGAGTGCGTGAAGGAGAGAAAGTAGGAGACATATGAAGGGAAGAAGGAAGTGAGAGTGGGAGAGAGACTTAGGGATATATGGATAGAACGAGTTAATGGAATGAGAGAGAAGAGAGACAAATAAAAGATAGATTAGGAGAGAGAGAATAGAGAAACATAATGATAGAGGGACAGGTTAAGAGTAACATTGATATAGTGATGAAAAGAGGGACTTGGAGAGAAAGAGTGAGAGCGGGAACAAAATGAAGAAAGAGAAAATGTGTGTGTGAGTGAGAGTAATGAAAAAGAGAATAATATAAAGAGAGGGAGGGAGTGAGAGAGATTGAAGAGAGAGAGAACGAGAGGGGGAGATAATAAGAGAATGAGTGTAAAAGAGGGAAGGAGAGATATACTGAGCAAGTGTGAGAGAGAAATGTAGTGGATGGGAGGGAGAGATAGGGAGGAAGGGAGGGAGGGTGAGTGATTAAAATGGAAGAGGGAGTGAAAGAGGGAGGGAGTGTGTGTGGGGGATAGTGGAGCACACAGAGTAAGAAGAAATAGGGAATAGGTAGCAATAGAAGGGATAATAAGGGCGAGCAAGAGAGAGTGAGAAAGAGAAGGGGGAAGAAAGAGAGAGAAATAGAGAAATTGAGAGAGAAGAGAGGCGTCGAAAGAGAGAACAAGATGTAAGGGAAGAGCAAGAGAGAAATCGAGGGAAGGAATAAGGTAGAGAAAGACAGAGGGCATGTGTGTGAGAGAGAGGGAGAGAAGGTTGTGTGAGAGATGGTGGGAGGGGGAGAGTGAGAGCGAGAGAGGGAGAGCCAGATAGAGTGGGGGGATATAATGAAAGAAAAAGTAAGAGGAGAGGAGATTAGAGTAACATAAGAGAGTAAGAGAGAGAGGGAGATAGAGAATTGAGAGTGAGAAAGAGAAAGGGAGTAAAAGTGAGATTTAAATTGAATAAAGGGTCAGAGGGACCATGAAATAGAGGAAAATAGATAGAAAAATGAGGGTAAGGAAAGGAAGATCAAGAAAGAGGGATGATGATAAGAGAATGAGTGCGAGGAGTGAGAGAGGAGTCAAAGTTAGAGAGAGAATGAGTGAGAGTGAGCAGAGTGACAAAATGAGGAAGAGAGAGGCATAAAAAAGTGATAGAATAAAATTGAAGAGAATGTGAGCAAGTTAGAAGGGTTGAGGGAGAAAGATAGAGAATTAAGGAGTGGGGTAATGTGAGAGATAAAGTTAGAGATAATGAGAAAGAGAGAGAGAGAGAGAGAGAGAGAGAGAGAGAGAGAAGAGGATACAAAACTTGAGGGAGAGTGAAGGAGGATAAAAGACAGATGAAGGGAAGGAGAGAGATTGTGTGAGTGTTAGTGCGAGTTAGATAGTGGGTGGGAGGGAAAGATGGATGTAGAGAGAAAGGAGAGATTAAGTGTGAGAAAGCGGGAAGAAGAGAGTAAGGGACAAAGCTAGAGGATAGAGAAAAATAGAAGAGAAAAAGTGAGAGAAGAGTGAGCAATGAAATAGAAAGAGAAAGCAAACAAACAATAAAGAAGAGAGAAAGGAAACAAATGAGGAAGAGAGAGTGAGAGAGACACAGGGAGAGAATGAGAGTGAGGGAAGATAGAGAAAGAGAGAGTGAGCAAGAGGGAGAAAGGGAGGGAGGTTAACAGAATGAGAGAGAATGATAACAAGATGGAGAGAGAGGGAGAGTTAAGGAGGGAAAATGGAGAGAGCGTGAGAGAGATAGGAAGGGAGGGATGTGAGAGAAATAAAGAAAGAATGTGGCTGAATAGAGGAAGAGAAAGAGTGAGAAGAGTAATAGAGAAGGTCAAAGAGAATAGAGAGTGTGAGCGAAATGATGATAAAAATAGGAAACAAATAATAGAGAAGGATTAAGAGTGGAAGTGAAGCTGCAGAAAGAGATTGGGGGAGAGAGAGTAAGAGAAAGGGTGCAAGACATAACTATAGATGGAGGAAGAGAGAAAGAGAGTTTGTTAAGGCGAGAGTAAGAGAGACGGAGAGGGAAAGAGAGAGAGAGTGCAATAGAGAAAGAAAGAGAAGAGAGTGAGGGAGTGAGAGTGAGAGTAAAATTGAAGAGATTAAGGGAGCAAGTAAGGGAGAGAGAGATAGACAAAATGAGAAAGAATATAGTGTGAGGTAAGTGTGGAAAAAGAGAGTGGTGAAATAAGGATAGAGGGATAGAGTGAGGGAGGGAGGGAAAGTAATAAACAATAGGAGAGAAAAGGGGATGAGAAATAGAAGAGATAGTGAATGAGAGGAAGTTAGGGAGATAGAGTGATGGATATAGCTGGATAAAGAGTGAGTAAAGAGAGAAAACAAAGCGATAGAGTAAGAGAGAGAGAGAGAAACAGAATAATGAGTAAGAGACATAGTGAGAAAGGGAGAGAGTGAGAGAGAGATCAAGGGCATGAGTTAATAGAGAGGAAAGATAGCAAGAGAGAGAAAGAAAGAGAGAGAGAGAAACAAAATAGAGAGTGAGAAAGAGAGAGAAAGAGGGCAAGAGTAAGGGAGAGAGTGAGAAAGGGGAGATGTTGGTAGAAAGCGAGAGATTGAAGAGATAGAGGGAGTGAGAGAGGAGAGAGAGCAAGAAAGATTTTAGAGTGAGAGAGGAAGTAAGAGAGGAAGTGAGAAAAAAAGACGGTGAGCAATAAGGAGATGGAGATTGAGATTAAGAGAATGAGCTAGAAAGAGAAAAGAAGGGAGATGGAGAGGGAGAGATAGAAAAGTGACATTGAGATAAACAGAGTGGGAGGGAGAGAAGGAGAGAGAAAGCATTAGGGAGAGAGGGATGGAGAAAGGATGAGGGAGAGTGAGAGAGAAATAGAGAGAAGGAATGTGAAAGGAGAGAGGGAATGAGAGAGAGAGCGATGGAGAAAGTAAAAGGGATGGAGGGAGATTGAGCAACCGGGTGCAAGAGGAGAGAGAAAGGAGAGAAATAAGTGGAAAGGGAGATGGAGAGGGAAGGAAGGATTGAAAGAGGGAGGGACAAAGGAGGAGAGAGATGTGTGAGTGGAAATAATACATAATGAGATGGAGATAAGGGGTAAGAGTGAGATGTGAGATAAAAAAGAATAAAGAGTGAGGTAAGCAAGAGAAAGAGAGTGAATCAAGGAGCATAGTGTGATGGATATAGAGAGGGAGGGGAAGTGATAAATAAGAAGAGAGAAGTGGGGGTGAGAAAGAGAAGGGATAGAGAATGAGAGGAAGGTAGAGAGATAGAGTGATGGATATAGAGAGATAAAGAGTGATTAAAGAGAGAAAAAAAGCAAGAGTCAGATATAGAAACAGAATAGAGAGTTAGAGACATTGTGAGAAAGGGAGAGAGTGAGAAAGGGAGAGATAGAGGACAATAGAAAAAAGAGATAAAGAATAGAGTGTGAGAGGCATAATAAGACAGGAAGAGATTGAGAAAGAGAGAGTGAGAAAGGGGGCGGTAGAGGGAGAGAGAGATTAAAGAAAGAGATGAGTTAAAGAGGAGGAGAGAAAAAGAAAGATTTATGAGGGAGTTAGAGGAAGTGAGAGAGAAAAAGATAGTGGGAACTAAGGAGATATGGAGTGAGATTATGAGTATGAGTGAGAAAGAGAGAAGGATGTAGAGATGGAGAGGGAGAGCGAGAGAGAGAGTGAGATTAAGATAGAGAGAGTGGGGAGAGAAAAGTGAGAGGGAGAGAGGGAAAGAGAAAGGGTATGGGAGAATGCGAGAGAAATAGAGAGAAGAGAAAGTTAGAGATGAGTGGGCAAGAGAGAAGGAATGAGAGAGCGCGACGGAGAAAGAAAGAGGTAGGGAGGGAGACTTAGTGAGTGAGCACAAAAGGAGAGAGAGAGAGGGCTAAGTTAAGGAGAAAAGGAGAAAGAGAGGGAAGGAGGGAGTAAAAGTGTGAGGGACAAAAAGGAGAGATAGATGTGTGAGAGAAAGTAATAAATAATGAGATGGAGATATGGGGTGAGAGTGAGATGTAAGAGCAACTCAGGAAAATAGAGAGACAAAAAGAGAGCAAGAGAGGAGTGAGGGATTGAGGGAGAGAAAGTGTGAGTAAAGAGAGAGAAGAGAGAAAGGGCAAGAGAGAGCAAGCAGATAATAAAGAGAGATAAAATATAGAGTGAGAGAGTGAGCAAGAGATGGAGTGTGAACTAAAAATAGAGTGATAGAGGGAGGGAGTGATAGGGATTGGAGAGAGAGGTGGAGCGAGAAAGGGAGCGAGAGTGAGGCAGAATAGAGTGAGAAGAGAGACTCATGAAAGATAAAGCAAAAGATAGGAGTGAGAGGAAGAGAGAGAGGGAGATATAGAAGAAGATATGGAGAGAGATGGAGGGAGAAAGTGAGAGTGAGAGAGATATAGGGAGAGAAGGAGAATGAGGGAAAATAGAGTGAGAAAGACATAGAAGGTGGGAGAATAAGAGAATGAGAGAGTGAATGAGAGAGATGGAGAGAGAGAGGGAGAACCAAGGAGGCAAAGTGGGAGAGAGCGTGAGAGAGAGGGAGAGATGTGATCTTCAATTGTCTCTTTCACTCTCTTCTCTCCCTCTCTCCCTTCTTTACTTCCTCCCTCCCTCTCCTTCACCATATCTCTCTGTCTCCCTCTCTGCATCCCTCACTCTCTATCTATCTCTCTCTCTCTCTGTTTCGCTCTCGCCCTCCTTCTATTCACCCTATCTCTTTACCTCTCACTCACTCTGAGTTACTCAATTTTCCATCAGTCTCTTTTCTCTCTCTATTTCCTTTTCACTTTCTCTCTACTACTCTCTTTAATCCATCTCACTCCCTCCCTCTATCTCTCTTTTTCACTCACTCATCCTTCTCTTTCTCTCACACTCTCCATTCGATCTCTCTTTATCTCTCTCTATCTCCCTCTCACTCTCTCTTCTATCTCTCTCTTTTGACACATTTTATACTACCTCTCTTTCACTCTCCCTCCCTCTTTGACACCCTACATCCTTCCCTTTCTTCGCTATCCTTATCTCCCTGTCTTCCTTCCTTTCTCACTCGCTCACTCTCTCCCTCTCTCATGCTCTCTTCCCTCACTCTTTCTTTATTTCTTTTTAACACTTTCTCGCTTTCTCCCTATTCCATTTCACTGTCACTCTTACTCCCTCCACCCACTCTCTTTCTCACTCCATGTTCACTCTCTCATTTACTCTCTATTCTTGCCATTCAATCTTTATCACCCTCTCTCCCCCTCTCCATTGCATCCTTGCCTCCCTTCCTCGCTCGCTCTCTCTCTCTTACACGCACACTCTCTCCCTCTCACTCACTTCCTCTTCATATCCTCTCTTTCAATCTCATGTTCTACCCCGGTCTTCCACTCACTCCCTCTCTTTCTAAATCTTCCCTCAGACTCTCTTCTTTCATACTCCCTACACCACCCTCGCATCCACTCTCTTCAATCCTAACACACACACTCTCTCTATTTCTTACTCTCTCCCTCTCTCACTCTTTTCTCTATGTTTTTATCACTTTTATTTCTTTATTGCTCTCCATCTATCAAACGCAACACACTCTTACTCTCTTTTTTATCACTTTGCCTTATCTCTTTACCAACTTTTTCACTCTAACTAACCCTTACATTCTCCCTCTTTCATTACTTCACTCTCTCTATCTCTCTCTCACCCTCTCTCTCAACATATTCCCTCAACATCTTCTTTTCTCCATCTATCACTCATTATATGTTGCTCGATCTTGAGTCCCTCTTCTCTCTCAATCTTCTCTCTTCTCTCTATTTTTCTCTTCTCTTTCTCTTCAATTTGTTCTCACTCTTATGTTCTCCCTACCCTCTTTTTCTCTCTTGTGCTTTCAAGTCATAAATAGAGAAAAGAACGAGAGAGGGAGAGAGTGAGAAAGAGAGAGGAGGGATGGAGTGAGAGAATGAAGAGTGGGAGTGAGAGAGCAAGTGGGTGTGAGCGAGAAGAGAGTAAGGGAAGATATAAAGAGACTGAATGAGAGTGAGAGACAGAGAATGAGATTTTGTGGGAGAGAGAGCGATAATGAATTGGAAGAGTTTGAGAGGGGGAGTGATAATGTACTTGAGAGAGTGAAAGAGAGACTAGGAGAGGGACAGAGAGGGACAGAGGGAATGAAGCAAGAGAAAGGGGGTGAGAGTGAGAGAAAGATTGAGAGGAGAGAGAGACGAGAGAGCAACAAAAGTGATAATGGGGTGAGAGAGAGTGAATATGGATCGAGAAAGAGAGAGGGTGAGAGGTTGTAAGAGTGAGAGTCATACTGAAAAGAGAGAAAGAGGGAGCTAGAAAGGTCGAGAGTGTAATAGAGAATTAGAAAGAAGAGAGTGTGAGGGAATAGAGAGAGAACGTGAGAGAGGGAGGGAGAGAACGAGTAAGAGAAGGAGCAAGAATGAGAGAAGGATTAAGGGAGTGAAAGAGGGAGGTAGAGCGAGAGAGAGGTAGTGAGGGATAATGGGAGGGTCAAAAGTGAGAGAAGAGATAGGAGAGAGAGAGATAAGGAGAGGTAGAATAGAGAGAGAGATGGAGGTAGTGAGGGATAATAAGAGATAGGAGGAGGCGAGAGGGTTTAGTGAGAGAGTAGGAAACAAAAAGTCAGAGACTGAAAGGGAGAGAGTGAGAAGAGAGGCTATAGGAAGATCCAATAAAAGTAAGTAAATAGGGGCGAGTGGGAGAGAGAAGAGAGTGAGAAAAAGAGAGAGAATGGGAGAGAGAGTGAAGGGAGAAAGATGGAGTGAGAGAGAGAGAGAGAGAGGAGAGAGTAGCAAGAAAAATAAGGTAGAAAGAGAGAATGAGTTATAGAGCAAAAAATGGAGCTAAAGAGGGTGAGAGGGTGTGAGATTTAGAGTGAGAGTGTGTGTGAGATGGAGAGAGAAGAATGAGCTACATAATGCAGACCTGAAAAGGCACAAATGCGGGAGTGAGAATGAGAGGGAGAGAGAGCGATAAAAAGAGCAGTAGTGAGAGCGTGGAAGTAATCTACAGAGAAATAGGAAAAGAGAGTGAGGGAGAGAAGATGATATAAAAGAGGGAGCTTCAAGTGAGAAAAAAGATATTAGGAGGGTGAGAAGGGAGAGAGAGTGTGAGGGATGGAAAAAGAGAAGAGGTCGATAGGGACTGAGGGAATGAAGGAGAGAGTGAGGGATGGATGAAGAGCGATATATAGAGAGGGAGAGAGTGAGAACAAGAGTATGGAAAAGAGAATGAGAGATAGAGGAGACAGAGAGGAGGTTGAGAGGGTGAGAAAAATAGAGAGAGAGGTGTGGGAGAATGTGAGAATGAATGAGAGAGATGAGAGAGGGATTGAGAGATAATATGAGGCCAGAGAGAATATGTGTGAGGGATAGGGGAATAAAAGATTGATCAAAGAGAGAGAATATGTGTTTGTGTGAGGAAGAGAGAGAGAAGCATAAGAGAAAGAGTTAGAGAAGTGTCAGCATTAAGAAAGAAAGAAAGGGAGAATAAACAATCATAAAGAAAGAGAGAGGAAGGCAGCGAAGTAGGAAGTGCGAGTGAGAGAAATATAGGGAGAGAAGAAGAATGAGGGAAGATAGAGTGAGAAAGAGAGAGAAGGTGGGAGAATAAGAATGAGAGAGTGAATGAGAGAGAGATGGAGAGAGAGAGGGAGAACCAGGGAGGCAAAGTGGGAGAGATCATGCGAGAGAGAGAGAAGTGATCTCCCATTGTCTCTTTCACTCTCTTCTCTCCCTCTCTCCTTAATTAATTCCTCCTTCACTCCCTCTCCTTCCATTGTCTTTTTCTCTCTCTTGCTCTCTCGCCATTCTTCTACTCACCCTTTATCTTCCCTCAGTTTCTCTTCTCTCTCTATTTCCTTTTCACTCTCTCTCTACTACTCTCTTTAATCCATCTCACTCCCTCCCTCTATCTCTCTTTCTCACTCACTCATCCTTCTCTTTCTCTCACACTCTCCATTTGATCTCTCTTTATCTCTCTATCTCCCTCTCACTCTCTCTTCTATCTCTCTCTTTTGACACTTTTTATTCCTCACTTCTTCTCTTTCACTCTCCCTCCCTCTTTGACACCCAACATCCTTCCCTTTCTTCACTCTCCTTATCTCTCTATCTTTCTCCCTTTCTCACTCGCTCACTCCCTCCCTCTTTCATGCTCTCTTCCCTCACTCTTTCTTTATTTCTCTTTAACACTTCCTCGCTTTCTCTCTATTCCATTTTACTATCACTCATACTCCCTCCTCCCACTCTCTTTCTCATCCATGTTCACTCTCTCGCATTTACTCTCTATTCTCTCGATTCAATGTTTATCACCCTCTCACCCCCTCTCCATTACATCCTTGCCTCCCTTATTATCTCTCTCTCTTACACGCACACTCTCTCCCTCTCTTACACGCACACTCTCTCCCTCTCACTCACTTCTTCTTCATGCCCTCTCTTTCAATCTCATGTTCTGCCCCGGTTCTTCCTTTCGCTTACTCTCTTTCTATATCCTCCCTCGCACTCTCTTCTTTCATACTCCCTTCACCTCTCTTGCTTCCTCTCTCTTCAATCTCTAACACACACTCTCTCTATTTCTCATTCTCCCTTTCTCACTCTTTTCTCTATGTTTTTATCACTTTTATTTCTCTATTGCTCTCCCTCTATCACACACAACACACTCTTATACTCTTTTTTTATCACTCTTTTTATCTTTTTACCCACTTTTTCACTCCAACCAACCCTCAGATTCTCCCTCTTTCAGTACTTCACTCTCTCTATCTCCCTCTCACTCTCTCTCTCAACATATCTCCCTCAACATATTCCTTTCTCCATCTCTCACTCATTATATGTTGCTCGATCTTGAGTCCCTCTTCTCTCTCACTCTTCTCTCTTCTCTTCTTCTCTTCAAATCGCTCTTACTCATACGTTCTCCCTGCCCTCTCTCTTTCTCTCTCGTGCTTTCTTTCTCCCTAGCTCCCTACCTCTCTCTCCACTTTCATTATCACTCTTCATCCCTCCTCTCTCCCTTTCTCTCAAATGCATACATTCTTATGTTTTCCCTATATAAATCTCTTAAGCTCTCTTTCTCGATCTCTCTGGCTCTCTGGCTCTCTTTTCCCTCACTCTCCATTTCTTTCTCACTATCTTATTTTCTCTCTATCTCATTCATTCTCATGCTCCTATCTCTATCTCTTTATCTATTTACCAATTTATATATCTATTCTCTTGTTCTCTTTCAATCTAACCCTTCATTACTATCACTTTCTCACAACACCTCTCTCGTGCACCGCTGTCGTTCTTTTTCTTTTGTTTTATCTTATTTCTCTTTAGCACTCATGCTTTCTCTCACACACGGTATTATATCTCTCTTTCTCTGTATTTTGCTCTCTCTTATGTTGCCTTTTATTCTCCCTCTTTCACTCACTCTATCCCTCACATCTCATAATCTCTCCCTCTTTTCCTTCTCACAACTCATTCTCTCACTCTTTATTATATCTCTTTTTCTCGGTCTTTTTCTCTCTTTTGTTGCTTTTTATTCTCTCTTTCTCCCACTTTATCCCTCAATCTCTCTCGCTCTTTCTCTCTCCCTACTTCTCTCTTCGAATCCCAATCTCAACTCTCTCTATCTTTGTCTCTACCTCTTCTCTCTCATTATTTCTCACCTTCTCTCACACATACTTTCCTCTCTTCTGGTCCCCTTTTCACTCCCTCCCTTCCTCTCTCCTACTCTCTCCATATATCTCACTCTCTGAACCTTACACTTCTTCTCTCTCTCTATCTCTCTCTTTCTTTATATATTTTTCTCTCTCACCCCCACGCTCACTCACTTTTTATTTTCTATCTCCCTCTCTCCCTCCCTCTCCCTCCACATGTCCCTCTATAACCTCGTCTCTTTACCTTTCACTCATTATCATTTGCTCTTCATCCCTGAGTCTCTTTTCTCTTTCTATTTCTACCTTACCCTCTCTCCCTCCCACTCACTCTTCAATCCCTATCTTCACTCCATCTCTTGCTCTCTCTCTCCTTCTCTATTTCAGCTCTCTATTGTTTCTTTGCTCTCTTTTGCCCACTCTCCCTCTTGCTCTCCTTTATTGGTCTCTCTTTCTTGCTCTCTTTCCTATCTTCCTCTCTTCTCTCTCTTTGAACACTCTTAATTTCTAGCATTTTCATTAATTCACTCTCTCTATCTCCCTCTCTCCCTCCCTCTCTTTGCATATCTCCCACTACATCTTTCTCTCTCCACTCTCACTTGCTATATTTGCTCTATCTTCTTGGAGTCCCTCTTCTCGCTCACTCTCTCTCCCTCCCACTCTCTCTTAAACCCCTCTTACTCCCTCCCTCTCTCTTCTCTCCTAATTCACTCCCCCTCTTCATTTGTTTCACTGTCTAACCCTCAATTCATCTCTCTTCATTACTTGCTCTCTCTTGCTCTCTCTTTATCTATCTCTTGCACTATCTTTAATTGCTCTCTCTTCCCTCTCTTTATGCGTTGTTTTCTCCCTCCATCTCTCACCCTATCTCTCGCTCTCCTTCCTTCCCTCTCTTTTTCAATTGGTCTCTTCTCTCTCTATCTCTCTCTCTCTCACTCACCCTCCCCTCATCCCATTTTCTCACTTTTCTCCCCCTTTATTCACTATTTATTTCCCTCCCACATCTCCTTCTTTATCTTCCAGTATCTTTTTATATGAATCTCTGGCACTCACTCTCTCTCACCCTCTCTCACATTCCTCTTTCCTCCTTATGGCTCTCTCTCTCCTCTCTGTTCCACACAAACTCTCACTCTCTCCCTTCCACTCTATTCCTTTATTCTCTCTTTCAATCTATCTCTCACTTATTCTCTCGCTCTCCTTCCCTCTATCCCTCTCACTAACCCTCTTTTTCTATATTTTCTCTCAATCTCATTCTCTCTCTATTTGTCTCTAGCAATTTCTCTCAATCGTTTACTCTTCAATCTCTCTCACTCTCTTTATCTCTATCTCTCTCAATCTCTACCTCTCTCTCACTCACTCTATTCTTTCTTTTTCACACTCTTACTCTTCTCTCTTTCCCTCTTTGCTCAATCCTTTTCTTCCCTATCACTCAAACATAATATATCTCTTGCTCTCTAACTTTTATCTTATTCAATCCTTCTCTCTTCTCTCTCTCATTATTTCTCACTTTCTCTCACACTCACACTCTCTTTCCCTCTCCCTCTCCCCACCCTATCTCTGTTACGCCTATCTCTCACTCTCTTTCCTTACTCTTGTTCTCATTCTATCCCTCTCTTTCTAAATTTCTCTATTATTCTCTCTCTACTTCTCTCACTCTCTACCTTTATCACTCCCTCTCTTCATCTCTCTCACTCCCCCTTCTCTATATAGTTCACTCTTTATTCCTTATCTTTCTTGCTCTCACTTCTATTACTCTCTTTTCCATTACAATTGCTCATGCACACACACCTTCTCTCGCTCTCTCTCCATCCCATCATCATCTTGATATCACTCTGACTCTTAATCCGCCCCCTCCTTTCTCTTTATTTGTTCTTTCTCTCTCTCCTTATGTCAATTTTATTGATCTTCTCTCTCTCTCCTTTCACTCTTTTTCTCCATATATCCCCCACTCTCTCTCCCCCTCCCTCTCCTTCTCAATTCTCTCATTTCCTCTCTATCTCTCTATCTCACCTCTCTCTTTCACACACTCTCAGTCTCTCCCTCTCCCTCTCAATTTCCTCCTTTCCTCTCTGCCTCTTTGTCTCTCACCGCTCTTTCACACACTCTATCCCTCCCTCCCTCTCACTCTCTCCCTCTCCCTCTCCCTCTCCATCCCAATTATTCTTGCTCTCTCTCACTCGTTCTCTAGGTATCCTTCCCTCTCTCCCTCTGACTCACCTTGTCTTACTCTATTTTTCCTCACTAATTTTTCCCTTAATTTCTATCTAGCTATCTCTCTCTTTTCCTCAATCCCTCACTCTTAAATTTCTCTCTCCCTCACTTTATCTCTCTCTCACTCTCAATTCTTTTTTTCTTACTCTTGCTCTTCTCTCTTATGCTCTCTCCTCATTCACTCTGTCTTCTCTCTTTCTTTGTCCCTATCTCACACACATTCTCTCTCTCTCTCTCTCTCTCTCTCTCTCTCTCTCTCTCTCTCCATGTTTTGCCTCTCTCAATCCCCCTCTCTTCTTTCCCTTATTGTTTCACCCTTTCTCCCCCTTCCCTATCCCTTCCTCCGTCCCTTTTTAACTCTTCCTCTCCCTTTGTCTTAACCTTCTCTCTCACTCCCTTTTCTAGACTCTGCCTCCCTTTATCTCAGCTCTTTCTCAGGAAAGTAATAAATAATGAGATGGAGATATGGGACGAGAGTGAGATGTAAGAGAAATTCAGGAAGAGAGAGGGACAGAAAGAAAGTAAGAGAGAAGTGAGGGATTGAGGGAGAGAAAGTGTGAGTAGAGAGAGAGAAGAGAGGGTTATAGACGAATGAACAAGGGGGAGGATAGAGAAAGGGCAAGAGAGAGCAAGCAAACAATAAAGAGAGATGAAATAGAGAGTGAGAGAGTGAGCAAGAGATGGAGTGAACTAGAAATAGAGTGATAGAGGGAGGGAGTGATGGGGATTGGAGAGCTAGGTGGAGGGAGAAAGGGAGAGATAGTGAGGTAGAAATAGAGTGAGAAGAGAGACTCACGAAAGATAAAGCAAAAGATAGGAGTGAGAAGAAGAGAGAGAAAGGGAGATATAGAAGAAGATATGGAGTGATATGGAGGGACAAAGGGAGACCGAGAGAAGGACATAAAGGGAGAAGATAGTGAGTGGGTTAGAGGAAGAGACTAAGCGGTGGTTGGCGAGAAAGAGTTAGTAAAGAGATAAGAGGGAGTGATAGAAGAGAGGAAGAGAGAGTGTGTTAGAGAGAAAGAGATGGGGAGAGTAAAAGAGAATGAAAAAGGGACAAGTCATAAATAGAGAAAAGAACGAGAGAGGGAGAGAGTGAGAAAGAGAGAGGAGGGAGGGAGTGAGAGAATGAAGAGTGGGAGTGAGAGAGCAAGTGAGAGTGAGTGAGAAGAGAGAGTAAGGGAAGATATAAAGAGAGTGAATGAGAGTGAGGGATAGAGAATGAGATTTTGTGGGAGAGAGACCGGAAATGAACTAGAAGAGTTTGAGAGGGAGGAGTAATAGTGTACTTGAAGAGCGAAAGAGAGACTAGGAGAGGGAGAGAGAGGGACAGAGGGAATGAACCAAGAGAAAGGGGTGAGAGGGAGAGAAAGATTAAGTGGAGGGAGAAGAGAGAGCAAAAAAAGTGAGAATGGGTGAGTGAGAGTGAATATAGAGCGAGAAGAGAGAGGGTGAGAGGCTGTAAAAGTGAGAGTGATACTGAAAGAGAGAAAGAGGGAGCTAGAAAGGAAGAGAGTATATAGAGAACTAGAAAGAAGAGAGTCTGAGGGAATAGAGAGCGTGAGAGAGGGAGGGAAAGATCAAGCGTGAGAAGGATCAAGAAAGAGAAAGATAATTATAGTGGTAGAGAGAGGGATTAAGGGAGTGAAAGAGGGAGGAAGAGCGAGATAGAGGTAGTCAGGGATAATGGGAGGGTCAAAAGTGAGAGATATAAGAGATAAGAGAGAGAAAGAGAGAGAGAGATAAAGAGAGGTAGAATAGAGAGTGAGAGAGAGATGAAGGTCATGTGAGAGAATAAGAGATAAGAGGAAGTGAGAGGGTTTAATGAGAGAGTAGGAAATAGAAATTGAGAGAGACTGAAAGGGAGAGTGAGAAGAGAGGCTGTAGGAAGATCAAGTAAAAGTAAGTAAATGGGGGCGAGAGGGAGAGAGAAGAGAGTGAGAAAAAGAGAGCGAGGGAGAGAGAGAATAATAAAGAATAGGATAGAGAGTCAAGAAAGAAAAGATGGAGTGAGAGAGAGAGGAGAGAGAGGAGAGAGTAGCAATAAAAATAAGGTAGCAAGAGAGAGTGAGATGGAGAGCAAAAAATGGAGCTAAAGAGGGTAAAAGGTGGTGAGATTGAGAGTAAGAGTGTGTGAGATGGAGTGAGAAGAATGAGCTACATAAGGCAGGCCTGAAAGGGCACAAATGAGGGAGTGAGAATGATAGAGAGAGAGAGTGAGAGCGATAAAGAGAGCAGTAGTGAGAGCGTGGAAGTGATTTACACAGAAATAAGAAAAGCGAGTGAGGAAGAGAAGAGGATATAAAAGGGATATAGGGAAGGGTTCAAGCGAGAAAAAAGATATTAGGAGGGTGAAATGGAGAGAGAGTGTGAGTGAGGGAGGGAAAAAGAGAAGAGATAGATAGGGAGTAAGAGAATAAAGGAGAGACTGAGGGATGGATCAAGAGTGATAGGGAGAGTGAGAACAAGAGTATAGAAAAGAGAATGAAAGATAGAGCAGACAAGAGAGGGGGATGAGAGGGAGAAAAAAGAGAGAGAGAGAGAGAAGTGTGAGAGAATTTGAGAATGAATGAGAGAGATGAGAGAGGGATTGAGAGAAATAATAATTGGAGGCCAAAGAGAGTATGTGTGAGGGATAGGGTAATAAAAGATTGAGTAAGAGAGAGATTGTGTGTTTGTGTGAGGAAGAGAGAGAGAAACATAAGAGAAAGAGTTAGAGAAGTGTCTGCTATAAGAAAAAAAGGGAGAATAAACAATCAGAAAGAAAGAGAGAGGAAGAGAGCAAAGTAGAAAGTGAGAGTAAGAGAGATATAAAGAGAGAAGGAGAATGAGAGAAAATAGAGTGAGAAAGAGAGAGAAGGTGGGAGAATAAGAGAATGAGAGAGTGAATGAGAGAGAGAGAGATGGAGAGAGAGAGGGAGAACCAAGGATGCAAAGTGGGAGAGAGCATGAGAGAGAGGGAGAGAGGGAGAGAAGTGATCTCCCATTGTCTCTTCACGCTCTTCTCTCCCTCTCTCCCATCTTTACTTCTTCCCTCCCTCCCTCTCCTTCCCCATATCTCTCTGTCTCGCTCTCTGCATCCCTCTCTCTATCTGTCTCTCTCTCTTTCACTCTCGCCTTCCTTCTATTCACCCTATCTCTTTACCTCTATCTCACTCTCAGTTACTCAATCTTCCCTCAGTCTCTCTTCTCTCTCTATTTCCTTTTCACTTTCTCTCTACTACTCTCTCTTTAATCCATCTCACTCCATCCCTCTATCTCTCTTTCTCACTAACTCATCCATCTCCCTCTCACTCTCTCTTCTATCTCTCTCTTTTGACACATTTTATCCCTCACTACTTCTCTTTCACTCTCCCTCCCTCTTTGACACCCAACATCCTTCCCTTTCTTCACTCTCCTTATCTCTCTGTCTTCCTTTCTCACTCGCTCACTCTCTCCCTCTCTCATGCTCTCTCTTTCCTCACTCTTTCTTTATTTCTTTTTAACACTTTCTCTCTTTCTCCTTATTCTATTTCGCTGTCACTCTTACTCCCTCCTCCGACTCTCTTTCTCACTCCATTTTCACTCTCTCATTTACTCTCTATTCTCGCCATTCAATCTTTATCACCCTCTCTTCCCCTCTCCATTGCATCCTTGCCTCCCTTCCTCGCTCACTCTCCCTTACACGCACACTCTCTCCCTCTCACTCACTTCCTCTTCATACCTCTCTTTAATCTCATGTTCTACCCCCGCTCTTCCACTCGCTCCCTCTCTTTCTAAATCTTCCCTCAGACTCTCTTCTTTCATACTCCCTACACCACTCTCGCATCCACTCTCTTCAATCCTAACACACACACACTCTCTCTATTTCTCACTCTCTCCCTCTCTCACTCTTTTCTCTATGTTCTTATCACTTTTATTTCTCTATTGCTCTCCATCTATCACACACAACACACTCTTACTCTCTCTTTTTATCACTCTGCCTTATCTCTTTGCCAACTTTTTCACTCCAACCAACCCTTACATTCTCCCTCTTTCATTACTTCACTCTGTCTATCTCTCTCTCACCCTCTCTCTCTCAACATATCTCCCTCAACATCTTCCTTTACCCATCTCTCGCTCACTATATGTTGCTCGATCTTGAGTCCCTCTTCTCTCTCACTCTTCTCTCTTCTCTCTAATTTTCTATTCTCTTTCTCTTCAATTACGTTCTCACTCTTATGTTCTCCCTACCCTCTCTCTTTCTTTCTCTCTCATGCTTTCTTTCTCCCTTGCTCCCTTACCTCTCTCTCAAATTTCATTGTCACTCTTCATCCCTTCCCCTCTCTCCCTTTCTCTCAAACGCATATATCCTTACGCTTTCCCTATCTTCTCTTATGCTCTCGTTCTCGATCTCTCTCGCTCTTTTTTCTCCCACTCTCCATTTCTTTCTCACTATCTTATTTTCTCTTAATCTCATTCAATCTCATGCTCCCTCACATCTTATAATCTCTCACTTTTTCCTTCTCACAACTTATGCTCTCTCTCTCACTCTTTATTATCTCTTTTTCTCAGTCTTTTCTCTCTCTTTTGTTGCCTTTTATTCTCTCTTTGTCCCACTCTATCCCTCAATCTCTCTCGCTCATTATCTCTCCCTACTTCTCTCTTCGAATCCCAATCTCAACTCTCTATCTTTCTCTCTCCACCTCTTCTCTCTTATTCTTTCTAACCTTCTCTCACACATACCTTCCTCTCTTCCCTTCCCTCTTTCATTCCCTCCCTCCCTCTCTCCTTCTCTCTCCATATATCACACTCTCTTTACCTTACTCTTCTTCTGTCTCTCATCTCTCACTTTCTTTATATATATTTCTCTCTCACTCCCACTCTCACTCACTTACTCTTTATTTTCTATCTCCCTCTCTCCCTCCCTCTCTCTCTCCATATCTCCCTCTATAACTCCCTCTCTTTACCTTTCACTCATTATCTTTTGCTCTTCTTCCCTGAGTCTCTTTTCTCTTTCTATTTCTACCTTACTCTCTCCCTCCCATTCACTCTTCAATCCCTATCTTCACTCTATCACTTGCTCTCTCTCTCTCTCTCCTTCTCTATTTCATCTCTTTATTGTTTATTTGCTCTCTTTGGCCCCCTCTCCCTCTTGCTCTCTTTTACTAGTGTGTCACTTGCTCTCTTTTCTATCTTCCTCTCTTCTCTCTCTTTGATCACTCTTACTCTCTGCCTTTTTCATTAATTCACTCTCTCTGTCTCCCTCTTACCCTCCCTCTCTCTGCATAATTCCACCTCTCACTTGCTATATGTTGCTCTATCTTCTTTGAGTCCCTCTTGTCTCTCACTCTCCCTCCCTCCCACTTTCTCTTCAACCCCTCTCACTCCTTCCCTCCCTCTCTCTCTCCATCTAATTCACTCCCCCTCTTCATCTCTGTCACTCTCTCACCCTCAATTCGTCTCTATTTATCTCTCTTGCTCTCTCTTGCTTTCTCTCTCCGTCTATCTCTTGCTATATCTTCAATTACTCTCTCTTCCATTTATTTACTCGCTATTTTTCCCTCCATCCCTCACCCCCTCTCTCGCTCTCCTTCCTTCCCTCTCTTTCTCAATTGGTCTCTCTTCTCTCTCTCTCTCTCTCTCTCTCTCTCCTTCCCCTCATTCCCTTTTCTCACTCTTTTCTCTCCCTTTACTCACTCTTTATCTCCCTCCCCTCATCTTCTTCTTTATCTTTCTATATCTTCTTATATCCATCTCTCACACTCTCTCTCACCCTCTCTCACATTCCTCATTCCCTCCTTATGTCTCTCTCTTTCTCTCTCTCCTCTCTCTTCCACACACTCTCACTCTCTCCCGTCCACTCTATCCCTCTACCTCAGCAATTCAATCTCTCTCCGCTCTCTCTTCCATACACACTCACTCTCTCCCTTCCACTATCCGTCTACCTCAGCATTTCAGTCTCTCTCTCTATGTATCACCCACTCATTCTCTTGCTCTGCTTCCTTCTATCCCTCTCACTAACCCTATCTTTCTATATTTTTTTCTCAATCTGTTTCTCTCGCTATTTATCTTTACAAATTTCTCTCTCTCCTTCCTTACTCTTCTTCTCATTCTATCCCTCTCTATCTAAATTTATCTATTATTCTCTCTCTACTTCTCACACCCTCTCTACCTCTATTACTCCCTCTCTTTAATCTCTCTCACTCCTCCCTCTCTATTGTTCACTCTTTATTCCTTTTCTTTCTTGCTCTCACTTATGTTACTCTCTTTTCCATTACACTCACACACACACACTCTCTCTCGCTCTCTCTCTCTCTCTCTCTCAATCCCATCATCATCTTGATATTGCTCTCACTCTTAATCCATCCCCCTCCTTTCTTTTTCTTTGTTCCTTCTCTCTCTCCTTCACTCTCCTTTCACTCTTTCTCTCTCTCCTTATCCACCACTCTCTCTTCCTCTCCCACGCAATTTCTTCCTTTCATCTTTGTCTCTCTGTCTCTCATCTCTTCTTCACACACTCTTTTCCTCCCTCCCTCACTCTCCCCCTCTTCTTAATTATTCTTGCTCTCTCTTAAGATCTCTCTCTCTCTTACTCGTTCTCTAGCTCTCCTTCCCTCTCTCCCTCTGACTCACCTTGCCTCAATCTCTCACTCCCTTTTCCTTCTATTTCTATCTAGCAATCTCTCTCTTTGCCTCAATCTCTCACTCTTAAATTTCTCTCCCTCGGTTTATCTCTCTCTAACTCTATTCTTTTTTTCATACACTTGCTCTTCTCAATTATGATCTCTCCTCAGTCACTCCGTCTTCTCTCTTTCTTTGTCCTTATCACACACACACACTTTTTCTCTCCAAGTTTTTCCTCTCTCAATCCCCCTCTCTTCTTTCTCTAATTTTCACACACATTCTCCCTCTTTCTCTCTCCCTTCCTCCTTCCCTCTTTAACTCTGTCCCTCCCTTTGTCTCAACCTTATCTGCCACTCTCTTTTCTCTACTCTTCCTCCTTTGTCTCAACTCTTTCTCCTTTTCTCCCTATATATCTATCTTACCACCTCGGTCACTATCTCTCTAATTCTCTAGCTTTCTATCTCTCTTCTTTGTCTTCCTCCGTTCCTCCCTCACACTCTCTCTCCCTTCCCACTCTCCTAG
Organism: Papilionanthe hookeriana x Papilionanthe teres; assembly: GCA_022702705.1. NCBI lineage: Eukaryota > Viridiplantae > Streptophyta > Magnoliopsida > Asparagales > Orchidaceae > Papilionanthe > Papilionanthe hookeriana x Papilionanthe teres. The sequence goes on along the minus strand of CM040430.1, from coordinate 36,417,097 downwards.
TATCTCATTATCAATCCTTTGCCTCTCTCTCTCTCTCATTCCATCTTTTATATCCTCTTCTCTCTCACACTCTTTTCCTCACCCTCTATAAGATCCCTTTCACTCTCCCACTCTCCTTCTCTTGTCCTCTCTAAGTCTCCCTTATGTAGCTTGCCCTTCTCTCTCCTTATCACTCACTCTCTCTTTCTCGAGCACTCACACACTCATAAACTCTCTCATTCTCTCTCTTTCAATCTCCCTCCCTCTCACTTTCTTAAGCTTCATTTCTCGATCTCTATCACGCTCTCTCTTACAATCTTTTTCCTTCTCTCGCACTCCATCCTCTCTCTCCATTTCCACATCTTTTTTCTTCTCTTTATCCCCATCGCTACTATTCTTTTTTCCATTGCTCTCTCTTTCTTGCAATCTGTTCTACTTTTCTATCTTATGCTCTCTTTTGCCCCTTTCATTGTTGCTCTCTGTTCTCTCTTTCATCTCAATCTTTCTCCCTCTATCCCCACTCTCTCTCCCTCTCTATTGCTTCCGTCCCTCTCAATGTCTCTTTCTCTCTTCTCTCCCTCCGTCCCTCCCTCCATTACTTTCTCCCTCCCTCTCTCTATCTCCCTTTCACTCTCTTCCAATTCAACCCCCCTCACTCCTACTAAATCTAATACTCTACCCTTTCTCTCCCTCACTCTCACTTTTTCTCTATATCTTCCTTCTCTCTCTCCTCTCTCACCCTTTCTTACTCTCTCACTTCCACACTCTTCAATCTCTCTCACTCACTCCCTCTATCTCTCTTTATCACTCTCTCTCTTTCTCTCTTTTCTCTATTTATGTTTTATCACTTTTTATTTCTTTATTTCTCTCTCTCTCTCTCACACACACACACTCTCTCTCTTGCTCTCTTTTATCACTCGCTCTAATCACTTTCTTCACTCTTTCTCTCCAACGATCTCTTACTCTCATCCTCCCTCCTTCTCTCCCTCTTCATTAATTTAGTCTCCCTCTCTCTATTTACTCTATCGTCCTCAGCCCTCCTACTATCTAAACATTCCATCTATCATCCTTGGCCCTCTTGCTATCTTTTCTCTTTATCTACTCTTGCCCTCTATCTCTCTTTCTCACTCTATTGATCTAAGAGGGAGATTGTATGTGTGAGAGAGAAGAGGAAAAGAGAGTGAGAGAGAAACATTAGAGAAAGATTTTGAGAAGTTTGAGGAATAAAATGGAAAGAGAGAGAACAATAAGTGAGGAACATGGAGGAAGGGAGCGAAAGAGGAAGAGAGTATGAGAGAGATATAGGGAGTGTGATGGAAGATAGAAAAAAATAGAGTGAGCAAGAGAGAGTGAGGGAGGGAGAATAAGAGAATGAAAGAGGGGATAAGAGAGTGATGGAGAGAAAGTGAGCAAACAAGGGAAAGTGAGACAGAGCTTAAGAAAGAGACAGAGAATGAGGGAAGCAAGATAAATAGTGAAAGAGAGTGGGGGATAGAGGAAGAGAAAGAGTGAGAAGAGTAAGGGAGATGTTGAGTGAGAATAAAGAGTGAGAGCGAGATTGTGATAGAAAGTGAGCAAGAAAATAGAGATTCTGAAAGAGATAAAGAGAGGGAGTAGGAGTGAGAGCGAAGCTGAACAGAGGGAGTGGGTGAAGAGAGAGTAGTAGGAAAGGAGCAAGAGAGAGAATGATAGATGGAGCAAGAGAGAGAGAAGAGTTATGAGGGAGAGTGTGAGAGAGGGAGAAAATGGGAGAGAGTGTAAGAGAGAAAGAGAGAGAGAAGTGAGTGAGGGAGTACACGTGAGAGTAAAATTATATAGTGAGGGAGAGAGGAGGAGAGTGAGTGAAAAAGCAAGATAGAAATTGAGAAAGAAAAGAGATTGTCGAAAGCGACGACAAGAGAGAGGGAGCTAGAGAGAGAGAAAAAGAAAGAAAAATAAGGAGGGAGGGAGGGAGGGAGGGAGGGAGAGAAAGGATAGAGTGATGGATATAGAGAAATAAAGAGTGAGTAAAGAGAAAAAAGATCAAGGGAGAGCTAGAGAGCGAGATCAAGAAACATAGTAGAGAGTGAGATAGTGAGAAAGGGAGAGAGTAAGAAAGGGAGAGATAGAGATTGTAAGAGTAAGGGAGGGAGTGTGAAAGGGAGAGAGTGTGCAAGAGGGAGAGAGTGGGAAGTGGGAGATAGAGGAAGTGTTTAGAGAGATTAAAGAGATTGAGAGAGGGAGAGAGGAAGAAAGAGAGAACGATTTAAGAGAGATATAAGAAATGAGAGTGGAAGAGAGGAAAAAATAGTGAGCAAGATTGAGAAAAGGAGGGAGATTGAGAGAGATTGAGTGAGAAGGAAGAAGGAAAGAAGGAGACGGAGAGGGAGAGAGGGAGAGATTGAGATAGAGAGAGTGGGAGAAAGGGAAGAGGGAGGGAGAGGATGAGAGAGAAAGGATGAGAAAGAGAGCTAGAGAACGGGAGAGGAAGAGTGAGAGAAATACATAAAAGAGAGAGTTAGATAAGAGAGAGCAAGAGAGGAAATGAGAAAGAGCGATAGAGAAATCAAAAGGGATGGAGAGGGAGTGAATGAGTCATAGCAACAGAAGCAAGAGAGAGGAGTAAGATAGGGAGAGAGCGAGAAAGTAAGGGAAGTGGTGACTGAAAGAGGTAGGGATCGAGGAGAAAAGTGAGTTCCATGAGTGAAAATAAGATAAGAGAGAGCAAGAGAGGAAATGAGAAAGAGCGATAGAGAAAATGAAAGGGAGAGAGATGGAGTGAATGAGTGATAGCAGAGAAGCAAGAGAGAGGAGTAAGATAGGGAGAGAGCGAGAAAGTAAGGGAAGTGGGGACTGAAAGAGGTAGGGATCAAGGAGGAAAGTGAGTTCTATGAGAGAAAATAAGAAATGATAAGATTGATATGAGGGGACAGATCAAGATCTGAGTGAAAATCAGAGAGAGTGTGTCAGGGAGGGAGAGTGAGAGGGAGAGTGAGTGATTGAGGGAGAGAAAGAGTAAGCAAAGTTAGAGAAGAGTGAGCAATAGAAGAAAGAGCAAGAGAGAGACAGAGAGGGACAGGAAGGGAGCAAGAAAAAATAAAGAGAGATGAAATAGAGAGTGAGAGAGAGTGGAGAGGGAGTGAAGATAAGGATTGAACAGTGAGCGATAGGGAGAGAAGGAGAGACGGTGAGACAGAAATATAGAGAGAAGATAGTTTCAGGGATGATAAAGTAAATGAAAGTGAGTGAGAGTTAGAGGGAGACATAGATGGGATATTGAGATAGTAGGAGGGCCAAGGATGATAGAGTAAATAGAGAGAAAAGATAGCAAGAGAGATCAAGTGACTGAGAGACAGAGAGAGAAACAAAATAGAGAGTGAGAAAGAGAGAGGTAGAGGGCAAGAGTAATGGAGAGAGTGAGAAAGGGGAGATAGAGGCAAAGCGAGAGATTAAAAAGAAAAGAGGGAGAGAGGAGTGAGAGCAAGAAAAATTTTAGAGGGAAAGAGAAGAAGTAAGAGAGGAAGAGAGAGGAAAAGATAGTGAGCATTATGGAGATAGGGAGCAAGATTAAGAGAATGAGGGAGAAAGAAAAAAAGGAGAGATGGAGACGGAGAGGGAGAGAAAGAAATGTGAGATTGAGATAGACGGAGTCGAAGGGAGAGAAGTGAGAAGGAGAGTTAAAAGATGAGGGGAGAGGAGAGAGAAAGGATAAGGAAGAGTGAGAGAGAAATAGAGAAATGTGAAAGTGAGAGGAGAGAGGGAATGAGAGAGAGAGATGGAGAAAATAAAAGGGAAGGAGGGAGATTAAGCGACGGGTGAAAGAGGAGAGGAGAGAGATAAGGAGGAAGGAAGAAGGAGAGGAAAGGAAGGATTGAAAGTGGAAGGGACAAAGGAGGAGAGATAGATGTTTTAGAGAAAATAATAAATAATGAGATGGAGATAAGGGGTGAGAGTGAGATGTGAGAGAAAAAGAGTAGAGAGTGAGGTAAGGAGGGAGGGAAGGAAGCACGAGAGTTGGGGAGAGAGGGAGAGAATGTTGAGGGAAGAGAGAAAGGAGAGGGAGCATTAGAAGAGAGAGTAAGTGACAGAGAGTGAACATGGAACGAGAAAGAGAGAGGGAATGAGGGTGTATGGGTGGGAGTGAAACTGGAGAGAGAGAATGAGAGAGGGTGAGAGAGAAATAGAGAAAAGAAAAAGTGAGAGAGAAATAGAGAGAAGAGAGTGAGGGAAGATAGAGCGAGAGAGAGGGTATGGAGTGAGAAAGAGAGGGCGAGAATGAGAGAAAATAAGAAATACTGAGATAGATATGAGGGGAGAGAGCAAGATGTGATAGCAAATGAGATAGAGTGTGTGAGGGAGGAATAATGAGAGTGATAGTGAGAGATTGAGGGAGAGAAAGAGCGAGTAAAAAGAGAGAAGAGAGGGAGATAAAAACAAGAGCAAGAGGGAGAGAGACAAAGAGGGGGCAAAAGAGAGCAAAAAAACAACAAAGTGAGAAGAAACAAAGCGTGAGAGAGAGTAAGAGAAGAAGTAAACATAGGGATAGAAGAGTGAGCAGGAGGGAGAGAGGGAAAGCAAAAATAGAGAGAGAAGAGAGACTCACGGAAGATATACTGACAGAAAGAGAGAGAAGAGAGAGAGCAAAAGACCTAGAAAGAGAGATATAAAATAGATAATAGGAGAGAGAGCATGAGTGGTAAAGTGAAAGAAATAGAGAGATAGAGGGAGACAGTGAGAAAGATTGAAGTGAGAGAGGGAACCAATGAGGGAGGGAGGGAGAGAGAGAGTGGGACGAGGAAGTAGGAGTGAGAAAGAAGGGAGTGTTGAAAGATAGTGCAAGAGAGAGAGTAAGAGAGAAGAGGAGAGAGATGAGAAGCAAAAGAATTGATGATAAAGAGAGAGAGTGAACATGGAGTGAGTAAGAGAGCTGTACAAGGGAGTAAGAGAGATGGTGAAATGGAAGAGATAATGATGGAGTGAGAAAGGGAGAGAGAGTTAGAGACAAATAAAGTGAGGGAAGAGAGAGAATGAGGGAGGAAGAGAGTGAGCAAGCTAGATAGGGAGTAAGAGAGAGAGTTAGGACAGCGAAGAAAGAGGGATGTAGGGAGTGAAAGAGGGAGGAAGAGTGAATAGTGGTAGTGAGGGATAAAAGATGTCAAGAAAGAGAGAATTAGAAGAGAGAATGAGAAAGGGAAAGAGAGAGAAAGAGATATATAGAATAGAGGGTGTGAGGGATAGGGAAAGAGTGAGTGAGAAAGAGAGATAGAAGGAGGGAGTAGATAGATTAAAGAGAGAGCAATATAGAAGCATTGATAGAGAGTGAAAATGAAATAGAGAGAGAAGTAAGACTAAAAAAGTACTTGAGTAAAAGAGAGTGAGTGAGATGTAATGGGATAGGGAGAACAAAAGAATGGCTAGAGAGAGCAAGAGAAAGGGAGACAATGAGGAAAATGGGGAAAGAGATTTACGAAGTGAGAGAAGAGAGAGAAAGACATGGTGGGAGGGATGAAATCAGCGGGAGTGAGATCAGTGGATAGAGGGAGAGAATAAATGAGATGAAAGAGATAAGAGAGAGCAACAATGAACTGAACAAAAGAGAGCATAAAATTGTAAAGGAGAATAAAGTGTTGGTATGAGAGATCAAGGGAGGGAGAATAATGGAGTCATACAGAGAGAGAAGAGAGGAAGATGCAACAATGAACAGACTGGCTGGATTGTAAGAGAAAGAGCGAGATGGTAAGAGAGAGAGAGAGATAGAGATCAAGAAAGGAGCATGAGAGGGTGAGAGGGAGAGTATTGAGAGAGGGAGAGTTTTAGAGAATGTATGTGTGTGTGAGAGAGAGAGAGTCAGTGAGCTGGAGAGAGATGGGTGAGGTACATAAGGGAGACCTAGAGAAGGCAGGAATGAGGGAATGAGAAAGATAGAGGACTGTGAGAGAATGATAAAGAGAATGACAGTGGGAGAATGAGAGATGCCTATAGAGATAGAGGAAAAGAGAGTGAAAGAGAGGAGAATATATTAGTGGGAATGAGAGAGAGAGAGAGGGATAAGAGTGAAAAAGAGATATTAGGAGAGTGGGAATGGAGAGGAGGGAAGGAGATAGACAGCTAGAGAATGAGAGAGATGGTGAGCGAGAGAGAAAGAGATATATCTAGGTAGAGAGGGAGAGAGTAATAATAAGGGTAAGAAAAAGGGAATGAGAGATAGAGGTGAGACAGAGGGAGGGAGAGAGTTAAAGAGGGAAGAAGGGAGATAGAATGATGGAGAAAGTTAGAAAAAGAGAGAGAAGAGAGAGGAATTGAGAGAGACAAAAGTTAGAGAGAGTGTATGAGGATAGAGAAAAAGAAAGAGAGATGTCAGAGTGACAGAAGAGAGAACATGATATAGAAGAGCATGAAAAATAAAGAAAGAAAAGAGAGTAAGAGAGATAGAGCGAGGGAGGGAGAGATATTTAAGATTTAGAGATTGAGACAAAAACAGAGTTAGATATAAAAAGAGAGAATGAGATGAAGGGAGAGAGTTAGAGTAATGGATAAAGGAAGATAAATAGTAAGTAAAGAGAGATAAGAGAGAGAGAGAGAGAACAAAACATAATAGAAACTGTGTCATTGTGAGGAAGGGAGAGAGTGAGAAAAGGGGTGATAGAGTGAGAGAAGGAGAGAGATTGAAGAGAGAGAGGGAGTGAAAGAGGGAGAGAGCAAGAATGACTTAAGAGAGAGATATGAAGCGAGAGGAAAAGAACAAAAAACATGAGTAGAGATAGGGAGGTAGAGTCAGAGAATGAGTGTGAAGGTGAGACAAAGAGAGGGTGTTGGAGAGGGAGAAGGGAGAGAGATTGAGATAGAAAGAGTGGGAGGAAGGGTAGCGTAGGGACAAAATGAGAGATAAGAGAAAACGAGAAAAGTGAAAGTGTGAGAAGAGAGAACAAGAGAGGGAATGAGAGAGAGTGATAGAGAAAATAAAAGGGAGGGAATGAGTGCAAGAAGAGAGAGAGAGGTGTAAGATAGTGAGTGAGGTAGAAAGAGAGGGAAGAAGGATTGAAAGAGTAAGGGATCAAGATGAAAGTAAGATGTATGAGAGGAAATAAGAAATGATGAGATGGATTTGAGCGGAGAGAGCAAGATGTGAGTGCAATTGAGAAAAAGTGTGTGGGTTAGAGTGAGAGCGAGAGAGAATAAGTAAAGAGACTAGAGAGGAAGATACAAGAAAGAATAAGAGAGAGAGAGGGGGGAGAAATAATGAGATGGATTTGAGGGGAGAGAGCAAGATGTGAGAGCAAAATTCAGAGAGAGTGTGTGAGGGAGTGAGAGTGAGAGATAGCAAGTGTGAGTAAAAGAGATAGAGAAGAGAGAGTGATAGTTGAAAGAGAAAGAGAGAGAGAACAGAGGGAGGGCAAGAGAGCAAGCAAAAGATAAAGAGATTTGAAATAAAGAATGAGAGACTGAGCAAGAGAGGGAGTGAACTAGAAACAAAGTGATAGAGTGAGGAAGTGATAGGGAATGAAGGGAGAGCAGGAGGGAGGAAAGGAGAGAGAGACTAAAAAAGAAATAGAGAGATAAGAGAGACTCAGGGAAGGTAGAGCATAATTTTGGAAGTGATAGGTAGAGAGAGGGAGAGATAGATGAGGACATAGAGAGAGATAGGGAGAGAGTGAGATAGAGAGATGGGAGGTGAGAGAGAGATAGAGAGAGAGATAGAGAGAGGAAGGAGGAAGAGATTGAGTGATGGTTAGAGATAAAGTGTGAGTAAAGAGATTGGAGGGAGTGATAATATTGAGCAAGAGTGAGTGCGTTAGAGAGGAAGTGAGAGGGAGAGAGTGAAAGAGAAAGAAAAAAGTTTCAAGTCATAAAGAGAAAAGAATGAGAGGGGGAGAGTGAGAAAGTGAGAGAAATAGAGGAGAGTGAGAGAGGAAGTGAGTGAGAGAGAAGAGAGAGTGAGGGAAAATATAAAGAGAGTGAGCGAGAGGGAGAGAGGGGGTAGAGAATGATTTTTTTGGGAGAGTACGGGAATGAACCAGAAGAGTGAGAGAGGGGAAGAGTGATAATGTGTCTAACTAAGTGAGAGAAAGAGAGAGGGAGAGAAAGGGAAGGAGTGAAGGAAACAAGAGACAGAGGGAGAGAGGGAGAGAAAAATTGAGAGGTGAGGAGAATAGAGAGAAACATAAGTTAGAGTGGGTGAGAGAGAGTGAAAATAGAGTGAAAAAGAGTGAGAGTGAGAGAAAGACTGAGAGTAAAGCTGAACATAGAGAATGAGGGTGCAAGAAATGGAGAGAGTGAGAGACAAATATTGAGAAGAGAGTATGAGGGAATCGAGAGTGTGAGAGTGGGAGAGAGTGAGCAAGCATGAGAGGGCGCAAGAAGGAGAGAGACAAGGAGAGTTGGAGAGAGAGAGGGACTAAGTGAGTGAAACAGGGAGGCAGAGCGAGAGAGCTGCTGAGGGATAATGGGAGGGTCAAATATGAGAGACAAAAGAGACGAAAAGAGAGAGAGGTTAATAGAGATGGAATTGTGAGAGAAAAATGGAGGTGGTGAGGGAGAAAAAGAGAAGGAGGAAGTGAGTAGGTTTAATGAGAGAGTGAATGGGAGAGAGAGTGTGAAGAGAGGCTACGGGAAGATTGAGTAAGATTAATAGAATGGGGGGTAAGGAGTGGGGAAGAACATGAGAATGGTGAGAGAGATGGAGACATAGAGGCAGATAGTGAGGGAGAGGGAGGGGGAGGGTGAGAAGAGAGCAAAGGGGAGAGGCAGGGATGGAAGTAATAGATGGGGTAGTAAAGAGAGAGGAGGAGGATAAAATGAGAGAAGGAGTAAGAGGAATGAGAGAAAGGAAAACAACAAAGGAGAGTGTAAAAGAGAGTATTATAGGATATAAAAAGGGAACAAAGAGGTTGCGAGGGATAAGTGAGCGTCAAAAGAGAGAGACAAAAGATAGAACAAGAGAGAGATAAAAGAGGTGGAATAGAGTGCGAGAGAGAGGGATAGAGTGAGTGATAAAGTGAGACAGAAGGATGTAGTGAGAGGGTTTAAAGGGAGAGCAAGATAGAGAAAGGAAGAGTGAGTGAAAGGGAGAGAGATGAGAAGATCGAGGAGAATGATGAAAGAGAGAGGGAGTAAGGGATAGCAAAGGAGATGGAGAGGAATAAAGAAATGGAGAGGAAGAGAGGGAGAGAAGAGAGATGATGAAAGAGGGAGGGATGGAAGGAAGAGGGCGAGAGAGGAGATAGAGACTGTGGAACAAAGTGAGAGAAAATTAAGAGGAAAGAGAGAAGAGAGAGCAACAAAGGTGAGTGTAAAAGTGAGAATAGAGTGTGAGAAATAGAGTGTAATTGAGAGAGAGTGAGAGAGAGTATGAGTGTGTGATATGGAGTGAGAATAATGAGCTACATGAGGGAGACCTAGAGAGGGCAAGTTTGGGAGAGTAAGAAAGATAAAGGGGAGCGAGTAAGACCGATAAAGGGAATAAGAGTGAGTGATTCAAAGAGATCTTGAAGAGAGGAAAGGAATGTGTGAGAGAGAAAAGAAAATAAGAGAGGGCAGGAGAGTGAGGGACAAGATAGAAAAAAGTAATTAACTGGGTGGGAAGGGAGAGACAGTATGAGAGAGGAAGCGGGAGGGAAGAGAGATTGAGAGTGCGAGAATGAAAGAGAGAGCGAGGGAGGGAACAAGAAAGATATATGGATAGAGAGAGAGAGTGAGAACAATAGAGATGGAGAGGGAGAGAGGGACGTAGAGAAAGAGTGAGTGTGAAGAGTGGAAGATAGAGTGAGTGAGAAAGAGGGGGAGGGAGAGTGAGAGGAGGAGAAAGAGTGTGTGGAAGATGGACAGAGCAATAGAGTGAGAGGAGAAAGAGTAGAAAGAGTGAGAGGAGAAAGAATAGAGGAGAGTAAGATAGAGGGAGAAAACAAAGAGTGGGTAAGAGAGAGGGTGACTGAGAGAGTGAAATTAAAGAGAGAGAGAGGGAGGGAAAGAGGAGTGAGAATGGGAGAGAAATAGATAAAGTGTGAGGGATATGAAGATAGAGGGAAGAGAGGGGAAGGAAGAGATGTAGAGACCAAAGTGTGAGAGAAGTAATGAAATAATGAGAGAGAGATGAGGTGAAAAGTGTGAGAAGAGAGAAGGAATGAAAGAGAAAGAGGGACAGAGGGAGGACTAGAGGGAACAAGACAGGGAGATAAATAGAAGGAGAAAAGGAGTTGAGTAATGAGAGGTGACTGATGAGAGATTAATATAAATTGATTAAGCAACAGTGCAATAATGAAGGTGGAATAGAGAGTGAGAGAGAGGGAGAGCAAGGGAGAGAGTGGCAGTGTGCGAATGAAAGAAGAGAGATAGGAGAGAAAGATCTGGGTGATATGGGGAGAGAAGGTGTTTGAGGATATATAGAGGGGAAGAGAGACTGAGGGAGGGAGAGTAAGAGAGAGCATGATAAGAAGAGCGAGTGAGAGAAGTATGAGAATAGGAGGTGGAGAGTGAGATGGCTAAACATAGAGGGAGAGAGCATAAGAGGAAAAGCAAGGAGATACGAAGGGAGAGGAGGCAAGGGAGTGAAGGAGGAAGTGAGTGTGAGAGAGATATGGGGAGAGAAGCATAATGCAGAAAGATAGAGAAAGTGATAGTGAGCAAGAAAGGGGGAGAATAAGAGAATGAGAGAGAAAAATATGAGAGATATGGCGTGAGAGAGAGCCCAGAAGGGAAGTAAGGGAGTGTGAGAAAGATTGACGAAGGAGGTAAGTGAGAAATAAAGAAGAAGAGAGTGGTGGGATAGACGAAGAGGAGTGAGATGAGTAAGAAAAAAGTTAACAGAGAATGAAGAGCGGGAATGAGATAGCGATAGAAAGTGGAAGAGAAAGTAGAGAGTGTGAAGGAGATAGAGATTGAGACTAGGAGTGGGTGTAAAGCTGAAGAGAGAGTGGGTGGCGAGAGTGTAAGAGAAAAGGAAAAAGAGATAGTAGATGGAGCAACAGAGAGAGTTAGGGAGGAAAATTGAGAGAGAGAAAAATGGAGAAAAGGGAGAGAGTGTACGAGAGAGAGAGAGAGAGAGAGGCGAGTGAGGAAGTAACGGAGAGAGAAATTGAAGAGGGTGAGGGAGCGAGGAAGGGAGTTGAGAGAGAAATAGAGAAAATGGGGAGTGAGAAAAGAGAGGGAATGAGAGAGGGTGCTAGAAAGGGAAAAAAGAGGGAAATAAGGAAAGAGGGAGAGGAGTGAAAGTAATAAAAAATGACTGGGAAAAGGGGATGAGAGAGAAGGGAGAGATTGAGATAAAAAGAGTGGGAGGGAGGGTAGCAAAGGGAGAGAATCAGAGGAAAAAGATGAGAGATATTGTGAGAGAAAGGGAAAGCGATAGTGAGGAAGAAATAGAGAAAATGAAAGTGGGTGAAGATAGAACAAGAGAGAGGGAATGAGAGAGGGAGAGGGAGTGAAGGACTGAGTGCAAGGAGAGAAAGAGAGAGGAGTGAGATGGGCAGAGAGGAAAGAAAGGATTGGAAGAGGTGGGGAGTAAGGAGGAAAAATAGATGTATGAGAGACAATAAGAAATAATGAGATTGATATGAGGGGAGAGAGCAAGATGTGAGAACAATTGAGAGAGTGTGTGTAAGGGAGGGAGAGTGAGAGAGTGAGAGATAATGGGAGAGAAAGAGTGATAAAGAGATAGAAGAAAGGGAGATAGAAGAAAGGGCTAGAGAGAGACAGAAGAGGGATAATAGAGCAAAAAAATAATAGAGAGATGAAATAGGGAGTGATTAAGAGAGCAAGCGAGGGAGTGAAGATAGGGATTGAAGAGTGAATGGAAGATAGAGAGGGAGTGAAGATAAGGATTGAAGAGTGAATGGACAAGAGAGTGGAGTGAGGGTAAGGCAAAAATGTGTAGGGAAGAGAGTATCAAAGAAGATAAAGCATATAGTGGATGTGAGGTAGAGAGAGGGAGATATAAGGGGAGATATGGAGAAAGAGGGAGAGCGAGAGGGAAATAGAGAGAGACTGTTTCAATGAATAAGAGAGAGAAGGAGAGAGGAAGGGAGTGAGAGATGGTTGGAGGAAAACAAAGAGTAAAGTGATAAATGAGTGAAGGAGAGAGAAATAGAGAGTGTGTAACAGAGAAACAATATAGAGAAAAAGTGATAAAGCATAAATAGAGAAAAGAGTAGCTGATGGAGAGAGTGAGAAAAAGAGTGATAGATGGAGGGATTCAAAGGGATGGAAGAGAGTGGGTGGGAGAGAGGAAGAGAGAGTGATAAAAAAGAGAGAGTGATGAAGATATAGAGAGAGTGTGAGAGAGAGGGAGAGAGGGGTATAGAATGAGAGTCAGTGAGAGAGTGTGGAGATGAAGTGGAATTGAGTGAGAGGGAGAGAGGGGGAGAGTGTGGTGAGAGAGAAATAAGAGCGAGAGTGGGAGAGAGAGGGAGGGAGGGAAGGAAGCGAGAGAGGGAGAGAGATTGAGAGGAGAGAGTGGAGAGAGAGCAGTAGAGGAAAGAAAAGATAAAAAGAAAGAGAGAGAGAATGAGAGAGTAAGAGTGAGAGTGAAACTGAAGAGAGAGGAAGAGGGAGCGAGAAAGGGGGAGGGTGTGATAGAAAAATAGAGAAAAGATAGAGTGAGGGCATAGAGAGGGGGAGAGAGAGGGAAAGAGTGAGTGAGCAAGGGAAATGGAGATAAAAGAAGCAGGAGAAAGAGAGGGAAGACGGTAGTGAAGGCAGGAGGAAGATTAAGAGAGAGGCAGCGAGGGATAAAGGGAGCATCAAAAGAGAGACAAAAGAGAGAGATAAAAAAGGAGGAATAAAGTGTGACATAGAGGGAGAAAGAGTGATTGCAAAAGAGAGATAGAACGAGGTAGCGGTGAGTTTAAAGAAAGAGTAAGAAAGGGAAAGGAAGAGAGAGTGAATGAGAGAGAGAGTGAGAAGAGATCGGTGGAAGATTAAGAGAGTGAGAGAGAGCGAGAAATGGAGCTAAAGTGGGTGAGAGGGAGAGAGATTGAGAGGGAATGAAAGAGTGAATGAGTGTATGAGATGGAGAGAGAAGAGTGAGCTACATAAGGGAGACATAGAGAGGGCACAAATGAGGGAGTGAGAATAGAGGGGGTACTGAGAGCGATAATGAGAACAAGTGAGAGAGTGAAAGAGATTTAAAAAGAAATATGAAAAGAGAGTGAGGGAGAGAAGTGTATCTAAGAAAGGGAAAGAGAGAGAGGGACAAGTGAGAAAAAAATAATATTAGGAGGTGAAAAGGGAGAGAGAGTGTTAATGAGGTACGGAGGAAGAGAAGATAGAGATAATGAGTGAGAGAATGAAAGAGAGTGAGGATGGATCAAGAGAGATAGATATATGGATAGAGAGGGAGAGAGTGACAATAAAAGAGATGGAGAGGGAGAGAGGGAGGTAGAGGAGAGTGAATATCGAAGAGTGGAAGATAGAGTAAGAGAGAGGGGGAGGGAGGATAGGATTGGAAGGGGAGGAAGCAAGAGAGGAGAGAGTGTGAGTGGAGTATAGAGAGAGTGAAAGAGTGAGAGGAGAGAGAGCAGAGAAAAGAGTAATATAAAAAGATAGAGTAGAGAGTGGGTAAGAGAGAGTGGGAGACTAAGAGAGAGTAAAAGTAAAGAGAGAGAGGGAGGGAGAGAAAAATGAGAATGAGAGAGAATTGGAGATAGAAGAGAGCACGAAGGAAGATAGAGCAAGAGATATGGAGCGACACAGAGCACGAAAGAGAGCAGAAGAAAGTGAAATAGATAGAGAGTGAGAGAAATGAAGTTAAAGAAAAGGGAGAGAGAGGAAGGGAGAGTAATAGAGAGAAAAGTGTGAGAGTAATAAATAATGGGATAGATGTGGAGCAAAGTGTGAGAAGAGAGAATGAAGTAATGAAAGAGAGGGAGAGGAAGGATGATGGAAGCAAGAAAGACTGATAGAAGGAGAAAAAGAGTTGAGTAATGAGAGAGAAGAGGGAACGATACAGGAGAGAAATGGAGAGAGAGTGATAAAAAAATAAATAAAGGACAAGAGTAAGGGAGAGAGCGAGGAAGAGGGAGATAGAAGGAGAGAAATTAAAGAAAGAGAGGGAGCAAAAGAGGGAGATAGAGCAAGAAAGTTTTAAGAGGGAGAGAGAGGAAGCAAGACAGGAACAGAGAGTGTTCAATATGGAGATAGCGATGGAGAGTAATGAGTGAGAATGAGAGAAGGAGAGAGGGATATGGAGAGGAAGAGAGATTGATATCGAGAGAGTGGGAGGGAGGGCAGTTGAGAGAGATAATGAGAGAGAAAGTATAAGAGGGTGGGCGAGAAAGGGAGACTGAAAGTGAAAGAAATCAAGAAAAGTGTAAGTGAGAGAAGAGACAGCAAGAGAGGGGGATGAGAGAGAGCGATGTCGAAAATGAGAGTGAGGGAGAGGGAGTGAAGAAGTGAGTGCAAGGGGGAGATAGAGAGAAGAGTGAGAGAGGGAGAGAGAGAGAGAAAAAGAGACCGAAGGAGTTATTGAAAGTGGAGGGATCGAGGGGAAAAGAGAGATGTATAAGAGAAATAAGAAATAATGAGATGGATATGAGGTGAGAGAGCAAGATGTGAGAGAAATTGAGAGATAGTGTGAGTGAGGCAGAGTGAGAGAGAGTGTGTGAGAGATAGAAGAAGAGAAAGGGTAAGTAACGAGAGAGAAGTGATGAAGATAGAAGAAAGAGCAAGAGAAATATAGAAAGGGGGCAAAGGAGAGCAATAAAGAACAAAGAGAGATGGAATAGAGAGTGAGGGTAAGGAGAGCAAGACAGGGAGTGAAGATAGGGATTGAAGTGTGAGTGGGAGAGAGAGGGTCGTGGGTAAGGCAGAACTATAGAGAGAAGAGAGTCTCAGAGGAGAAAGCAAAAGATAGTGAGTGAGAGGTAGACAAAGGGAGATATAGAGTGAGATGTGGAGAGAGAGGGATGGCAAGAGGGAGAAAGAGAGATAGAGAGACTGAGTTAATAAAAGAGGGAGAGTGGGTGAGAGGAAGAGAGTGAGCGATGGTTGGAGGGAATGAGCATGCAAAGTGATAAGTGATTGATGAGAGAGATCAATAGAGTGTGTGAGAGAGAAACATGGAGATATAGAGAAAGAAAAAGTGATAAAGCATAACAGATAAAAGTGTAAGAGAGGGAGAGAAGGATAAAGAGTGAGATGGACGGAGGGAGCAGGAGTGATCGAGGAGGAAAGAGAGATTTATAGAGAAAAGAGTAAATATTAAGTTGGATATGAGGGGAGAGAGAAGGATGTTAGAGCAACTAAAAAGTGTGTGTGATGGAGGGAGAGTTAGAGGAGAGTTAAAGATAAAGGGAGAGAAAGAGTGAGGGAAGTAAGAGAAAAGAGGGAGATAGAAGAAAGAACAAGAGAGAAACATAGAGGGGCCAAAATAGAGAAAAGAAATAATAATGAGAAATGAAATAGAAAGTGAGAGATTGATAGATTAGGAGAGGGAGTGAAGATAGGCGTTAAAAATTGTGTTGGTGGGAGAGAGGGTACGGTAGAAATAGAAAGAGAAGAGAGACTCATGGATGATTGAGCAAAAGATAGTGAGTGGGAGGTGGAGAGTGGATGATATACGGGGATAAAGAATAATTAGCAAGAGAGTGAGCGAGGGAGTGTGAGAAAAAGATATTAAGAAAGTGAGAGAGAGAGTGAGAAGAACAGTAAGGTCAAGAGAGTGAGATATCTGGAGAGAGAATGTGAGAAGGAGAAAGGGAGTAAAAGTGGGAGGGGAAGAGAGGTAGAGAGAGGTAGAGATGTGTGATAAATAGTGATAAATAATAAGAGAGAGAAGAGGCAGAAAGAGTGAATGAGAGAGAGGTGGGAGTGGGATTGAAAGAAAGAGAAGTTGGGAGAGAGGGAGACTAAGAGAGTGAGAGATAGAGTTAGAGATAGAGATAGAATAAAGGGCAACAAATGAGAGATCAAAAGATCAAGAAAAAAGATATGATAGAGATTGTTAGAGAGAGCATTCATGGTAAAGAGGAAAAAATAGAGAGATAAAGAGAGGCCATGAGAAAGATTGAAGAGAGAGATGGAGCAAGAGAGGGAGAGAGAGTGTGAGAGAGAAATATAGAGTGCTGGAAGATAGAGCATGAGCGAGTGAGCGAGAAGGGGAAAGTGGGGGATAGCAAAACAATGGATGATAAATTGTGTGAGATAGGAGTTGTAAAGGGAGAGAGGGAGAGAAAGTGCAAGAGAGAGGGTGAGAGACAGAAAGAGAGTGACAAAAGGTGAGTAAGAGTGGGAAGGAGGGAGGGGTGAGAGAGGAGAGAGAGGGAGAGGATGGAAGAAGAGAAAATAGCGTGAAAGGAGGGAGCAGCAGTACAAAGAGTAAGAGAGAGACAACAAAAAGTTAGAAAGAGTGCCGAAGGGAGTGGGCTAAGTTTAAGGATTGAGCAGCAGAGGGAGTGAGAGATTATGTGGGAGAGAAGAGAGTGTGAGAAGAGGGAGATGGAGATAGAGAGGTTGAGTGGGGGAAGAGACAAGCAAAGAGGGTAAGAAAGAGAGGGAGTAAGAGTGAGAGTGAAATTAGATTGAGAGAGGAGAGAAAAGGGAGAGGGAAGAGATATTAAGAGAAAAAAGAGGATGTCATAGGAAGTGATAGAAAGTAAGATAGGAAAGAGAAAGTGAGATAGGGTGAACGGGAGAGAGAGTGCGAAGAGAGGCTGTGCGAAGATCAAGTAAGAGTGAGTGAGGGATAAACAACAGAATGGTGAGATAGTGGGAGTAAGAGAGTTGGAGATATAGAGGGAGATAGGTAGGGAAAATGGGTGACCTAGGTAGAGCACAGATGAGGGAGTGCAATGATAGAGGGTGAGAGTGAGAGCGTTAAAGAGTACAATAGTTAAGGAGAGAAAGAAATCTTGAGAGAAATAAAAAGGAGGGTGAGGGAGAGAAGAGGATATGAGAAAGGGAAAGAGAAAGGGACAAGAGAGAAAAAAAAGCTATTAGGAGGACGAGAAGGGAGAGAGAGTGTGAGTGAGGGAGGGAGGGAGAGAAGAGAGATTGAGAGCAAGAGAATAAAAGAGGGAGTGAGGTAAGGATCAAAAGAGATATAAAGATAGAGAGGGAGGAAGTGAGAACAAGTTTAAGGAATAGAGAGTGAGAGATAAAGGAGACATAGAGTGAGGGAGGGAGGGATTGAGAAAGTGAGAGAGAATGTGAGAAACAATGATTGAGAAGTGAGTGGGATTGAGAAGATAAAAGTTGGAAAGCGAGATAGATGGAACATGTGCGGGATAAGGGAGAGAAAGAATGAGCATAAAGAGAGATTTTGTGTGTGAGGAAGAGAGTGTGAGAGAAAGACATAAGAGAAAGTATCAGAGAAGTATGAGTGCCAGAGAATGAAAGAGAGAGTGAGGAAGGGATCAAAAGTGATTGAATGAGAATAAGATTAAGGAGAAGAGTGGGAGATAAAGGAAACATAAGAGGGAGGAAGAGGGGAAGGGAGAGAGGGAGAGAGAAGTGCAAGGAAATGTGAGAAATAATGAGAGAGAAGAGAGAGGCATTGAGAGAGTTAAAACTTGGAGAGCGAGAGAAAGAGTACATGTGAGGGATAAAGATAGATGCGAGAGAGTGAGAGAGGGAGTATGGAGCTTAGATGGGTGAAAGAGAGAGAGAGAGAGAGAGAGAGAGAGAGAGAGAGATTGAGAGAGAGTGAGAGATATAAGTGTGTGTGAGATTGAGAGAGAGTGAGAGAGTGTATGAGTTCATGTGAGAGCTCGAGAGAGAGTGTGAGTGAGATGAAGAGAGAAGAGTGAGCTATATAAGGGAGCCCTAGAGAGGGCAAGAGGGCAAGATTGAGAGAGTGAGAAAGATAGAAAGAGAGTGAAAAATAGAATGAGAGTGGGATAATGAAAGAGATCTATAGTGATAAAGGAGAAGAGATTGAGAGAGATGAGGATGAGATTGAGGAAGGGAGAGGGAAGGAAGGGTGTTAGAAAGAGAGATAAAGGTAGGGAGTGAGAATGGATTAAAGAGAGAGTAATAGAGAGTAATGGAAAGAAAGTGTAAAAAGGATATAGAGATAGAAGAGAGATCGAGGGAAGATTTAGTATGAAAGAGTGAGAGAGGCAAAAAGATAGGGAGAATGGAATCATGGCTAGAGAGAGAGACAGAGGGAGATGGAGAAGTAGAGGGAGAGTTGAAGGGAGGAAATGAGAAATGTAGAGAAAAGAGAGAAAGAGATAGTGGGAGGGTTGGAAGCAATAGACAGGGAGAGAGAGTTTGAGATAGATGGAGAGAAAGAGTGAGATGAAAGAGAGAATAGAGAGCAGCAATGAAGAGAGAAAAAAAAAGAACAAAAGATAGAAAAGAGAATAGAGTACAAGAAAGAGAGAGCGAAGGATATAGAGCAAGGGAGAGAGAATAAATGAGATGAGGATACAGAGAGAAGAGAGGATGATGCAACAATGGAGAGAGAGGATGGAGTGAGAGAGAAAGAACAACATTGAAAGTGAGAGTGAGACAGAGATCGAGAAATGGAGCTTAAGAGGGTAGAGGGTGAAAGATTTAGAGAGAGAGTGAGAAGTGTCAGAGTGTGTGAGATCTCAAGAGAGAGATTGAGTGGGATGGAGAGAGAAGAGTAAGCTACATAAGGGAAACTTATAGAGGGAAAGAATGAGGGAGTGAGAAAGAGATCTATAAAGAAAGAGAGCGAAAGTGGGAAAATGAAACAGATCTATAAAGAATCTAGGAAAATAGAGTGAGAGAGAGAAAAAGATATAATAGAGAAAATGAGAGAGGGACAATGGAGAAATAGAGATATTATGAGAGTGGGAAGGGAGGGAGGTATCAGGGATGGAGGGAGACAGAGAAGAAAGAGATACAGAGCTAGAAAATGAGAGAGACAATGAACGAGGGAGCAAGAGAAATATATAGGGAGGGAGAGAGAGTGAGAAAAAGAGTAATGAAAAGAGAGTGAGAGATAGAAGTGCAATAGAGGGAGGGAGAGTAAAAGATGGAAGGACGAAGGAATAGAGAAAGAGGGAGAGAGTGAGAAACAATGATCGAGATAAGAGAGGGGGATTGAGAGAGATAAAAGTTGGAGTGTGTGTGTGAGAGAGAGGAAAAAATAGATGGGGCAAGATAGAGAGTTAGGGAGGGAGTGAGAGGGGGAGAGAGGGAGGTAGAGAGAAAGAGTGAGAGTTAGCCAGAGAGAAAGAGATAGAAGAGAGTAAGGGAGTAAGAGTGAGAGTGAAATTAAAGAGATTGAGGGAGCTAGGAAGGGAACAAGAGAGAAAAGAGAGAAATAGAGAACTACTGGAGAGTGAGGTCAAAAGAGAGGGATCTAAAGAGACAAATAAGGAGGAGGGAAGAGTAGTAATAAAAAGAAGAGAGAAGAGGGGATGAGAAGGAAAAGAGATAGAATGAGAGGAAGGTAGAGAGAGATTGAGTTAAGGATATAGAGAGAAAGGAGAGAGAGAAGAGAGGAAAAGAGCAAGAGATTGAGTGAGAGAGAAACATAATAAGGAGTGAGAGACATAGTGAGAAAGGGAGAGAGGGAGAGAGGGAGAGAGGGAGGGCAAGAGTAAGAAAGTGAGTGAGAACGGGGGAGATAGAGGGAGATCTAGAGATTAAAGAGAGAGGGAATGAGAGCATGAAAGAGAGGGCAGGGAGAGAAAGAGGGAGACATAAGGAGGGAAGAAGGAAAGTGAGAGAGGGTGAGAGAGAGAGAGTTGAGGATATATGGATAGAAAGCGTAAAAGGAATGAGAGAGAGAAGAGACAAATAAAAGATAGATTAGTAGAGAGAATAGAGAATGAGAATGATAGAGAGACATGTTAAGAGTGAGAGTGATATAGAAATGAAGAGGGGGTCTGGGAGAGAAAGACTGAGCGAGGGAACAAAAGGAAGTTTGAGAAAGAGGGAACAAAAGGGATTAAGCTCTCTTTTCTCTTTTTCCACTTACTTTGCTCTCACTTCGTTCACCACTCTCTCTCTCCTCTCTTGCTCTCTTGTTTCCATTCCTCCCTCTCTCATTCTCTCTCATCTCGCCTTGCCTCCCTTCCCCCTTTATCCAGCTCCATCTCCCTCTTCATTCGTTGCTCCCTCTCTTATCATTCTCCTGTTCTCCCTCTCTTTATAGCTCCCACTTACATACTCTTACTTGATCTTATCTCAGTCTCTCTTCTCACTCTCTCTCCCTTTCGCTCTCTTCCATTATTTTTCCTATACTATCTTAACCCTCCCACTAACTCCTATCTCCCACTTGATCTCTTTGACTCTCTTAGTCTCACTCTCCCTTCTATCTATCTTTCTCAATCACTCAACCCTGCTCTCTCTAGGCCTCCCTTATGTAGCTCACTCTTTTCTTTCCATCTCACACACTCATGCCTCTCACAATGACTCTCCCACTCACTCGCTATAGCTCCATTTCTCGCTTTTTTCACTCCCTCTTACCATCTTGTCTTTCTCTCTCCCTCACTCCTCTCTCTCCCTTGCTCCATTTTTTTCTCTCTCTCTCTTTCTCACTCTCTATCTTTATTTTCTATCTTATTTTACACTTTCATTTGTTGCTCTCTCTCTCTCTTCTCTCTTTCTTCTTACATTTCCCTCACTCTATTTTGCACTCTCTCCTCTCTAGCTCTCTTGCTTCCATCCCTCCCTCTCACTTTCTTTCTTTTCTCTCCCTCCCTCCCTCTCTCTGCCTTAGTCCCTCACTCTGCCTTACTTCCTCTCTCTCTCTCGTCATTCATTTGTACTCCCTCTCTTTTTATCCCTCACTCACTCTTACGTGATCTTTCCTAGTGTGTGAGAGAGTATGAGTGGTAAAAAGAAATAAATTGAGAGATAGAAAGAGGGTGTGAGAAAGATTGAAGAAAGTCAGTGAGCAAGAGAGGGAGAGAGTGCGTGAGAGAAATAGAGAGGTCTAGAAGATAGAGCAAGAGAGAATGAGCGAAAATGTGAGAGAGAGGGAGAGCAAAAGAATGGATGATAAAGAGTGAGAGAGGAGTTGTAAAGGGAGCGAGGGAGAGGGAAGGAGGGAGAGAGGGAGAGAAAGTGTGATATAAAGAGAAAGAGGAATGTGAGTGAGGAAGGGAGTGAGGGAGGAGGATAGAGGAGAGAGAGTGGGAGAATGGACTAAGAGAAATAGTGAGATAAGATGGACTAGCAGTACATAGAGTTGGTTAGAGAGATAGAAGAAGGGAGGGGAGTGAGCTAAGTTGAATAAAGGGAAGGAGCGACAGAAGGAGAGAGAGTGAGAGAGAAATTGTGAGAAAATAGAGTGAGATAAAGAGAGAGATGAATATTGAGAGGCAGAGTGAGGGGGAAGAGAGTAAGAGAGAGAGAGAGACAAAGATAGAGAAAAGAGGGTGAGAAAGAGAGTGAGTAAGAGTGAGAGTGAAATTTAATAGAGTGAATGAGAGAGAATGAGTGTGGTAAGAGATTTTGAAGAATGAGAGAGAGGGTTAAAAGTGGAAGTAAGCAAGAGAGAGAGAAAGTGAGAATGTTTATGGGATAGTGGGTGTAAAATGATACAGAAGAGAAACTAACAGAATACAAACTAAGAGACGGGCAACAAAGAGTGAGAACGAGAGAGGGAGTTAAAGAGATTTATATGAGACGGAGTAATGGAGGGAGGGGGAGAGAGAATAGAGTGGGGGAATATAGCGAAAGAGGGAGTGAGTGAGAGGGATAGAGGGAGGGTTAAGAGGAGAATGAATGAGAGAGAGAGAGATATATATAAAGGTTGAGGGGAAATCCATGAGAGGGGGATAGATGGAGAGAAAGAGAGACCATTTGTGAGAGAGAGGAACAAGTGAGAGAGAGGGGGAGAGAGAGAGAGCAAGAGTGAAGGCGATAGAGGAAGGGAGAGTGAGAGAGAGAGAGAAGAATGGTCAAGAAAATAAAGAGCATAAGAGAATAGAGAGTGAAAAAAAAGAGAGGGAAGGAGTAGAAGTTAGAATGAAATAGAATAGAGAGGAGCAACAATGAGAGAGAAAGAAAAAAGTGTAAGGAAGGAGAGCAAAAGAGAGAGCAAGAGAGACAATGAGAGTGGGTTTGAGAGAGAGAGAGCGAAAGAGGGAGTGTTTGTGTGTGAGTGAGTGTGCTGAAAAAAGGGTTATAGAAGTGAGAGCAAGAACTATTAATAATAAAGAGTAAAAAATAGAGACAAGGAGGGAGAGCGAGATTGAAGAGAGGGAGTGACAGAGGTAGAAAGAATGAGAGAAGTAGAAACAGAAGAAAGAATGAAGGAAAATAATGAAAGAAGAACAAGGACTGAGGAAAAGAAAAAGAGTAAAAGAGGTAGAGAATGTGAGGAAAGACAGAATGAAAGAGAGAGGGAGTGGGGAATAGAAAAGGATGGGGAGGTAAAGAGAGAGGGAAAGATAGAGGGGAAGGAGAAGAGAGAGAGAGATTGAGGGAGGGAAAGAGAATGTGTGAGAGCGAGTGAGGTTTAGAAAGTGGGAGAGAGGGAAAGATGGATGTGGATAGAAAGGAAGAGATTATTTGTCTTTCTCTCAAGATCTCATTCTCCCTCTCACACCTTTTCTCTTTATCGGTCTCACACTCTCCCTCCATCTCTCTCACTTCCTCAATCTTGCTCTCTCTAGGACTTCATTATGTAACTCACTCTTCTCTCTCTTTCAATTGCTCTCC
The DNA here is from genome assembly GCA_022702705.1 of Papilionanthe hookeriana x Papilionanthe teres. NCBI lineage: Eukaryota > Viridiplantae > Streptophyta > Magnoliopsida > Asparagales > Orchidaceae > Papilionanthe > Papilionanthe hookeriana x Papilionanthe teres. The sequence goes on along the minus strand of CM040430.1, from coordinate 36,394,558 downwards.
CTCATACACTATCTCCTTGTTTCAATTGCTCTCCCTCTTTCTTTTTAAATCTCTTTCACTCTCTCACACTCATGCACACCCTCTCTCTCGCTCTTCAACTTTTATCTCTCCCAATCGTACTCACTTTTTCTCATTATTTCTCAAATTCTCTCATACTTCTCTCACTCCCTCCCTCTCTCTCTTCCTCTCTCTATATCCTCTTTGTCTCACTCTGCTTTCATTACCCTTGCTCTCACTCTCTCTATATATCTCTCTTGATCCATCCCTCACTCTCTCTTTCATTCTCTCGCTCTCTATCTCTCTCTTATCTTCCTCCAAACCTTTCTCCCACTCTATCTCCCTTCCCACCTTCCTAGTATTTTTTTTCTTGCCCCACTCTCTCTTTCCCTTCTATATCCTTTTCTCTCCCTCACTCTCTTTTCCTCTTTCTCTCTGGATCTCCTTCACTCTCTCAATACTGTACTCTTTAACTCTAAACTCTATCTTCTATCATTCCTAATGCCTCATTCGTGCCCTCTCTAGGTCTCCCTTGTGTAGCTCACTCTTCTCTATCCATCTCATACACTCATACACTCTCTCAAGCTCTCTTATTGTCTCTCCATCTCACCCTCATTAGTTCCATTTCTTACTCTCTATCGCACTCTATTTTACCGTTTTGCTTTCTCTCTCTCTCTCTCTCCTCTCTCTCCCTCACTCCATCTCTATTATGCTCTCTCACACTCTCTCTAACTCTCTATTCTCTTTTTTTATCTTATGCCCTTTTAGACTCTACGTTGTTGCTCTCACTTCTATCTTTTCTATTACTTTTCTCTCGCTTAATCTTCCACACTCTCTCTCTCTCCTCTCTCTCTTGTTTCCATCCGTCCCTCTCTCATTTTCTCACTTATCTACCTCCCTCCTTTATTTAACTTTATCTCTCTCTTTCTTGCTCCCTCCCTCAATCTATATTCTCCCATTCTCTCTCACTTCATACCCCTCACTCACTCTTACTTGATCTTCTGTTAGTCTCTCTTCTCACTCTATCTTCCTTTCTTTTTCCCGCTCACACTCTCTTTAAATCCTCTCACTGCCTCATTTTTTCTCTCTTTCGCATTCACTCTCTTCCTCTCTCTCACTGTCTATTCCACCTCTTTTTATCTCTCTCTCACTCTCTATTTTGTTTTCTTTTGATGCTCTTTTTATTCATCACTCAGTCTCTCCCACTTTCACTCCCTTCATTCCTCTCTTTCTCTTGCTCTCCTTATCTCTCTCCCTCTCTCACATTCACTCTTCCCTTACTCTATGTTCCCTCTATTTCTCTCTCACACTCTCTCCCTTTCTAGCTTCTCTTCCTCTCTCTTGGGTTTCACTCTCACTCTTACTCCCTCTTTTTCTCACTCTTTCTCATTCCATGTTAAGAAACACTCTATCTCTCACTCTCTCTTCTATTGCTCTCTCTCCTCACTCTCCTCTCAATCTTTCTCTCCCTCTCTCCCCAACTTTCAAGTTTCTTTCTCTACCTCCCCCTCTCTCTCCCATTCTCGATCTTATTTCTCTATCTCATGCACTCTCCCCCTCTCTCCCTCTCACTCTCATCGAGTTCACCCCCTTTCTCTCCCACCTCATTCTCTACCCATGTCTCAATCTCTCTCACTCTATCTCTATTACTTCCTTCACTCTCTCTTCTCTCTCACTCTCTCTTCCTCTCTCATTCCTACTCTCTTTCATTCCTCTGACTCCCATCATCAACCTCTCTCATTCTCACTCTTTTCTCTGTTTATGCTTTCTCACTATTTCTTTTTCTATTTCTCTCTCTCTCGTCCTCTCTCACACACTCTCTGTTGCTCTCTTTCTTCACATTCTTATCAATTTACTTACTCTTTCTCTCCAACCATCTATCGCTCTCATCCTCCCTCCCTCTCTCCCTCTTTCATTGTTTCACTGTCTCTCTCTCCCCCTCTTACCCTCCCTCTCTCTCCATATCTAACTCTATATCTCCCTCTCTGCCTCTCACTCACTATTTTTTGCTCTCTTTCTTGAATCTCTTTTCTCTCTCTATTTTTGTCTTACCCTCTCTCCTTCTCTCCCTCCCGCTCTCTCTTCAATCCCTCCCTCCTAAACACTCTCTCTATCTCACTCCCTCCCTCTTGAACCCTCTCTCTCTATCTCACTCCCTCCCTCTTAAACCCTCTCTCTCTTGCTCCATCTATAATTATCCCTTGCATCCTTTCTCTTACCCTCCCACCCAAACCCTCTCTCTCCCTCTCTTCCCCAAATTTCTTTCTTCACTTCCCCAAATTTCTTTCTTCAACTTCACTTTCATTCTTACTCTCTCACTTTATCTCATTCACAATCCCTACTCTTTCTTCCTCTTTCAATCGTTATCTCGCTCTCACTCTCTATTCTCTCTGACTTTCTCTCTTACTCCCTTACTCTCTCTTTCTCTCTATTTTTGTCTCTATTTCTTGGTCCCTTCTCCCTTTATTCAATTTAAATCTCACTCTTACTCTCTCCCTCTCCCTTTCTCACTCTCTATTCTCTCTCTCGCTCCCTCTCTATCTTACTCTTATGTTATTCTATTCTCCTCTCCTCTTACTCTTTCTCTGTCTATCTCACTCTATCTCACTCTCCCTTTCTCGCGCTCTCTCCCCTCCCACTATATCCCACACTCTCTTCTCTCCCTCTGCCTATCTCTCTCACACACTTGAACTCTCTCTTTCTCTCCCTCTTTCCCTCCCTCCTCTGCTCTCCCACTCTCCATCTCCCCATCACTCCCTTCACCCTCTCTCTCTCTCTCACTCGTTCGCTTCTTTGTCTTCCATTTCGCACACGTTTTCACTCATTATTCTCTCACTCTTTCTTACTGTATATTTTATTCCTCTCCCTTCTTTGAATTTTTCTATGAATTTTTCTTTCCCTCTATCCTCCACTCCCTCTCTCACTCTCTCAATCTTTTTCTTGCTCTCCGCCTCTTTCATTCTTGCACTCTATCTATGTGTCTGTTATGTCACTCTCTTCTCTCACTCTGTCATTCGTTCTTTCTCACTCCATCTCTCCACCCCTCTCTTACTCTATCTCACTTTCCTCATGCCTCTCTATTTGCTCTCTATTTCTCACTCATTTTACTTACACTCTTTCCATCTCTCTCCATCGATCTTTATCTCTATCTCTATATCTCTTGTCCCTCTCTTCTTTCACACTTTATCTTTCTCTCCCACTTGCCTCTATCTCCCTCTATCTACCTCTCATTCCATCTCCCTCTCCCTCTGCCCCTCCTCTCTTATTCTCTCCCGCTCTCTCCCTTTACCTTTAACCATCTCACACTCCACCTCCTATTCTCATACTTTCCCTCACTCTCTTTTCTTGTCATGCTCTCTCTTACACTCGCTCCCATTATCTCTATCTTCCTCTATGTATATCCTCTCACAATTTTTCTCCCTCTATCCACCACATCTCTCTACCTTCCCCTTCTCTCTCTGACACGCTCGCTCTCTCCCTTGCTCCCCCTCTCTCTCACACTCTATTCCACCTTCATTATTGCATTGTTGCTCAATCTCTCCTCTCTCTCTTATGTCGCTCTTTCTTTTTTGTCATTACAACTCTTTTTCTCCTACTCTTTCTCTCTCTCATTCCCTCCATCCCTCCTTCCCTCTCTCCATCTCTTTCTATCCTTCTATCTTCCCACTCTTTTCTCATAATCTCTCACTAATTATTTATTAATTTTCTCTCACACTTCTCTCTCTCCCTCACTCTTTTCCTCCCTTCTCTTTATCTTCATATCTCTCACTCTCTATCCATTTCTTATTCTCTCTCTCTTCTGCTCCCTTCTCCTTATCTTGCTCTTTCCTCCTTCACTCTCTCTTCTATGTCTATTTCTCTCTCACTCTCTCTTCTCTCTCCCTCCCTACTTTATTTAATTACACTCTCTCTTCCTCACTCTCTATTTTCTCTTTATCTTACTCTCTCCTCTCACTCTTTCGCTCTCTATCCTACAAACTCTCTCTCTCCTCTCTTACTTCCTTCCCCATCCCTCACCCTACCTCCCCCTTTCTTTAACTCACTCTATCTTCCATTCTTTCAAAACTCTCTCTCCCTTTTCCTACCACTCTCCATTTCCATCTATCTCTAGCTCTTAATTTTCTCTCTCTTTCCAGCTCTCTTTAAACCCTCTCATTACCTTCCTATTTCTCTCTTTCTCACTTACTTTCTCCCTCTCACTCTCTATTCCATCTCTTTTTATCTCTCTTGCTCTCTCTTTCTCACTCCCTTAATCTTGTCCTCTCTATATCTCCCTCATGTAATGCACTCTTTTCTCTCCATCTCACACACTCATACGCACTCTCAGTCTCTCTCAATCTCTCTCCCCCTCACCCTCGTTAGCTTGATTTCTCACTATTTTTTTCATTTTGTTTTTTTCTCTCACACTCTTTTTATCACTTCTCTAATATATTCTCTAACTCTCTCTTTCTATTCTCCTTTTATAACTTATACTCGATCTTACACAGTCCTTTGTTGCTCTCTCTTCTTTCATTCTCTTACATTTTGTCACTCATTACCCCACTTCATCTCTTCTCTCTCTCTCTCTCTTGTTTCTATCCTTCCCTCTCTCATTTTATCTCTTCCCTCCCTCTCCCTCCCAATATCCCTCTCCGTCTTGCTCTCTCTCTCTCTCAACAATCTCCTATTCTCCCTCACCTTTTACCCCTTACTTACTCTTGCTTGATCTTCTCTCAGTCTCTCTTGTCACTCACTGTCCCTTCAACTCTCTCTTCCTTTCACTTTCTTGATTTCCCTTTAAACCCTCTCAACACCAACTTCTATGTCTCTTTCTTACTCACACTCTCGTTTTTCTCTTACTCTCTGTTCCAGCTCTTTTTATCTCTCTCGTCTCCTCTTCTGTCTATCTCTTTTCACACTCACTTTAACCCTCACTGCCTCTCTCTCTCGCTCTGCCTCCCTCTTTCACTCCCTTCATCACTCCCTTTCCCAGCTCTCCTTATCTCCTTTTCTCTTGCTTCGTCTCTTGCTCGCTCACCCACTCCCTCTCTCTTGAACTCTTATCCCTCACCCTCTTCTTTCCATTTCTCTCTACACACTCCGTTTCTCGTTCCCTCTTCCTTTCTCTTCAGTTTCACTATCACACATACTCCCACATTCCCTCTCTCTTTCTCGCTCCATTGTACTCTCTGTTACTTACTCTCTCTTCTACTGCACTCACTCCTCTCTCTCCTCTCAACTTTTTCACCCACTCTCCCACACCTTTCATTCCCTCAGTCTCTCTTCTCTCTCTATTTCCTTTTCACTTTCTCTCTACTACTCTCTCTTTAATCCATCTCACTCCATCCTTTATCTCACTTTCTCACTAACTCCATCCCTCTCTTTCTCTCACATCATTTGATGCCTCTTTATCTCCCTCTCACTCTCTTCTATCTCTCTTTTCGTACACATTTTATCCCTCACTACTTCTCTTTCACTCTCCCTCCCTCTTTGACACCCAACATCCTTCCCTTTTTCACTCTCCTTATCTCTTTGTCTTCCTTCCTTTTCACCCGCTCACTCTCTCCCTCTCTCACGCTCTCTTCCCTCACTCTTTCTTTATTTCTTTTTAACACTTTCTCGCTTTCCCTATTCCATTTCACATCGTCACTCTTACCCCCTCCTCCCACTCTCTTTCTCACTCCATGTTCACTCTCTCATTTACTCTCTATTCTCGCCATTCAATCTTTATCACCCTCTCTCCCTCTCTCCATCAGATCCTTGCCTCCCTTCCTCGCTCGCTCTCTTACACGCACACTCTCTCCTCTCACTCACTTCCTCTTCATACCCTCTCTTCTTCAATCTCATGTTCTACCCCGCTCTCTTTCCACTCGCCTCCCTCTCTTCTAAATCTACCCTCAGACTCTCTTCATACTCCCTACACCACTCTCGCATCCACTCTCTTCAATCCTAACACACACTTTCTATTTCTCACTCTCTCTCCCTCTCTCACTCTTTTATCTATGTTCTTATCACTTATTTCTCTATCATTCTCCATCAATCACACGCAACACAATCTTACTCTCTTTATCACTCTCCGCCTTATCTCTTTACCAACTTTTTCACTCCAACCAACCCTTACATTCCTCCCTCTTCATTACTTCACTCTCTATATCTCTCTCTCACCCTTTCTCTCTCAACATATCTCCACAACATCTTCTTTACCCATCTCTCAATTATTATGCATGTTGCTCGATCTTGAGTCCCTCTTCCTCTCACTCTTTCTCTCTTCTCTCTATTTTTCTATTCTCTTTCTCTTCACTCGTTCTCACTATGTCTTCCTCTGTCTCTCTTTCTCTCGTGCTGCATTTCTCCCTTGCTCCTCGCTCTCTCTCCACCCTCATTGTCACTCTTCATCCCTTCCCTCTCTCCCTTTCTCTCTAACGCATACATCCTTATGCTTTCCCTATCTTAATCTCCTATGCTCTCTTTCTCGATCTCTCTCGCTCTTTTTTCTCCCACTCTCCATTTCTTTCTCACTATCTTATTTTCTCTTAATCTCATTCATCCATGCTCCCCCTATAATCCCTCCCTTTTTTCCTTCACAACTCATGCTCTCTCTCTCACTCTTTATTATCTCTTTTCGCAGTCTTTTCTCTCTTTGTTGCCTTTTATTCTCTGCTTGTCCCACTCTATCCTCAATCCTCTCGCTCACTATCTCTCCCTACTTCTCTCTTCGATCCCAATCTCAACTCTCTATCTTTCTCCACCTCTTCTCTCATTATTTCTCACCTTCTCTCACATACCTTCCCTCTCTTCCCTTCCCTCTTTCACTCCCTCCCTCCCTCTCTTCTTCTCTATCCATATATCTCACTCTCTTTACCTTAGTCTTTCTCTTCTCTCTCATCTCTCATTTTCTTTATATATATTTCTCTCTCACTCCCACTCTCACTCACTTACACTTTATTTTCTATCTCCCTCTCTCCTCTCTCCCTCTCTCTTCATCTCCTCTATAACTCTCTCTTACCTTTCACTCATTATCTTTTGCTCTTCTTCCCCGAGTCTCTCTTTTCTCTTTCTATTTCTACCTTACTCTCTCTCCCCCTCCCATTCACTCTTCAATCCCTATCTTCACTCCGTCACTTCGCTCTCTCTCTCTCTCTCTCTCTCCTTCTCTATTTCATCTCTCTATTGTTTATTTGCTCTCTTTTGGCCCCTCTCCCTCTTGCTCTCTTTTACTAGTGTGTCTCTTCACTCTCTTTTCTATCTTCCTCTCTTATCTCTCTTCGATCACTCTTACTGCCTTTTCATTAATTCACTCTCTCCGTCTCCTTCTTACCCTCCCTCTCTCGCATATCTCCACCTCACTTAAGAAGGTGCTGCTTCATCTTCTTTGAGTCCCTCTTGTCTCTCACTCTCCCCCTCCCACTTTCTCTTCAACCCTCTCACTCCTTCCCTCCCTCTCTCTCTCCATCTAATTCACTCCCCCTCTTCATCTTTCACTCTCTCACCCTCAATTTTCTCTATTTATCGCGTATTTGCTCTCTCTTGCTCTCTCTCTCTCTCCGTCCATCTCTTGCTATATCTTCAATTACTCTCTCTCCATTTCTTTACTCACTATTTTTCCCTCCATCCCTCACCCTCTCTCTCGCTTCCTTCCTTCCCTCTCTTTCTCAATCGTCTCTCTTCTCTCTCTCTCTCTCTCCTTCCCCTCATTCCCTTTTCTCACTCTTTCTCTCCTTTACTTACTCTTTATCTCCCTCCACTCATCTTCTTCTTTATCTTTCTATATCTTCCTATATCCATCTCTCGCACTCTCTCACACCCTCTCACATTCCTCATTCCCTCCCTTATGTCTCTCTCTCTCTTTCTCTCTCTCCTCTCTCTTCCACACACTCTCACTCTCTCCCATCCACTCTATCCCTCACCTCACATTTCAATCTCGCTCCGCTCTCTCTTCCACACACACTCTCACTCTCTCCCTTCCACTTATCCGTTTACCTCGCATTTTCAATCTCTCTCTCTCTCCATGCATCACTCACTCATTCTCTTGCTCATTACTGCCCCTCTCACTAACCCTCTCTTTCATATTTTTTCTCAATATGTTTCTCTCTCTATTTCACCTTACCAATTTCTCTCTCTCTCTCCTTCCTTACTCCTGTTCTCATCTCTATCTCTCTATCTAAATTTATCTATTATTCTCTCTCTCTACTTCTCACACCCTCTCTCTACCTCTACTCCCTCTCTTAATCTCTCTCACTCCTCCCTCTCTATTGTTCACTTTATTCCTTTCTTTCTTGCTCTCACTTCTATTACTCTTTTTCCATTACACTCACTCACACACACACACACACACACTCTCTTCAATCCGCATCATCATCTTGATATTGCTCTCACTCTTAATCCATCCCCCTCCTTTCTTTTCTTGTTCTCTCTCCTTCGCTCTCCTTCCACTCTTTCTCTCTCTCCTTATCCACCACTCTCTCTTCCTCTCCCTCGCAATTTCTTCCTTTCATCTTTGTCTCTCTGTCTCTCATCTTTTATTCACACACTCTCTTCCTCCCTCCCTCACTCTCCCCCTCTTCTTAATTATTCGCTCTCTCAAGATCTCTCTCTCTTACTCGTTCTCTAGCTCTCCTTCCATCTCTTCCTCTGACTCACCTTGCCTCAATCCCTCACTCCCTTTTCCCTCTACTTCTATCTAGCAATCTCTCTCTTTGCCTCAATCCCTCACTCTTAAATTTCTCTCCCTTAGTTTATCACTCTCTCACTCTATCCTTTTTTTCATACACTTGCTCTTCTCAATTATGATCTCTCCTCAGTCACTCTGTCTTCTCTCTTTCTTTCGTCCCTATCACACACACACACACACACTCTTTCTCTCCAAGTTTTACCTCTCTCAATCCCCTCTCTCTCTTTCTCTAATTTTCACACCCATTCTCCCTCTTTCTCTCTCTCTCCCTTCTTCCTTCCCTCTTAACTCTTTCCCTCCCTTTGTCTCAACTCCTTTATCTCGGCCACTCTCTTTTCTCTACTCTTCCTTTGCCTCAACTCTTTCTCCTTTCTCCCTATATATCTATCTTACCACCTCGGTCACTATCTCTCTAATTCTCTAGCTTTCTATCTCTTTCGTCTTCCTGCTCCTCCCTCACACTCTCTCTCCCTTCCCACTCTCCTAATATCTCATTTTCACCCTTTGCCTCTCTCTCTCATTCCATCTTTTATATCCTCTTCTCTTTCACACTCTTTCCTCACCCTCTATAAGATCTCACTCTCCCACTCTCCTTCTGTCTCTAAGTCTCCTTTATGTAGCTTGTCCTCTCTCTCCTTATCACTCACTCTCTCTTCTCGAGCACTCACACACTCATAAACTCTCTCATTCTCTCTCTTCACCCTCCCTCCCTCTCACTTTCTTAAGTTCCATTTCTCTATCTTCTATCACGCTCTCTCTTACAATTCCTTTTCTCTCTTCCGCACTCCATCCTCTCTCTCCATTTCTACATCTTTTTTCTTATCTTTATCCCCATCGCTATTATTCTTTTTCCATTGCTCTCTCTTTCTTTCAATATGTTCTATTTTTCTATCTTATGCTCTTTTGCCCCTTTTATCGTCGCTCTCTTTTCCTTTCATCTCAATCTTTATCCTCTATCCCCACACACACACTCTCTCTCCTCTCTATTGCTTCCTAGCCCCTCTCAATGTCTCTTTCTCTCTCTCTCTCCGTCCGTCCCTCCCTCTCTCCATTACTTTCTCCCTCCTCTCTCTATCTCCCTCACTCTCTTTTATTCATCCCCCTCACTCCCACTAAATCTAATACTTCATTCTTTTCTTCTCCCTCACTCACTTTTCTCTATATCTTCCTTCTCTTCTCCTCTCTCACCTCTTTCTTACTCTCTCACTTCCAATATCTCCTTCAATCTCTCTCACTCCCTCTCTCTCTATCTCTCTTTATCACTTCTCTCTCTCGCTCTTTCTCATTTATGTTTTATCACTTTTTATTTCTTTTTATTTTTTCTCTCTCTCTCTCTCTCTCACACACACACACTCGCTCTCTTTATCACTCGCTCTAATTTTCTTCCACTCTTTCTCTCAAACGTATCTCTACTCTCTTCCTCCCTACCTCTCCCCCTTCATTAACTTAGTCTCCTCTCTATTTACTCTATCGTCCCTCGGCCCTCCTACTATCTAAATATCCCATCTATCATTCTCCTTGCCCTCTTCTATATCTTTTTTTTTCTCTCTATCTACTCTTGCCCTCTATCTCTTTCCCATTGATCTAAGAGGAGATTGTATGTGTGAGAGAGAAGAGGAAAAGTGAGTGAGAGAGAAACATTAGAGAAATATTTTGAGAAGTTTGAGGAATAAAATGGAAAGAGAGAGAACAATAAGTGAGGAACATGGAGGAAGGGAGCCGAAAGAGGAAGAGAGTAATGGTGGAGAGATATTGGGGAGGGCAGGGAAGTTAGAGAAAAATAGAGTGAGCAAGAGAGAGTGAAGGAGGGAGAATAAGAGAATGAAAGAAGGGATAAGAGAGTGATTGAGAGAAAGTGAGCAAAGAAGGGAAAGTGGGATAGAGCTTAAGAAAGAGACAAAGAGAAACAAGGGAAGCAAGATAACAGAGAAAGAGGGTGATGTAGGAAGAGAAAGAGTAGAGAAGGGAGATGTCGAGTGAGAATAAAGAGTGAAAGCGAGATTGTGATAGAAAGTAGGCAAGAAAATAGAGATTCCGAAAGAGATAAAGAGAGTGGGAGTAGGAGTGGGAGAGTGAAGTCAACAGATGGAGTGGGCGAAGAGAGAGTAGGAGGAAAGGAGCAAGAGAGAGAATGATAGATGGAGCAAGAGAGAGAGAGTTATGAGGGAGAGTGAGAGAGAGGGAGAAAATGGGAGAGAGTGTAAGAGAGAAAGAGAGAGAGAAGTGAGTGAGGGAGTACACGTTAGAGTGAAATTAAATAAAGGAGGGGAGAGAGGAGGAGAGCGAGTGAAAAGCGAGATAGAAATTCCGAGAAAGAAAAGAGATTGTCGAAAGGGAGGGTAAGAGAGAGGGAGCCAGAGAGAGAAAAGAAAAAAAATAAGGAGGGAGGGAGGGAGGGAGGGAGGGAGAGACAGAGGATGGATATAGAGAGATAAAGAGTGAGTAAAGAGAAAAAGATCAAGGGAGAGCTAGAGCGAGATCAAGAAACATAGTAGAGAGTGAGATAAAGAGGCGGAGAGAGTAAGAAAGGGAGAGATAGAGATTGTAAGAGTAAGGGAGAGAGTGTGAAGGGAGAGAGTGTGTAAGAGGGAGAGAGTGGGATGTGGGAGATAGAGGAAGTGTTTAGAGAGATTAAAGAGATAGAGAGAGTGAGAGAGGGAGAGAGAGAGAACGATTTAAGAGAGATATAGGAGGCGAGAGTGGAAGAGATGAAAATATAGTGAGCAAGCTTGAGAAAAGGAGGGAGATTGAGAGAGATTGAGTGAGAAGGAAGAAGGAAAGAAGGAGACGGAGAGGGAGAGAGAGGGAGAGATTGAGATAGAGAGAGTGGGAGAAAGGGAAGAGGGAGGGAGAGGATGAGAGAGAGAGCTAGAGAACGGGAGAGGAAGAGTGAGAGAAATACATAAAAGAGAGAGTTAGATAAGAGAGAGCAAGAGGAAATGAGAAAGAGCGATAGAGAAAACAAAAGGGATGGAGAGGGAGTGAATGAGTCATAGCAACAGAAGCAAGATAGAGGAGTAAGATAGGGAGAGAGCGAGAAAGTAAGGGAAGTGGTGACTGAAAGAGTAAGGGAGAGAGAAAGCGAGATTGTGATAGAAAGTGGGCAAGAAAATAGAGATTCTGAAAGAGATAAAGAGAGGGAGTAGGAGTGAGAGTGAAGCTGAACAGATGGAGCGGGTGAAGAGAGAGGGAGTAGGGATCGAGGAGGAAAGTGAGTTCCATGAGACAAAATAAGATAAGAGAGAGAAAGAGAGGAAATAAGAAAGAGCGATAGAGAAAACGAAAGGGAGAGAGTGGGGAGGAATGAGTGATAGCAAGAGAGCAAGAGAGAGGAGTAAGATAAGGAGAGAGAGAGAGAAAGTAAGGGAAGTGGGGACTGAAAGAGGTAGGGATCGAGGAGGAAAGTGAGTTCTGCGAGAGAAAATAAGAAATAATAAGATTCGTGGGACGTATCAAGATCTCAAAGAAACTGAGAGAGAGTGTGTGAGGGAGAGAGAGTGAGAGGGAGAGTGAGTGATCGAGGGAGAGAAAGAGGCGGTTAGAGAAGAGTGAGCGATAGAAGAAAGAGTGTGAGAGAGACAAGAGAGGGATGAAGGGAGCAAGAAAAATAAAGAGAGATGAAATATACAGCGAGAGAGAGGAGAGGAAGCGAAGATAAGGATCGAAGAGCGGTAAAGAGAGAAGGAGAGAAGGTGAGACAGAATATAGAGAGAATATAGTTTTGTGGAAGGATAAAGTAAATGAAAGTGAGTGAGAGTTAGAGAGAGGGAGACATAGATGGGATACGAGATAGTAGGAGTGCCAAGATGATGAGTAACAGAGAGAAAATAAAGAAGAGAAATCAAGTGACCGAGAGATGAGAGAAACAAAATAAGAGAGTGAGAAGAGAGAGAAGAGGGCATGAGTAATGGAGAGAGTGAGAAAGGGGAGATAGAGGCAAAGCGGTAGATTAAAAAGAAAACAAAGGAGAGGGGAGGAGAACAAGAAAAATTTTAGAGGGAAAGAGAGGAAGTAAGAGAGAAGAGAGGAAAAGATAAGAGCATTATGGAGATAGGGAGAAAGATTAAGAGAATGAGGGAGAAAGAAAAAGGAGAGATGGAGACAGAGAGGGAGAGAAAGAAATGTGAGATTGAGATAGACGGAGTCGAAGGGAGAGAAGTGAGAAGGAGAGTGAAAGGATGAGGGAGAGAGGGAGAGAGAAAGGATAAGGATGAGTGAGAGAAATGTGAAAGTGAGAGGAGAGAGGGAATGAGAGAGAGAGATGGAGAAAATAAAAGGGAAGGAGGAAGATTATGCGACGGGTGAAAGAGGAGAGGAGAGAGATAAGGAGGAAGGAAGAAGGAGAGGGAAGGAAGGATTGGAAAGGGAAGGGACAAAGGAGGAGAGATAGATGCTCGAGAGAAAATAATAAATAATGAACAGTAGATAAGGGCGAGAGTGATGTGTGAGAAAAAGAGTAGAGAGGAGGTGCAAGGGAGGGGAGGGAAGGAAGCACGAGAGTTTCTGGGAGAGAGGGAGAGAAAGTTGAGGAAAGAGAGAAAGGAGAGGGAGCATTAGAAGAGAGAGTAAGGACAGTAGAGTGAACATGGAACGAGAAAGAGAGAAGGAATGAGGGTGTATGGGTGAGAGTGAAACCGGAGAGAGAGAATGAGAGAGGGTGAGAGAGAACAGAGAAAAGACAAAGTGAGAGAACAGAGAAGAGAGTGAGGAAGACAGAGTGGGAGAGAGAGGGTATGAAGTGAGAAAGAGAGGGCGAGAAAGAATGAGAGAATATTAGAAATACCGAGATAGATACGAGGGGAGAGAGAAAGATGTGAGAGCAAATGAGATATACAATGTGAGAGAGGAATAATGAGAGTGATAGTGAGAGATCGAGGGAGAGAAAGAGCTTGTGCAAAAAGAGAGAGAAGGGAGAGAGATAAAAACAAGAGCAAGAGGGAGAGAGACAGAGAGGGGGCAAAAGAGAGCAAACAAACAACAAAGTGAGAAGAAACAAAGCATGCGAGAGTAAGAGAAGAAGTAAACAGGATAAGAGTGAGCAAGAGGGAGAGAGGGAAAGCAAAATAGAGAGAAGAGAGACTCAATGAAGATATACCGATAGAAAGAGAGAGAAGTGAGAGCAAAAGACCTAGAAAGAGAGATAAAATAGATAACAGGAGAGAGAGTACGAGTGGTAAAGTTAAAGAAACAGAGAGATGGGGAGTGAGACAAAACAGAAAGATTGAAGTGAGAGAGGGAACCAATGAGGAGGGGGAGAGAGAGAGTGGGACGAGGGAGTAGGCGTGAGAAAGAAGGGAGTGTTGAAAGATAGTGCAAGAGAGAGAGAGTAAGCGAGAAGAGGAGAGAGGGGAAGCAAAAGAATTGATGATAAAGAGAGAGATGAACATGGAGTGTGTAAGAGAGTTGTACAAGGGAGTAAGAGAGATGGTGAAATGGAAGAGATAAAGATGGAGCGAGAAAGGGGAGAGAGAGTTAGAGAGAAATAAGAGTGAGGGTAGAGAGAGAATGAGGGAGGGAGAGAGTGAGCAAGCTAGATGTGGGAGTAAGAGAGAGAGTTAGACAACGAAGAAAGAGGGATGTAGGCGTGAAAGAGGGAGGAAGAGTGAATAGTGGTAGTGAGCGATAAAAGATGTCAAGAAAGAGAGAATTAGAAGAGAGAATGAGAAAGGGAAAGAGAGAGAAAGAGATATGTATCAGAGGGTGTGAGAGATAATGGATAACAGTGAGTGAGAAAGAGAGACAGAGGGAGTGCGTAGATAAAGATTAAAGAGAGAGCAATATAGAAGCATCGATAGAGAGTGAAAAACAAATAGAGAGAGAACTAAGACTAAAAAGTATTTGAGTAAAAGAGAGTGAGTGAGATGTAATATGATGTGGAGAACAAAAGAATGGGCGAGAGAGAGCAAGAGAAAGGGAGACAATGAGGAAAATTTGGGGAAAGAGATTTATGTAATGAGAGAATAGAAAAAGAGATTATGGGAGTGGGATGAAATCAATGGGAGTGAGATCAAAGGATAGAGGGATATAATAAGTGAGATGAAAGAGATAAGAGAGAGCAACAATGAACTGAACAAAAGAGAGCATAAAATTGTAAAGGAGAATAAAGTGTTGGAATGAGAGATCAAGGGAGGAGAATAATGGAGTCGTATAGAGAGAGAAGAGAGGAAGATGCAACAATGAATCGTACTGGCTGGATTGTAAGAGAAAGAGCGAGATGGTAAGAGAGAGAGAGAGAGATAGAAATCAAGAAATGGAGCTGGGAGAGGGGCGAGAGGGAGAGTCTTGAGAGAGGGAGTGTTTTAGAGAATGTATGTGTGTGTGTGAGAGAGAGAGAGTCAGTGAGCTGGAGAGAGATGGGTGAGGTACATAAGGGAGACCTAGATAAGGCAAGAATGAGGGAGTGAGAAAGATAGAGGACTACGAGAGAATGATAAAGAGAATGCGAGAATGAGAGATGCCTATAGAGAAAGAGGAAAAGAGAGTGAAAGAGAGGAGAATATACCGTAGGAATAAAGAGAGAGAGATAAGAGAGAAAAAGAGATATTAGGAGAGTGGGAAAGGAGAGGAGGGAAAGAGATAGACAGCTAGAGAATTACAGAGATGGTGAGCGAGAGAGAAAGAGATATATCTAGGCAGAGAGGGAGAGAGTAAAAATAAGTGTAAGAAAAATGGAATGAGAGATAGAGAAGTAGACAGTAGGGAGGGAGAGAGTTAAAGAGGGAAGAAGGGAGATAGAATGATGGAGAAAGTTAGAAAAAGAGAGAGAGGGAGAGAGGAATTTAGAGACAAAAGTTAGAGGGGAGTGTATGAGGATGTAGACAAAGAAAGAGAGATGTCGCAGTGACAAGAGAGAACAGCGAGATCGAAGAGCATGAAAAATAAAGAAAGAAAGAGAGTGAGAGAGATAGAGCGAGGGAGGGAGAGATATTTAAGATTTAGGGATTGAGACAAAGAGAGAGTAAGATATAAAAAGAGAGAATGAGAGGAAGGGAGATAGTTAGAGTAATGGATAAAAAGGAAGATAAATTGTAAGTAAAGAGATAAAAGAGAGAGAGAGAACAAAACATAATAGAAACTGTGTCATAGTGAGAAAGGGAGAGAGTGAGAAAAGGGGTGATAGAGTGAGAGAAGGAGAGAGATTGAAGAGAGAGAGGGAGGAAAGAGGGAGAGAGCAAGAATGACTTAAGAGAGAGATATGAAGCGAGAGAGGAAAAGAACAATAAATATTTAGCAGAGATCGAGGTAGAGTCGCAGAATGAGTGAGAAGGTGAGACAGAGAGAGGGTGTTGTTGGAGAGGGAGAAGGGAGAGATCGAGATAGAATGAGCGGGAGGGAGGGTAGAGGGTCAAATGAGAGATAAGAGAAAACAATAAAAGTGAAAGTACGAGAAGAGAGAACAAGAGTAGGATGAGAGAGTGATGTAGAAAATAAAAGGGAGGGAATGAGTGCAATAAGAGAGAGAGAGGTGTAAGATAGTGAGTGAGGTAGAAAGAGAGGAAGAAGGATTGGAAAGCGGGAGGGATCGAGGTGAAAGTAAGATGTATGAGAGGAAATAAGAAATGATGAGGTGGATTTGAGCGGAGAGAGCATGTATGAGTGCAATTGAGAAAAAGTGTGTGTGGGTGTTAGAGTGAGAACGAGAGAGAATAAGTAAAGAGACTAGAGAGGAAGATAAAAGAAAGAATAAGAGAGAGAGAGGGGAGAAATAATGAGATGGATTTGAGGGGAGAGAGCAAGATGCGAGAGCAAATTTCGGAGAGAGTGTGTGTGAGGGAGTGAGAGGAGAGATAGCAAGTGTGAGCAAAAGAGACAGAGAAGAAAGAATGATATGAAAGAGCAAGAGAGAGAACAAAGGGAGGGCAAGAGAGCAAGCAAAAGATAAAGACATTTGATATAAAGAATAAGAGATCGAGCAAGAGAGGAGTGAACTAAATAAGAGTTGGACAGAGTGAGGAAGTGATAAGGAATGAGGAGAGCCAGAGGGGGGAAAGGAGAGAGACTAAAAAGAAATGGGGAGAGATAAGAGAGACTAAAGGAAGGTAGAGCAAAATTTTGGAAGTGATGTAAAGAAAGAGGGAGAGATGGGGATGAGGACATGAGAGAGACAGGGAGAGAGGAGATGTAGAGAGATGGGAGGTGGGAGAGAGATAGAGAGAGGAAGGAGGAAGAGATCGAGTGATGGTTGGAGTATAAAGTGTGAGTAAAGAGATTGAGGGAGTGATAATATTGAAAGCAAGAGTGAGCCAAGGCGGAGAGGAAGTGAGAGGGAGAGAGTGAAAGAGAAAGAAAAAAGTTTCAAGTCATAAAGAGAAAAGAATGAGAGGGGGAGAGAGTGAGAAAGTGAGAGAAATAGAGGAGAGTGAGAGAGAACACCAAGTGAGGGAAAATATAGAGAGAGTGAGCAAGAGGGAGAGAGTGGGTAGAGAATGATGTTGGGAGAGCGGGAATGAAATCCGAAGAGTGAGAGAGGGGAAGAGTGATAATGTGTCTAACTAAGTGAGAGAAAGAGAAAGGGAGAGAAAGGGAAGGAGTGAAGGAAACAAGAGACAAAGGGAGAGAGGGAGAGAAAAATTGAGAGGTGAGGGAGAATAGAGAGAAACATAAGTTAGATGTGGCTGGAGAGAGAGTGAAAATAGAGCAGAAAAAGAGTGAGAGTGAGGGAAAGAGTGAGAGTAAACCCAATGCAGAGAATGAGGTGCAAGAAATGGAGTGAGAGACAAATATTGAGAAGAGAGTATGAGGGAATCGAGAGTGTGAGAGAGGGAGAGAGTGAGCAAGCAAGAGGGGCGCAAGAAGGAAAGAGACAAGGAGAGTTGGAGAGAGAGAGGGACTACGGGAGTGAAAGAGGGGAGGCAGAGCGAGAGAGAGTCACAGGATAATGGGAGGGTCAAATATGAGAGACAAAAGAGACGAAAAGAGAGAGAGGTTAATTGAGATGGAATTGTGAGAGAAAGATGGAGGTGGTGAGGGAGAAAGAGAGAAGGAGGAAGTGCGTAGGTTTAATGAGAGAGTGAATGGGAGAGAGAGTGTGAAGAGAGGCTACGAGAAGATCAAGTAAGATTAATTGAATGGGGGGGTAAGGAGTGGGGAAGAACATGAGAATGGTGAGAGAAAGGGAGCATTATTGTGAGGGTTAAGATGGTGCCGAGGGAGAGGGAGGGAGGGTGAGAAGAGAGCAAAGGGGAGAGGCAGGGATGGAAGCAATAGATGGGGTAGTAAAGAGAGAGGAGGAGGATAGAATGAGAGAAAGAGTAAGAGGAATGAGAGAAAAGAAAACAACAAGACCGTAAAAGAGATTATAGGATATGTGCACAGAACAAAGAGGTCATGAGGGATAAGCGAACGTCAAAAGAGAGACAAAAGATGTAACAAGAGAGAGAGATAAAAGAGAGGGTGGAATAAGAGTGCGAGAGAGAGGGATGTGAGTGAGTGAGAAAGGAGATGTATGAGGTAGTGAGAGGGTTTAAAGGGAGAGCAAGATAAAGAGAAAGGAAGAGCGAGTGAAAGGGAGAGAGATGAAGATCAAGGAGAATGATGAAAGAGAGAGGGAGCAAGGGATAGCAAAGGAGATGGAGAGGAATAAAGAAATGGAGAGGGAGAGAGGGAGAGAAGAGAGACGATGAAAGAGGGAGGGATGGAAGGAAGAGGGCGAGAGAGGAGAGATAGATTGTGGAACAAAGTGAGAGAAAAGTAAGAGAAAGAGAGAAAAGAGAGCAACCAAGGTGAGTGTAAAAGTGAGAAAAATATATAAAAGAGAATAGAGTGTGAGAAATAGAGAGTGTAATTGAGAGAGCGAGAGAGAGTATGAGTGTGTGATATGGAGTGAGAATAACGAGCTACATGAGGGAGACCTGTGAGAGGGCAAGTTCGAGAGAGTAAGAAAGATGAGGGAAGCGAGTAAGACCGATAAAGAGAATAAGAGCGAGGGATTCAAAGAGATCTGAAGAGAGGAAAGGAATGTGAGAGAGAAAGAATATAAGAGAGGGAAGGAGAGTGAGGGACAAGATAGAAAAAGTAATTAATCGCTGAAGGGAGAGACTATATGAGAGAGGAAGCGGAGGAAGAGAGAGATCGAGAGTGCGAGAATGAAAGAGAGAGCGAGGAGGGAACAAGAAAGATATATGGATAGAGAGGGAGAGAGTGAGAAAAATAGAGATGGAGAGGGAGAGAGAGGTAGAAGAGTGTGTGTGAAGAGCGGGAAGATAAAGAGGAGGAGAGAGAGGGGGAGGGAGAGTGAGAGGAGGAGAAAGAGTGTGGAAGATGGACAGCAATAGAGTGAGAGGAGAAAGAGTGTAAGAGTGAGAGGAGAAAGAATAGAGAAGAGAGTAAGATAGAGGGAGAAAACAAAGAGTGGGTAAGAGAGAGGGTGACTAAGAGAGTGAAATTAAAGAGAGAGAGAGAGAGAGGGAGGGAAAGAGGAGTGAGAATAAGGAGGAAATGGGGAGAAAGGTGAGGGATATAAAGATAGAGGGAAGAGAGGGGAAGGAAGAGATGTAGAGACAAAAGTGTGAGAGAAGTAATGTGAAATAATGAGAGAGATAAGGTGAAAAGTGTGAGAAGAGAGAAGGAATGAAAGAGAAATCGGGACAGGGAGGACGAGAGGGAACAAGGAGGAGATAACAAGAGAAAAAATAAATTGAGTAATGAGAGAGAACAAGAGGGTGACCGATGAGAGGTTAACAAATTGATTAAGAAACAATGCAATAATGAAAGTGGAATAGAGAGTGAGAGAGAGAGAGAGAGCAAGGGAGAGAGTGGTAGTGTGAAAATGACAAAAGAGAGATAGGAGAGAAAGATGTGGGTGATATAGGGAGAGAAGGTGTTCGAGGATATATAGAGGGGAAGAGAGACTGGGGGAGGGAGAGTAAGAGAGCATGATAAGAAGAGCGAGTGAGAGAAGTATGAGAATAGGAGGTGGAGAATGAGATGTTTAAACATAGAGGGAGAGAGAAGAAGAGGAAAAGCAAGGAGATACGAAGGGAGAGGAGGGCAAGGGAGTGAAGGAAGAAATGAGTGTGAGAGAAATATAGGGAGAGAAGCATAATGCAGAAAGATAGAGAAAGTGATAGTGAGCAAGAAAGTGGGGGAGAATAAGAGAATGAGAGAGAAAATAGGTGAGATATGGCGTGAGAGATAGCTCGAAAGGGAAATAAGGGAGTGTGAGAAAGAGTGACGAAGGAGGTAAGTGAGAAATAAAGAAGAAGAGAGTGGTGGGATAGACGAAGAGGAGTGAGATGAGTAAGAAAAAGTTACCGCAGAATGAAGAGCGGGAATGAGATAGCGATAGAAAGTGGAAGAGAAAGTAGAGAGTGTGAAGGAGATAAAGAGATCGAGACCAGGAGGCGCGTATGTCAAGAGAAAGAGTGGGTGGCGAGAGTGTAACAGAGATAGTAGAATGAGCACCAGAGAGAGTTAGGGAGGAAAATTGAGAGAGAAAAATAGAGAAAAGGGAGAGAGAGTACGAGAGAGAGAGAGAGAGAGGCGAGTGAGGAAGTAAGGGAGAGAAATCAAGAGGGTGAGGGAGCGAGGAAGGAGCCGAGAGAGAAATAGAGAAAGAATGGGGACAGAAAAGAGAGGGAATGAGAGAGGGAATGAGAGAGGGAAATAAGGAAAGAGGGAGAGGAGTGAAAGTAATAAAAACAACGTGAGGGATGAGAGAGAAGGGAGAGATTGAGCTAAAAAGAGTGAGGGAGGGTAGCGAAGGGAGAGAATCGTAGGGAAAAGATGAGAGATAAGCAGTGAGAGAAAGGAGAGCGATGGGGTGAGGAAGAACAGAAAAATGAAAGTGTAAGAAGATGGGGAGACCAAGAGAGAGGGAATGAGAGAGGGAGAGGGAGTGAAGGACTCGAGTGCAAGGAGAGAAAGAGAGAGGAGTGGAGATGGGCAGAGAGGGAAGAAAGGGATCAAAGAGGTGGGGAGTGAGGAGGAAAAATAGATGTATGAGAGACAATAAGAAATAATGAGATCGATACGAGGGGAGAGAGAGCAAGATGAGAACAATTGATGAAAGTGTGTGTAAGGGAGGGAGAGTGAGAGAGTGAGAGATAATGGGAGCAGAAAGAGTGATAAATAGATGACGAAAGCTAGAGATGTATGAAAGGGCTAGAGAGAGACAAGAGGGATAATAGAGCAAAAACAACAGAGAGATGAACAGGGAGTGATCGAGAGAAAGCAAGAGAGGGAGTAAAGATAGGGATCAAGAGTTAATGGAAGATAGAGAGAGGGAGGAAGATAAAGATCGAAGAGTGAATGAACAAGAGAGCGGATGAGGGTAAGGCAAAAATGTGTAGAAGAGAGTATCAAAGAAGATAAAGCATATAAAGGGATGTGAGGTAGAGAGAGGGAGATATAAGTAGAAAGATATGGAGAAAGAGGGAGAGCGAGAGGGAAATAGAGAGAGACCGTATCAATGAATAAGAGAGAGAAGGAGAGAGGAAGGGAGGAGAGATGGTCAGAGGAAAACAAAGAGTAAAGTGATAAATGAGTGAAGGAAGAGAGAAATCGAGAGTGTGTAAGAGAAAAATAATATAGAGAAAAAGTGATAAAGCATAAATAGAGAAAAGAGTAGGAGATGGAGAGAGTGACAAAAAGAGTGATAGATGGAGGGATTCAAAGGGTTGGAAGAGAGTGGGTGGGAGAGAGGAAGAGAGAGTGGTAAAAAAGAGAGTGTGATGAAGATATAGAGAGAGTTTGAGAGTGAGGGAGAGAGGGGGTATAGAATGAGAGTCAGTGAGAGAGAGTGGAGATGAAGTGGAATTAAGTGAGAGGTAGAGAGGGGGAGAGGGGGAGAGTGTGGGTGAGAGTGAAATAAGAGAGAGAGAGGGAGAGAGAGGGAGGGAGGGAAGGAAGCGAGAGAGAGAGAAAGATTGAGAGGAGAGAGTGGAGAGAGAGCAAAATGGAGGAAGGAAAAGAGAAAAGAAAGAGAGAGAGAATGAGAGAGTAAGAGTGAGAGGAAACTGAAGAGAGAGAGGAAGAGGGAGCGAGAAAGGGGAGGGTGTGATGAGAAATAGAGAGAAGAGAGAGGAAGGCAGAGAGAGGGGGAGAGAGAGGGAAAGAGTGAGTGAGCAAGAGAGGAAGCAAGAGAAAGGGATAAAAGAAGCAGGAGAAAGAGAGGGAAGACGGTAGAGGAAGGCAGTGAGGGAGATTGAAAGAGAGGCAGTGAGGGATAAAGGGAGCATCAAAAGAGAGACAAAAAAGAGATATAAAAAAGGAAGAATAAAGTGTACATGTAGGAGAGAGAGTATCTAAGAGAGATGGGGAACGAGGTAAACGCCGAGTGAGTTTAAAAAAGAGTAAGAAAGGGGAAGGAAGAGAGAGAGTGAATGAGAGAGAGATGAAGAGATCGGTGGAAGATTAAGTAAGTGTAAGTGATTAAGGATATTAAAGTTAAAGTGAGGGAAATAAGAAAATGTTGACGAGAGGGATCGGGGTGGTGGTGAGACGGCGATAAGGGTAAAGGACAGGGACGGAAGAGAGGAAAGAGAGAATGAGAGAGGGAGGGAAGGAACGAGAGAGTGAGGGACTAGGAGTGTGTAAAATGAGCTATACGATGGAGAATAAATTGAGGTTAAGAAGAGACAGGGATTGAGAGAAAAGTAATGAGAGAAGGGAGTAGAAAGAAAGAGAAAATGGGAGCGAGGAGCGGAGGATAGAGTGAGAGAGAGCGAGAAATGGAGCTAAAGTGGGTGAGAGGGAGAGGGATTGAGAGGGAATGAAAGAGTAAATGAGTGTATGAGATGGAGAGAGAAGAGTGAGCTACATAAGGGAGACAGAGAGAGGGCACAAATGAGGGAGTGAGAATAGAGGGGGTACTGAGAGCGATAATGAGAACAAGTGAGAGAGTGAAAGAGATTTAAAAAGAAATATGAAAAGAGAGTGAGGGAGAGAAGTGTATCTAAGAAAGGGAAAGAGAGAGAGGGACAAGTGAGAAAAAAATAATATTAGGAGGTGAAAAGGGAGAGAGAGTGTTAACGAGGTAGGGAGGAAGAGAAGATAGAGATAGTGAGTGAGAGAATGAAAGAGAGTGAGGATGGATCAAGAGAGATAGATATATGGATAGAGAGGGAGAGAGTGACAATAAAAGAGATGGAGAGGGAGAGTGAATGTCGAAGAGTGGAAGATAGAGTAAGAGAGAGGGGGAGGGAGGATGGGAGTGGAAGGGAAGGAAGCAAGAGAGGAGGAGAGAGTGTGAGTGGAGTATAGAGAGAGTGAAAGAGTGAGAGGAGAGAGAGCAGAGAAAAGAGTAATATAAAAAGATAGAGTAGAGAGTGGGTAAGAGAGAGTGGGAGACTAAGAGAGAGTAAAAGTAAAGAGAGAGAGGGAGGGAGAGAGAAGTGAGAATGAGAGAGAAATGGAGATAGAAGAGAGCAAGAGATATGGAGCGACACAGAGCAAGAAAGAGAGCAGAAGAAAGTGAAATAGATAGAGAGTGAGAGAAATGAAGTTAAAGAAAATGGAGAGAGAGGAAGGGAGAGTAGTAGAGAGAAAAGTGTGAGAGTAAGAAATAATGGGATAGATGTGGAGCAAAGTGTGAGAAGAGAGAATGAAGTAATGAAAGAGAGGGAGAGGAAGGATGATGGAAGCAAGAAAGACTGTTAGAAGGAGAAAAAGAGTTGAGTAATGAGAGAGAAGAGAGAACGATACAGGAGAGAAATGGAGAGAGAGTGATAAGAAAATAAATAAAGGACAAGAGTAAGGGAGAGAGAGAGGAAGAGGGAGATAGAAGGAGAGAAATTAAAGAAAGAGAGGGAGCAAAAGAGGGAGATAGAGCAATAAAGATTTAAGAGGGAGAGAGAGGAAGCAAGACAGGAACAGAGAGTGTTCAATATGGAGATAGCGATGGAGAGTAATGAGTGAGAATGAGAGAAGAAGAGAGGGAGATGGAGAGGAAGAGAGATTGATATCGAGAGAGTGGGAGGGAGGGCAGCTGAGAGAGATAATGAGAGAGAAAGGATAAGAGGGTGGGCGAGAAAGGGAGACTGAAAGTGAAAGAAATCAAGAAAAGTGTAAGTGAGAGAAGAGATAGCAAGAGAGGGGGATGAGAGAGAGCGATGTCAAAAATGAGAGTGAGGGAGAGGGAGTGAAGAAGTGAGTGCAAGGGGGAGATAGAGAGAAGAGTGAGAGAGGGAGAGAGAGAGAGAAAGAGACCGAAGGAGTTATTGAAAGAGGAGGGATCGAGGAGGAAAGAGAGATGTATAAGAGAAATAAGAAATAATGAGATGGATATGAGGTGAGAGAGCAAGATGTGAGAGCAATTGAGAGATAGTGTGAGGGAGGAAGGTGAGAGAGAGAGAGTGTGAGAGATAGAAGAAGAGAAAGAGTAAGTAACGAGAGAGAAGAGATGGAGATAGAAGAAAGAGCAAGAGAACTATAGAAAGGGGGGAAAGGAGAGCAAAAAACAACAAAGAGAGATGAAATAGAGAGTGAGGGTAAGGAGAGCAAGACAGGGAGTGATGATAGGGATTGAAGTGTGAGTGGGAGAGAGAGGGTCGTGGGTAAGGCAGAAATATAGAGAGAAGAGAGTCTCAGAGGAGAGAAAGCAAAAGATAGTGAGTGAGAGGTAGACAAAGGGAGATATAGAGGGAGATGTGGAGAGAGAGGGATGGCAAGAGGGAGAAAGAGAGATAGAGAGACTGAGTTAATAAAAGAGGGAGAGTGGGTGAGAGGAAGAGAGTGAGCGATGGTTGGAGGGAATAAGCATGCAAAGTGATAAGTGATTGATGAGAGAGATCAATAGAGAGTGTGTGAGAGAGAAACATGGAGATATAGAGAAAGAAAAAGTGATAAAGCATAACAGATAAAAGTGTAAGAGAGGGAGAGAAGGATAAAGAGTGAGATAGACGGAGGGAGTCAGAGGGATGGAAGGGAGCAGGAGTGATCGAGGAGGAAAGAGAGATTTATAGAGAAAAGAGTAAATATTGAGTTGGATATGAGGGGAGAGAGAAGGATGTTAGAGCAACTAAAAAGTGTGTGTGATGGAGGGAGAGTTAGAGGAGAGTTAAAGATAAAGGGAGAGAAAGAGTGAGGAAAGTAAGAGAAAAGAGGGAGATAGAAGAAAGAACAAGAGAGAAACAGAGGGGCCAAAATAGAGAAAAGAAATAATAATGAGAAATGAAATAGAAAGTGAGAGATTGATAGATTAGGAGAGGAAGTGAAGATAGGCGTTAAAAATTGTGTGGGTGGGAGAGAGGGTACGGTAGAAATAGAAAGAGAAGAAAGACTCATGGAAGATTGAGCAAAAGATAGTGAGTGGGAGGTGGAGAGTGGACGATATACGGGGATAAAGAATAATTAGCAAGAGAGTGAGCGAGGGAGTGTGAGAAAAGATATTAAGAAAGTGAGAGAGAGAGTGAGAAGAACAGTAAGGTCAAGAGAGTGAGATATCTGGAGAGAGAATGTGAGAAGGAGAAAGGGAGTAAAAGTGGGAGGGGAAGAGAGGTAGAGATGTGTGATAAATAGTGATAAATAATAAGAGAGAGAAGAGGCAAAAAGAGTGAATGAGAGAGAGGTGGGAGTGGGATTGAAAGAAAGAGAAGTTGGGAGAGAGGGAGACTAAGAGAGTGAGAGATAGAGTTAGAGATAGAGATAAAATAAAGGGCAACAAATGAGAGATCAAAAGATCAAGAAAAAAGATATGATAGAGATTGTTAGAGAGAGCATTCATGGTAAAGAGGAAAAAATAGAGAGATAAAGAGAGGCCATGAGAAAGATTGAAGAGAGAGAGGGAGCAAGAAAGGGAGAGAGAGTGTGAGGGAGAAATATAGAGTGCTGGAAGATAGAGGATGAGCGAGTGAGCGAGAAGGGGAAAGTGAGGGATAACAAAACAATGGATGATAAATAGTGTGAGACAGGAGTTGTAAAGGGAGAGAGGGAGAGAAAGTGCTAGAGAGAGGGGGAGAGACAGAAAGAGAGTGACAAAAGGTGAGTAAGAGTGGGAAGGAGGGAGGGGTGAGAGAGGAGAGAGAGGGAGAGGATGGAAGAAGAGAAAATAGTGTGAAAGGAGGGAGCAGCAGTACAAAGAGTAAGAGAGAGACAACAAAAAGTTAGAAAGAGTGACGAAGGGAGTGGGCTAAGTTTAAGGATTGAGCAGCAGAGGGAGTGAGAGAGTATGTGGGAGAGAAGAGAGTGTGAGAAGAGGGAGATGGAGATAGAGAGGTTGAGTGGGGGGAAGAGACAGAGCAAAGAGGGTAAGAAAGAGAGGGAGTAAGAGTGAGAGTGAAATTAGATTGAGAGAGGAGAGAAAAGGGAGAGGGAAGAGATATTAAGAGAAAAAAGAGGATGTCATAGGAAGTGATAGAAAGTAAGATAGGAAAGAGAAAGTGAGATAGGGTGAACGGGAGAGAGAGTGAGAAGAGAGGTTGTGCGAAGATCAAGTAAGAGTGAGTGAGGGATAAAGAAAGGGGAAGAACAACAGAATGGTGAGATAGTGGGAGTAAGAGAGTTGGAGATATAGAGGGAGATAGGTAGGGAAAAAGGGTGACCTAGGTAGAGCACAAATGAGGGAGTGCAATGATAGAGGGAGAGAGTGAGAGCGATAAAGAGTACAATAGTTAAGGAGAGAAAGAAATCTTGAGAGAAATAAAAAGGAGGGTGAGGGAGAGAAGAGGATATGAGAAAGGGAAAGAGAAAGGGACAAGAGAGAAAAAAAGCTATTAGGAGGACGAGAAGGGAGAGAGAGTGTGAGTGAGGGAGTGAGGGACAGAAGAGAGATTGAGAGCAAGAGAATAAAAGAGGGAGTGAGGTAGGTATCAAAAGAGATATAGAGATAGAGAGGGAGGAAGTGAGAACAAGTTTAAGGAATAGAGAGTGAGAGATAAAGGAGACAGAGAGCGAGGGAGGGAGGGATTGAGAAAGTGAGAGAGAAAGTGAGAAACAATGATTGAGAAGTGAGTGGGATTGAGAAGATAAAAGTTGGAAAGCGAGATAGATGGAACATGTGCGGGATAAGGGGGAGAAAGAATGAGCATAAAGAGAGATTCTGTGTGTGAGGAAGAGAGTGTGAGAGAAAGACATAAGAGAAAGTATCAGAGAAGTATGAGTGCCAGAGAATGAAAGAGAGAGTGAGGAAGGGATCAATAAAGATTGAATGAGAATAAGATTAAGGAAAAGAGTGGGAGATAAAGGAAACAGAAGAGGAAGGGAGAAGGGGAGGGAGAGAGGGATAGAGAAGTGTGAGGAAATGTGAGAAATAATGAGAGAGTTAAAAGTTGGAGAGCGAGAGAGTACATGTGAGGGATAAAGATAGATGCGAGAGAGTGAGAGAGGGAGTATGGAGCTTAGATGGGTGAAAGAGAGAGAGAGAGATTGAGAGAGAGTGAGAGATATAAGTGTGTGTGAGATTGAGAGAGGTGAGAGAGTGTATGAGTTCATGTGAGAGCTCGAGAGAGTGTGTGAGTGAGATGAAGAGAGAAGAGATTGAGAGAGTGAGAAAGATAGAAAGAGAGTGAAAAATAGAATGAGAGTGGGATAATGAAAGAGATCTATAGTGATAAAGGAAAATAGATTGAGAGAGATGAGGATGAGATTGAGGAAGGATGAGATTGAGGAAGGAAGGGTGTTAGAAAGAGAGATAAAGGTAGGGAGTGAGAATGGATTAAAGAGAGAGTAATAGAGAGTAAGTGAAAGAGAGTGTAAAAAGGATATAGAGATAGAAGAGAGATCGAGGGAAGATTTAGTATGAAAGAGTGAGAGAGGCAAAATGATAGGGAGAATGGAATCATGGCTAGAGAAAGAGACAGAGGGAGATGGAGAAGTAGAGGGAGAGTTGAAGGGAGGAAATGAGAAATGTATAGAAAAGAGAGAAAGAGATAGTGGGAGGGATGGAAGCAATAGACAGGGAGAGAGAGTTTGAGATAGATGGAGAGAAAGAGTGAGATGAAAGAGAGAAGAGAGAGCAGCAATGAAGAGAGCAAAAAAAGAGCAAAAGATAGAAAAGAGAATATAGTGCAAGAAAGAGAGAGCGAATGATATAGAGCGAGAGAGAGAGAATAAATGAGATGAGGATACAGAGAGAAGAGAGGATGATGCAACAATGGAGAGAGAGGATGGAGTGAGAGAGAAAGAACAACATTGAAAGAGAGAGTGAGATAGAGATCGAGAAATGGAGCTTAAGAGGGTAGAGGGAGAAAGATTTAGAGAGAGAGAGAGAGAAGTGTAAGAGTGTGAGATCTCAAGAGAGAGAATGAGTGGGATGGAGAGAGAACGGTAAGTTACATAAGGGAAACTTATAGAGGGAAAGAATGAGGGAGTGAGAAAGAGATCTATAAAGAAAGAGAGCGAAAGTGGGAAAATGAAACAGATCTATAAAGAATCTAGGAAAACAGAGTGAGAGAGAGAAAAAGATATAATAGAGGAAATGAGAGAGAGGGACAATGGAGAAATAGAGATATTATGAGAGTGGGAAGGGAGGGAGGTATAAGGGATGGAGGGAGACAGAGAAGAAAGAGATACAGAGCTAGAAAATGAGAGAGACAATGAGCGAGGGAGCAAGAGAAATATATAGGGAGAGAGAGAGAGAGTGAGAACAAGAGTAATGAAAAGAGAGTGAGAGATAGAAGTGCAATAGAGGGAGGGAGAGTAAAAGATGGAAGGACGAAGGAATGAAGAAAGAGGGAGAGAGTGAGAAACAATGATCGAGATAAGAGAGGGGGATTGAGAGAGATAAAAGTTGGAGTGTGTGTGTGAGAGAGAGGAAAAAATAGATGGGGCAAGATAGAGAGTTAGGGAGGGAGTGAGAGGGGGAGAGAGGGAGGTAGAGAGAAAGAGTGAGAGTTAGCAAGAGAGAAAGAGATAGAAGAGAGTAAGGGAGTAAGAGTGAGAGTGAAATTAAAGAGATTGAGGGAGCTAGGAAGGGAATGAGAGAGAAAAGAGAGAAATAGAGAACGATTGGAGAGTGAGGTCAAAAGAGAGGGATCTAAAGAGACAAATAAGGAGGAGGGAAGAGCAGTAATAAAAAGAAGAGAGAAGAGGGGATGAGAAGGAAAAGAGATAGAATGAGAGGAAGGTGGAGAGAGATTGAGTTAAGGATATAGAGAGAAAGGAGAGAGAAAAGAGAGGAAAAGAGATTGAGTGAGAGAGAAACATAATAAGGAGTGAGAGACATAGTGAGAAAGGGAGAGAGGGAGAGAGGGAGAGAGGGCAAGAGTAAGAAAGTGAGTGAGAACGGGGGAGATAGAGGGAGATCTAGAGATTAAAGAGAGAGGGAATGAGAGCATGAAAGAGAGGGCAGGGAGAGAAAGAGGGAGACATAAGGAGGGAAGGAGGAAAGTGAGAGAGGGTGAGAGAGAGAGAGAGAGAGTTGAAAGTGTAAAAGGAATGAGAGAGAAGAGAGACAAATAAAAGATAGATTAGTAGAGAGAATAGAGAATGAGAATGATAGAGAGACATGTTAAGAGTGAGAGTGATATAGAAATGAAGAAGGGGACTGGGAGAGAAAGACTGATAGAGGGAACAAAAGGAAGTGTGAGAAAGAGGGAACAAAAGGGATTAAGCTCTCTTTTCTCTTTTTCCACTTACTTTGCTCTCACTTCGTTCCCCACTCTCTCTCTCCTCTCTTGCTCTCTTGTTTCCATTCCTCCCTCTCATTCTCTCTCATCTCGCCTTGCCTCCCTTCCCTTTTTATCCAGCTCCATCTCCCTCTTCATCCGTTGCTCCCTCTCTTATCATTCTCCTGTTCTCCCTCTCTTTATAGCTCCCACTTACATACTCTTACTTGATCTTATCTCAGTCCCTCTTATCACTCTCTCTCCCTTTCGCTCTCTTCCATTATTTTTCCTGTACTATCTTAACCCTCCCACTAATCCTATCTCCCACTAGATCTCTTTGACTCTCTTAGTCTCACTCTCCCTTCTATCTTTCTCAATCACTCAACCCTGCTCTCTCTAGGCCTCCCTTATGTAGCTCACTCTTTTCTTTCCATCTCACACACTCATACCTCTCACAATGACTCTCCCACTCACTCGCTATAGCTCCATTTCTCACTTTTTTTTCACTCCCTCTTACCATCTTGTCTTTCTCTCTCCCTCGCTCCTCTCGCTCCCTCGCTCCATTTTTTCTCTCTCTCTCTCTCTCACTCTCTATCTTATTTTCTATCATATACTCTCTTTTACACTTTCATTTGTTGCTCTCTATCTCTCTTCTCTCTTTCTTCTTACATTTCCTTCACTCTATTTTGCACTCTCTCCTCTCTAGCTCTCTTGCTTCCATCCCTCCCACTCACTTTCTTTCTTTTCTCTCCTTCCCTCCCTCTCTCTGCCTTAGTCCCTCACTCTGCCTTACTCCCTCTCTCTCTCGTTATTCTTTTGTACTCACTCTTACGTGATTTTTCCTCAGTTTATCTCTTCCTTGCTCTTTTCTACTCTCTCTCTCTTTGAACCCTCTCACTATCTCCTATCTTTCCCTCTCATTTACTCTCTCCCTCTCTCCCTCTCCTTCTCTATTCCATTTCTTTTTATTTTTCGCTTGCTCTCTGTTATGTCTCTCTCTTTTGATGCTCCATTTATCCCTCACAAGCTTTCTCTCACCCTCCCTTCATCTTTCACTCCCTACATCCCACTCTTTCTCCCACTCTCCTTATCTCTCCCACTTATTTACCCTCCCCCGCTAACAAATTCTCTCCCTCTCTCACTATCTCTCTTCCCTCACTCTCTCCACTCTATTTCTCTCCTACACTCTCTCACCCTTTCTCACTCCGCCTCTCTCTTCAGTTTCTTCCTTGTCTCTCTCTCTCTATACTTGCCTCACTCCTCTCTCCCTCTCTCCTTCTCGCTCCATGTTTAATCTCTCTTTGATTGCTCGCTCTTCTCTCTTTCCTCTCATTTTTTCTCTCTCTCTCCCCCTATCGCTTGCTTCCTTCCCTTCGTCCCTCTCTCTCTCTTTCTTCTATCATCCCTTTCTCTCTCGTCACGCACTCTCTCCATCTTTTGCTCTAACTCTCACTCCATTTTACCCTCTCTCAACCACTAAGTCACATTTCTACTCCCTCTCATGTCCACACTTTAACTTTCTCTCTATATCTTCCATCACTCTCTCTTCCTCTTGACTCTCCAATCTCTTCATTCTCTCTCTACTCCACATCGCTCCATTTCTCTCTCTCTCGCTCTCTCCTTCTCTAGCTCTATCTCTCATTCTACCTCCTTTTTCACTCCTTAATCCTCTATCTCTCACGCACTCCTTTCTCTCACTTTCTCTCTCTCTCTCGTCGCTCTCTCCCTCCCACGCTCTCTCTCCCTTACACTCTCTTCTTTTCACTTTACTCACTCTTTCTTTCCAACCATCTCTCACTTTTTTCCTATCACCCTCTCCCCTCTTTCATTAACTCAATCTCTCTTTCACTCTATCACCCTCTCCGCCGCTATCTCCATATCCCCTATATATCTCCATCTCTCTTACTCTCACTCATTATCTTTTCCTCTTTCTTCCCTGAGTCTCCCATCTCTTTATATTTGCCTCACCTTCTCTCCCGCTCCCTCCCGCTCACTCTTTAATCCCTATCTTCACTCCCTCTCTTCTCCTCTCACTCTATTTCATCTCTCTTTATTGTTACATGCTTTCATTCTTTCCCCGTTTCGCTCTCTCTATCTTACTCTTTCTTCTATCACCCTCTCTTCTCTCTCTTTACTCACTCTTCTCTCTCTCATCTCATCGATCTCTCTCTCTCTCACTCTCTCTCTTCTTCTCTTTATCACCCTCTCTCTCTCTCATACTTGCTCTCTCCCTTCATGTCCATCACTTTATTTATTATTTCTCTCTCATAATGCCCTCTCTCCCTCTCTCTCTTATTCTTTCTCTCTCTCTCTCTTCCCTCTCTCTTTATTCCATCATCGCTCTCATCTCACACTCTCTCTCTCTCTCACTTTCATCCCTCACTAGTCTCTCTCTCAGCCTCTCCCTCCTATTTTTTTCACTCCTCTTAATCCCTCTATCTCTCACGCACTCCTTTTCTCTCACTTTCTTCGCTCCCTCTCTCTCGCTCTGGTCGCTCTCTCCCTCCCACGCTCTCTCTCTCCCTTACACTCTCTCTCTTTTTATTATTCTCTCACACTCTCTCCCTTTCTATGCTCCCTCTTTTCTCTCTCTCCAGTTTCTCACTATTTCTCTTCCTCATCCCTCTCTCTCTCCCTCCCTCCCTCCCTCTCTCCCTCTCACTCTCTTGCTTCCTTCTTTCCCTCGCTCTCTCTCTCTCACTCTCTCTTTCCCTCACTCAAATACACTATCTCTCTCACTCTCTCTTTCCCTCACTCAAACACACTATCTCTCTTCCTCTCTCACACTCTTCCGGTTCATCCCCCACTTTCATTCCTACAAAATCTCATTCTATTCCCCCTTATCCCTCTCTCTCTATCTATAGTAGATCTTCCCTCACTTTCTCTTCTCTTACACTTTGTCTTCCTCTCTCAAGCCCACGCATCAATCTCTCTCTTACTCACTCTCTCTTTTTTTTCTCTTTTTCACCCTCTCCCTCTCTCATCCTTTTCTCTATTTATGCTTGTCAAATTTTTATTCTCTTCTCATCTTGCCCTCCATCTCTCTCTTTCTCACTCGTTTGCTTTCTTACTATGTCTCTTACACTCTATTTTGTTTCTCTCACTCTCTTGCTATCTTTTCTCTCTTTTTACTATTTCCCTCTCTCTCTTTCAACCGCTCTTCCTTTCTCACTACCTCTGTTCACACTTCCCTCTTTCTCACTCATTATCTCCCTAAATCCATCACTCAATCACTCTCTACTTTCCTCTCATTATTTATCTATTTTTTTCCTCACCCCCTCTTCTCTCTTACTTTTTATTACTTCCCCTCCCTCCTTATTTCATTTTTTGATTCTCTCACTAGTCCCCTCTCTTACCTCACTCTTTATTTCTCTCTCTTTTCATCTCTCCCTCCCTTCTTGGCTCCATCACTCTCTTCAATTTCACTCTCACTAGTCCCTCACTCTCTTCTCTCTCTCTCTCGTGCTCCCTTACACTTTTTCTCTCCCTCTCTCTCTCACACCCTCCCACCCTAATTCTCTCTCACTCCATCAATCATTCTCTCTTTCTCCATTTCCCTTACTCTCTCTTACCCCACTCTCTTTCTTCAGCATCACTCTCACTCTTACAACCTCTCTTTATCTCTTTCACAATCTCTATTCTCTCTTCCACTTTCTTTCATTATCTCTCTATCACACACTATTCTCTCTTACCTTCTCTCTTACTCTTCTCAATTGATCTTCCTCTACCCCCACTCTCTCATTCCCTATTTATCTCACTTCCCTCTCTTCCTCTCTCTCTCACGCTCTCTCCACTTGCCCTCCCTGGCTCTCCTTCTCTCTCTATCTCTCTCTTAAACTCTTTGTCATTCTCTCTTAATCTTCCCTCAATCTCCTTCTTTCCCAATATCTCTCATTCCCTCTTCCTCCTTTTCTCCCTTTCTCTCACTTTCTCACTATTTATTTTCTTCCCCCCATATCTCCCTCTCTCTAGCTCACACTCAACTCTATCTTCCCTAAGTGTCTTTTTTCTCCATATTTCTGTCTCACTCTATCTCCTTCTCTCCCTCCTGCTCACATTTCAATCCCTATTTTCTTGGTCTCTATCTCTCTCACTCTCTATTTCATCTCTCTTTAATGCTTTTCTTGCTCTCTTTTGTCCCCCTTCTATCTCTCTCTTGCTCTTTCTTCTATCACCCTATCTTCTCTCTTTGGTCACTCTTTCTCTCCCACTATCCTTCAGTCTCTCTCACTCTCCCTCGCACTCACTCTCAGTTTCTCTCAGACCTCACTCTCTCCCCTCATATCCATCTCAATATTTCTTATTTTCTCTCACAGATCTCTCTTTCTCAATCTCTCATCCTATCTTTCATTCTCTCCCTTCTGCTTCCTTCCCTCCCACTCCCCCTATCTCAATCACCAACCCTCTCTCTTCCTCTCTCCTTCTCAATATATCTCTCTCCATTCCTTCTCATGCATTCTCTTAATCTCCCTCCCTATCTCAATCTCACTCTCTATCTTTTTCTCTTTCTTCCTCTCTCGCTTACTATCTCTCTCTTAAAACCTTCTCTCACTTTCTCTCTCCCTCTCTCACTCTCTCCCTTTATCTCCCCTTTTCTCACTCTCTCCCTTACTCTTGCCCTCTATCTCTCTCTTTCTCACTCACTCCCTTTCTCACTATTTCTCACTCTCTATTATGATTCTTTCTCTCGCTCTCTAGTTCTATCTTACTCTCTTTTACTCTCTAGCTCTATCATTACTCACTCTTGATCTCTCTAAGTCCATCAATCTAACTCTCTCCATTTCTCGCATTCTCTCACTCTCTTTTCTCTCACCCTTCTTCTCTCTTATTGTTTATTACTTTCACTCTTCCTCCCTCCCTCCCTCACCCCTTATTTTTCTCTCTTTTTCTCTCTAGCTCACTTCTCTCACCCTCTCTTTCCTCACTCTCTTTTTTTATCTATTTCTCTCTAGTTTTGTCACTTTCTCACCTCCACACTTCCTCACTCTTTTTAATTTACTCTCTTACTCCCTCACTCGCTCCACTCTCTCTCTCTTGTACTCTCTCTCCCACTCTCCCTCTCTAACTCCCTTTGGCTCCATTTATCATTGTTTCTCTAGCTCCTTTTCTATTTCTCTCTCTTCACCCTCTCTCTCATACTCTCTATTTTATCTCCTTCTCGGTCTCTACTCTGTTTTTTTGCTCTTTAATGTCGTTCCATCTCTCACTCTATCCCTCACTCTCTCTTCTCTCTCTCTCCTTCTCTCTTTATGAATCCAACTCTCAACTCTCTCTTTCTTTCTCTCTGCCTCTTCTTCCTCTCATTATTTCTCACCTTCACTCGCAAATCTCTTCCTCTCTCTCCCTCCATCTTTTGCTCCCTCCCTCTCTCTCCCCTTCTCTCTTTATACATCTCACTCTCTTTACCTTAATCTTCTTCTCACGCTCTCCCACTTTTTTAATATATCTTTTTCTCACTCTCTTGCTCACTCTTTTGATTTTCATCTGTCACTTCTCTCTCCCTTCCTCTCTTTCTGATCCCTTTCATCTCTCCCTTTATTTCGCACTTTCATCTCATTCTCATTGTCATTGTTTCTTACTTTATCCTACCTTTCCTTATTTCACTTCCTCCCTCCCTTTCTCCTTATTTCACTTCCTCCCTCTTTCCCTCCCTTTATCTCTCGTCTATCTCTCTCACACACTCTATCTCTCTCTATCAGTCTCACTCTCTCTCAATCTCTCTTACTCTCATTCTTGACACTCTTTCTTCACTCTATTTCCCTCTCTCACACTCTCTCCCCCTTTCCTTATCTTCCCTTTCTAACTCTTACATTATCGCTCTCCCTCTCTTTTTCCTCATGATTACTCTCACCAGCTCTCTTTTGCTCTTTCTCCCGTTCTCCCTTTCTCCCTATCTCTCTCTCTCTCTCTTCAATTTTACTATCACTCTTCCTCCCTCGCCTCTCTGGCTTTCTCTCAAATACATATATTCTTACACTTTCTCAATCTCAATCTCTTAAGCTCTCTCTCTGTCAATCTCTCTCACTCTCTTTTGCCTCACTCTCTATTTCTTTCTCACTTTTTTATTCTCTCTCCCCCTATATCTCATGCTCTATCTCTATGTCTCAATTTATCTATATATTCTCTCACTCTCTCTCAATCTCACCCTTCATTACTATCATTTTCTAACACCACCTCTCTCCGCTCCTCTTTCACTTCAATCTTCTTTCCATCTTCTTCTCTCTCGCAATCTCTAATTCTCTCTCTCCCTCCCTCTCTCTTAGCCTTTCTTCCCTTACTCTCTCTTTTTTCTCGATTTTGTTTCTATTTCTTAGTCTCTATCTCCCTTTATTCAATTTCATTCTCAAACTTACTCCCTCCCGCTCCCTTCTCAGTCTTTGTTCTCCCTCTTCATCTCTCTCTTACTCTCTTATGTTACTCTATTCTCCTCTTTTCTTACTCTGTCTTTGTTATCCTTCACTCTATCTCCATCTCCCTCCCGAGCACTCTCTACCCCTTTCACTATCTCTCACACACGCTTTTCTCTCTCACACACACATATATATGCACTCTCTCTTTCTCTTCCACTTTACCTCCCTCGCTCTCCCTCTCTCCATCAACCAGTCCCTCCCTTCCCCATCTCTCTTACTCATTATCTTCTTCAGCATCGATCTCACTTACTATAAATTTTATTCCTCCTTCTATGACTATTTCTCTCCCTCTATTTCCCACTCCTTCCAGTCTCTCGCCTACATGCATTTCTCTCACTTCTATCCCTCTTATTCAAACACATCCACACACAAACTCTCTCTTCTCACTCTTTCTCCCTCTTCTCGCCCGCTCTCTCTCTACCATAACTCTAACCTCGACCACTCTCCATCTTCCTCCCTTGGTCACTCTCCATCTTCCTCCCTCCATCTCTTGTTCTCTCTCCTTCCTCCCCCTCCACTCTCCATGTCTCATCTTCCCTCTCTCTCTCACCTCCTTTCACAGACTTTCTCCCTCTCTTTCTGGATCTTTCTTGCTCTCTTTTGATCTCTCTCTCACTCATTCCCTTGCTCTCCTTCCTTCTCTCTCCCTCACTCAGCTTTTCCTACTTTATTTTTCTCTCTGTTTTCTCTCTATTTCTATCTCTCTCTCTCTCTCAATTCATCACTCTTAAATATCTCTCGCTCCCTCACTCTACTCGCTCACTATCTCTTCTTTCTTTCTTGCTTCGTTACTCTCTCTCTTGATCTCTTATCTATCACTCGACGTCTCTGTCTTTTTCTCTATCCCTCACACACTCACTCTCTCTCCAACTTTTGTCTTTCACAATCTCACTCTCTTCTCTCTCTCATCATGTCTCACTTTCTCCCTCTTTCTCTCTCCATTCCTCCTTCCCTCTTTTCCTTACTCTTGTTCTCACTCTTTCCCTCTTTTTATATATATCTCTCTTGCTCCCTCGCTCACTATCTCTCTCATTCCCCAGCTTCCTATCTCTCTCTTCTCTCTCCCTCCACTCACACTCTCTCTCCCTTCCCATTCTCCTAATATCTCCTTTTGTCACGTGTCCCACTCTCTCATTCCCTTTGTTATATCCTCTTCTCTCTAAATCTTTTTTCATCTTTCTCTATAGATCTCTTTCATTGTCCTTTCTCATTCTCATTATAACTCTCTCTCTCCATCTTTCTCACTCCCACATTCTTGCGTTGTCTAGGTCTTCCGTATGTAGCTCACCCTTCACTCTCCATCTCACTCACTCTCTCTCGCCCTCTAAATCTCTCCTTCTCACCCTCATAACTCATTTATTGATCTCTATCATTCTCTCTCTTACCAACTTGCTTTATCTCTCGCACTCCTTCCTCTCTCTCCGTTGTTGCATCTTCCTCTCTTCTCTCTCTATTATTCACTCTCCCTCACTCTCTCTTGCACTCTATTCTCTTTTCATTTCTTATGCTTTCTTTTGCTCTCTTTATTGTTTCTTTCACTTCTCTATTTCATCTCACTTTTTATCTTCCTATATCCCCCACTCTCTCTCCCTCTCTATTCCTTTCATCCCTCCAACTGTCTCTTTCCCTCTCTTCCTCCCCCTCCCTCTCTGTCTCTCCCTCTCTCTTGTTCTCTCTCTTTCTCTCAATTCTTCTACTCTCTCTATTTTCCCTCAGTCTCTCTTCCACTTTATTTCCTTTTTACACTCTATCACTTTCTCACTACTCCTCTCTCTTAAATACATCTAACTCCCTCCCTCTATCTCTCTTTCTCACTCAGTTCCTTCCTCTCCCACCCTCTATTCACTCTCATATATTCTCCCATGTTCTATCTCTCTATCCAATCTCTTTAGCTCCCTTTCTTGATCCCTCCCTCACTCTCTCTTTCATCTCTTGCCCTCTATCTCCCTCTTCCCTTCCTCCCTAGCTCACAATCTCTCTCCCTTCGCACCATCCTAATATCCTTGTTCTCTCTTGTGGCTCTCACTCTCTCCCTCTTTAATTCTTGCTTCCTCATTTGCAGAAAATCTACATCTCCTCATTCTAGCTCACTCTTCTCTCTCACTCTCTCTCAATATTTCTCCCTCTCACTGTCTAAATCTCCATTTCTTGCTCTCTATCTTACTCTCTCTTACTACTATGTTCTTTCTCGCTCACTCTCTCCTATCTGTCCCTTGCTCCATTCTTCACTGTATATCCTCTTCTCTATTTTTCTCTCCCCCACTCTCCCTTTTCCTCACACTCATTTATGACTTATACCCTCCTTTGCACTCTGCTTTGTTGTTTTCTTTTCACTCTTTCCTCGTACTCTTTCTCTTATTTTATCCTCCTCTCTCTCTCCCCCCCTCTCTTACTTCCATCCCTAGCTCTCTCTTTCCCTCTGTTCTCTCCCTCCCTCTGCATCGCTATCTCCCTCTCTTTCTCCCTCTCTCTTGCTCCCTCTCTTTGACCATTCTCCCGTTCTTCCCTCTCTTTAACCCTCACTCACTAATCTTACTCGATCTTTCCACATCCTTCCTTCTCACTCTCTCTCCCATGCACTCTCTCTTTAAACCATATTAGTTCCCCTTTTTGTCACTCTTTCTCACTCGCTACCATCATCTCTCTCTCTCTCTTTCTATTCCATCTCGCTTTATCTCTCTCCCACAGTCACTTTTGTCTCTCACATTTGATCAACCCTCAAATTATCCCTCACCACCTCTCACTCACTCTCCTCCCTCTTTCACTCCCTTAATCCCTCTCTTTCTCCCACACTCCTTGTCGCTCTCTTTCTTGCTCCCACGCTCGCTCGCTCAATCTCTCCCTCTCTCACGCTCTTTATTCCCTCACAATCTCTTCTCTCTATTTGTCGTTCACACTCTATTCCTTTCTTGCTCCCTCCATCTCTCTGTTTAGTTTAACTCTTACTCTTACTCCCTCTCTCCCTCATTTTTTCTATGTTTAGTCTCTTCACACACTCTAGCTTATGTTTCTCGCTCTTCTCTCTCACTTCTTAATTTTTCTCTCCCTCTGTCCCCCTGTCTCTTGCTTCCTTCCATCCCTCCCTCTCTTTCCCTCTCTCTGTCTCACTCTCAAGCACACTATCACTCTCCCACTCTCACATTCTTCTGGTTCATTCTTGCTCTCTCTCTCTCTCAAAATCACATTATCCACCTCCTCTCTCCTTCTCGCTCACTCTCTCTATATCTTCCCTCAGTCTCTATTCTCTCTTATTCTCACTCCCCCACTTTCTCCTTCTTTCTCACTCTCTCCCTCTCTCGTTCATTTCTATCTTTATGGCTTTGCTTTCTCTTTTACTCTCACCCTCTCTTCCTCTCTCACACACTCTCTCTTGCTCTCTTTTATCACACCCTCCTATCTCTTTCTCTCCAACTATCGCCCAATCTCTTCCTCCCTCCCTCTCTCTCTCCCTCGCCTTTCGCCTTTTTATCTCCCTTCTCCCTCTATCACTTTCTATATCTTACTCTATATATCCCTCTCAACCTCTAACTTCAAAACTTTTGTCTATCTTCCCTTAGTCTCTCTTCTCTTTCCTCTCAATCCCTCCCTCTTCCAATCCTTCTTACCTCTCTTTCTACCTCACTCACTATGTCACAACTCTCTCTTTCCTCTTTGGAAAAGGAGGGACCGAGAGGAAAGAAAGATGTATTACAGAAAATAAGAAATAATGAGATGGATTTAAGGGTAGAGAGCAAGATGTGAGAGCAAATGAGAGAGAGTGTGTGATGGAGTGAGAGTGTGAGAGAGAGAGAAGAGATAGAGGGAGGCGAGTGGGAAGGAGATAAGCAAGAGGAGAGAGAGAAATCAAGAGAAACAAGTGTTTAGAGAGAGATGGAGTGAGGGAGAGAGAGTAAGAGAGAGTGAAATTTTAGAAAGAGGTACGGAACGAGATGGGGAGCGAAAGTGAGAGAGTGTGTGAGAGAGGAAGAGATAGAGCTTCTTTGTGAAAGGAAGGGGGGAGAGAGGGAGGGAGGGTGTGAAAGAGGAAGAGAGGGAGGAAGAGAGAGATAGAATGTAAGAGAATGTGAGAAATAGTGAAACAAAGATGTTGTGGATGTAGAGAAAAAAGACCAAGATAGAGAGATAAGAGCCAAAAAAAGAGGAGATTGAGAAAAATAGTAATGAAAAATGTAGAGGAAACAGAGAGAGTGATGAAGAGCAAGAAAGAGAGCAAAAGAGATTGATAGAGAGAATGTGAGGGAATATATGAGGTTGAGAGAAAGGGATGTAGGAAATGATGGAGTGCAAGAGGGAGAGAGAGAGATAGGGAAGAACTTGCAAAAAAGGTACGGGATAGAGTGGGAGGGAGGTAGGGAGGGAGGGGGTGGGAGGGAGAAATAACAAAGGGGAGATAGAGCACAAGTGTGAGAGATTGATAGGAGAGAGTGGAGAGAGAGTAGTATAAGAGAGAGCAAATGCGAGATGAATATAGAACGAGAAAGAGAAAGGGAAATGAGTGAGTAAGAGTGAGAGTGAAATTGAAAAGAGAGGAAGAGAGAGGGAGAAAGGAGGAGAGTGCGAGATAGAAATAGAGAGAGGTGAGAGTGAAATTGAAGAGAGAGGAAGAGGGGGGAGAAAGGAGGAGAGCGTGAGATTGAAATAGAGAGAAGTGAGAGTGAGGAAAGAGAGAGCGGAAGAGAGGCAATGAGTGACCGAGCAAGTAAGGGAGCAAGAGAGGGAGATAAAAAGAGCATGAGAAAGAGAGGGATGAAGGGAGTGAAAGCCGGAGGGAGAGCGAGAGAGAGTCAGGAAGGATAAAGGGAGCAATAAAGGAGAGAGACGGAAGAGAGAATGAGAGAGATAAAAAGAGGTGGAATAAAGTGTGAGTGAGGGAAGAGAGTGAGTGCGAAAAAGAGATATAATGAGGCAGTGGAAGGTTTCAAAGAGAGACCAAGAAAGGGAATGGAAGAGAGAGTGAATGGGAGATAGGGTAAGAAGAGAGACTGAGGGAAGATCTAGTAAGAGTAAATGAGTGAGGGTAAAAAGTGAGGGAAAATGGGAGAGTTTTTAGAGAGAGGGTGTGAGAGAGAGTGGGAGACGGAGAGGGATAAAGGGAGGGAGAAGGGAAGGAGAGAAGACGAAGAATGAGAGAGGGAGGGATGGAAGTAGGAGAGAGAGTGCGATAGAGTGAGAGAAAAGCAAGAGAAAAGAGAGAAGAGAAGCAACAAAGGAGAGTGTAAAAAGGAGTATAAGACAGAAAAATATAATAGAGGGCGAGAAAGATAGAGATTGAGAGAAAATAATATGGAAAGGGATAGTGAGAGAAGAGAGAAAAATAGAGCAAGGGAGGGAGAGGAGAGAGTGAACGATAAAGAAAAAAATGGTAATAGAGAGTGAGATAGATCGAGAAATGGAGCTAATGAGAGCAAGAGGGAGAGAGGTTGAGAGAGAGTGAGAGCGTATGAGTTTGTGAAATGAAGAGAGAAGAGTGAGCTACATAGGAAAGAACTAGAGAGGGCATAAACGAGGGAGTAAGAATGATAGAGGGAGAGAGTGAGAGCGATAAAAAGAACAATACAAGAAAATAATAGAGATTTAGATAGAAATAAGGAAATAGACTGAGGGGGAGAAGAGTATATAAGAAAGGGAAAGAGAGAGAGACAAGAGAGAAAAAAAGATATTAAGAGTGTGGGAAGGGAGAGAGAGTGCGAGCGAGGGAAGAAGGAAGGAAAGAGGGAGAGAGCAAAGGTAGAGCGATAGAAGAGAGATTAATCGAGATTGATTAAGAAGCAATGCAATAATGAAGGTGAAATAGAGTGAGAGAGAGGGGGAACAAGGGAGGGAGTGAAAGTGTGTATAAAAAAAGAGAGATAGGAGAGAGAGATGTTTGGTGGTAGAAGGAGAGAAAGTGCCAGAGGATATATATATAGAGAAAGAGAGAGACAAGGGAGGAAGTGTAAGAGAGAGCATAATAAAAAGAGAGAGGGAGAGAATGTATGAGAATAGGAGGTGGAGAGATATATTGCTAAATTTAGAGGGTTAGAGAGGGAGAGAAGAAGAGAGGAGAAAAAGAAGGAGAGGGAGAGGAGAGGAAGGGAGCAAAGGAAGAAGTGAGAGAGAGATATATAGGGAAAGATGGAGAATGCGTCAAGATAGAGGAGAGAGAGTGAGCAAGAGAGAGGAGGGACAATAAAGAATGAGAGAGAGAATGAGGTAGATGGAGAGAGAGAGTGAAAGAAGATTGGAAGGTGGAAGAGAGTGTGAGAGAGAGTGACAAAGGAAGGAAGTGAGAGAAATAGAGAAAGAGAGTGGGGGATAGAAGAAGAGTAGTGAGAATAGTAAGAGAGAAGTTGACAAAGAATAATGAGTGTGAGCGAGATAGTGATATAAAGTGGAAGAGAGAATAGAGAGTGTGTAAGGGATGCAGAGAGGGAGTCAGAGTTAGAGTGAAACTGAAGTGAAAGTAAGAGAAAATGAGCAAGAGAGAGATAGGAAGAAAAGTGTGAGAGAGTAAAAGAGAGAGAAAGGGAGAGATAAAGGGAAGGTGAGCGAGGGATATAGGAAGAGAGACTAAGTAATAAAAAATGACTGAGAAGAGAGATTGAGTAAAGAGAGAGAAAAGAGAGTAACAAAGAACGGGAGCAAGAGAGTGAAAGATAAGAGAAGGTTGGAAACATAGTGAAAAAGAGAAAGAGTGAGAAAGAGGCAGATAGACGGCATGAGTAAGGGAGAGAGTGATGAAGGGGGAAATAAAGGTAGAGAATGAGAGAGATTGACGAGAGAGAGGGTGTGAGAGAGGTAGAGAGAGCAAGAAAGATCAAAGAGGGGGAGAGAGGAGCGAGATGAAGAGAGAGGAAAAGATAATGAGCAATGTATACATAGGGAGGGAGATTAAGAGAATGACTGAGATGGAGAGAGGAAGAGAGGGAGAGAGATTGAGATGGAGAGAGTGGGAGGGAGGGTAGCGGAGGGAGAGAATGAGGGAGAAAGGATGAGAGAGAGTTCTAGAGTGGGAGGGAGGGTAGCGGAGGGAGAGAATGAGAGAAATAGAGAAAAGTGAATGTGAGAAAAGAGAGAGCAAGAGATTGGAAATGAGAGAGAGCGATAAAGAAAATGAGAGGGAGAGAGAGGGAGTGAAGGTGTGAGTGCTAGGTGAGATAAAGAGAGGAGTAGAATAGGGAGATTGGAGAAAGAGAAAGAATGAGGAATTGAATGAGGTAGGGATCAAGAAGGAAAGAGAGATGTATAAGAAAAAATAAGAAATAATGAGACGAATATGATGGGGAGAGCAAGATGTGAGAGCAATTGAGAGAGAGTGAGAGGGAGGGAGAGTGAGAGAGAGAGTGAGAGATAGAGGGAGAGACAGAGTGAGTAAAGAGAGAGAGGAGAGGAAGATAGAAGAAAGGGAAATAGAGAGGGATAGAAAGGGTGGAAAGAGAGCAAAAAAACAAAGAGAAATGAAAAAGATAGTGAGAGAAAGCAAGAGAGGGAGAGAAGATAGGAACTGAAGAGTGAGCGGGGGAGAGAGAGTGAGAGAGGGTAAGGAGAGTCTCAAAGAAGATAAAGTAAAAGAAAGTGAGTGAGAAGTAGAGCGAGGGAGATATAGAGGGAGATATGGAGAGAGATGGAGGGTAAGAGCGAGCAAGAGAGAGTGAGAGACTGAATTAATGAAAGAGGGAGATAGGGAGAGGCTGAGAGATGATTGGAGGGAAAGACTATGTGAAGTGATAAGTGAGTGAAGAGAGAGAGCAGTAGAGAGTGTGCGAGAGAGACATATAGAGCAATAGAGAAATAAAAAGAGAATAAGGCATAACAGAGAAAAGTGCAAGAGAGGGAGAGAGTGAGAAAGAGAGAGATAGATGAAGGGAGTCAGAAGGATGGAAAAGAATGCAACTGAGGGAGAAAGGGAGAGTGAAAGAGAAGAGGAGTGGATGAAGATATAGAAAAAGTGTAAGAGAGAGGGGGTATAAAATGAGAGTAGTGGGAGAGAGAGGGGAATAAAGTGAAAGAGAGTGAGAGGGAGAGTGGGGGAGAGCGTGTGAGAGAGAAGGAAAGAACGAGAGTGGAAGAGAGAAGGTGAGAGTAAGGAAGCAAGAGCAGGGGAGAGAAGGAGAGAGATTAAGAGAAGACTGTGGAGAGAGAGAGAGCAGTAGAAGAGTGCGAGAGAAAATGAATATGGAACGAGAAAGAGAGTGAGAGAATGAGCGAGTAGGAGTGAGAGTCGAACTGAAGAGATAGAAAGAGGGACCAAAAAAGGGAGAGAGTGTGAGAAAGAAATAGATAGAAGAGAGAGTGAGGGAAGAGAGAGTAGGAGAGTGGGAAAGAGTGAATGAGCAAGAGAGGGAGAAAAAAATAGGAGAATGAGAGGGATGAAATGAGTGAAAGCGGGAGGGAGAGAGAGTAGCAATGAGGGACAAAGGGAGAGAACAAAGAGTGGGTAAAAGAGAGAGTGGGAGATAAAGTGAGTGAAAGTAAAGAGAGAAGGAGGGAGAGCCAAGTGAGAATAAGAGAGATATGGAGATATAAGAGAGAGTGAAGGAAGATAGAGCAACAAATATGGAGCAAGATAGAGAAGAAAAGGAGAAGAAGAAAGTGAGATAGATATAGAGTGAGAGATGTGAAGGTAGAGAGAGAAGAAAGAGGAAGGGAGAGAGGTAGAGAGAAGTGTGAGAGAAAGTAAGAAATAATGAGAGAGAAGTGTGAAAAGAGAGAAGGATCGAAAGAGAGTGGGAGAAAGGGAGGAGGGGAGGGAGTAAGAAAGGGAGTTGGAAGGATAAAAAAGTGTTGTGTAATGAGAGAGAAAAGAAAGCGATAGAAGAGAGATTAATAGAGAATGCCTGAGCAACAATACAATAATGAAGGTGAAATAGAGAGTGAGAGACAGGGAGAGCAAGGTAGAGGGAGAAGAAAGATGGGAGAGAGAGATGATAGGGGAGAGGAACGAAAGTGTTAGAGGATAGATAGAGAGAAGAAGAGAGAGATAGAATGAGGGAGAGTTAGAGAGAGGATGAAAGAAAAGAGAGTTAGGGAAAGTATGAGAATAACAGAAGGTGGAGAGAGAGATGGTTAAACGTAGAGCTAGAGAGCAAGAGAGATAAAAAGATG
Source organism: Papilionanthe hookeriana x Papilionanthe teres (assembly GCA_022702705.1). Lineage (NCBI taxonomy): Eukaryota > Viridiplantae > Streptophyta > Magnoliopsida > Asparagales > Orchidaceae > Papilionanthe > Papilionanthe hookeriana x Papilionanthe teres. The sequence goes on along the minus strand of CM040430.1, from coordinate 36,349,934 downwards.
AGGGACGGAGGGAGAGGGAGAGGGAGAGGAGAAGAAGGGTGCAAAGGAGGAGGTGGCAGTTAGAGAGATATAGGGAGATAAGGAGAATAAGTTAAGATAGTGAACGAGAAAGTGAGCAAGACAGAGGGAGGGAGAATAAGAGAATGAGAGAGATTGAGAGAGATAGCCAGTAAAGGAAAATTGAAGAGAGTGTTAGAGAGATCGACAAAGGAGGGAAGTGAGAGAAATAGAGAAAAAGACCAGTGGGGGTATAAAGGAAGAAGAGTGAGAAGAGTAAGAGAATTTGACAGAGAATAAAGAGTGCGAGTGAGATAGCGATAGAAGGTGGAAGAGAGGATAGAGTGTGAAATAGATAAAGAGTGGGATTAGGAGTGACAGTGAAGCTAAAGAGATAGAGTAGGAGAGGAGTAAGAGAGAGAGTTATGGAGGCAAAGTGAGAGAGAGAAAAGGAGAGAGAAAGGGAGAGAGTACAAGAGAAAAAGAGAGAGAAGGTGAGTGAGGTAGTAAGTGTAAGAGATAAATTAAAAAAGAATAAGGGAGCGAGGAATGGAGAGAGAGAAATAATGAAAGAATGGAAAGTGAGGAAAGAGAGGGAAAGAGAGATAAAAAGAGATAAACAATGACAGAGAAGAAGGGGTGAGAGAGAGAGAAGAGAGATAGAATGAAAGGAAGGGAGAGAGAGTTAGAGTGATAGATATGATGAAAGAGTGAGTGAAGCATTAATTGGGAGAGAGAGGAAAGAGAGGGAAAGAGAGAGGGAGCTAGAGAGAAAAAGAGAGAAAAATAAAGAGAGGGGGGGAGAAAGAGGGAGGGAAGGAGAGAAATTAATAAACAATGACAAAGAAGAAGGGGGCGAGCGAGAGAATGAGAGGAAAGGAGAAAGGGTTAGAGTGATGGATATAGGAAGAAAAGTGAAGAGAGAGAAAAGAGAACAAAAGAGAGCGAGAGAGAAACATAATAGAAAGTGTGAGACAGAGTAAGAAGGTGATAGAGTGAGAAAGAGAGTAATATATGGCAAGAGTAATGGAGGGAGCGAGAAAGGAGGAGATAGAGGGAGTGAAGGAGAAAGATTGAAGAGAGGGAGGGAATGAGAGAGGGAGAGAGATTAAGAAAGATTTAAGAGAGAGAGATAGGAAGCGAGAGAGGAATAGAGCGCAAAAAATTATGAGTAAGATTCATATAGAAATGAAAAGTTAGAGAATGAGTGAGAAGGAGAGAAGAAGAGAGGGAGATGGAGAAGGAGAGAGGGAGCGAGAGGGAGAGATATTGAGATAGAGAGTGAGAAATGGAGCTAATGAGAGTAAGGGAGACTAAAATTAAAAAATAGAGAGAACAGAGTGGGTAAAAGAGAGAGTGGGAGACTGAAAGTGAGTGAAAGTAAAGAGAGAGAGGGAGGGAGAGTAGAGTGAGAATGAGAGAGAAATGGAGATATAAGAGAGAGTGAAGAAAGATAGAAGAGATAGAGAGAGGGAGAAGAATGAAGTGAATTAGATATAAAAGTAAGAGATATAAAGATAAAGAGAGGGAAGAGAGAGAGGAAGGGAGAGAGGTAGAGAGAGAAGTGCAAGAGAAAATAAGAAATAATGAGAGAGAAGTGTGAGAAGAGATAAGGACGGGAGGGAGCAAGAAAGGGAGTTGGAAGGAGAAAAAAGAGTTGAGTAATGAGACAGAAAAGAGAGATTTTTCCCTATTTACTCTTGCCTTCTGTCTCTCTTTCTCAATCTCTTCATTTATCACTATGTCTCACTTTCTCTTTTGATTCTCTCTCTCGCTTACTAGCTCTTTCGGGCTCTCTTATCTCTCTTTACTTACTTTTTATCTCCTTATATCCATCCCTCTATCTCTCAACCTTCCCTCATTCTCTATCTCTTCTATTTCTCACCCCCTCTTCTCTCTTATTATTATTTATTTCCACTCCTCTCCTTATTTTGCTCAATGTTCCCTCACTTACCTCGCACTCTATTCTTTCTTTATTTCTTTTTTTGTCTCTCTCTGCCTTCATAGCTCCCTCTCTCTCTTCTCTCTTTCTTTCTCTCTTTCCCTCTCTCTCTCCCTTTTTCTCTCTCTCTGTCTGACTCCCTCCCTATCTCTCTCTTCCTCCATCTATCGTTATCTCTTACACCCTTTTCTCTTATTCTCCAAATTTCTTTCTTCAGCTTCACTTTCATTCTTATTCCCTACTCTTCTTTCTCCATCTCACACACCCTTACACACACTCACTCTCTCTCAATCTCTCTCTCATCCTCATTAGCTCCATTTCTCACTCTCTATCACACTCTTCGTTACAAAAATTTTTCCCCTCCCTTAATCCCTCTCTCTCTCTCTCACTCTTTTTTGTTGTTCTTTCTTCCCTTTTTCCTCTTACTTTTATCTCTCTCTATTCCCCACACACTCTCTCCTCTCTCACTCTCTCGATTCCATCCCCCTCTCTCATTAACTCTCTCTCTCTCCTTCCCTCATTCTTCCTCCCTTTATCGCTCTCCATCTCCCTCTCCCTCTGATTCTCCCTCTTGCTTTCGCCATTCTCCTGTTCTTGCTCTCTTTATATCCTCACTCACGTACTCTTACTCGATCTTCCCTTAGTCTCTCTTCTCACTCTCTCTCCCTTTCACTCTCTCTTCCTTTCTCATTCATGCACTCTCTTTAATCTGTCTCACTACCTCCTTCATTCTCTCTTTCTCACTTACTCTCTCCCTTATCTCTCTTAGTCTCAATTCCATCTCAGTTTATTTCTTATTCACTCTCTTTTATCTCTCTTTTAATGTTCCCTTTATCCCTAACTGCATTTTTCTCGTCTCCCTCCTCGTTTACTCCCTTCACCACTCACTTTCTCTCCCTCTCCTAATCACCCTCACTCTCGCTCTCCCTCTCACTCGCCCACTCTCTCTCCCTCTCTCACGCTTTCTCTTCCCTCATTCTCTCTTCACTCCATTTCTCTCTCAGACTTTCTTTCTTTCTCGCTCCCCCTTCTTCTCTCTTCAGTTTCACTCTCACTTCTACTCTCTCGCTGTCTCTGTCTCCTTCATGTTCACTCTCTCTTCATTTGCTCGCTCTCTAATCTCTCCTCTTGATCTTCCCTTAGTCTCTCTTCTCAATCTCTCTCCCTTTCACTCTCTCTTCCATTCTCATTCATGCACTCTTTTTAATCCGTCTCACTGCCTCCTTCGTTCTCTCTTTCTCACTTACTCTCTCCCTATCTCTCTCAGTCTCTATTCCATCTCATTTTATCTCCTATTCGCTCTCCTCTATCTCTATTTTAGTGCTCCCTTTATCCTTCACTGCCTTTGTCTAGTCTCCCTCCTCTTTTACTCCCTTCACCACTCACTTTCTCTTGCTCTCCTTATCTCCCTCATGCTCGCTCTCCCTCTCACTCGCCCACTCTCTCTCCTCTTCCCTCATTCTCTCTTCACTGTATTTCTCTCTCACACTTTCTCCCTTTCTCTCTCCCCCTTCTTCTCTCTTCAGTTTCAATCTCACTTCTACTCCCTCGCTCTCTCTCTTTCTCACTTCATGTTCACTCTCTCTTTGATTGCTGGCTCACCTCTCTCTCCACTTATTCTTTCTCTCCCTCTCTCCCCTCACACTTGCTTCATTCCCTCCCTCCCTCCCTCTCTCCCACTCCCGCTCTCTCTCCTTCTCTCTTTCCCTCTCTCCATCTCTCCCTCTCACCCTCATCCAACTCATGTCCCTCTCTCTCTCACTAAATCTCATTCTCCATCCCATCTCTCCCTCCCTCTCACTTTCTCTCAATATCTTCCAATACTCTCTCTTCTCTCTCACCAAGTCTTCCTCTCTCACTCCTGTTCTCTTCAATGTCTCTCACTCCCTTCCTCTATCTCTCTCTTTCTCACTCTCTTCCTCTTCCACACTTTTTGCTATTTATGCATCATCACTTTACTCACTATTCTATCCAACTATCTCACACTCTCTTCGTCCTTATCTCTCTCCCTCTTGCATTATTTCAGTCCTCACTCTATCGCCCTCTCACCCTCCCACTATCTCCATATCTCCTCTACATCTCCCTCTCTCTACCTCAGACTCAAATCTATCTTCCCTCAGTCTCTCTTCTCCCTAAATTTTTGTCTCACCCTATCTCCTTGTCTCCCTCTCGCTCACTCTTCAAACCCTATCTTCAATCCCCCTTTTTCTCTCTTTCTCTCTCTATTTCATCTCACTTTATTTCTTTCTTGATCTCTTTTTCAACTCTCTTTCTAGCTTTTTGTTCTATCACCCTTGTTTCTCTCACTTTACTCTCCTTACTTCTCTCTCTCACTTTGTTGTTGTCACTAATTCACTCCTCCCTCACTCTCCTTTTCTCCATTGCTCTTTCTCATTCCCACTCCATTGCTCCCTCATCTCTCACTTCCTCTTTTCTTTATTTCTCTCTCACTCCTCTCCCATTCTCTATCTCTCATCATTTCTCTCTTATTCTCTCCCTTCTGCTTCCCCCTCCCACTCTCCTTATCTCAATCTCGCTCCTTCTCTCTCCCTCTCTCCCTATCGATCTCCCTCTCTCTTTCCTTCTCATGCATTCTCTTAATCTCCCTCCTTATCTCAAATATTGCTCACTATCTTTTGCGCTCTCTCAATTCCTATCTCTCTCTTAAATCTTTCTCTCTTTATCTCCCTCTCTCACTCCATCTCTCTCTTCAATCTCTCTCACTCTCTCACTCTCTCCCTTACTCTTACCCTCTATCTCTCTATTTTGCTCCCTACCTTTATCACTATGTCCCACTCTTTTTATGTTTCTTTCTCTCACTCTCAGGCTCTCTCTTGCTCTCTTTTCTCTCTTTACTCACTCTTGATCTCTCTATGTCCATTAACCTCTCTCTCTCTCTCTTTTCTCTCACTTCTCTCACCCCCTCTTCTCTTTTTTATTTTATTACTTCCCCTCCCTTCCTCCCTTCTTATTTCTCTCTCTAGCTCCCTCTTTCTCTTTCCCTCTCTTTCCTCACTCTCAATTCTTTTTCCATCTCTTTCTCTCTTTGTCTCTCTGTCCTTTCCTGGCTCCCTCAATCTCTTCAGCTTCACTCTAACTCTTACTCCCTCACTTGCTCCATCTATCGTTCCCTCGCACATACTATCTCTCTCCATTTTTTGACTCTCTCAATCTCACTCTATTCTCTCTCTTATTGTTTCTCACTTTCTCCCTCTTTCTCCTTGCCTTCCTCCTTCCTTTAACTCTCTCCCTCCCTCCGTCTCACCCCAATCTCTCACTCTCTTTTCTTTAGTCATGTTCTCACTCTCTCCCTTTATCCCTATATATCTTTTTTGCTCCCTCGCTCACTATGTCTTTCATTCTCTATCTCTTTATCTCACTCTTCTCTATCTCCCTCCCTCACATTCTCTTTTCTTCCCACTCTTCTAATATCACTTTTTCTCTCTTGACCCTCTCTCATTCCCTCTCTTATATCATCTTCTCTCTCTCTCTCTCTCTCTCTTTTCCCCTTTGTCTATAGATCTCTTTCATTCTCCCACTCTCGTTCTCTTTATCACTCTCCGTCCCCCTCTATCTTTCTCACTCTCTCATTCTTGCCCTCTAAAGGTCTCCCTTATGTAGCTCACCCTTCCTCTCCTTCTCACTCTCTCTCTTGAGCTATCACATGCACTCTTACACTTCTCACACACACTCTCGTAATCTCTCTCCCTCTACCCTCTCAAGTTCCATTTCTCAATCTCTATCTCACTCTCTCTTACAATATTGCTCTTTCTCTCGCACTTTATCCTCTCTCTCCATTGCTACATCATCCTCTCTTCTCTCTCTATTTCTTCTCTGTTATTTACACCCTCGCTCTTTTTCCCTCCCTCTCTTTCTTGAACTCTATTCTCTTTTCGATCATATGTTCATTTTTTCTCTTCTTTGTTGCTCTCTCTTTCTCACCCTCTATCCTCCACTCCATCTCTCTCCCTCTCTATTGCTTCCATCCCTTGCACTATCTTTTTCTCTCTCTATTCTCCCTCTCCCACATCCTTCTTTACTTCCTCCCTCCCTCCCTCCCTCTCCCTCTCTGTCTACCTCTCCATCTCTCTCTTACTCTCTCTCACACCATTATTCCATTCTACCTATCTCTTTGCCTCTCACTCACTCTCTCTTACTAAATCTTTCATCGATCTCTTCTATCTCTATTTCCTTTCCACTCTCTTTCACTTTTATTCTATTGCTCTCGCCTTAGTCCAACTCACTCCTCTCTCTATCTCTCTTTTCAACTCCCTTCTCTTTCCCTCCTTTATCTCATCCCCAGATTTATTACTCTCCTTTCTTTTTTCTCTAGATCTATTTCATTATCCCACTCTCATTCTCTATATTATTCTCTCTCCATCTTTCTCACTCCCACATTCCTGCCCTCTCTAGGACTCCATTATGTAGCTCATCCTTCTCTCTCCATCTCACTCACACTCTCCCTCAAGCTCTCACGCACACCATACACTCTCTTTCTCTCACTCTTTCTCCCTATCACCCACCAAGCTTCATACTCCCTCTCTCACTCTGTAGCCTCCTTCTATTCTTCACATGCACTTTCTCTTTCACTCTCTAACTTTTATCTCTCCCAATCCCTCTCTCTTTTCTCTCATTGTTTCTCACATTCTCTCACATTCTCTATCTCTATTTCTTTCTTTCTCTCTCCCTTCCTCTCTTTGTAACTTCTATCTCTCTCCTCTTTTCTTTACTCTTATTCTCACACTCTCCCTCTCTATTTATATATCTCTTTAGATACTCCCTCACTCTCTCTTTCATTCTCTCAAGATCACACTTCTCTAACTCTTTCACTTAAGTTTTCCCTCGCTCTTTCTCCCTTACACACTCACAATCTATCTTTTTGCTCAAACTTTCTCTCCCATACCCCACGCACCCTCTCTCTTGCTCTCCAATCCTCTCTCTTGATCATTGTTTATCACAATCTCTAACACTTCCTTGTCTCACTCTCTCCATCCCTCTCTCCCTCCCTCTCTCTATCTCTTCTAAATCTCTCTTTCTCTCTTTTCCTTACTCTTGTTCTCACTCTCTCCCTCACTATCTATATATCTCTCTTTACCCTCCCTCACTCTCTCTTTCATTCTCTCGCTCTCTATCTCTCTTGTCTTCCTCCTTCTCTTACTTACAATCGCTCTCCATTCTCTCGCTCTATATCTCTCCTCTCTTCCCCCCTCTCTTGCTCGCACTCTCTCTCTCCATTCTATCCCATCTCCCTCTCTATTTCATTCTCTCTTTCTTTCCCTCACTCTCTTTCTCTTCCTCACTCTCTCTTCGTGTATCTCTCGTACTTCCTTACTCCCCTTAAGTTCCTCTAACTAAGCTTCTCTCTCTAACTTCCCCCTCTCTCCCTTCTCCCTTGCTCTTGTCTCTCTCTCCCTCCCTCTCTCACTAACCCACTTTCTCTATCAACCACACGTGTTCTAACTCCGCCCTCCTTCTTTCTCCTTTTCCCACGCCTTCCCCACCCCTCCCCAACCCCTCTCCCCTATCCAAGCTTCTCTCGTTTCCTTCCTCTCTCTACCACACTACCTCTCTCTACCACACTACCTCTCTCTCTCACTCTTTTTCTCTCTCTTCCTCTCTATCCCCCATGCTCACCATGATGTCATCTCTATTTTTTATTTCAACCTTATATCTTCTCTCACTTTTTCTCGCTCTCAATCTCTTAAGTTCCCTTGCTCTCTTTTTGTCTCTTCCTTGCTTTGCATTTACTTCTTGCTTTTTTCCTCCCTCTCTACTCTTTCACTTTCTCCTATCTCTCCTCTCTCTCCCAACTCTCTCCTTCTTATTCTCCCTCTCTCTCTTCTCTTCTTTAGAGCTATCTCATATGTATGTATATTCTCTTCCTCTCTTAAATATCTCTCAGTCTCCCAGTTTATTTTTCTTCCTCTTTCTTAGTTATTATTTTCCTCTCATCTTTCTCTCTTGTTCCCTCTTCCCTAACTCTCTCCTCTCTCTCTAATTATTTATTGCTTTTTCCCTCTTTCTCACCCCACTTTTTCTCTCTCCTCTATTTTACTCACTTAACACCATCTCACTCTTTACTCTCTCTCTCTCTCTCATGAGTGCTCTCACTATCTCTTCTATTTGTCTCCCTTCCTTCTCTCCTCTCACTCTTTCTCCTATTCTATCCCCCTTTGCCCCTCTGTCTCTCTCCTTCCTTCCCTCCCTCGCTCCCTCCCTCCCTCTAAATCACTCTCTCTGTCCCTTTCTCGCTATCATTCTCTCCCTCTCTCTCATTCGCCTATTTCCCTCCCTCTTTTCCTCTAGCTCACTATCTCTTGCTCCAATTTTCGTTGACTCTTTCTCCTCTCTAATTTCTAAGACTCTCTACCTCTGTCACTTCATCTCTTCAATCTTCTCACTCTCTCCCTCTCTATTTTTCACTCTTTATTCTCTATGTTTCTTGCTCTCCCATCTATTACCCTCTTTTTCATTACACTCACTCACCCATACGCACACCCTCTCTCTCTCTTACTCCCTCTCTTTCTCCCACTCTCTCAATCACACTCTTCATCTCTATATCACTCACACCTAAATTGTCTCTCTCCTTTCTAATTAATTATTCATTTTCTCTCCTTATTCCTCTTTTATTGCTTTCTCTTCTCTATCTCTACTTTCACTCTTTCTCTCCATATATCCCCCTTTTATCTTTCACACTCTCACTTCCTCCTTCGCTTCCTTCCTCACTATTTTCGCTATTTGTTTTCTATTTTTTCTCTTTTATTGCTCACACTTCTCTAAATCTTTCTATTAAGTTTCCCTTTCAATCTCCACTTAGTCGGATTAAGGCTTTGTTGTTGTTGTTGTTGTTGTTGACTTTGCTCTTTCTTTATCTTATTCTCTCTTCTCTACTCTCTCTCTCTCCTCTCACTCTTTTGCTCCCTCTGTCCTCCACATATTCTCTCTCTTCCTCTCTTGCTTCCTTCCCTCCCTCCCTCCCCCTCTCTCTCACTCACTCACTCTATCTTCCACTCTTCGACACTCACTATCCCTCTACCTCCCTTTCACCCTCTGCATCTCTCTCTAGCACTCGCTCTCCCACACATTCTTTTGCTCTCCGTCCCAGTCTCCTAATCGAGCACTTTCACTTGCTCTAACTTCCATCACACTCTCATTTCTCTTTATATTTCTTTCAATATCTCCCCTTAGTCCGTAAATCTCTTCAATCTCTCCAACTTCCTCCTTCTATCTCTCCCTTTCTCACTCTCTGCCCCTAATTCTCTATTCAATCTCTCTTGCTCTCTCTCTCTTGCTCTCTCATATCATTCTATCTTCTCTTTATTTACTAACTCATTTTCTCTCTATCTCTCACTCTCACTCTCTTTCATTGTACTCTCACCTTCTCTGAATTCACTTTTTTCTATTTCCTCCTCTTCTTTCATTGTTTCATACTGTCTTTCACATTTCTATCACCAATTGACTTATATTCTCCTTATCTTCCCTTTTACTCCCTCTTCCTCTCTCTTCAGTTTTACTCCAACTCCCTCACTCTCTCTTTCTCTCTCCATGTTCTCTCTCTCTCTCTCACTTACTCACTCTTCAGTTGCTTTCTCTCCTCTCTCTCATCTCAATCATTCTCTCCTCTCCCTCTCACTCTTTTCCAACTCATTCCCCTCTTTCTCCTATTAAATGTCATTCTCCATCACGTCTCTCCCTCGCTCACTTTCTCTATATATCTTCCATCACTCTCTCTTCTCCCGACTCTATCTTCCTCTCACTCCCCCTCTTTTTAATCTCTTTCCCTCCCTCCCTCTATTTATCTCTTTCTCACTCTCTCCCTTCCTCGCATTTTTCTGTATTTATGCTTTATCACTATTTCTTTCTATATTTCTCTCTATTTCTCTCTCTGTCACACACACTCTTTCTAACCTTTATCACTCTCTCTTATCACTTTACTTACTCATTCTCTCCAACCTCCTCCCACTCTCCTACTTCCTCCCTCTCTACCTCTTTAATTATTTGAATCTCTCACCCTATCGCCCTCTCACCCTTCCGCTATCTCCATATCCCCTCCATATCTCTCTCTCTCTACCTCACAACTCTATCTTTCTTAAGTCTCTTTTCTCTCTATATTTCTATCTCACTCTCTCTCCTTCTCTCCCTCTCGCTCACATTTCAATCTTGTTTTACTCCCTCTCTTGTTCTCTCTCACTCTCTCTATATTTCATTTCTATTGTTTTCTTGCTCACTTGTGCACCCCCCCTTTTGTCTCTCTCTTGCTCTTTCTTATACCACCCTCTCTTCTCTCTCTTTAGTCAATCTTTCTCTGTCTCTCACTCTCCCTCACACTCTCTTTAAGTTTCTCTCAGTCCTTTCTCTCTCCCCTCATATCCATCTCATTATTTCTTAATTTCTCTCATTATTTCTTAATTTTTCCTCACTCATTCTACCTCAATCCCTGCCCCACTCAATCCCCTCGTCCCTCTCTTTCTCACTCACACCCCATCTTACAACTCCTCTCTCTCGCTCTTGTTGTACTCATTCATTCACTCCCATCTTTCCCACTTATTTTCTCTATCACTCCCTTTCAATCCCTCTGTCTTGCTCCCTCTTCTCTCACTTTCTGTTTTCTCTATTTCTCTCTCTTCCTCTCCCATTCTATCTCTCATACTTTCTCTCTCATTCTGTCCCTCTTGCTTCTTTCCCTCCCACTCCCCTTATCTCAATCTTTCTCCCTCTTTCTCCCTCTCTCCATCTCAATCTATCTCTCATTTCCTTCCCAATCATTCTCTTAATCTCCCTCCCTAACTCAATCTTGCTCACTATCTTTTGCTCCCTCTTCCTCTCTTGCTTCTTATCTCTCTCTTAAACCTTTCTCTCTCTATCTCTCCCTCTCTCACTTTCTCCCTTTATCTCCCCCTTTCTCATTCTCTCCCTTACTCTTGCCCTCTATCTCTCATTCTCACTCCCTTTCTCACTTTGTCGCACTATCTATTATGTTTCTTTCTCTCGCTCTCTGGCTCTCTATTGCTATCTTTTATCTCTTTACTCACTCTTGATCTCTCTATGTCCATCAATCAAACTCTCTCTCCATTCCTCTCATTCTCTCACTCTCTTCTCTCTCATTGTTTATTACTTTCTCTCTTTCCCTCCCTCCCTCCCTCACCACTTATTTTGCTCTATTTTTCTCTTTCTATCTCACTCCAGCTTGCCCTCTCTTTCCTCACTCTCTTTTCTTTATTTATTTCTCTCTAGCTTTGTCAGTCTGTCCCCTCCTCGCTCCCTCACTCTCTTTACTTTTACTCTCACTCTTACACCCTCACTCGCTCCACTCTCTCCTTCTCTCTTGCACTCTCTCTCCCACTCTCCCTCTCTAATTCTCTCTTACCCCATCAATCATTGCCTCTCTTGCTCCTTCTCTCTTTCTCTCTCTTAACCCACTCTTTGTCTTTCTCATACTCTCTATTTTATCTTTCTTTCTCGATCTTTTGCTCTCTCTTTTGTTGCTCTTTAATCTCGTTCCTTCTCTCATTCTGTCCACACTCTCTCTCGTTCTCCCTCTCTCCTTCTCTCTCTATCAATCCCACTCTCAACTCTTTCTTTCTCTCTGTCTCCTCTCTCTCTTATTATTTCTCACCTTAACTCACAAGTCTCTTCCTCTCTCACGCCATTTTTCGCACTCTCCCTCCCTCTTTCCTTCTCTCTCCCTATATCTCACTCTCTTTACTTACTCTTTTTCTCAACTCTCCCACTTTCTTCATATATCCTTTTCTCTCTCTAGCTTACACTCTTTTGCTCTTTATCTGTCACTTCTCTCCCCCTTCCTCTCTCTCTATGATCCCTTTCATCTCTCCCTCTATCTCACACTTTCATCCCATTCTCATTGTTTCCCATCCTCTCCCCCTCCCTTTCTCCTTATTTCACTTCTTCCCTCCTTGCCTCCCATTCTCTCTCATCCATCTCTCTCACACACTCTATCTCTCTCTATCAATCTCACTCTCTCACTCTTTCTTGCTCTCTTTTTTCTCACTCTCTTCACTCTATATCCCTCTCTCACACTTACTCTCCCATTCCTTAGCTTCTTTCTCACTCTTACAATATCCCTCTCTCTTTCTTCATGATTACTTTCACCAGCTATCTTTCTCTCTCTCCTAATCTCTCTCTCTTCAGTTTCACTATCACTCTTCCTCCCTCCCCCCTCTCTCTTTCTCTCAAACACATACATTCTCACACTTCCTTTATCTATATGTCTTAAGCTCTCTCTCTCTCTCTCAATCTCTTTCAATCCCTTTTGCTTCACTCTCCACTTCTTTCTCACTATTTTATTCTCTCTCCCCCTCTATCTCATGCTCTATCTCTATCTTTCTATCTTCAAATTTATCTATATATTCTCTCGCTCTCTCAATTTAAAACCTCATTACTATAACTTTCCAATATCACCTCTCTCCACCCCTCTTTCACTTCGGTCTTGCTTTATCTCTTCTTCTCTCTTGGACTCTCTCATTCTCTATCTCTCCCTCCCTTTCCCTCACTCTCTCTTTCATCTTTATTTTGACTCTATTTCTTCGTCCCTCTCTCCCTTTATTCAATTTCAATATGAATCTTACTCCCTCCCTCTCTCTTTCTCACTCTCTATTCTCTCTCTTCATCTCTCTCTTACTCTCTTATCTTACTCTATTCTCCTCTTACTTATCTCTCTGTTATCCCCCACTCTATCTCCCTCTCCCTCGCTGGCTCTCTCTACCCTTTTCATTATCTCTCACACTCTCTTCTCTCTCTCTCTCACACATGTACACATGCACTCTCTTTCTCTTTCTCTTTCCCTCCCTCGCTCTCCCTCTCTTCATCACCCCATTCCTCCCTTCCCCAGCTCTCTCACTAATTATCTTCTTTAGCGTCCATGTCACTTACTATATATTTTATTCCTCTTTCTTCTATAACTATTTCTCTCCCTCTATCTCCCACTCCTCCCAGCCTCTCGCCTCTCTCCCTCTCTCTCACTTCCATTCCTCCTATTCAGACACATTCACACACAAACTCTCCCTTCTCTATCTCTCTTCTCACTTTTTCTCGCTCTCTTGGCGCGCTCTCTCTATCACAACTCTCTCCCTTCCTCTCTCTACCTTGTTCTCTCTTCATCTTCCTCCCTCAGTCACCCTCCATCTTCCTCCCTCAACCACTCTCCATCTTCCTCCATCTCCTCTCTCCATGCTTTTTCTTCCCTCTCTCTCGTCTCCTTCTTTCACAGACTCTCTCCCACTTTTTCTCGATCTTTCTTGCTCTCACTTAATTTCTCTCTTACTCATTCTCATGATCTCCTTCTCTCGCTCTCCCTCACTTAACTTTTCTTACTCTATTTTTCCTCACTCTCTTTTCTCTCTATTTCTATCTATCTATATATATATATCTCTCTCTCAATTTGTCAATCTTAAATATATCTCACTCCCTCGCTCTATCTCGTTAAATCTCTATTTCTTCTTTCCTGCTCCCTTACTTTCCCTCAGACTCTCTTCTCTCTTTATTTCCTTTTTCACTCTCTATCAATTTCTCACTACTCCTCTCTCTTTAATACTTCTAACTCCCTCCCTCTATCTCTCTTTCTCACACACTTTTCTCCTGTCCCACCCTCCCTCCTGATATCTTTCTTTCTCTCTTGTAGCTCTCACTCTCTGCCTCTATAATTCTTACTCATCATTCTGCCCTCACTACTTCTCCCCTTTGTAGCTCACTCTTCTCTCTCCATCTCACAAACTCATACACTCTCTCACTCTCTCTCTCTCAATCTTTCTCCTTCTCACCCTCTTTAGCTCCATTTTCTGCTCTCTATCTTGTTCTCTCTTACTATCATGTTATTTCTCGCTCAATCTCTCCTATCTCTCCCTTGCTCCATCTTTCTCTCTTCACTGTCTATCCTCTTCTCTATTTTTCTCTCTCCCTTACTCTCTTTTTCTCACTCTCTGTTCCCTTTTGATATTATATACCCTATTTTACACTCTACTTTGTTGTTTTCTTTTCACTCTTTCCACTTACTCTTTCTATCATTCTATCCTCCTCTCTCCCCCCTCTCTTGCCTCCATACTTCGCTCTCTCTTTCTTTAACTTCTCTGCTCCCTCCCTCCCTCCCTACCTCTCCCTCTGTATCCCCCTCTATGTCTCCCTCTCTCTTGCTCCTCCTTTCTCACCATTCTCTTGTTCTTCCCCTCTTTTTACCGCTCACTCACTAATCTTACTCGATCTTTTCATAGCCTCTCCTCTCACTCTCTCTCCCATTCACTCTCTCTTTAAACCTTCTCACCTCCTCCTGTATCTCTTTCTCCCTCACTACCTCCATCTCTCTCTCTTTCTATTCCATCTCTCTTTATCTCTCTCTCGCAGTCACTCCTGTCTCTCACATTTGACCCTCACAATATCCCTCACCACCTCTCTCTCGCTCTCCCTCCCTCTTTCACTCTTTTAATCCTTTTCTCTCTTCCAAAATCCTTCTCTCTCCCTTTCTTGCTCCCTCTCTCACTCGCTCAATCTCTCCCTCTCTCATGCTTTCTACTCCCTCACAATCTCTACTCTATTTGTCTTTCATATTCTCTCCCTTTCTTGCTCTCACATTCTCTTTGTTCAGTTTCCATCTCACTTGTTTCCCTCTCACTTTTACTCCACTCTCCCTCACTCTTTCTCTCTCTTCTCTCTCACCTCTTAAGCATTCTCTCCCTCTTTCGCCTTTCTCTTGCTTCCTTCCTTCCATCCTCTTTCCCCCTCTCTTTAAATAGAGAGCAGGAAAGAGAAGGAAAAGAGAGTGAAAAGTAGAGAGAGTGAGAAGAGAGACTGAGGGAAAATCTTGTGAGAGTGAGTGAGGTGTAAAAGTGAGGGTAAATGGGAGAATTTTGAGAGAGAGGGGGAAAGAGAGAGTTGGAGACAGAGACCGATAAAGGGAGCGAGAGGAAGGGAGGGAGAGAAGATAAAGAATGAGAGAGGGAGGGATGGAGAGTGAGAGAAAAGCAAGAGAAAAGAGAAAAGAAAGGCCAACAAAGGAGAGTATAAAAAAGAGTGTAAGATAGAAAAAGAGAATAAAGAGTGAGAAGAGAGAGATTGACAAAAAATAATAGAGAAGGGGAAAGAGAGAGAAGAGAGAAAAATGGAGCAAGGGAGCGAGACGAGAAAGAGAAACATAAAGAAAAAAATGGTAACAGAGAGTGAGAAAGAGCGATAAATGGAGCTAATGAGAGTAAGAGGGAGAGAGATTGAGAGAGAGTGAGAGTGTGTGAGTGTGTGAAATGGAGAAAGAGTGTGCTACATATGGAAAACCTAAAGAGGGCATGAATGAGGAAATGAGAATGATAGTGAGAGAGAGTGAGAGTGACAAAAAGAACAACAGTGAGGGAATAAAAGAGATCTATAGAAAAATAAGTAAAAAGAGTGAGGGGGAGAAGAGTATATAAGAAAGAGAGAGAGGGACGAGAGAAATAAAAGATATTAGGAGGGTGTAAATGGAGAGAGAGTTTGAGCTAGGAAAGAAGGAAGAGAAGAGGGAGATAGAGAGCGAAGAGAGATTGGGGAGATAGAATAAGAGGAGTGAGAAGAGCAAGAGAGAAGTTGACAAAGAATAAAGAGTGCAATCGAGATAGTGATAGAAAGTGGAAGAGAGAATAGAGAGTAAGGAATGAATTGAGGGAGTTAGAGTGAGAGTGAAGCTGAAGAGAGGAGTGGTTGAAGAAAGAGTAAGAGAAAATGAGCAAGAGAGAGATAGGGAGGGAAGGTGAGCACAAAAAAGGAGAGAGAAAGGGAGAGAGAAAGAAAGAGAAGGTGAGTGAGGAAGTAAGACTCAGAGAATTTGAAGAGAGTAAGGGAGCAAGTAAGGGAGAGATACAAAGCGAGAGAGAGAGAGATAGAGAAAGATGGGTGAGTGAGGAATGAGAGGGAGAGAGAGAAAAAGAGAGAAAGTAATAAACAATGACTGAGAAGAGGAGAAAAGAGAGATGTATAAGAGAAAATAAGAAATAATGAGATGTATATGAGAGGAGAGAATAAGATAAAAGAGCAATTGAGAGAGAGTGAGAGTGAGAGGGAGGGAGAGTGAGAGATGGAGTAAGAGGGAGAGTCAAGAAGGGATAGTGGGAGAGAGAGTGTGAAAGAAAGAGGGAGGTGGGAAGTGAGAGAAATAGAGAAAGAGAGTGGGGAGATTGAGTAAAGAGAGGGAAGAGAGAGAGGAAGGGAGAGAGGTAGAGAGAGAAGTGCAAGAGAAAATAAGAAATAATGAGAGAGAAGTGTGAGAAGAGATAAGGACGGGAGGGAGCAAGAAAAGGAGTTGGAAGGAGAAAAAAGAGTTGAGTAATGAGAAAAAAAAGAGAGATTTTTCCCTATTTACTCTTGCTTTTTGTCTCTCTTTCTCAATCTCTTCATTTAACACTATGTCTCACTTTCTCTTTTTGATTCTCTCTCGCTTTACTAGCTCTTTCTTCTCGTCTCTTTGTCTCTTTACTACTTTTTATCTCCTTATATCCATCACTCTATCTCTCAACCTTCCCTCATTCTCTATCTCTTCTATTTCTCACCCCGCTTCTCTCTTATTATTATTTACTTCACTCCCTCTCTTTATTTTGCTCAATGTTCCTCACTTACCTCGCACTCTATTCTTTCTTTATTTCTATTTTTTGTCTCTCTTTGCCTTCATGCTCCCTCACTCTCTTCTCTCTTTCTTTCTCTTGCCCTCTCTCCCTTTCTCTCTCTCTCGTCTCACTCCCTCCCCTCCTCGTTCTCTTACACCCTTTCTCTTATTCCCCAAATTTCTTTCTTTAGCTTCACTTTCATTCTTACTCCCTACTCTTCTCTCTCCATCTCACACACCCTTACACACACTCACTTTCTCGCATCCTCATTAGCTCCATTTCTCACTTTCTATCTCACTCTTTGTTACAATTTTTTTCCTTCCTCTTTTCATACCTTTCCCTATTATATTCTCTCAATCTATCTCTTTCTCACACTCTATTGTTTTTTTATATCATATATTCTCTTTTACACACTCCTTTATTCCTCTCTTCTTTCATTTCTCCTACATTCTATCACTCCATCCCCCACTTCCTCTCTCCTCTCTCTCTTACATCTATCCCTTCCTCTCTCATTTTATCTCTTCTCTTCCTCCCTCCCTCTCCTACCAACTATCCCTCTCTGTCACCCTCTCTCTCTCAATAATCTCTTATTCTCTTTCTCTCATCGTCCCTTCGACTCTCTCTTTCCTTCTTTCGTTCTCTCTTTAAACTCTCTAATACCTCCTATCTCTTTTTTACTCACACTCTCCTCTCTCTCACTCTCTGTTCCACGTCTTTTCATCTCTCTCACCCTTTCTTGTATCTCTCTTTTCACACTCAATTTAACCCTCACCGCCACTCTCTACTCTCCATCCCTCTCTTTCTCCTACTCTCCTTATCTCCCTTTATCTTTTTCCATCTCTCACTCACTATCTCTCACCCTCTCTTTCTCTCCAATTCTCTATCACACTCTCCCTTTCTTTGCTCTATCTTCCTATCTCTTCAGTTTCCGAAAGGTCACACATACTCCCTCATTCCTCTCTTTCTCGCTCCATGTTCACTCTTGCGACTCACTCTCTCTTTCTATTGCGCTCGCTCTCTCCTCTCTCTCCTCTCAATCATTCTCTCCCACTCTTACCCACTCCTTCATTCCTTCCCTCCCTCTCTCTCTCTCCCTCTCTCGCTCCATCTTTCTCTCTCTCACAGAGACTCTCCTCCTCCTCTCCCTCCACTTGCAATTCATCCACCTCTCTCCTGTACAAATCTCATTCGTACCCCTCTCTCCATCTCTCTCACTCTCTTCATCCCACGTATCTCCCACTAAAGCTCATTCATACCTTTCTTCACTCGCTTCCTCTCTCACTCCCACTCTATTCCATCCCTCTCACTCTCCGTCCATCTCTCTCTCTTCATCACTCTCTTCCTCTCTCGCTCTTTTATTTATTTATGCTTTATCACTTTTCTTTCTTTATTACTCTATTCTTGCCTTCCGACCCATTCTCTCTTGCTCTCTTTATCACTCTCTTATCACTTTACTCTTTCACTCCAACCATCTCTCATTCTCTTCCTACCTCCCTCTTTCCCTCTTTCCTTAATTTATATTCTCGCTATGTATTTTCTCCCTCCATCTCTCTCTCCATATTTCCCTCAATATCTCCCTCTATCCACCTCACACTCACTATATTTTACTCTATCTTCCCTGAGTTTCTCTTCTCTCTTGAGTTTTGCCTTACCCTCTCTCCCTCTCTCCCTTCGCTCCACTCTTCAATCCCTATCTTAACTTACTCTCTTGCTCTCTTTCTCACCCACACTCTCTATTGCATCTTTCTTTGTTATTTGTGTGCTCACTTTTTCCCCTCTCTATCTCTCTCTCTTGCTCTTTCTTCTATATACCTCTCTTTCCTCTCTTTACTCACTCTTTATTTCCCTCTATTTATCACGCATCTCTCATACTCCATCCTCACACACTATGTCTCCGTAGCTCTCACATTTTTTTGCTCTCTCTCCTCATATTCATCTCATTATTTATTATTTTCTCTCATACATCTCTCTCCTCTTCCTCCATGAAACCTTCCTTTTCAATCCATCTCTCCCTCTCATTCTACCTCTCTGTCCGTCTGCACCCACTCATTCACTCCCTTTCTCTCCCTCGATTTTTCTTTATCGCCTTCAGCTCTTCTCTCACTTTTAGTTTTCTATTTCTCTCTTGCTCTCCTCTCCCTTTCTCTCACCCACCCTCTCAACCTTTCTCTCTCATTCTCTCCTCGGCTACTCTCCCTCCCACGCTCTCTATCTTAATCTCTCTCCCTCTCTCCCTCTCTTTCTTTTCTCTCCTCTCCTTTTAATTCATTTCTTACTCTCACTCCCTATCTCACGTCTCCCTCCTTCCCTATCTTTCTCCCTTTCCCATTGTCACTCTTTCTTTCTCTCTCTCTCTTGCACTTAATCAATTTCCTCTTCCTCTCATGGTCTCCATCGCCTCCCATTCCTCTCTCGTGTGCTCTCTTTCACACTTTCTCTTCTTTATTTCTCTCTCACAGCCTCTCTATATCTCTCTATCTTTCTTTACCACTCATGATGTCCTCACTCTCACTATTGATTTCCTTTTACCCTCTTCACTTTCTTCTTACATCTCTCTCCATCTACTCGTCCTTCTTTCCCTCTCTATTCCACTTCTCACCCTCCCACTCTCTCCTGTCTCAATCTCTCTCTCCCTATCTTTCTCTCTCCCTCTCCACCCACCGCCCGCCAACTTCCTATCTCCATCTTGCTCAATATCATTTCCTCTCTCACTTCCCTTCCTCTTAAATCTTTCATGATCTATCTCTCTCTCTCACTATCTTCAATCTCTCACTCTCTCTCATCTCTCCCATTCTTACTCTCTCCCTTACTCTTCCCTCTATCTCTCTGTTTCTCACTCTCTGCCTTTCTTACTATGTCTCCCAATTTCTATTCTTTTTTCTCACTCACTCACTCACTCTCTCTCTCTCTCTCTCTCTCTCTCTCGCTTTCTTACTATCTCTTGCTATCTTCTAATTCGTTTTACTCTTTCCCACTATCTCTCTTTCTCCCTCTCTTCCTTTCTACCATGTCTCACTCCCTAACATGTTTCTCTCTCGCTCATTGCTCGCTCTTCCTCTCATTTCTTCGACTCCCTATATCTTTCACTCAATCTCTATCTACCTTCCTCTCATTCTCTTTCTCATTAATTTCACTATCACTCTACTCTAAATCTCTTTCTCTCTCTCTCTTTCTTTAGCTCGCTCTCTCTCCTCTCCCTCACTCTCGCTCCATCCATCATTATCTCTTGCTCCCTTTCTCTTACTCTCTCTCTTTCCCTCACTCTCTACCTTCGGCTCACTCTCACTCTTACTACATGTCTTTTATCTCTTTCACAATATCTATTCTCTCTTCCTCTTTAATCGCCATCTTGCTCTCACTCTCTATCTTCACCTTTCTCTTACTCTCCCCACTCTCTCTTCCTTTCTCCACTCTCTCTTTCTCCATTTATCTCACTTCCTCCCTTCCCTCCTCTCTATCATGTTCTCTCCACTTACCCCTCCCCGAATCTCACTCTTCTCTTTTCACTACTCATCGCACTCTCTCATTCTCTCTCATTCATTTATTTTACCTTCGCTTACTCTCTCTTTCTTGATATTCTCTCACTCTCCTTTCTTACCATTATCTCTCGCACTCTCTCTTCCCTACTTTGCTCTCTTCCTCTCTCTTTCTCACTATTTATTTACTTTCTCTTTATCTATTATTGCTCTCTTCTCTAACTCTTCTTCTATTTCTCCGACTCTCTCTTTGTCCTTTCTCTCTTCTTCACGCTTTCTCACACACAAACTTTCCTTATATCTCTATCCAGATATTGAGAGGTATGGAAGAAATAGAGAGGAAGTGGGGAGATAGAGAGGGAGAGCTAGAGAGAGCAAGTTATGGGGAGCGAGGAGGAAGAGAGAGAATAGTGGAACATAAGAGGAAAGCAAAGATCGAGAAAGAGAGATTTATTGTGAGAGTGTAAGAGAAGCATGGAGAATAAATAGAAAGAAATAGAGAGGATGGGGAGTTCGTAAGGAAGATTGAAGAGGGAGAGGAGCAAGGAGAGCGAGAGATAGTGTGTGAGAAATAGCAGCAGCCAAGATAGAAAGAGAGAGTGATCGAGAAAGGAAGAGAGAGGAGAGCATAAGAATGATGATATAAGAGTGAGAGAGGAGTTGCAAGGAGAGGAGAAGGAAGGGGGAAAAGTGGGAGAGAAGTGTGAGAGAGAGACAGAGGAAAGCGTAAGTGAGAATGGGAGGGAGGGAAGGGGAAGAGACGAGAAAGAGTGGGAGGAGAACGAAAAGAAGAGGTTGTATAAGATAGAGTAGCAGCATGTAGAGTAAGGTAGAGATATAACAAAGAGTGAGAAAGAGAGTAGGAAGTGAGCTGTCGAAACGAGAGGAGTGACAAAAGAAGAGAGTGAGTGAAGGAGAAATTAAGAGAGAAGAGAGTGATAGAAAGAGGAGACGTTGGATAGAGAGGCAGGTGGGGAAGAGATTAAGAGAGAGGGAGAGAAAACAAAAGAAAGTGAGAAAGAGAGCAAAGAAAGAGTGAGAGGAAATTTAATAGAGAGAGGAGTAAGAAAGTAATTGAAGAGAGAGGAAGTAGGAGGGAGTGAAGGAAAGCAAGAGAGACACGCAGAAATGCTCAGGGTTGATAAGGGGTGGAAAAATTTAGAAACGAGAGACCATAATAGTGCTAGAGAGAAACAACAAATAGGAGAAGAATATAACAAGTGAGAGAGTGGGAAAAAATAAATAGGTAGACAGATATTTTGAGAGAGGGAGAGAATAAATATACATATAGATTATGAGAGACCTCTAGAGAGGAAGAGATGGAGGGAGAGTGAGAACGGGAGAGGGAGTGAGAGAGAGATAGGAGAAAGAGAAAGAGGAGAGAGTGAGAAATAGAAAAACAAAAGAAAAAAATGAGCAAAGAAGAGAACTGAAGAGATTGAGAGAGAAAATGTGAGAGAAGTTATGATTGAAAGAATAGTAGGAAGGACGCCATGGAGAGCAAGGGGCATAAAGAGAAAGATATAGAAAAGAGAGAGAGAGGGAGAAAGCATGGAAAAGACAGAGAGAGAGAGAGGAAGGGAGGGAGAGGAGGCTTGATAAAAAGTGGGAGAGGTGTGAGATGGAGAAAGAAAGAGGGGAAGTTAGAATGTGTTCGCGAGAGTGAGAGATATGGCCGCAGGGGAAGCTAGAAAGAGAAAATGAGTTAGTGAAAGTTAGGGGAGCGTAGGGAGTGTGAAAGATACAAGGAGAGAGAGAGAAAGGAAAGAGAGAGAGCGTTAATAAAAGAAAGAGAATGAAAGAGAGAAAGGGAGTGAGGAAGAGAGAGTGGAAGATAGAATAGAGAGGAAGAGATAAAGTGAGGGAGTAGGTCCCTCTATATCTCTATCGTTTCTCTTTGCCACTCATGCTCCACTCATGCTCTCTTAACACTCTCTATTACATCTCTCTCATTGTTTGCCCTCTATCTCTCTCTTTCTTTCCCTCTATCCCTCTCGCACTCTCTCGCACTCTCCCTACAATTACACTCTTAGCTCTCTTTGTGTTTCTCTCTCTACCTCTTCACATTGTCTTAATATTTCTCACCTTCTCTCACACGTATCTTCCTTTCTCCCCTTCTTCACTCCCTCCCCACGCTCTCTCCATGTATCTTCATATATTCACTCTCTTTTCCTAACTCATTCTTATTCTCTCTCGCTTTATGTATCTTTCTTACGTACTCCCTCACTCACTTTCTTACTCTTTATTCTCTAACTCCCTCTCTCCCTCCATCTCCGTCCATATCTCCCTCTCGTATCTCCCTCTCTCTACCTCTCCGTTACTTTTTTTTGCTCCATCATTCAGTCTCTTTCTATCTCTATTTCTACTCTTACCCTCTCTCCATCTCTCCCTTCCGCGCGCACTTCAATCCCTTTCTTCACTACCTCTCTCTTGCCCTCTCTCTCACTCTCTATTTCATCTCTCGTTTCGTTGTTTCTTGCCGTCATTTCCGAGCCCTCTCCCATCTCTCTCTCTTGCTCAATGTTCTATCTCCCTCTCTTTCTCTCTCTTTACTCACTCCTCTTCCTCTATCTCTCACTGCCTCTCACTAACACACACACCTCATTTGCTTACATCTTGCTCTCTCTCCCTTATATCCATCACATTCTTTATTATTTTTGGTCAAACATCTCCCTTACCTCCTCGATCCCTCCTTTCCCTCTCTTTATGCCTCCCTCCCTATCTAACTCCTCTCCCTCTCCTCTTACATTCACTCATCACTCCTCCCCTCATTTTATCTATCTCTCTCTCATTACATCTCTCTTGCTCTCTCTTCTTACTTACACTTCCGTCTACTCACCGTTCTCTTCCCCTCTCTACATTATCTCTTTCCCCCACTTTTCATGCTCTCTATTCTCTCGCATTATATTCTCTCTATTTATCTCTCACACTTCGTATTTCTCCTCGTCATTCTCTCTATCAATTTAATCCTCAATTTTACTACCTCTCCCTCACTCTTTCTAGCTTTATGTCACTCTCTCTCACTCACTCACTCTCCCTTATATTGCTCTCTCCCTCTCTCCTCTTAATCTTTCTCTCCCTCTCCCTATCTGCTTCCTTCCCCATCCCTCTCACATACTCTCTCGGCTTTCTCCTTAGCTCTCTCAAATTCACTCACTCTTCCCCTCTCATAATCTTCGGTTCATTCTCGCTCTCCCTCTAAAATCTAATTCTCTACCCCTCCTTCCTCTCACTCACTCACTTTATATCTTTCCCTCCCTCTCACGCTCTCTATTGCCTACACTCTCTTCTCTCTATTTGTCTCTCACACTCTCTCTTCCTTCTCACTCTCTCTTTCTCACGCTTTAGTTTCACTACACACTTACCCCTCTCTCACTCTTTCTGACACTGCTTTTGCCTTACCCTCTCTCCATCTCTCCCTCTCGCTCACTCTTTCTACCTTTCTTCACTCCATCTCTTACTCTCTCTCTCTATTTTATCTCCCGGTGTTATTTCTTTCGTTTCCTACTCGACACATCTCTATCTATCTTTTCGCTCATAATTCCATCTCCCTCTCTTCGCTCTCTTTACTCACTCTTTCTCTTCATCTCTTTCTCCTCCTATACACACTCTCTCTCAATTGCTCTCACATCTTGCTCTCTCACCTTATATCTCATTATTTGTTTTTTTTGGCTCATACATCTCTCTTACCTCTCGATCCCTCCCTCATTCAATCCATCCTTCCATTTTTTTATGCCTCCCTCCCAATCTAACTCCTTTCTCCCACTCCCGCACTCATCATTCACCTCTCCCCTCTCATTTTCTCTAACTTCTCGTTCCCTCTCTCTTGCTCTCTCTTCCCTCATATACCCTTTTCTATACCCGCTCGCTTTCTTCCTCTCTCACGTTATCTCTTCCCTCACTCTCTCTTCACTCTATTTCTCTCTCTCACTCTCTCCTTTCTCGATCCCTCTTCCACTCACTTCAATTTCACTCTCACTCTTACTACCTCACTTTCTCTCTCTTTCTCACTCCTTGTTCACTCACTCTAACTTTTTATTCAATTGCTCTCTCTACTCTCAATTTTTTTCTCCCACTCTCCCCTTTCTTGCTTCCTTCCCTCCCTCCCTCTCTCTGCCTCTTTCGTTGTCTCTCTCTATCACACACTCTCTCCCTCACACTCTCTTCCAAATCAACTTCCCTCTCTCCCGCTAAATCTCATTCTCTACCCACTCTCTCCCTCACCCTAACTTTCTCTCTATATTTCCTATCACTCTTCTCTCTCACCCTACCTTCCTCTCTCTCACTCCCATTCTCTTCAATCACACTCATTCCCTCCATCTCTCTCTTTCTCACTCTCTCCCTCCTCGCTCTTTTTTTATCTATTTATGCTTCATCATTTTTTTTTCTCTCTTATCTCTCACACACGCACTTCGATCTCTTTATCTCTCTCTCTTTACTTTACTCACTCTTTCTCTCCAACCATCTCTCACTCTTTCCACCCTCCATCACTCCCTCATTCATTAATTCGCCCTCTATCGCCCTCTGCTATCTCCATTTCCACTCTATATCTCCCTCTCTCACCCTCCCCGAGTCTCTCTTCTTTCTATATTTTTATCTCACCCTCTCTCCTTCTCTTTCGCTCACTCTTCAATTCCTTCCTTTACTCTTTCTTTTGCTCTCTCTCTCTCTATTTCATCTCTATTTTTTTTGCCCTTCTTCGCTCCCTTTCTGTCTCTCACTCTTGTTCGTTCTTCTACCGCCATCTCATCTCTCTTTACTCCATCTCTACCTCTATCTCACTCACGCTCACTCTCCCTCCCTCACACACTCACTTTTAGTTTCTCTCACATATTGCTCTCTATTATCATATCCTTCTCATTGTTCTCTCTCTCACACACTCTCAATGCATCTTTTTCATCACTCTCTTATCACATACTCTTTCTCCCCAACCATCTCTCACACTCCTCCTCTCGCTCTCTCTCCTTCTTTCATTAATTCAATCTCTCTATCTTTATCTTCCTCTCCCTCCCTCTCTCTCTCTCCATCTCGCCCCATTTATCCCTCTCTACTTCTCACTCATTATCTGCTTCATCCTCCCCGAGACCTCTTATCGTATTTCCCTTTACCCTCTTCCTTTTTTCTTCGCTCACGCTTCAATACCAATCTTCACTCTCTCTTTTGTTCTCTTTCTCACCGTCTAATTCATCTCTCTTTGTAGTTTGTTTGCTCTCATTTTCCCTTGTCTCTCTTTTCCTTTCTTATATCTCCCTCTCTTCTCTTTCCTCACTCTCTCTCTCCCTCTATCTCTCATTTTCTCTCTCCCTCCCTCTTACACTCTCTCTAAATTTTTCTCACATATTGATCTCTCCCCTCATATTCATCTCATTATTTCTTATTTTCCGTCAAAAATCTCTTCCTCATTGTTCCTCCCGTTTCAATATTTACTCCCCTCTTGTGTTCCTTTACTCGTATCTCACAGCCTCTTTTCCATGTTCACGTGCAAATACTCCTTCACTCCCTCTCCCTTCTCTCATTTCTTTATCACTCTCTCTCATTCCTCTCTCTTGCTCTCTTTCTCTCATACTTTCGTCTTTTCTCTATTTCCCTCCCACTCTCCCTCTCCCTTTATCTTGCTCTCTTTCATTCTTTCTATCTAATTCTCTCCTCCGCTCTTCTCCCTCCCTCCCTTTCTATCTCAATCTCTCTCCCTCTCTCCCTCCTTTCCTCTCCATCTTCGTCTCTTCTTCTCTTTCTCTCACTTCTCTTATTCTCTCCCTCCTTATCTCGATCTAGCTCACAATCGTTTCGAGCTCTTTTTTCTCTCTCGTTTCCTATCACCCTCTCTTAAGTCTTTCCGCGCTCGTCTCCCTATCTCACTCCCTCTCTCTTTAATCTCTTTCAATCCCTCCTCCTTTCTCACTCTCTTCCTTACTCTCGCCTTATCTCTCAATTTCACAATTTCTTCCATTCTACCCATGTCTCTCACTTTCTTATGTTTCTCCCTGTCTCTCTCTTGATCTCTCTTGCTCCATTTTCTCTCTCTTTACTCAATCTTTAACTTCCTATATCCATAACTCTAACTATATTTTCCTTCCTCTCATCTTCACTTTCTCTCACCATTCTTCTCTATCATTGTTTATTACTACCTCTCCTTCCCTCCCTCTTACCCTCCCTCCCTATTTATTTCGCTCGCTTTTCTCTCTATAGCCCTCTCTCTCTGTTTCCCACTATTTCTTCACTCATTTCTTTCTCTATTTCTCTCTCTCTCGCTCTCCGATTCTCTCTCTCCCATCCTCGCTCCCTCACTCTCCCTCAAATTCTCTCCCACTATTACCTCATTCGTTTCTTTCTTCCTTTCTCTCTCCCTTTCCTCTCACATTCCCTCCTTAACTCTTTCTCTTACTCAATCTATCATTTTCTTTCTTGTTTTGTTTCTCTTACTTTCCGGTCCCACTCTTTCTCTTCAAAATTTTCACTCTCACTCCTACTCCCTCTCTTATCTTTCACATCTCTCTATCCTCTCTTTCCACTTTCAATCACTATCTTTTATTCTCTGTCAACTTCTCTCTTACTCTTCTACTGATTCTCTTACTTATTCACCCACTTTCTTTCTCTATTTCTCTCTACTTCTCTCCTTCAACACTCTCTCCCACTTCTCTTCCGTCTTCATTCTTCTCTCATTCTTTATTCTCCTCCCTCTATTTCTCTTGCTCACTCTCTGTTTCTCCATCATTCCTCATTCTCCTTCTCTCCCTATATTCTATCAGCCTCACTTCCTCCTTTGCCCCCCTTCCTCTCCCTCTCCCTCTCCCTCCGTCCCTCCCTCACTTCTTCTCTCCCGCTCTCTCCCTCTACCTCTATCATCTCTTCCTCCACCTCCTATTCTCTATACATTCTCTCACTCTCTTTCTTATCATGCTCTCTTACTCGCCCTCCCACTATCTCTCTCTTCCTCTATATATATATACTCTCACACTTTCTATCCCTCTATTCCCCACATCTCTCTGTCCCCTCCCTCTTCGCTCCCTCCCATTCACTCTCTATTACACCTTCATTATTTTGTTGTTGCTCAATCAATCTCTCTTAATCTCTCTTCTATCGCTCTCTCTCCCCCTCGTTACTCAACTCTTTTTCTCCCTCCCTCCCTTCCTCCCTCCCTCCCTCCCTTCCTCCCTCCCTCCCTCTATCTCTTTCTCCTTCTGTCTCTCAATATTTCTTACTTTCTCTCACTCTTTTTTTACCTTTCTCCTTTCCTCCCTCTTCCACCTCTCTATCTTCATATCTCTCACTCTCTATCTTAATTATCTATCTTTTGGTTCCTTTACTGCTTCTCCTTATCACTCTTGATCTATATCACTCCTTCACTCTCTCATCTATCTCTATTTCTCTCACTTTCACTCCTCTCTCTTCCTCTCTCTCTAATTTCACTCTCTCTTAGTTTCCTTTGTCTCACCAATTCTTTGTCTTCTTCCTTTATCTTTCTCTCTTTCTCTACTCTCTCTATCCTCCCGGCTACGCTCTCTCTCTCTCTTACTTCTTTCCCTCCATTACCATTTTCTTTCTTTTCTCTCTACCTTTCTCCCCCCTCGCTCTCCATTTTTCTTCTCTCTATCCTCTTCTATATTATTTTTTCTCACTCTCTCTCTTTCTCACTCTCTCGTTTTCTTTTTTATCCTATACCCTCTTTCAATGCCTTCTTTGTCAGCGTTTCCTTTCTCTATTTTCTTACTTCTCTCTCACTATATCCAATACTCTCTCCCTCTCTCTCTTACTTCCATCCCACCACTCTCATTCTCTCTTTTCTCCATCCCTCTCCCTCCCTCCCATTATCCCTCTTCTTTGCTCTCTTGCGTGCTCCCTCTCTCTCAACACTCTCATAGTTTCCCTTACTTTTCACCCCGCACCCACTTGCTCACTCTGGCTCTCTCCCACTCACACTTCTTACAATCTCACCTCCTTTACTCTCTCTCTTCCTTTCTTTGTTCTCTTTAAAACATCTCACTACCTATTTCAATCTCTTTCCTACCTCGCCTCTCCCCGTCTCTCACTCTCAATTCCAACCTTTTTTTTATATCTCTTACTCTATCTTCTGTCTCTATCTTTTGATGCTCCCTTTATCTGCCTCTCTCTTTCACTCACTTTATCCCTCTTTTACTCCTACTCTCCTTTTCCTCCTCTCGATCCCTCTCTCACTTGCTCTCTCTTTCCTCTATCCCCCG
Source organism: Papilionanthe hookeriana x Papilionanthe teres (assembly GCA_022702705.1). Lineage (NCBI taxonomy): Eukaryota > Viridiplantae > Streptophyta > Magnoliopsida > Asparagales > Orchidaceae > Papilionanthe > Papilionanthe hookeriana x Papilionanthe teres. The sequence goes on along the minus strand of CM040430.1, from coordinate 36,321,739 downwards.
CTCTCTTCCACTCGCCTTACTTCTCTCTATTACTTTCTCACACTCTCTCCCTTTCTTACTTCTTCCCCCCTCTCTTTAGTTTCACTCTCACTGGGCAACTTCATATCCTCTCCTATGTTGCTCCATGATTACTCTTCGCTGCTCTCTCCTCTATCACTCTCCATCTTCCTCCCTCGCTCTTTCCCTCATTCTCCCTCGCTTCCTCTCTCCCTTCATCCCTCCTCTCTCCTACTTCTTTCTCAAAGATGTGCTTGTTCACTCTCTCTTCCTCTTTCTTCCCCTCTCTTTCTCTATCAAACCATCATTCAATTTCTCTTCCACATCCCTCCCTCTCTCTTCCCCTTCCCTCCCCTCTCTTTCTCTCTCTTTATCATTTCTTTCCCTTTATCTTTCACACTCTCTCCCTTCCTCCTCATCAATCTTTATCTCTCTCTTTATTATCTCATTTTGGCATTCCTTCCTCCTCTCTCCCTTCCGCTCATACCTTCTCTGCCCCTTCTTTATCTCTCTCTCTTTCACTTTTCTCCATGTATCATTTTTAACTCGTCACTATGCCCTCTCTTTCTCTTTCAATTTATTGTTCTCTCTCGCTTGCTCTCTATTTGCGTTCTCTATAGGTTCTTTCATGTCGCTCTCTCTCTCCCTCTCTCTCTCTTTCTCTTCTTTCTCTCTTTATCCCTCAAGGCTTCTCTCCAAAGACATCCCACAGCCTCCTCCCTTTATTCAACCTCATACCATCGTTCACTTTTCTCTCTATCTCTTTAGCTCGCTTTCTTGCCCTATCTTACCGTCTCTTCCTTGCTCTCCGGGCCTTTCTGATTTTTTCCTCCCACACTCGCTTTCGATTTTATTTCTCTCTCTACCACTCACTCTCCCTCTCTATTTCTCACCGCTCTATCTTACAATATCTCTCTATATGTATTCTCTCCTTCTCTCCTAATATCTCTCTCACTCTCCCTCTTCTAACATAATATCTCCTTTTCTCTACTCTTCCTTTTCCTATTTTTTCTCTTCCCTACCTCTCTTCTCTCTCACATCTCTCTGACATCAGCCTACTCACTCTTTCTCCTCTCCCTCTCTTTCTCATTTTTCGTCTTACTCATTTACTATCTCTCCTATTGCTACCAATTCCCTCTCTTCTAATTCTTTCTCTCTTCTCTATCACTCACACACACTCTCTTGCATCCTCTCCCTTGTTTCTCTCCCTCTCGCAACTCTCCCTCCTCTCTCCCTCTTCCTCACTCTCCCTCTCCCTCTCCTCTCAACACCTCCACTAACTCTCTCACTAGCTTGCTCTATCTCCTTCTCTCTCCTCTTATTCTCTCCTCATTTTCTAGCTCACTTTCTTGCTCATTCTTCCTTCACTATGTTCTTCTTCCTCTCTCGTTACTCTCTCTTCAATCTCTCTCTCCTTTCAATTTTTCTCTGTTTATAGTATATCTTTATTGCTCTATCTTCTATAGCTTATTCTCTATTACTCTCACTCACACTCACTTTCTCTCTTCCTCTTATTTCCTCTCTTGCTCTTTCTCTCTTAGTCTTACTCTTCATCTCTATATCGCTCTCACTCTTAATTTGTCCCTCTCTTCTCGTTCTCTATTCTTTCTCTCCCTCTTAAGCTCGCTTGATTTCTCTTCACTTTCTTTCATTTCATCCTTTCTCTCCGGATCTCCCCCACTCTCTCTATCTTCCTCTTCACATTCCTCATCCCCTCTTTATGTCTCCTTCTTTCTCTCGTCTCCGTTTCTCTTTCACATACTCTCTCACGCTCTCCTCTACTCTGCTGCATCTCCCTTGCTCTCTCAATCTCTCCTCAATCCGTCTCTCACTCATCTCCTTTGCCTCTCTCAATCTCTCCCTTGCTCAGTTTTTTCTCACTCTATTTACTCTCTTTTTGTCTTCACATTCTCTTTCTCTCTATCTCAATCTTTCACTCTTCAATCTCTCGTAACTCCCTCTATCTCTCTCTTTCTCACTCTCTAACTCTCTCTAACTCTCTTTCTCTATCTTTATTCCTTTCTCTCTGCTTTTCTCTCACTCGCTCTCTCTTCTCACTTTGTACTTCTCTTTACTCAATCTCTCTGTCCCACATCCCTCATACACAATCCATCTCGCTTATCAACTTTTTCTCTCTCAATATTTCTCTCTTCTCACTCATTATTCCTAACTTTCTCTACACTTCCCTCTCTCTCCCTCTCTCACGCTCTCCCTCCCTTCCTCCCTTTCTCTCCGTCACACTTATCTCTCAATCTATTTTCCTTACTCATGTCCTCACTCTATCCCTCTCCATCTAAATATTTATCTTGCTTCCTCCTCACTCTCTCTCTTTCATTCTCTCACTCTCTATCTCTCTCCTCTTCCTCCCTCCCTCCCTCCTCTACACTCTCTATCCCTTACCACCCTTTAATATCTTTCTTCTCTCCTATCCCTCTCTCTACTTCCATCTCTTTTATCCTCTTCTCACTCTCACATTCTTTCCTCTTTCTTTTTGCGTATCTCTCACTCTCTCACACTTCGCTCGCTAATCGATCTCACTCCTCGTCCCTCTATCTTTCTCACTCCCTCAATCTTGCGCTCCTTTGGTCTCCCTTATGTAGCTCACTCCTCTCTCCATCTCACACACTCATACACACTCTCTCCCTCTCTCAACCCCTCCCTCTCTCAAACTCATACATACATACTTTCACGCCCTCCAACTTTTATCTTTCCCAATCCCTCTCTCTTCTTTTTCATTGTTTCTCACATTCTCTCACACTTCTCTTGCTCTCTCCCTCCCTCTCTCCATCTCCTCTTTCTCTCACTCTCCTTTCCTTACTCTTGTTCTATGTATCACTCTTCATCCCTCACTCACTCTCTCTTTCATTCTCTCGCTCTCAATCTCTCTCTTTCTCTTCCTCCCAAACTTAATCACATTTTCTCTCCCTTCCCAACCTCTTAGTATCCTTTTTTTCTTCCCTTTCTTTTATCCTCTTTCTCTCTCTCCCTCACTCTCTTCTCCAAATTCTCTCTAGCTCTTAAACGCCTCACTCTCTCCTCTATCATTCACCCCTCATTCATTCCCTCTCTAGATCCCTCTTTGTATGTACACTTTTCTCTCTCCATCTCCCACACTCATACACTCTCTCACTCTCTCGTTAATTTGTCTCCTCTCTTGCTTTAGCTCCATTTCTTGCTCTCTATCCGACTCTTATTGCGCTTGTTTTTTCTCTCTCACTCTCTCCTCTCCCTCCTTCATCTTTTGTCTTCTCTCTCTATTCCTTCTCTGTCACTCTCTTTTTCACTTTCTATCTTTTCTATCTATACTTTCTTTTTACACTCTACTTTATTGTTCTCCTTCTCTCTTTCTTTACTTTTTCTCTCGCTCTATCCCCCACTCTCTCTCTTATCTCTCTTACTTCCACCCCCTCTCATTTTCTCACTTCTCTACCTCCCTCCCTGTCCTTACATTTATCCTTCTCTTTCTCGTCCCTCTCTCACTCTATATTCTCCCGTTATCCCTCGCTTACCTCTCACTCATTTTCTCTTCCTCTCTCCTGCAATCTCTTGCCTCCTCTCCGTCGTTCTTTTCAAATTCATCCCCCTCTCACTCCCACTAAATCTTATTCTCTACCACTCACTCTCTCTCTCTCTCACACTCTCTTTATATCTTCCTTCACTCTCTCTTCCTCTATCTCCACTCTCGTTCATCACTCTCTTACATTTCATACTCTTTCTCTCCATCCATCTCTCACTCTCTTCCTCCCTCCCTCTCTTGTCCTTTTATTAATTTAGTCTTTCTCTCATTCTCCCCTCCCTCTCGCCTTGGCCTCCTCAATATCTCCCACTTTCCACCTCTAACTCTCTATCTTTTTCTCCATTTTCCCTAAGTCTCTCTTATCTTTCTCATTTCCTCGCCTTACTCTCTCTCCCTCTCTCGCCTTCACTTTGATCCCTATCTTTACTCCATCTCTCATAAAAGGAGAGGAATAAAACTTAGAGAAAAAGTGATAAACAGCGAAAGAATGAGAGTGTGTGTGTGATAGAGAGAGAGAATGAAAGTGAAGCATGGGGAGAAAGAGTGAGAGAGGGAGAGAAAGGGAGAGAGGGAGAGATAGAGGGAAGGGAGTAGAGATTGAAGAGAGCGGGAGTGAGTTAGGTTGGAAGGAGTTTGGAAGAAGAGAGAATAAGGGAAGAGAGTGAGCGAGGTGGAGAGGAGGAGAACATGAGATCGAACGAGAGGATGACGAAGAGGATGTGAGTGAGAAAGAGAGATGGAGAGAGAGAGTTTGTGTGAGCCCGAGAGTGAGAGAGGAAGAGAGATGAAGTGAGGCACGAAGTAATAGAGAGGGAGAGAGGGGGACAAGTATATTGAAAAGAGAGAGAGGAAGAAAGAGCAGCGGAATAGGGATGATGAGAGAGAGTGAACATGGAGCGAGAAAGAGATCAGGAAGGAGGGAGTAAGAGTAATAGTAAATGGAAAGAGAGAAAATGGAGCGAGAAAGGGAGAGAACACGTAGAGAAATAAAGAAAGAGTAAGGGATGAGATAGCATGGGTGAGGGAAAGAGTGAGTGAGCGAGATCTAAGCAAGAGAGAGATATGAGAGTAGTGAAAGAAAAGGATGTTGGGAGTGAAAGAGAGTGAGTGAACGAGAGGTAGTGAGGGATAAAAGTGTCGAGAGAGAGAGATAGAAGAGAGAGCGAGAGAGAGTAGAGAGATAAAAGATAATAGAGAGTGTGAGATAGAGAGGGATGGAGTGGAGTGAGAATAAGAGAAAGAGAGAGGGATTGAGATGGATTAATGAGAGAACAATAGAGAGAAAGCGATAAAGAGTGAAAAGAAAATTGGGCAAGAAGAGGAGATTGACTAAGAGAGTGAGTGAGGCAAATAGATAGGGAGAATGGATGAATGGCAAGAGAGAGAGAGATAGGAAAAGAGAGAGGAGATTGAGAGAGAGAAAAAGAAGATAGGGAAGGAGACGAAGGGAGGAAGGTAGCAAAGGAGAGAAGAGAGAGAAAGCTATAAAGCGGAGGGACTAAGCACAGAGAGGGAGAGAGAGTGAGGAATGAGGAAGAGAAAGAGTGAGATGAAAGAGAAAAGCTAGAGCAAGCCGTGAAGGGAGCAAAAAGTGCTGCATGAAATAAAAAAAATAGAGTGCAACAAAGAGAGAGCGAGAGCAAATAATTGGAGTCGAGGATGAGAGAAGGGAGAAACATGCGTAAAGTGCAAGAGGAAGAGCAAGATGATAAGGGAGAGTAAGATAGAGATCGGAAAATTGAGCTTAAGAGCATTAGAGGGAGAGAAATTGAGAGAACGAGAAAGTGTGATAGAGTGTATGAGTGTGAGTGAGACGGGGTGGTGAGAGAAAGGAGCTACATGAGGGAGACCTAGAGAGGCAAGAATGAGGGAGTAAGCAGAGGGAGAGAGTGTGATAAAGAGAATGAGAGTGAGAGAATGAAAGTAATCTAAAGAGAAAGAAGAAAGGGAGAAATGAGAGAGAAAATGATATAAGAAAGGGAATAAGAGAAATGGACAAGAGAAAAAAGAAAAGATATTATGAAAGTGGAAAGGCAGAGAGGTGTGAGGGAGGAGGGGAGGAAGAGAAGAGCAAAAGAAATAGGAAAGGTAAAAAAATAGCAATAAAAAATGAGGAGAAAGGGGAGTGGAGAAGAGTAAGAAAGGGAGCTAAAGCGATTGAAAGAGAGAAAGTAAGAGAAGATACGAGTTTAAGAGAAAGGGATGCAGAAGTGAGAATGAGAGGAAGGAGAGTTAGAATGATGGATATTGGATGATAAATGTTGAGTAAAGAGAGAGAATAAAGAGTAAGAGAGAGCTCGAGAGCAAGAGAACCTAATAGAGAGTGAGACATAGTGAGAAGGGGAGAGAGCAAGAAAGAGAGAGAGATGTAGGCAAGAGGAAAATGGGGAGATAGATGGAGAGAGTTAGAGAGAGACTAAACAGAGAGAGGGGAGTTGAAAGAGGGATAAAGAGATAGAAAGCTAGAGAGGAAGAGAGAGTAAAGATAGTGAGCAAGATTCAGATAAGGAGGGAGATTAAGAGAACATGTGAGAAGGAAAAAAGAGAATGAGATGGAGACGGAGAAAGATCGGGACATGGGCCTGGAGTGAGGGAGGATGAGAGGGAGAGAATAAGGGAGAAATGATGAGAGAGTGAGGGAGAGAATGGAAGAAGAAGAGTGAGAGAGAAGTAGAGAAAGAGTGTTTTTAAGAGAGAGAGCAAGAGAGAGAGTGAGAGAGAGCGATAGAGAAAACAAGAGAGAGAGAGAGGAGTCAATGAGCGAGAAAGCAATAGAACGAGAGAGAAGAGTAAGATAGTGGATAGAGGAGAGAAAGAGAGGGAAGTGGGGATTGTAAGAGGAGGGGATCAAGAAGGAAAGAGATATAAATGAGATAAAATATGAAACAAAGAGATGGATATGAGGGGAGAGAGCAATAGTGCGAGAGAACAAAGTGAGTGTGCGAGGGAGGGAGAGTGAGAGAGAGTGAGAGAGACGTAGAGATGGAGTGAGTAAAGAGAGAGAAGAGAGGGTGATAGAAAAAAGAGCAAGAGAGAGGACATAATGGGAGCAAAGGAGAGCAAGAAAATAATAAAGTGAGGTGAAATAGAGATTGAGAGAGAGAACAAAAGAATAGTAAAGATAAGGATTCAAGAGCTCGACTCGAAGGGAGAGATAAAGGGGTCAAGAGAGAGTGGGAGGGAGGAGACTGAGAAAGGACTCAGAAAAGAATGAGCAAAATATAACGAGTGAGAGGTAAAGAGAGGAAGTTGTTGCGGGAGATTTGCAGAGAGTGTGAGGATGCGAGGGAGATACAGGAGAGAATGAAGCAATGAAAGAGGCGAGGAGCGAGGATTGTTCGGAGAGAGAAGTGGGTGAAGAGATAAGGATGAGTGATAAAAAGAGAGCAAGAGAGTGTCTGTGTAATAGAGAGCAATAGAGAAAGAAAAGTGATAAAATATTCCAAAAAGAGTGAGAGAGGGAATGAGTGAAAAGAGAGAGGCAGGAGTATGAAAGGGAGCGAGGGAAGACATGTAAAGAGAGTGAGTGAGAGGGAGTGAGGGGTAAATCGAGATCGAAGTAGACGGTGATGAAGAGAAAGTGAGTCGAGGGAGAGAGGGAGAGAGTGTGCGAGAGAGAAAGAGAGCGAGAGAGGGAGAGAGGAAGGGAGGCAAGGAAGCAATAGAGAAGGGGATAAAGATGTGGGGAAGGGAAAGAGAGAAGAGAGAACAACATAATAGAGAGCGAGTGAGAGATTAAACATGGAGGGAGAGAGACTATGGGAAAAGGGAGAAAGAGTGATCTTGAAATGGAAGAATGAGAAAGAGGGAGATGGAAAGGGAGAGAGTATAAGAGAGAAATTTAGAAAGGCTAAGGTAAGAGAGAGCTCTGTGAGAGGGAAAGATCGAGCGAGTGAGATAAGGAGAGTGGAGAAAAAGAGGACCGTAGGAGCGAAAGCAGCGTGAGGGATAAACTATGCCAAGAGAGAGAGAAAGAAGAGAGAGTGAGAGAGAGAGAGATAGAGAGATGAAGAGAGATGGAATAGAGGGTGTGTATGAGAGAGAGAGTATGGAGTGAGCGAGAAAGAGAGATACAGAGAGGGAGTGCGATGGATTAAAGAGGGATATGTATAGAGAAAGTGATATATTGTGAAAAGGAAATAGAGAGAGAAGAGAGACTGAGGGAAGATGGGTAAGAGAGTGAGTGAGAGGTAAATAGATGAGGGAATAGAAGAATTAGAAGAGTGAGACAGAGAAGAGAGGGAGATAGAAGGAGAGGAGGGAGGGACAAAGTAAGGGAGGAGGGGAGGGAGGGAGAGAAAAAGAGAAAGAGACAAAGGTGGAGGGATTTAGCTAAATAAAGATGGAGACAGACAATGTGGGTATGTAGGAAGAGAGAGTGAGGGAGAGAGTGGGAGCGAGGGAGTGAAAGAGAGTGAGTGAGAGCAAGAGAGTGAGAGAAATAGAGAGAGAATGAAGATATGAGAGAACAGAGAAAGATATAAGCGAAAGAGTATGTGAGAGAGAGCATGAGTGGTAAAAAGAAAGAAATTGAGAGATAGAGAGGGTGTGAGAAAGATTGAAGAATGTCGTTGAGCAAGAGAGGGAGAGAGTGCGAGAGAGAACAGAGAGTGCGAAGATGTAGCAATAAGAGAATGAGCGAAAGGTGAGAGAGGGGAGAACTAAAGAATGGATGATAAAGAGTGAGAGAGGAGTTTTAAAGGGAGCTAGGGAGAGGAAGGAGGGAGAGAGGGAGAGAAAGTGCAATTTAAAGAGAAAGAGAATGCGAGTGAGGAAGGGAGTAAGAGAGGAGGATAGAGAGAGAGAGTGGGAGAGTGGACTAAGAGAAATAGCATTTAAGATGACTGAAGTAAAGACATAGAGTTGGTTAGAGAGATAATAAAGAGTGAGAAAGATAGGAGAAGGGAGGGGAGTGAGCTAAGTTGAATAAAGGGAAGGAGCGACAGAAGGAGAGAGAGTGAGAGAGAAATTGCGAGAGTATGAGAAGCGAGATAAAAAGGAGATGAATATCGAGAGGCAGAGTGAGCGGGAAAGAGAGTAAGAGAGAGAGAGACAAAGATAGAGCAAGAGGGTGAGAAAGAGAGTGAGTAAGAGTGAGAGTGAAATTTAATAGAGAGAAAGAGAGAGAATGAGTGTGGTAAGAGATTTCAAGAACGAGAGAGATGGTTGTGGAGGGAAGTAAGCAAGAGAGAGAGTAAGCGAGAACGTTTTAGGATAGTGGGTGTAAAAATGATAGGAGAAGAGAAACCACATAATACAAATTAAGACACCTGACAACAAAGAGTGAGAACGAGAGAGGGAGTGAAAGAGATTTATATGAGACTGAGTAAATTCGGGGGAGGGGGAGAGAGAATGAGTGGGGGAATACAATGGGAAGAGGAGTGAGTGCGAGGGATAAAGGGAGTGGTTATGAGGAGAATGAATGAGAGAGAGATATATATATATGCATATAATGGTCGTAGGAACCATGAGAGGGATAGATGGAGAGAAAGAGAGACCATTTGTGAGAGAGAGAGGGAACAAGTGAGAGAGAGGGGGAAGGAGTGAGAGAGAGCAAGAGTGAAGGCGATAGAGGAAGCGGAGAGGAGAGAGAGAAGAATGGTCAAGAAAATAAAGAGCATAAGAGAATAGAGAGTGAAAAAAGAGAGAGGGAAGGATAAAAGTTAGAATCAGAAATAGAATGTAGAGAAGGAGCAACAATGAGAGAAAGACAAAAGTGTAAGGAGAGAAAGAGAGAGCAAGAGAGACAATGAGAGTGGGGTTTGAGAGAGAGAGAGATAGTGAAAGAGGGAGTGTTTGTGTGTGAGTGAGTGTAATGAAAAGGGGTTATAGAAGTGAGAGCAAGAACTATTAATAATAAAGAGTAAAAATAGAGACGAGAGGGAGAGAGATCAAGAGAGGGAGCGACGAGGTGCAGAAAGAACGAGAGAAGTAGAAAGAGAAGTCAATGAACGAAGATAATGGGAAAGAAGAACAAGAAGTGAGGAAAGAAAGAGTAAAAGAGGTACAGAGTGCGAGGAAAGAAAGAATGAAAGAGAGAGGGAGCTGGGAAGAGAAAATGATAGAGAGAGAAAGATAGGAGGGAAAGAGAATGTGAGAGCCGAGCGAGGGTTAGGAAAGGGAGAGAGAAAGATGGATGTGGATAGAAAGGAAGAAATTATTTGTCCTTCTCTCAAGATCTCATTCTCCCTCTCACTTTTATCTTTATCTATTCTTTACCTCTTCCTCTCCCTCCATTTCTCTCACTTCCTCAATGTTGCTCTCTAAAGTCTTCATTATGTAACTCACTCTTCTCTCTCCATCTCACACACTCATACACTATCTCCCTCTTTCAATTGCTCTCCCTCTTTATTTTTAAATCTCTTTCACTCTCTCACACTCATGCACACCCTCTCTCCCGCTCTTCAACTTTTATCTCTGTTGACCTCATTTTTGATGAGGTCTTCTCTTCTTCTCTTTAGTACTTAGGATCTAGCCTTAGGCTTTTCCTTTGACTATCTTAGAGGACTAGAATCGGGACCCACCTTTAGAAATTCAAAAACCACTTAATCCCCTGCAAACTCCACAAACTCGACTATAGACCCTTAATCACCTAGAGGGTTGAAATCAAATGTGGAAGCTTAAAGGATGAGTCTTGCTAGACTCGGGCCTTGGGGACGCCCGGTGGCCCGGTCCGGCAAAGGGCCGACTTACACATACACTACACCTATGCACTACACTTTCACACACCTCCTAAAACACACCCTTACCCAACTTAACTTCCTGACTATGTGTAGGTGATTCACATGGATGGTCCTTAACCCCCCTAAGCCCTGGCTAAGAGGGTTAGGAACAACACTTGGCCAATGCCTCAAATGAGTCCCTTCATGGCTCATGTGGGCTCGATATGGCTTCATGGCTCAACAAAAATGATTTCATTTCACTTTACATCCACCCAATCTTCAATTTTCCAAATTTTCAATTTTTGACCCCCGGGACCCAACACCCGCCAACCTTACCCAAAGCTCCGAATAGCCCAAATTTCTCAAAAAGTTTCCAAATTACCCAAAATTCTCCAAAATCAATCCCAAACATTCCCACATCACTTCCAAACTGATCATCCATATCCAAAAATATCAAAATTCCAAAAATACCCTCTAATACCTTCCAAATACCCAAAATACCCTTTTGACCCAAAAATCCAAAAATTCAGAAAATTCCCAGAAAATTCCAGAAAATCCCAAATATTCCCAATTTCATTTTGTTCAACTACACCATGGGCCAATTTTGTCAATTTACCCCACTTTTGTCAAAACCCCACCTGACCCATTTTAACCCAAAGTAAACCCAATGTCAAACCAACCTACCCAATTGACCCAAATTCTGGTCCAATCAATTCTAAACTTCAATTCAACATCCCAAACACCAATCTAGATCAAAGCCAAAGCTTAATTTGATTGAAATTTAAATTCAATTTCACTTTTATTTTGCTTCACTTGGACCTATGACCTAAACCTAATCCAAACTCACCCAATTCAACTCCAATTAACCCCAAATCTTTTCCAAACCTTCCTTAACATCCCCATGAACAAAACACTAACATGATTTGCTCAAAATTTAGACCCAACCCCACTCAAATTCAACCCAAAAATCAAAAAGCCCAATTTTGACCTAAACTCAAACCTAGCCCAAATGAGCCCAAACCCCAAAATCAAAACCCAACCAAAGCCAAAACCTCTTTGAAACACTCCCAAAAAACATTTCCTAACATTAATTTCACATCAACTTCAACTCTAGCCCAACTTTGGCCCATGGCAGCCTCATTTTGGCCCACTTTAGCCTCTTTACCAAAAAGCCCATATCCAACCCAATCTAAACCAAATCACCTCAAATTTGTTTCAAACCACTATGAAGCATCCTCAAACCAAACTCATCAATTATTTGGCCTAAGCCTTTACTAAAAATTTCATCCCAAAAATCCATTTAAAAATTCAAAAGCCACTTTCCTAAACCATTGAAAGTTTCATCTAAAACACATTTCAACAGCCCAAAATTGATTCTAAAGCCCATTTACATTTTTCATTTGTCATCCATTTGACAAAATCATTCTCAAAGTTTCACCTCCCATCAAATAAATCTAAATCAAGCACCATGCCAAATTGCCCAAAAATACCAAAATATTCCTAAAATCCATTTTCATGAAATCATCAAGCTCTCGTGTCTGCGCAGCCATGAAGCCATGTACGAGCCACATGTGAGCCACAAAGCCTGACATCACCATACCCAAAATGCAGCAAGAGGAGGGGACCTTTAATGATTCTCTTAAGAGTAATTAACCACTCCCATGTCTCCCCTAACTTCGCTGCTTTCACTTTGTACGGATTGTGATCACTCCCACTAATCAAGCCGATCCAAGCGACTTTCCCCTTTCACCAAATTGGCCTGATAGGTGAACCTAACCCAAAACCAAGGGTTGACCCATTTAGACCCAAAACTAGCCCTTTCCCATTCCACTTCGATTCAACCCTTACACATGGCCACGTTGGTGATCAAGACAAGCCTCCAGCCCCCGACCCACCCGACTCCGAGGGTGACCCATGCTCGGCCGGCCGGCCACCGCCGGAACGCCATGCCCGAGACTCGGGAGTGAGCCAACATTGAAATTCTCCCTTGCCGAGCCGCCCCATGCCTAGTGGTCACCATGGCCGTTCTTCCTCACCAGCAAACTCGATCCCAAGCCCTAACTCCCCCGGGAGGCCCTCCAGCCCATGCCTATTTAAACACCACCCTCACGGCCACGAGAGAGCTGTAAAATCCACACAAACTCGCCAAAATTGTTCCGGCACTTCCTCACGTATACTTGATCCCCGCGCTGAGATCCCCCTACCATTTCTTCTCTCGTGAGCTCAATTTCCAGAATTGAAACTAAGCCCAAAACTGTAGTGACATTCTCCACAAAGGAGCCAATCCCCAAATCGGACTGGCTCTCTACACCTTCACCGTACCAAGGGAAGGTGTCCACCAAGAAAGCCCCATCTCCGTGCCACCCGCTGTTCCTGCACTAGCTTTGTGATCAGCTCGTGGTCGAAGTCCAACTCTGCATAATTCACTGCATCAGAGACTTCATCTGAGCTTGCCAGATCCAAACAAGGTAACAGACCCCGGGATCGAAGCTTCACTTTCCGAGCAAAGGTATGAACTCATTCTTCTTCCCGAGCTTAAGGTGAGATTCTCCATTTCATTCGAGTAAATTTCAGCGATGCATCAGAGGATGCCTGTTTCTTCAAGACGAATCCATGCAGCATAAGAACACGAAAATCCATCGAGAATCGAGCGGAAATTGCAGGTTGTGAGGGTCACCACGGTGCACACCGCCGGTGAGACGACAGACGTCAGAGCCGTTGGATCGCGCGTGTATCGAGCGGACGGATCGATTGCGCGGACTGCAGAACGTTACGTGAACCGCGGGCCCCGGACGGCCGACTCGATGGCGGCGCCCACCGCGCGACACGACCGGGGCCGGAGAGGCTAAGGATGCGCCGGCGCCGCGCGGATAAGTAGAAAATTAGGGGTATTTTCTATTTATTTAATTCCCTAAACTTGGAAAAATTCATAACTTTGTGTAGAAAAATCAGAAAATAAAGAAAAATATCCTTAAACAAGGAATGAGGAGAATAATGTGAAAAGAAATCATTTAATTTCATCAAGTATTTTATTTTTAATAATTTATTTACTCTCTTCCGCATGTTTAATCCCTCCATGCATTCATACAATTCACCATGGGCATGAGACCATAGGGTTTTTGAAGCCTCTGACTTTGGAACATTCCCCGAATTTTCCAGTCGAGGCCATCCCTATGAAAAGTTATTGATTTTTCAAATGCATGTTGCTATTTTAAGTATTTTAATTCCAAAAATTGAAGATGTCGTGAAATAAATTCTAAAGAAAATTTGGTGATGTTCCAGACCAAAGAACCTCAAAGAAAAATAGGATTTGAGTTAATTCACTTAGATTAACCCTAATCGCTTAAATCCCTCAAAATAGATCTCTAATTAATTAGAGTTAACCATAGATCAAATTGACTTGAAATCAATTTCCTCCACCGACCTTAGGTCAGAGGAACCCATCATAAAAATTTCGAGGTCAATCGGACTTGGTTAGCCCTACTAATTGGGTTGATTAAGCCACTTAGTCATTTTAAACTTTAAAAATTCATAACTTTCAAAATATCTTTCAAAGATTCACCAAATTGGTTTTGGAGTCTCTCTGATGTTATCAGAGCTTAAGAAAATTAAAATTTCAATTTTCTAAAAAAGTTGATTTTTAATATTATTTTAATATTTTTAATAATTAAAAAATAATAAAAATCACAAAAATAATAAAATTCACTAAAATGTTATATTTTGAATTTTAATCACTTGGGAACAAGTCCCATATTTTTCCTAGGTCTATTTAGTGAGATATTAATTTTTTAAAGCTCTTAGGCAATTTTAAAATTAAAAAAATATATTTTCTAGCATTTTCACCAAAATAATTATAATAAATCAAAGAAAAATCATAAAATTGCAAAGTTTGGTTCTCTCGAATCCTTGATATCAGAGAGAATTTTAAAATTATAAAATTTATTTTTCAACATTTATTTTATTTTTAAATTAATTAATACTCCAGAATTTAAAATAATTCTAATAAATAAAATATAATTCAAAAATTACAAAATTTGGTCCAAGTGGTCCTCTGGTCATTAGGAATGTCCCCACTTTTCTTAAGGACAGAAACTTTCCCTTGGTCATGTTATTGAATTTTCCTTGGAAATTTCTCTTTTCTACAAAAAAAATAATCATATAAATAAATTAAATACAGAAAAATCACATTTTCTCCTCTCATGTCTTTATTGACATATGAGTGAAGTCACATAAAAATTTCAAGTTCATTTGAGTTCAATTTAGTGAGTTATGAAATTATTGTGCTTAAAGGGCAAAATGGTAATTAAAATTTTAATCCTTAATTAAGACTTTAGGTTTAATAAAAAAATTAACAAGTAAAAAATATTTGATCCTAATCTGATTTGGATGATTGAAATTTAATAATTAAAGGGTAGAAACCCATTAAGCAATTTAAATGATTAAACTTTAATTAAATAATTAATCAATTTGGAAGAATAATAAATTTGGAATTATTAAAATAGGGATATTATTAGGAAGAGATTTATTCTTTAATTTAAAAATCCCTAAATCATCTCATTAATACTCAACTCTTAATTAAAATGATAACTCAAATTTAAAATATTAAAAGACTTAATCATTAAATTAAAGTAAATCATTAAACTCTTTTCAAAATTTCAATTAAATTAAATTAAATTAAATTAAAATTAAATTGAATTAAATTAAATTAAATTAATTAAATAAATTAAATTAAATTAAAAAAATTAAATTAAATTAAATTAAATTAAATTAAAATTAAATTAAATTAAATTAAGAAATTAAATCAAATAAATCAATCGAATTAAATTAAATCAAATCAAACTAAATTAAACTGAATTAAATTAAATTAAAATAAATTAAATTAAATTAAATTGAATTAAATAAATTTACCTGTATACGAAGAAATAAATCTAAAATAACTAACACTATTCCAAACTTAAATCATTAATTAACTTAAATTAATCACAAATCATTAAATATCATTTCGCCTTTAGGAGCTTTAGTTATCATAACTCCTAAATAGAACATTAAAATGAAATGTTACTTCACTTATAGGACATTCAAATGTCCTACTAATCGAGCAAGTTAACAAAACTTGAAAACCCTGGACGATCGAGCTCATTTACACAATTAAATTCATTCGACTCAAACAACTCTAGAAATATCAAAAAGATGTTTAAGATTCTTCTTAAGCACTTCCTCAATATGATAGGATATTTACAAGAACAATTGAACTTAATTGTTCTTCGATGAAGAAAATCGCCTTCAAACCAAAAACACAAAGAACCTAGACGTCATAAAACGACTAGCTATAAAGGATTAGGAATTTGGTAGAAAACCATAAACCTTTCCCTAGCTTTACCTAGGAACTTGCTTAAATATTCTAACCGTGTTTTAAGTGCAAAATTTTGGGATGACGGGAAGACCTCTGTGTACGCTTTATTTTATTGCGCTTATTTATTGCAAATGCACTTTATTTTTCTTGCATGATAAACAATGCTTGCATGAAAAACCGACACCTAGATGTAAAAACCAAACTCAAACCCAAAATTAAAATAAAAGACACTACAAGATAAAATTCACCTCCACAACATTTCAAAATATAAGACAACTCAAAATTTAATCACAAACAACACAAAACTACAATTACAACTAAATTAAAACGTCTTGCCGGATGACGGAATAATTTCTGATGATGTAACCTACGTGCTAAGTTAACGGGATTTCCTACGGTCTAAATGAAAGTGTGAACTCATTCCGCTGGAGTTTAGCAAATTCATCCGGACTAAGTGAATCCGATAAAAATAATGGTGCCGAAGGATGGAACCGCGGGATCTTAACCGTGTCGTTATAATCAACTTTAAGATTTGTTTTAATTAAAACACAAAAAACACTCGGAAATTAAGACTTTCAAACCAACACTTCTCTCATCTCTGATTTATGATTTCTAAAACTAAACCTCTCGCAAATAACAAGGAACTCGGAGTATGGTGGGCGCACCCGCCATCGTCGTCGCCAAAACTCGAACCTACTTCGCAAAACTTAGAATTAAATAACAAAGCCATAGGACTTCGAGGTAGTTTGCCTAGTGCAACATAAATCCTCAACTCTTCGTTAGGCATTTGCATTGCAAATTAAGCCCTAACCGGTCTTAAATGGTTCCGAGGTAGCCGTCCTAAGACGACATAAACCCTCATATCTTCTAGCAATTTGTATGATTCTATCATATAAATATAAGCCCTAATTAACTAAATCGGGCAAGATTAAAACATTAAAACATTAGGACTTTCCTAAATCCAAGCCAAACAATATGATAATCGGGAGATTACCGAAGTCCGCTTCGAACTGGTGATCTCTCCTACTTTCTTCCTTTGAATTCCCAAATAAAAATGTTCCAAATTTGATCCATTCCTATCGAAATTCCAAAAATTCAACCCCGAAAACTTAAACTTTGAAATTCCCGAGAGCAGAATTATTGATTATTATTGAGAGTTTTCTAGGTGATTCCCATCACTTAAGATGTAATTAACTATAGCTTGCCTCATAGGGAACTCTAAGAACCTGTAATATAAACCCCGTTTAATAGTTTCATATTAAGGCAAATCTTTACGGCTTATAAAATTGGTTCGCGTACCAAACGGATGTTACAAACCTTCTAGTTTATTTAATCGAGCCCTATTATCAAGCAAAGGTGTCTATTCTTCGGGATAGATACACGGTTTTGTGGTGGGCGCTCGTTTATATAAACTATTCTAGATGTGAGATCGGGCCGATTTCATATCTTAAAATTTTCAAATTTAAAATTATTTTCAAAATCAAATACTACTTTTCAAATTATTTATTTAAATTAAATTAAAATTCGCCGACAATTTTTGTAGGCGACTTTCTTTTCAAAATAAAACACACAACCTAAAAATATGCCGACAACTTCGGGCAGAGAGAGGGTAGGGAGAACATAAGAGTGAGAACGAAATTGAAGAGAAAGAAAATAGAAAAATAAAGAGAAGAGAGAAGAGTGAGAGAGAAGAGGGACTCAAGATCGAGCAACATATAATGAGCGAGAGATGCGGAAAGGAAGATGTTGGGGGAGATATGTTGTGTGAGAGAGAGCGTGAGAGAGAGATAGAGAGAGTGAAGTAATGAAAGAGGGAGAATGTAAGGGTTGGTTGGAGTGAAAAAGTTGGTAAAGAGATAAGACAGAGTAATAAAAAGAGAGAGTAAGAGTGTGTTGCGTGTGGTAGATAGAGAGCAATAAAGAAATAAAAGTGATAAGAACATAGAGAAAAGAGTGAGAGAGGGAGAGAGTGAGAAAAGAGAGAGTGTGTGTTAGGATTGAAGAGTGTGGAAGCGAGAGAGGTATAGGGAGTATGGAAGAAGAGAGTGTGAGGGAATATTAAGAAAGAGTGGGAGTGAGTGGAAGAGCGGGGGTAGAACATGAGATTGAAAGAGTGGGTATGAAGAGGAAGTGAGTGAAAGGGAGAGAGGGAGAGAGTGTGCATGTAAGAGAGAGCGAACGAGAGAGGAAGGGAGGCAAGGATGCAATGGAGAGGGGAGAGAGGGTGATAAAGATTGAATGGCGAGAATAGAGAGTAAATGAGAGAGTGAACATGGAGTGAGAAAGAGAGTGGGAGGAGGGAGTAAGAGTGATAGTGAAATGGAATAGAGAGAAAGCGAGAAAGTGTTAAAGAGAAATAAAAAATGAGTGAGGGAAGAGAGAGCATGAGAGAGGGAGAGAGTGAGCGAGTGAGAAAGCAAGGAAGACAGAGAGATAAGGAGAGTGAAGAAAGGGAAGGATGTTGGATGTCAAAGAGGGAGGGAGAGTGAAAGAGAAGTAGTGAGGGATAAAATGTGTCAAAAGAGAGAGATAGAAGAGAGAGTGAGAGGGAGATAAAGAGGGATCAAATGGAGAGTGTGAGAGAAAGAGAGATTGAGGGATGGAGTGAGATGGATTAAAGAGAGAGTAGTAGAGAGAAAGTGAAAAGGAAATAGAGAGAGAAGAGAGACTGAGGGAAGATTGAGTAACTGAGAGTGAGATAGAGGTAAAGAGATAGGGTGAATAGAAGGAAGGCGAGAGTGAAAGAGAGAGAGAGAGAGAGAGAGAGAGAGAGATGCAGAGAGCTAGACAGAGAGATATGGGGAAGGAGAGGGAGGGAGGGAGGAAGTAAAGATGGGAGAGAGTGAAGAGACAATGGGAGATCACTTCTCTCCCTCTCTCTCTCTCTCTCATGCTCTCTCCCACTTTGCATCCTTGGTTCTCCCTCTCTCTCTCCATCTCTCTCTCATTCACTCTCTCATTCTCTTATTCTCCCACCTTCTCTCTCTTTCTCACTCTATTTTCCCTCATTCTCCTTCTCTCCCTATATCTCTCTCACTCTCACTTTCTACTTTGCTCTCTTCCTTTTTTCTTATAGTTGACACTTCTCTAACTCTTTCTCTTATGTTTCTCTCTCTCTTCCTCACACAAACACACAATCTCTCTCTTGCTCAATCTTTTATTACCCTATCCCTCACACATACTCTCTCTGGCCTCCAATTATTATCTCTCTCAATCCCTCTCTCATCTCTCTCATTCATTCTCAAATTCTCTCACACTTCTCTCTCTCTCTCTCTCTCTCTCTCTCTCTCTCTCTCTCTCTTTCTCTCCCTCTCACCCCCCTCTCTTGTCTGCTCTATCTCTCATTCTCTTTTCTATAGTCTTGTTCTCACTCTCCCTCTCTATACATCGCTCTTGATCCATCCCTCACTCTCTCCTTCATTCTCTTACTCCCTATCTATCTCTTCTCTTTTTCCCTCCCTCACTCAAACTCTCTCTCCCTTCTCACCCTCCTAATATCTTTTTTCTCGCTTGAACCCTTCTCTATTTCCCTTTTTTATATCCTCTTCTCTTCCTCACTCGCTTTTCTTATTTCTGTGTAAATCACTTCCACGCTCTCACTATTGCTCTCTTTATCGCTCTCACTCTCTCCCTCTATCATTCTCACTCCCTCATTTGTGCCCTTTCAGGCCTGCCTTATGTAGCTCATTCTTCTCTCTCATCTCACACACTCTCACTCTCAATCTCACCACCTTTTACCCTCTTTAGCTCCATTGTTTGCTCTCCATCTCACTCTCTCTTGCTACCTTATTTTTATTGCTACTCTCTCCTCTCTCTCTTCTATCTCTCTCACTCCATCTTTTCTCTCTTCACTCTCTATCCTATTCTTTATTATTCTCTCTCTCCCTCGCTCTCTTTTTCTCACTCTCTTCTCTCTCCCTCTCGTCCCCATTTACTTACTTTTACTTGATCTTCCTACAGCCTCTCTTCTCACTCTCTCCCTTTCAGTCTCTCTCACTTTCTATTTCCTAATATCTTATTAAACCCTCTCGCTTCCTCTTATCTCTTATTCTCCCTCACTACCTTCATCTCTCTCTCACTCTCTATTCTACCTCTCTTTATCTCTCTCTCTTTCTCTCTCCTATCTCTTATATCTCTCACTTTTGACCCTCCTATTATCCCTGACTACCTCTCTCTCGCTCTCCCTCCCTCTTTCACTCCCTTAATCGCTCTCTCTACCACTATAATTATCCTTCTATTTCTTGATCCTTCTCTCACTTGCTCTTTCCCTCCCTCTCTCACGCTCTCTATTCCCTCACACTCTTCTTTCTATTTCTCTATTACACTCTCTCCCTTTCTAGCTCCCTCTTTCTCTCTTTCAGTATCACTCTCACTTTTACAGCCTCTCACCCTCTATCTTCTCGCTCTATATTCACTCTCACTCACCCATTCTCACTTTTGTTTCTCTCTCTTCTCCCTCCACTTAATCTTTCTCTCCCTGTCACCCCTTTCTCTTGGTTCATTCCCTCTGTCCCTCTCTCCCCCTCTCCTAGTCTCTCTTTCGCTCTCCCAAGTACACTATTACTCCCCCCTCTCAAACTTTTCTGGTTCATTCCTGGTCTCTCTCCCACAAAATCTCATTCTCTATCCCTCACTCTCATTCACTCTCTTTATATCTTCCCTTACTCTCTCTTCTCGCTCACTCTCCCTTGCTCTCTCACTCCCATTCTTCATTCTCTCACTCCCTCCTCTCTCTTTCTCCCTCTCCCTCTCTCGTTCTTTTCTCTATTTATGACTAGTCCCTTTTTCATTCTCTTTTGCTCTCCCCCTCTCTTTCTCTCTCACACACTCTCTCTTTCTCTCTTCTATCACTCCCTCTTATCTCTTTACTCAATCTTTCTCGCCAACCATCGCTTAGTCTCTCCCTCTAACCCACTCACTATCTTCTCCCTTTATCTCCTTCTCTCGGTCTCCCTTTGTCCCTCCATCTCTCTCCATATCTTCTTCTATATCTCCGTCTCTCTCTCTCTCTCTCTCTCTCTCTCTCTCTTCCTCTCACTCCTATCTTTTGCTTTATCTTTCATGAGTCTCTCTTCTCACTCTATTTCTGCCTCACTCTCTCTCCCTTTCTCCCTCCACCTCTTTCTCTAATCCCTATCACTCCCTCCCTCTATCACTCTATTTCTAGTTCACTCCATCTCTTGCTCACTCTCTCACTCTCTATTTCATCTCTCTTTATTGTTTGCTTGCTCTCTCTTGCCCTTTCTCTGTCCTCTCTCTTGTTCATTCGTCTATAACCCTCTCTTCTCTCTCTTTACTCACACTTTCTCTCCCTCAATCCCTCACTTCTCTCTTGCTCTCTTTCTGTCCCTCTCTCTTCCTGAGTTGCTCTTACATCTCACTGTTGCCCCATATCTCCATCTTATTATTTATTACTTTCTCTCACACATCTATCTCTCCTTTTTTGTCCCTCACACTTTTACTCCCTCCTTCCCTCTCTTTCTCCCTTTCTCCTTAACTTAGCCCTCTCTCTCTCCTCTTGTGCTCACTCACTAAGTCTCCCTCCCTACCTCTTTCTTTCTCCGTCGCACTCTCTCATTCCTTCTCTCTTGCTCACTCATCTCTCACTTTCTCTTCTCTCTATTTCTCTCGCACTCTCCCATACCCTTTCTCTTTCCCTCTCTCCCTCTCACTTTTCTCCCCCACTCTCTCTATCTTAATCTCACTCCCTCTCTCGCTCTCCCTCTCCATCTCTACCTCCTTCTCTTTTCTCACTCATAATCTTAATCTCACTCCATATCTCCATAGTTCCTACTACCCTTTTCTCTCTCACTTCCTCTCTCTCCCTCATAAATTTTTCTTGTTCTCTCCTCCTCCTTCGCTCACTCTCTCTCTCCTCAATCTCTCTCTCTCCCTCTACCTCCCCCTTTCTCACTCTCTCTTTCTCACTCTCTTCATGTCATACTATGCCTCTCACTCTCTATTCTATTTCACTTTCTCTCACTCTCTTGCTCTCTCTTGCTATCTTTTATCTCTATTTTCTATTGTCCTCTATCTCTTTCTTTCTCACTCTCTCCCTTTCTCACAATGTCTCTAACTCTCTATTCTATTTCTATATCTGACTCTCTTGATTTTTTTCTCTCTTTAATCACTCTTTATCTCTCTATATCCATCACTCTATCTCTCTACCTTCCTCTCATTCTCTATCCCTTTTCTTTCTCACCCCCCACTTCTCTCTTCTTATTTATCACTTCCCCTCCCTCTCTCCTCTCTCTCCTCTTGCACCCACTTGCTCAATCTCCCTCCATCCCATTTATTTTCTCCATCGCTCTCTCTCATTCCCTCTCTCCTTTCACATTCATTCTCTATTTCTCTCTCACTCTCCCTCATCCTTTCTGCATCCCTATTTCCCTAATGCTTTCTCTCTCCTTCTCTCCCTCACACTCTGTTTATCTCAATCTCACTTTTCTATCTCTCCCTCTCCATCTCCCTTCTTTTCTCTTTCTCGCTCATTCTCTTAATCTCACTCCCCATCTTCATATTGCTTACTATCTTTTCCTCTCTCTCACTTCCTCTCTTACTTCCTCTCTCACTCTAAAATCTTTCTTGCTCTCTCTCCTCTCTCACTCCCTCTATCTCTTCAATCTCTCGCTTTCTACCAATATCTCCCCTTTCTCACTTTCTCCCTTACTCTTTCCCTCTTTCTCTCTCTTTCTCACTCTCTATTTTGTTTCTCTCTCTCTCTCTCGCTTTCTTGCTCTCTCTTGCTATCTTTCCTCTCTATTTACTCATGCCCTTTATCTCTCTCTTTCTCACTCTCTCCCTTTCTCACTATGTCTCTCACTCGTTATTTTGTTTCTCTCTCTCTCTCTCTCTCGCTCTATTGCTCTGTTTTCTCTCTTTACTCACTCTTTATCTATTTATATCCATCACTCTATCTCTCTAACTTCCTCTCATTCAATATCTCTTCACTTTCTCACCCCCTTTTCTCTCTTTTTGTTTATTACTTTCCCTCCCTCCCTCGCTCTATCCCTCCATCCTTATTTCACCACTCTCTTTTCCCTCACTTACCTCACACTATATTCTTTCTCTATTTTTTTCTCATTTTGTCTATCTCTCTCTCCCTTACTTACTCCCTCACTCTTTTCAATTTTACTCTCACTCTTACTCCCTCACTCTCTTCTCTTTCTTTCTCTCTTACACTCTCTCTCTTTCCCTCTCCCTCTCTCTCTCACCCTAACAAACTCTCTCTCTCTCTGCCTCCATCTATAGTTATGTCTTGCACCCTTTCTCTTACTCTCTCTCCCCCAATCTCTTTCTGCAGCTTCACTTCCACTCTTAATCCTTCTCTATTCTTTTTTTCCTATTTTTATCATCATCTCGCTCACACTCTATTCTCTCTGACCTTCTCTATTACTCTTCTCACTCTTTCTCTTCCTCTATTCAACCACTCTCTTTCTTTATTTCTCTCACATCCCTCCCTTCCTCTCTCTCTCACGCTCTCTCCATTTTCCCTCCTTAACTCTCCTTCTCTCCATCTTTTTATCATTCTCTCTCATTCTGTTATCCTCCCTCCCTTTCTCCCTCTTGCTCACTCTCTCTTTCTCTATCTTCCCTCACTCTCCTTCTCTCCCTGTGTCTCTCTCACTCTCTCTTCCTTCATTTGTTTCCTTTCTCTCTTCTATATCGTTTGTTTGCTTTCTCTTTCTATTTCATTGCTCACCCTTCTCTCACTCTTTCTCTTCTATTTCTCTCTATCCTCTCGCTTTGTCCCTTACTCTCTTCTTCCCTCTTTCTCACACTTAATCTCTCCTTTCTCTCTACATCCATCTTTCCCTCCCACCCACTATCTAACCCGCACTAACACTCACACAATCTCTGTCCTTCCCGTCGTCTGTTTTTTATCCTCCTTCACTCTCCCTCAAGTTTTGTATCCTCTTCTCTCTCTCTTTTTCTCATTATCTCTAACTTTATCTCTCACATTACCCCACTCCTTAATTCTCTATCTTTCTCCCTCAGCCCCTCTAACTTGCTCACACTCTCTTCAATTTTATTCTATCACTTTTTCTATGCCCTCTCTTCCTCGTTTTGTCACTTTGATAGAAATAGAGAGAGAAGAGGGTGAGGAAAAATAGAGTAGGAAAAGTTAAGTGAGGGAGAGCTAGAGAAGGAGATCATGAGAATGAGTAAGAGAGAAATCAAGAGAGAGCAAGAAAGATCGAGAAAGAGTGGGATAGAGTGTGAAAGGAGAAGAGAGGGAAGAAGAGGCATGGAGAGAGGAGAGGGAGGAAGGAGAGAGAACAAGAGATAGAGGGAGGAAGGTGGAGAGTGGCTGAGGGAGGAAGATGGAGGGTGACTGAGGGAGAGAGTTTGTGATAGAGAGAGGGGGCCAAGAGAGCGAGAAAGAGTGAGAAGAGAGATAGAGAAGAGAGAGTTTGTGTGTGAATGTGTCTGAATAGGAGGAATGGAAGTGAGAGAGAGAGGGAGGCGAGAGACTGGGAGGAGTGGGAGATAGAGGGAGAGAAATAGTTATAGAAGAAGGAGGAAAAATATATATAGTAAGGAAGAGAATGAGTGAGAGAGCTGGGGAAGGGAGGAATGGGGTGATGAAGAGAGGGAGAGCGAGGGAGGGAAAGAGAAAGAGAAAGAGAGAGTGCACGTGTATGTGTGTGTGTGTGTGAGAGAGAAGAGAGTGTGAGAGATAGTGAAACGGGTAGAGAGAGCCAGCGAGGGAGAGGGAGATAAAGTGAGGGATAACAGAGAGATAGAGCAAGAGGAGAATAGAGTAACATAAGAGAGTAAGAGAGAGATGAAGAGAGAGAATAAAGAGTGAGAAAGGGAGAGGGAGGGAGTAAGATTGATATTGAAATTGAATAAAGGGAGAGAGGGTCCAAGAAATAGAGTCAAAATAAAGACGAAAGAGAGAGTAAGGGAAGAAAGAGTAAGGGAAAGGGAGGGAGGGAGGGAGAGTATGAGAGAATCCAAGAGAGAAGAAGAGATAAAGGAAGACCGAAATGAAAGAGGAGTGGAGAGAGGTGGTATTAGAAAATGATAGTAATGAGGTTTTAAATCGAGAGAGAGAGAGAATATATAGATAAATTTGTATATAGAGAGATAGAGATAGAGCATGAGATAGAGGGGAGAGAGAATAAAATAGTGAGAAAGAAGTGGAGAGGGAGGCAAAAGGGATTGAATGAGATTGAGAGAGAGAGAGCTTAAGAGATATAGATAAAGGAAGTGTGAGAATGTATGTGTTTGAGAGAAAGAGAGAGGGGGAGGGAGGAAGAGTGATAGTGAAGCTGAAGAGAGAGAGAGATTGGGAGAGAGAGAGAAAGATAGCTAGTGAAAGTAATCATGAAGAAAGAGAGAGAGGGATATTGTAAGAGTAAGAAAGAAGCTAAGGAATGGGAGAGAAAGTGTGAGAGAGGGATATAGAGTGAAGAGAGTGAGGAAAAAGAGAGCAAGAAAGAGTGAGAGAGTGAGATTGATAGAGAGAGACAGAGTGTGTGAGAGAGATGGATGAGAGAGAAAGGGAGGGAGGACGTGAAATGAGGAGAAAGGGAGGGAGAGAGGATGGGAAACAATGAGAATGGGATGAAAGTGTGAGATAGAGGGAGAGATGAAAGGGATCATAGAGAGAGGAAGGGGAGAGAAGTGACAGATAAAGAGCAAGAGAGTATAAGCAAGGGAGTGAGAAAATAATATATGAAGAAAGTAGTAGAGTTGAGAAAAAGAGTAAGGTAAAGAGAGTGAGATATATGGAGAGAGAAGGAAAGAGGGAGGGAGAGAGCAAAAAATGGGGTGAGAGAGGAAGAGACTTGTGAGTTAAGGTGAGAAAAAATGAGAGAGAGAGGAGACAGAGAGAAAGAGAGAGAGAGAGAGAGAGTTGTGAGTGGGATTGATAGAGAGAAAAGTTGGGAGAGAGGGAGAGCTAGAGAGAGTGAGGGACAGAGTGAGAGAAGGAACGAGATTAAAGAGCAACAAAAGAGAGAGCAAAAGATCGGGAAAGAAAGATAAATTAGAGAGTATTAGAAAGACAAAGAGTGGGTGAAGAGAGAGAATGAGAAAAGGAACAAGAGAGGCAATGATTGATGGAGCAAGAGAGAATTAGAGAGGGAGAGTGGGAGAGAGTGCAAGAGAGAAGGAGAGAGTGGAGCGAGTGAGGGTGTAAGAATGATAGTAAAAGTAAAGAGAGTGAGGGAGCGAGGAGGGGAGAGACTGAAAAAGCTAGAGAGAAAAAGATAAAGAAAAGAGAATGAGGAAAGAGAGGGCGAGATAGAGTGCGATATACAGAGAAAAATAGAGCAAAATAAGTGGTGAGGGAGGGAGGGAGAGAAAGAGAGAAACTAATAAACAATGAGAGAGAAGAAGTGGTGAGAGAGAAGAGAGTGAGAGAATGAGAGGAATGGAGAGAGAGTTAGATTGATGGACATAGAGAGATCAAGAGTGAGTAAAGAGATAAAAGATAGCAATAAATAACAAGAGAGTGAGATAAAGAAACATAATAGAAAGTGCGACAAAGTGAGAAAGGGAGGGGGTGAGAATGAGAGATAAAGGGCAAGAGTAAGGGAGAGAATGAGAAAGGGGGAGATAAAGGGAGACAGTGAGAGAGGGAGAGATAGAGAGAGAATTGTTTAAGAGAGATAAGAAGCGAGAGAGGAAGTGGGAGCAAAAGATAGTGAGCAAGATTGAGATAGGGAGGGAGATTAAGAGAATGATTGAGAAGGAAAGGAAAGATAGATTGAGAGGGAGAGAGGGAGAGAGAGGGAGAAAGATTGAGATAAGGGGAGTGGGAGGGAAGGAAGCAGGAGGGACAAAATGAGAGAGAAAGGATGAGAGATAGAATGGGAGAGGAAGAGAGATAAATAGAGAAAACAGAAAATGAGAGAAGAGGGAGCAAGACAGAGGGATTGAAAGGGAGTGATAGAGATAACAAGTGGGAAAGATGGGAGTGAATGAATGAGTACAGCAAGAGTGAGAGAGAGGACTAGTAAGATAGGGTGTGAGCGAGAAGGAGAGGGAAGAGGGGATTGAGTGTGGGAGGGATTGAGGTGGAATGAGTGATCAGTGAGAGAAATTAGGAAATAATGAGATGGATATGAGGGGATAGCGAAAGGACTGAGAGAAACTGATAAAGGGGGCAAAAGTGAGAGACAGAGAAAGTTGACTAAAGAGAGAGAGAAGAAAGGGTGGTATAAGAAAGACCAAGAAAGTGATAGAGGGGGCAAAAGTGAGTAAGAAAATAATAGAGATGACATAGAGAGAGAGAGAACAAGAGAGGGAGTTAAACAAGATTGAAATGTGAGCGGGAGGGAGAGAAGGAGAGAGAGTGAGACAGAAATATATGGAAAAAAGAGACTTAGGGAAGATAGAGTTGTGAGGTAGAGAGAGGGAGATATGGAGGGGATATGGAGATAACGGAAGGGTGAGAGGGCGATAGGGTGAGAGATTGAAATAATGAAAGAGGTAGAGAGGGAGGAAGTAGGAGAGTGGTAGGAGGTTGGAGAGAATGAGCAAGTAAAGTGATAAGAGAGAGTGATAAAGGTTAGAAAGAGTGTCTGTGAGAGAGAGAAAGGGAGAGAAAGGGAGAGAAATATAGAAAGAAATAGTGATAAAGCATAAATACAGAAATATGCGAGGAAGGGAGAGAGTGAGAAAGAGATAAATAGAGGGAGGGAGGGAGAGATTAAAAAGAGGGGGTGTGAGAGGAAGATAGAGTCGGGAGAAGAGAGAGTGATGGAAGATATAGAGAGAAAGTGAGCGAGGGGATGGAGAATGACATTTAGTAGAAGAGAGAGGGGGATGAGTTGGAAAACAGTGAAAGGGAGAGGAGAGAATGATTGAGATGAGAGAGAGAGAGAGAGAGGAGAAAAAGCAACTGATGAGTGAGTAAGTGAGAGAGAGAGAGAGAACATGGAGAGAGAAAGAGAAGTGAGGGAGTTGAATGAGTAAAACTGAAGAGAGAGGAAGAGGGAGTAAAAGGGAAGATAAGGAGAATATAAGTCAATTGGTGATAGAAATGTGAGAGAAAGTACGAAACAATGAAAGAAGAGGAGGAAATAGAAAAAAAGGGAAATTCAGAGAAGGTGGGAGTACAATGAAAGAGAGTGAGAGTAAGAGATAGAGAGAAAATGAGTTAGTAAATAAAGAGAAGATAGAATGATATGAGAGAGGAAGAGAGAGAGCAAGAGAGATAGAATAGAGAATGAGAGGGGTAGAGAGTGAGAAAGGGAGAGATATTGAGGGAGGAAGTCAGAGAGATTGAAGAGATTTAGGGACTAAGAAAGGGAAGATATTGAAAGAAATAAAAAGAGAAATGAGAGCGTGATGGAAGTTAGAGCAAGTGAAAGAAAATAGTGAGGAAGGAAGCGAAGGAGGAAGTGAGAGTGTGAAAGATAAAGGGGTGATATATGGAGAGAAAGAGTGAAAGTAGAGATAGAGAAGAGAAAGCAATAAAAGAGAGATAAGGAGAGAGAAGGAATAAATAATTAGAAAGGAGAGAGACAATTTAAGAGTGAGAGTGATATAGAGATGAAGAGTGTGACTGAGAGAGTGGGAGTAAGAGAGGGAGTAAGAGAGAGAGTGTGTGTATGGGTGAGTGAGTGTAATGAAGAAGAGGGTAATAGATGGGAGAGCAAGAAACATGGGGAATAAAGAGTGAAAAATAGAGAGGGAGAGAGTGAGAAGATTGAAGAGATGAAGTGATAAAGGTAGAGAGTGTTAGAAAAGTAGACAAGAGAAAGAGTCAAAGAAAATTGGAGCAAGAGATAGTGAGCTAGAGGAAAAGAGAAAGGGAAATAGGCGAATGAGAGAGAGGGAGAGAATGATAGCGAGAAAGGGATGGAGAGAGTGATTTAGAGGGAGGGAGGGAAGGACGAGAGACAGAGGAGCAAAGGGGGATAGAATAGGAGAAAGAGTGAGAGGAGAGAAGGAAGGGAGACAAATAGAAGAGATTGTGAGAGCACTCAAGAGAGAGAGAGTAGAGAGTGAAAAAGAGAGGGAGTTAAGTGAGTGAAATTGAGGAGAGAGAAAGAGTGGGGTGAGAAAGAGCGAAAAAACAATAAATAATTAGAGAGAGAAGAGAGAGTTAGGGAAGAGGGAACAAGAGAGAAAGAGGAGAGGAAAATAATAACTAAGAAAGAGGGAGGAAAATAATAACTGGGAGACTGAGAGATATTTAAGAGAGGAAGAGAATATACATACATATGAGATAGCTCTAAAGAAGAGAAGAGAGAGAGGGAGAGTAAGAAGGAGAGATAGGAGAAAGTGAAAGAGTAGAGAGGGAGGAAAAAAAGCAAGAAGTAAATGCAGAGCAAGGAAGAGACAAAAAGAGAGCAAGGGAACCTAAGAGATTGAGAGCGAGAAAAAGTGAGTGAAGGTATGAGGTTGAAATAAAAATAAAGATGACATCATGGTGAGCATGGGGATAGAGAGAAGAGAGAGAAAAAGAGTGAGAGAGAGGTAGTGTGGTAGAGAGAGGAAGGAAGCAAGATGGATGGGGGTGGGGGAGGGGTGGGGAAGGGGTGGGAAAAGGAGAAAGAAGGAGGGCGGAGTTAGAACACGTGCGGGTGATAGAGAAAGTGGGTTAGTGAGAGAGGGAGAGAGAGAGACAAGAACAAGGGAGAAGGGAGAGAGGGTGAAGTTAGAGAGAGAAGCTTAGTTAGAGAAACTTAAGGGGAGTGAGGAAGTGCCAGAGACACACGAAGAGAGAGGAAGAGAAAGAGATTGAGGGAAAGAAAGAGAGAATGAAATAGAGAAGGAGAGGGGATAGAATGGAGAGAGAGTACGAGCGAGCGAGGGAGAAAGAGAGGAGAGATATAGAGCGAGAGAATGGAGAGTGATTGTAAGTGAGAGAGGGAGGAAGAGAAGAGAGATAGAGAGCTAGAAAATGAAAGAGAGAGTGAGGGAGGGTAAAGAGAGATATATAGATAGTGAGGGAGAGAGTGAGAATAAGAGTAAGGAAAAGAGAGAAAAAGAGATTTAGAAGAGATAGAGAGAGGAAGGGAGAGAGGGATGGAGAGAGTGAGACAAGGAAGTGTTAGAGAATGTGATAAGCAATGATCAAGAGAGAGGATTGGAGAGCAAGAGAGAGGGTGCGTGTGGGGGTATGGGAGAGAAAGTTTGACCAAAAAGATAGATTGTGAGTGTGTGAGGGAGAGAGAGTGAGGGAAAACTTAAGTGAAAGAGTCAGAAAAGTGTGATCTTGAGAGAATGAAAGAGAGAGTGAGGGAGGATCTAAAGAGATATATAGATATAGAGGGAGAGTGTGAGAATAAGAGTAAAGAAAAGAGGAGAGAGATAGAAGTTTTAAAAAGAGGAAGGGAGATAGAAAGAAAGAAATAGAGATAGAGAATGTGAGAGAATGTAAGAAACAATGAGAGAAAAGAGAGAGGGATTGGGAGAGATAAAAGTTAGAGAGTGAAAGAGATAGTGTATGTGAAGGATACAGAGGGAGGCTACAGAGTGAGAGAGGGAGTATGAAGCTTAGGTGGGTGAGAGGGAGAAAGAGAGAGAAATAGAGAGAGAGTGTATGAGTGTGCGTGAGAGCTTGAGCGAGAGTGTGAGTGAGATGGAGAGAGAAGGATGAGCTACATAAGGGAGTCCTAGAGAGGGCAGGAATGTGGGAGTGAGAAAGATAGAGAGAGAATAATATAGAGAATGAGAGTGGGATAATGAAATAGATCTACAGAGAAAAAAGAAAACAGAGTAATAAATTTGGGGATGAGATAGAGGAGGGAGAGAGAAGGAAGGGAGTTAAAAAGAGAGATGAAGAGAGGAGTGAGTTGGACTAAGGCGAGAGCAATAGAATGAAAGTGAAAGAGAGTCGAAAGGAAATAGAGATAGAAGAGATCGATCAAAGATTTAGTAAGAGAGAGTGAGTGAGAGGTAAAGAGATAAGTAGAAAGGAATAATGGTGAGACAAAGAGAGCAAGAGAGAGATGGAGAGGTATACAGAGAGGGAGAGGGAGGAAGTAAAGAAGGATGGGAGAGAGGGAGAGTGGAGAGAGAAAAAGATAGTGCGTGGGATGGAAGCAATAGAGAGGGAGAGAGATGGAGTGGAGGATAGAGGGAGAGAAAGAGAGAGCAACAAAGAAGAGAGAAAAAATGAGCATATGATCGAAAAGAGAATAGAGTTCAAGAAAGAGAGGGAGGGAAAAAGAGTGAGAGAGTAAATAACAGAGAGGGAATAGAGAGAGAAGAGAGGATGATGTAGCAAGGGAGAGAGAGGATAAAGTGGAGAGAAAGAGCAATATTGTAAGAGAGAGTGAGATAGAGATTGAGAAATGGAACTTAAGAGAGTAAGAGGGGGAGAGATTGCGAGAGTGTGTGAGAAGTGTAAGAATGCGTGTGATAGCTCGAGAGAGAGAGTGAGATGGAGAGGAAGGGTGAGCTACATAAGGGAGACCTTTAGAGGGCAAGAATGAGAGAGTGAGAAAGATAGAGGGGGAGAGAGTGTGATAAAGAGAACGAGAGTGGGAGAATGAAAGAGATCTATAGAGAAAGGGGAAGAGAGAGAGAGAGAGAGTGAGAGAAGATGATATAAGAGAGGGAATAAGTGAGGGACAAGAGAGAAAAAGTGATATTAGAAGAGTGGGATGAGAAGAGAATGTGAGGGAGGGAAATAGAGAAGAGTGAGATAAAGAGTTAGAGAATGAAAAAGATAGTGAGCGAGGGAGCAAAAAAGATATATAGGAATAGAGGGAGAGAGTGAGAACATGAGTAAAGAAAAGAGAGTGAGAGATTGGGGTGAGACGAGAGGGAGGGAGAGAGTTAAAGGAAGGAGGAAGGCAAGGAGAAAGAGGGAGAAAGTGAGAAATAATAAGAGAGAGAAGAGAGTGAGATTGAGAGAGTCAAAAAATGGAGAGAGAGTATGTGCGAGGGAACGATAGATGGAGCAAGAGAGAGTTAGGGAGGGAGTGTGAGAGGGAGGGAGGGAGAGAGAGTGAGAGTTAGCAAGAGAATGAAAGAGGGGGAGAGAAATAAAAGTGATAAAAACATAGAGAAAAGAGTGAGAAAGGGAGAGAGTGAGAAATAGAGAGAGTGTGTTAGAGATTGAAGAGAGAGGAAGTGAGAGAGGTGTAGGGAGTATGAAAGAAGAGAGTGTGAGGGAAGATATGGAAAGAGAGTAAGCGAAAGGATGAACCGGGGTAGAACATGAGATTGAAAGAGAGGGCATGAAGAAGAAGTGAGTGAGAGGGGAGAATAAGGGAGGCAAGGATGTAATGGAAAGGGGGTGAGAAGGTGATAAAGATTGAATCGAGAGAATAGAGAGTAAATGCGAGAGAGTGAACATGGAGTGAGAAAGAGAGTGGGAGGAGGGAGTATGAGTGATAGTGAAACGGAATAGAGAGAAAGTGAGAAAGTGTTAAAGAGAAATAAATAAAGAATGAGGGAAGAGAGCATGAGAGAGGGAGGGAGTGAGCGAGTGAAAAAGGGAGAAAGATAGAGAGATAAGGAGAGTGAAGAAAGGGAAGGATGTTGGGTGTCAAAGAGGGAGGGAGAGTGAAAGAGAAGTAGTGAGGAATAAAGTGTCAAAAGAGAGAGATAGAAGAGAGAGTGAGAGGGAGATAGAGAGATAAAGAGAGATCAAATGGAGAGTGTGAGAGAAAGAGAATGATGAGTGAGTGAGAAAGAGAGATAGAGGGAGGGAGTGAGATGGATTAATGAGAGTAGTAGAGAGAAAGTGAAAAGGAAATAGTGGGAGAAGAGAAACTGAGGGAAGACTGAGGAACAGAGAGTGAGTGAGAGGTAAAGAGAAAGGGTGAATAGAAGAAATGCGAGAGAGCAAGAGAATGAGAGGGATGCGAAGAGGGAGATAAAGATATGTGGGGAAGGAGAGGGAGGGAAGGAGGAAGTAATTAAGGGAGAAAGGGAGAGAAGAGACTGAAAGAGATAATGGGAGATCACTTCTCTCTCTCTCTCCCTCTCTCTCATGATCTCTCCCACTTTGCCTCCCTGGTTCTCCCTCTCTCTCTCTCCATCTCTCTCTCATTCACTCTCTCATTCTTATTCTCCCACCTTCTCTCTCTTTCTCACTCTATCTTCCCTCATTCTTCTTCTCTCCTATATCTCTCTCACTCTCACTTCCTACTTCGCTGCCTTCCTCTCTCTTTCTTTCTGATTATTTATTCTCCCTTTCTTTCTTTCTTATTGCAGACACTTCTCTAACTCTTTCTCTTATGTTTCTCTCTCTCTTCCTCACACAAACACATATTCTCCCTCTTTGATCAATCTTTTATTCCCCTATCCCTCACACATACTCTCTCTGGCCTCATATTATCTCTCAATCCCTCTCTCATCTCTCTCATTCATTTTCACATTCTCCCACACCTCTCTCTCTGTTTTTCTCTCCCTCTCAATCCCGTCTTTGTCTCCTATATCTCTCATTCTCTTTTCTATACTCTTGTTCTCACTCTCTCCCTCTCTATATATCGCTCTTAATCCATTCCTCACTCTCTCCTTCGTTCTCTCACTCCCTATCAACCTCTTCTCTTTTTCCATCCCTCAGTCACACTCTCTCTCCCTTCTCACCCTCCTAATATCTTTTTTTCTCACTTAAACCTCCCTCTTTTATATCATCTTCTCTCTCTCACTCTCTTTTCCTATTTCTCTGTAGATTGCTTCCACGCTCTCACTGCTGCTCTCTTTATCGCTCTCTCTCCCTTTATCATTCTCAATCCCGCATTTGTGCCCTTTCAGGTCTACATTATGTAGCTCATTCTTCTCTCTCCATCTCACACACACTCTCACTCTAAATCTCACACCCTCTCACCCTCTTTAGCTCCATTTTTTGCTCTATAACTCACTCTCTCTTGCTACCTTAATTTTCTTGCTACTCTCTCCTCTCACTCTCTCTCTCTCACTCCATCTTTCTCCCTTCACTCTCCATCCTATTCTTTATTATTCTCTCTCTTTTTCTCTCGCTTTTTTCTCACTCTCTTCTCTCTCCCTCTCGCCCCCATTTACTTACTTTTATTGGATCTTCCTATAGCCTCTCTTCTCACTCTCTCCCTTTCAGTCTCTCACTTTTTGTTTCCTACTCTCTCACTAAACCCTCTCGCTTCCTCCCATCTCTTATTATCCCTCACTACCTCCATCTCTCTCTCTCTATTCTACCTCTCCTTATCTCTCTCTCTCTCTTATCTCTTCTATCTCTCACTTTTGACCCTCCCATTATCCCTCACTACCTCTCTTTTGCTCTACCTCCCTCTTTCCACTCCCTTAATCCCTCTCTCATTCTTGCTCCTTCTCTTACTCGTTCTCTCCCTCCCTCTCCCACGCTCTCGCTCTATTCCCTCACACTCTCTTTCTAGCTCCCTCTTTCTCTCTTTTCAGTATGACTCTCACTCTTACAACCTCTCACCCTCTCTCTATCTTGATCCATATTCAATCTCTCTCACCCCATTCTAACTTTTGTTGCTCTCTCTTCTCTCTTCTCTTAATCTTTCTCTCCCTCTCACCCCCTTTCTCTTGCTTCATTCCCTCTGTCCCTCTCTCTCCCTCTTCTAATCTCTCTTACACTCTCTCAAGTACACTATCACTCTCTCTCTCAAACTCTTCCGATTCATTACCGCTCTCTCTCCCACAAAATCTCATTCTCTGTCTCTCACTCTCGTTCACTCTCTTTATATCTTCCCTTACTCTCTTCTCACTCACTCCAACTTGCTCTCTCACTCCCACTCTTCATTCTCTCACTCCCTCCCTCTTCTCTCTTTCTCACTCTCTCCCTCTCTCATTCTTTTCTCTATTTATGACTTGAAAGAACAAGAGAGAAAGAGAGGGTAGGGAGAACATAAGAGTGAGAACGAAATTGAAGAGAAAGAGAAGAGAAAAATAGAGAGAAGAGAGAAGAGCGAGAGAGAAGAGGGACTCAAGATCAAGCAACATATAATGAGTGAGAGATGGAGAAAGGAAGATGTTGAGGGAGATATGTTGAGAGAGAGAGGGTGAGAGGGAGATAGAGAGAGTGAAGTAATGAAAGAGGGACAATGTAAGGGTTGGTTGGAGTGAAAAAGTTGGTAAAGAGATAAGGCAAAATGGTAAAAAAGAGAGTAAGAGTGTGTTGCCTTTGATCTTTCTTGCTCTCTCTACCTCTCTCACACCCTCTCTCTCGTCAATCTCTCTCATTCTCTACCTTTATTTCCCCCTTCATCACTCTCTCCCTTACTCTTGCCGTCTATCTGTCTCTTTCTCACTCTTTCTCTTTTTCACTATGTTTCCAACCTTCTCTTATCTTTCACTCTCTTGCCCCCGTTCTTTGTTACTCTCTTTTCTCTCTCTTTTCTCAGTCTCTCTTCTCAGTCATTTTTTATTACTTAGTCTCTCTTCCTATATCCCGGCTCACCTTTTCTTTCACTCTCTCCCTTTCTCTCCCCCTTTCTCTCTCTTTTACACTCTCTCACTTTTCCTTCCTATCTCTCTCTTGCTCCTTTTCTCTTACTTTCACTTCAGCTTCACTCTAACTCTGACTCCCTCTCTTCATCCCTTACACACTCTCTATTCTCTCTTCCACTTTCTATCACTATCTCGCTCACACTCATTATTCTCTGTCAACTTCTCTCTTACTATTCTCACTACTCTTCTTCTATCCCCCACTCTCTTTCTCTATTTCTCTCACTTCCTTCCTTTGTCACTCTCTCTCACACCCTCTTCCATCTTCCAATCTTCTTTCTCTCTCTCTCTCTCTCCATCTACCTCATTCTCTCTCTCATTCTTTATTGTCCCTCCTCTCTCTTGCTCACTCTCTCCTTCTCTATCTTGACTCATTCTCCATCTTTCCCTATATCTCTCTCACTCACACTTCCTCTGCTCCCTTCCTCTCCTCTCCCTCTCCTTCTATTTCTCCTCTCTTCTTCTCTCCCTCTCTAACCATCTAAATTTAGCGATATCTCTCTCCACCTCCTATTCTCATACATTCTCTCCCTCTCTCTTTTCATCATGCTCTCTCTTACACTCCCTCCCTTGTCTCTCTCTTTCTTTATATATATATTTCCTCTGGCACTTTCTCTCCTTCTACCACCAAACATCTCTCTCTCCAATCTCTCTTCTTTGATACACATTTCACTCCCTCCCTTGTTATCCCTCTCTCTCACACTCTATTTCACCTTCATTATTGCATTGTTTCTCAATCAATCTCACTTAATCTCTCTTTTATCGCTCTACCTTTGCTCTCTCCCTCTTTCATTCCTTCTTCCCTCGCTCGCACTCTCTCTCCTTTCCCACACTCTTAATATCTTTTTTTCTCTCTCGTCCCTCTCTCTCTTTCCCTTTCTTATATACTCTTCTCCCCCTCAGTCTATTTCCTTATTTCTATTTAAATCTATATTATTTTCTTGTATTGTTCTTTTTATCGCTCTCACTCTCTCCCTCTATCATTCTCACTCCCTCATTTATGCCCTCTCTAGGTCTTTCCTATGTAGCTCGCTCTTCTCTCTCCATTTCACAAACTCGTACGCTCTCACTCTCTCTCAATCTCTCTCCCTCTTGCTCTCATTAGCTCCATTTCTCACTCTATCTCACTCTCTATTTCCATTTTTTCTTTATCGTTCACTGTCTCCTCTCCCTGCCTTGCACTATTTTTCTCTCTTCTCTCACTATCCCTTCCATATTATTTTCTCTCAATCTTTATCTTTCTCGCCCTCTATTATATTTTTATATCTTATACTCCTTTTTACACTCTCCTTTATTTCTTCTCTTCTCTCTTTTCTCTTTCTTTTCTCTCACTTTATCACACACTCTCTCCTACTTCCATCCCTCCCTCTCTCATTCTCCGTCTTCTATCCCTCCCTTCTTCTCCCTCCCTTTATCCCCTCCGTCTCCCACTCTCTCTCACACCCTCTCTCAAATCTCTCCCATTTTCCCTTACTTTTTACCCTCACTCATTTACTCTTACTAGATCTTCCCTCGGTCTCTCTTCTTACCTCTCTCCCAATCACTCTCTCTTCCATTCCCTTTCTTGCTCTCTCTTTAAAACCTTGCACTGCCTCATTATATCTCTTTTAAGCACTCACTCTCTTCCCTCTCTCTCACACTTTATTCCACATCTTTTTATCTCTCTCTCATTCTCTCTTCCGTCTCTCTCCTTTGTTGCTCCCTTTATCCCTACTGACTCTCTCTCGCTCTCCCTCCGGCTTTCACTCCCTTCATCCCTCTCTTTCTCATGCTCTTTTTATCTCCCTCTCTCTTGCTCCCTTTCTTGCTCGGTCACTCATTGCCTCTCTTCGCTCTCTCTTTCCTCACTCTCACTTCTCTCTATTTCTATCTCACACTCTCCTCCTTTCTCCCCCTCTTCCTCTCTCTTCAATTTGACTCTCACTTCTCTCTATTTCTATCTCACACTCTCCTCCTTTCTCCCTCTCTCTTCCTCTCTCTTCAATTTCACTCTCACTTTCACTCACTCATTTCCCTTTCTCTTTCTCGTTCTATATTCATCTCGCATTTACTCTCTCTTATACTACTCTCTCTCCACTCTCTCCTATCAATCTCTCACACTTGTGCTCTATCTCCCCTTTGTTATTTCTCCCTCCCACCCCTCTCCCTCCCTACCTCCCTCCCACTCTATCTCGTACCTTTTTTGCAAGTTCTTCCCTATCTCTCTCTCTCCCTCGTGCACTCCATTTCCTACATCCCTTTCTCTCAACCTCATATATTTCCTCACATTCTCTCTATCAATCTCTATTGTTCCCTTTCTTGCTCTTCAGCACTCTCTCTGTTTCCCCTACATTTTTTATTACTATTTTTCTCGATCTCCTTTTTTTTTACTCTTATCTCTCTATCTTATTCTTTTTTCTCTACATCTACAACATCTCTGTTTCACTATTTCTCACATTCTCTTACATTCTATCTCTCTCTTCCTCCCTCTGTTCCTCTTTCACACCCTCCCTCCCTCTCTCCCCCCTTTCTTTCACAAACAAGCTCTATCTCTTCCTCTCACACACTCTCTCACTTTCGCTCCCCTTCTCATTCCGTACCTCTCTCTAAAATTTCACTCTCATACTCTCTCTCCCTCACTCCATCTCTCTCCAAACTCTTGTTTCTCTTGATTTCTCTCTCTCCTCTTGCACTCTCTCCTCCCCACTCTCCTCCCTCTATCTCTTCTCTCTCACACTCTCACTCCATCACACACTCTCTCTCATTTGCTCTCACATCTTACTCTCTCCCCTTAAATCCATCTCGTTATTTCTTATTTTCTCTAATACATCTTTCTTTCTTCTCGGTCCCTCTCTTTCCAAAGAGGAAAGAGAGAGTTGTGACATAGTGAGTGAGGTAGAAAGAGAGGTAAGAAGGATTGGAAGATGGAGGGATTGAGAGGAAAGAGATATGTATGAGAGAAAATAAGAAATAAAGAGATGGATTTGAGGGGAGAGTGCAAGATGTGAGAACAATTGAGAGAGTGTGTGTGATGGAGAGAGAGAGAGAGAGAGAGAGAGAGAGAGAGAGAGAGAGAAAGAGTGAGTTCTCCCTTCTCTACTTCTCTCTCACTCTTCTCTTCCATTCTCTCCCTCACTCTCTCATCATTTCTCCCTTATTCTCTCCCTCTCACATCCCTCCCTCCCACTCAGACTATGTCAATCTTTCTCCATCTCCATCTCCTTCTCTTTTTCCTTCTCACATGTTCTCTTAATCTCCCTCCTTATCTCAATCTTGCTCACTATCTTTTACTCTCTCTTCCTCTCTAGCTTCCTATCTCTCTATCCCTCTTTCACTCCCTCTCTCTGCTTAGTCTCTCGAACTCTCTCCATCTATCTCCCCCTTTTCACTCTTTCCCTCTATCTCTCTCTTTCTTGCTCTCTCCCCTTCTCACTATGTCTCACTCTCTATTAGGTTCTCTTGCTCTCGAGCTCTCTCTTACTCTTTGTTCTCTCTCTTTACTAGCTATTTATCATCCAATATCCATCATTCTAACTCTCTCCCTTCCTCTCATTTCACTTCCTGCATCCCTTTCTATTAACCTCGTATCTTCTCTTACTTTCTCTGTCAATCGCTTTAGCTCCCTTTATTGCTCTTCTCCACTCCCTTTTCTCCTCCTTTTTTATTACTATTTTTTTATTTTTCCTATTTCTTTTGCTCTTCTCTTCCTCCCTCCTCCCTCACACTCTCTCTGCCTTTCCACTTTCATAATATCTTTTCTTTTTTCTCTTGTCCATTTCTCTTATTCCCTTTCTTATATCCTCTTCTCTCCCTCATTCTCCTTTCCTCTTTCTCTTTAGATCTCTTTCATTCTCTCACTCTCATTCTCTTTATCACACACTCTCTCCCTCTATCTTTCTTAATCCCTCATTCTTTCCCTCTCTAGGTCTCCCTTATGTAGCTCCTTTCTCTCTCCGTCTCACTCACACTCATACACTCTATCACACTTTCTCGTTCTCTCAATTTCTCTCCCTCTCATGCTCTTAAGCTCAATTTTTCAATCTCTATCTTACTCTCCCTTACCATCTTGCTCTTCCTCTTGCACTGTTTCTCACTCCATTGTTGTATGTTTCTCCCTTCTCCCTCTATCCTCATCTC
Source organism: Papilionanthe hookeriana x Papilionanthe teres (assembly GCA_022702705.1). Taxonomy (NCBI): domain Eukaryota; kingdom Viridiplantae; phylum Streptophyta; class Magnoliopsida; order Asparagales; family Orchidaceae; genus Papilionanthe; species Papilionanthe hookeriana x Papilionanthe teres. Next base: position 36,282,723 of record CM040430.1, on the reverse strand, counting down.
TATTATTTGCTTTTCCTCGCTCTCTCTTTGTTGCACTCTATTTTTTTTATTTCATACTCTCTTTTGCTCCCTTCATTGTTGCTCTAGATTTTCTCTTTCATCTCACTCTTTCTCTTCCTCTATTCCTCACTCTCTCTCTCTATTGCTTCCATCCCTCCCACTATCGTTTTCTCTCTCTTCTCTCCCTCGCTACCTTCCTCCCTTCGTCTCCTTCCCTATATTCCTCTGTCTCTCTCTCAATCTCCTCTCTCTTTTGATCTCTCTCTCTTGCCATTCTTCTATTATCCCTATCTCTTTACCTCTCACTCAATCTCTCTTAGTCAATCTCCTCTTCTTGCCCTATTTTCTTTTCACTCTTTATCGCTTTCTCTCTACTATTCTCTCTTTAATCCATCTCAATCCCTCTCTCTTTCTCTTATTCTCACTCACTCCATACCTCTCTATCTCACACTCTCTATTCCATCCTTTTATCTCTCTACTCTCTCTCACTCTCTCTTCTATCTCTCTCTCTCTCTTCTATCTCTCTCTCTCAACACTTTTATCCCTCACTACCTCTCGTTCACTTTCCATCTCTCTTTCACTCCCAACATCCTTTCTTTCTTCACTCTCCTTATCTCTCTCTTGCTCCCGATCTCGCTCACTCACTCTTTCCCTCTCCCATGCTCTCTCATCCCTTACTCTTTCTTTATATCTCTCTGACGTTCTCTCCCTTTCTCGCTCCGTTTTCTCTCTTTCCATTTACTATTACTCTTACTCCCTCCTTCCAATCTCTTTCTCGCTCCATGTTCACTCTCTCTCACATCATCTCTATTCCGCTGCTCTCTCTTCTCTCTCTCTTTTCAATATGTATCGCCTCTCTCCCCTCTGTATTGCTTCTGTGCCTCACTTCATCTCTCTTCCTCTCTCACTCTCACGCTCACACAAACTCTCTCTACCTCTCTCCATCTCTCTTTCTCACTCACTTCATCTTCATCATCCTCACGTTCCATCTCATGTTCTACTCCTCTCCATCTCGCTCAGTCTCTTCCCTTATTCTCTCTTCTTCCAAACTCCTTCAACCTAACTCACTTCCACTCTCTTCAATCTCTACACCCCTTCCCTCTATCTCTCGCATTCTCCCTCTCTCCCTCTCTCCATCTCTCACTCTTCTCTATGCTTCACTTTCTCTATTGCTCTCTCTCTATCACACACACACTCTCATTCTTTAGCTCTATCACTTTTTTCTCTTAAGTTTTATTCCTCTCCCTTTTATGAGAGTGGGAGTAAAGATAGGGATCAAAGAGTGAAGGCGAGGGAGAGAGGGAGAGAGAGTAAGGCAGAAATAGAAAGATAAGAGAGACTTAAAGAAGATGGAGAAAAAGATAGAGAGTTAGAGGTGGAAAGAGAGACATATTGAGAGAGATAAGGTGAGAGGGAGGGGAGAATGAGAGAAAGACTAAATTAATGAAAGGGCAAGAGAGGGAGGAAGGAAGAGAGTAAGAGATGGATGGAGAGAAAGAGTGTGTAAAGTAATAAAAGAGTGATGAAAGAGAGTGGAGATAGAGGAAGAGAGAGTGAAGGAAGATATAAAGAGAGTGAGAGAGAGAGAGATTGAGTGTTAGAGAATAAGATTTAGTGGGAGTGAGAGGGGGATGAATTTGAAAAGAGCGAGGGAGAGAAGGAGGCAAGAGATTGCAGAAGAGAGGAAGAGAGAATGAGTGAGAGGTAAAAAGTGAGGGAGAACGGGAGAATATAGAGTGAGGGAGGGACCAAGAAAGAGAGGGATAAAGGTAAGGACAAGGAGGGAGGTAGAGAAGTGAGAAAATGAGAGAGGGTGGAAGTAAGAGAGAGATAGGAGAGAGAGTGGGGGATAGAGCGAGATAAAAGTAAAAGAAAAGCGAGAAGGGTGAACAACAAAGTAGAGTGTAAAAGAAAGTATAAGATAGAAAAGATAGAGAGTGAAAAAGAGAGAGAGAGTGACAGAGAAGGGAATAGAGAGAGAAGAAGGAAAGATGAAGGGAGGGAGAGGAGAGATAGAGAGAGAAAAAAACAAAAAGGTAATAGAGTCAGATAGAGAACAAGAAATGGAGCAAAAGCAAGAGAGATGGAGACATATTAACAGAGAGTGGGAGAGTGTATGAGTGTGGGAGATGGAGAGAGAAAAGTGTGCAACACAAGAGGGATCTAGAGAGGGAATGAATGAGGGGGTGAATGATAGAGGGAGAGAGTGAGGCGTTTAAAAGCTAGAGAGAAATTGGAGAAGAGAGTGAGGAGAGAAGAGGATAAAAGAAAGGGAAAGAGAAAAAAAGGATACTAAGAGGGTGGGAAGGGAGAGAAAGTGTGATTAAGGTTGGGAGGAAGAGAAGAGAGAGATTGAGAGCGAGAGAATGAAAGAGAGAGTGAGTGAGGGATGAAGAGTGATATATAGAACAAGAGTAAGGAAAGGAGAGTGAGAGAAAGAGGAGATTGAGAGAGGGAGGGAGAGAGGGAGAGAGCGAGAGAAGTGTGAGAAACAATGAGAAAGAAGAGAGAGGGATTGGGAGCGATAAAAGTTGGAGAGCGAGAGAGAGTATGTATGATTGTGAGAGAGGGAGAGAGGTTGAGAGAGGGAGAGAGTGTATGAGTGTGTGAGATGGAGAGAGAAGAGTGAGCTACATAAGGGAGACAAAAAGAGTGCAAGATTGAGGGAGTGAGAAAGATAAAGGGACAGAGTTAGATCAATTAAGTTAGCAAGTGTGAGAGAGTGAAGAGATCTATAAAGAAAGAGGAAAGAATGTGAGAGTGAGAAGAGGATAAAAGAGATGGAAGTAGAGAGAGGGACAGGAGAGAAGAAAGATATTAAAAGGGTAGTAAGGGATAGAGTGTAAAGGAGGGAGGGAGGGAGGAAAAGAAGAGAGAGATAGAGAGTGAGAGAATGAAAGAGAGAGTAAGGGAGGAAGCAAGATAAATATTTAGATGGAGAGGGATAGAGTGAGGAGATGAGTAAGGAAAATAGATTGAGAGATAAGTGTGACAGAGAAAGGGAGAAAGGGATGGAAAGAGTGAGAGAGGGAGAGAGGGAAGTGTGAGAGAAAGTTAGGAATAATGAGAGTGAGAAGAGAGAAAGATTAAAGAGAGAACAAAGTTGGACAGCGAGAGATAGATTGTGTATGAGGGATGTGGGACAGAAAGATTGAGCAAAGAGAGAAGTACAAGTGACAGAAGAGAGAGCAGGTGAGAGAAAAGCAAGAGAGCAAGGAATAAAGATAGAGAAGAGAGTTAGAGAGAGGTAGAGAGTGAGAAAGAGAGAGATAGAGAGAGGGAGTTACGGAGATTGAAGAGTGAAAGATTGAGACAGAGAGAGAAAGAGAATGTGAGACAAAGAGAGAGAGAGTAAATAGAGTGAGAAAAAATTGAGCAAGGGAGAGATTGAGAAAGAGCAAAGGAATGAGTGAGAGAGAGATGAGGGAGAGATTGAGAGGGAGAGCAAGGGAGATGCAGCAGTAAAGGGAGAGAGTGAGAGAGTATGTGAAATAGAGACGGGGAGACAGAGAAAGAAGGAGACATAAAGAGGGAATGAGGAATGTGAGAGAGGAAGATAGAGAGAGTGGGGGAGATCTGGAGAGAAAGGATGAAATGAAAGAAAGTGAAGAGAGAAATTAAAGTGAGCTTAAGAGGGAGAGAAAGAATAGAGAACGAGAAAGAGAGGGACAAATTAAGTGTGAGAGTGATATAGAGATGAAGAGTGGGACGAGAGAGAAAGAGCAAGAGAGGAAACAAGAGGAAGAGAGAAAGTGTGTGTGAGTGAGAGTAATAGAGAAGAAGTAATTGAAGATAAAGCAATAAAGATAGAGTATAAATAGTAAAAAATTGAGAGGAGGGAGTGAGAGAGATTGAAGAGATAGGTAACGAGAGAGGAAGAGAGAGGGTGAGAGAACATAGTGTGAAGGAAGCTTGAGCAAGAGAGTGAGCTAAAAAATGTGGAGAGAGAATAAGAGGAGAGAGAGGGAGAGATAGAGCGAGCTAGTGAGAGAGGTAGATGGAGGTGTTGAGAGGGAGAGGGAGAGGGAGAGAGAGGGAGGGAGGGAGGGAGAGTTACTGAGAGGGAGGGAACAGAGGGAGGTATGCAAGAGAATGTGTGTGAGTGATAGAGAAGGAGAAAGAATTAGAAGAGAATGGGAATTGATAGCAATAGGAGAGATAGTATGAGCGAGTAAGACAAAAAAGGAGAAAGATAGGGAGAGGAGAAAGAGTGAGTGGGCAATCGAGAAATTGAGAGAGAAAAGAGGTAAGGGAAGAAAAAAATAGGAAAAGGAAGAGCAAGTGAAAAGGAGATATTATGTTAGAGAGAGGGAGAGTGAGAGAGATATTATGAGAGAAGGAGAGAATACATATAGAGAGATATTGTAAGATAGAGCAGGTGAGAAATAAAGAGGGAGAGTGAGTGAGAGAGAGAGAAATAAAATCAAGAGAAAGCAGAGTGTGGAAGGAAAAAAATCAAGAAGGTACTGAAGAGCAAGGGAAGAGACAGTAAGATAGGGCAAGAAAGCGAGCTAAAGAGATTGAGAGAGAAAAGTGAACGATGGTATGAGGATGAATAAAAGGGAGGGAGCTGTGGGTTGTGATTGAGAGAGCAAGGGGATAAAGAGAGAAAGATGACAAAGAGAGAGAGAGAGGAAGAGAGAGCGACATGATAGAGACCTATAGAGAAAATGAAATAGAGAGCAAGCGAGAGAGAGAGAGAGAGAGAGAGAGAGAGAGAGAACAATAAATTCAAAGAGAAAGAGAGGGGCATAGTGACAGTTAAAAATGATACATTGAGAAAAAGTGAATAAGAAAGAGAGAGATAAGAGAGAGATCAGAGAAGATATGAGCGGAAGGGAGAGAGGAGGAAGGAATGCCAAAATGAGATAAAGAAGAGAGAGATAAAGATTAATGAGGAGGAAGGAAGAGAGTGTGAAAGATAAAGGGAAAGAAATGATAAAGAGAGAGGAAGAGAGGGGAGGGAAGGGGAAGAGAGAGGGAGGGATATGGAAGAGAAAGTGAATGATGGTTTGATAGAGAAAGAGAGGGGAAGAAAGAGGGAGAGAGAGTGAACAAGCACATCTATGAGAAAGAAGTAGGAAGAGGAGGGATGAAGAGAGGAGAGAGAGGGAGCAGAGAGAATAGAAGGATGAAGGAGGAAGATGGAGAGTGATAGAGGAGAGAGAGCAACAGAAGAGAGTAATCATGGAGCAACATAGGGAGAGGATATGAAGTCGTAACAATGATAGTGAAATTAAAGAGAGAGGAAGAGGGAGTAAGAAAGGGAGAGAGTGTCAGAAAGTAATAGAGAGAAGAGAGACTGATGGAAGAGAGAGCAGGAGAGAGGGAAAGAGAGAGCAAGTGAGAGAGGGATCAAGAGAGAGGAGGAAAAAAAAGGATAGAGAGGGAGAGAGGGAGGTAGATAGAGACTGAGTGTGGGAGAGTTGAAGATAGAGTGAGTAAGAGAGAGGGGGAGGAAGGGTCGGAGGAGGGGGGGAAAGAAGTAAGAGAGAAAGAGAGATTGTGCATGGAGGATAGAGAGAGTGAAGCAGTGGGAGGAGAGAGAGCAGAGAAGAGAGAAAGATAAAGGAAGAGAACAGAGAATTTGTGAGACAAAGGGAAACTAAGAGAGTGAAATTAAAGAGAGAGAGGGAGGGAGAGAGGAGTGAGAATTACAGAGAAATAGAGATAGATGAGAGAGTGAAGGAGGGAAAGATATAGATCAAGAGTGATAAGGAGAGCAAGTAAAGGAACCAGAAGATAGATAAATAGATAGAGAGTGATAGACATGAAGATAGAGAGGTGGAAGAGGGAGGAAAGGAGAAAGGTAAAAAGAAGAGTGAGAGAAAGTAAGAAATATTGAGAGACAGAAGGAGAAAGAGATAGAGGGAGGGAGGGAGGGAGCGGGAAAGGAAGATAGAAGGAGAAAAGGAGTTGAGTAACGAGGGGGAGAGAGAGCGATAGAAGAGAGATTAAGAGAGATTGATTGAGCAACAACACAATAATGAAGGTGTAATAGTGAGTGTGAGGGAGTGAAGAGGGAGGGGACAGAGAGATGTGGGGGATAAAGGGATAGAAAGTGTGAGAATATATATATAGAGAGGAAGAGAGAGATAGTGGAAGGGAGTATAAGAGAGAGCATGATAAGAAGAGAGAGTGAGAGAATGTATGAGAATAGAAGGTGGAGGAAGAGATGATAGAGGTAGAGGGAGAGAGCGGGAGAGAAGAAGTGAGGAGAGACAGAGGGAGAGGGAGAGGAGAAGAAGGGGGCAAAGGAGGAAGTGAGACTGATAGAGATATAGGGAGAGAGGGAGAATGTTGAATGATGGAGAAACAGAGAGTGAGCAAGAGAGATATAGGGAGGAGAATAAGAGAATGAGAGAGAGAATGAAGAGAGCTAGGAAGAGAAGTGAGAGAGAGAGTGATGAAGGAGAGAAGTGAGAGAAATAGAGAAAGAAAGTGGGTGAATACAGGAAGAGAATAAGTGAGAAGAGTAAGAGAGAAGTTGACAGAGAATAAAGACAGCGATTGAAAGTGGAAGAGAGGATAGAGATGTGAAAGAGATAAGGAGAGGGAGTAGGAGTGAGAGTGAAGCTGAAGAGAAAGAGTGGGTGAAGAGAGTAAGAGAAACGAAACAAGAAAGAAAATGATAGATTGAGTAAGAGAGAAAGAGTTAGGGAGGGAAAGTGAGAGGGAAAGGGAGAGAGAAAGGAAGAAAAAGTGCAAGAGAGAAAGAGAGAAACGAGTGAGGGAGTACTAGTGGGAGAGAATTTGAGGAGAGTGAGGGAGCGAGGATGGGAGAGAGAATCAGAGCGAGAGAGAAATAGAGAAAGAAGTGAGAGTGAAGAAATAGTGGGAAACACACAGAGAGAGCTATAAAGAGAAAAATGAGCGAAATAAATAGGGAAGGAGGGAAAGAGGGAGGGAAGGAGAGGAAGTAATAAACAATGATAGAGAAGAAGGGTGAGAGAGAGAAGAGTGAGAGAATGAGAGGAAGGGAAAGAGAGTTAGAGTGATGGATATAGGAAGTTAAAGAATGAGTAAAGAGAGAGAAAAGGGAGCAAGAGAGATCAAGAGAGAGACAGGGAGAAACATAAGAGAAAGTGAGAGACATGGAGTGAAAGGGAGAGAGAGTGAAATTGAGAGATAGAGGGCAAGAGTAAGGAAGAGAGTGAGAAAGTAGGAGGGATTGAGAGAGATTAAAGAGAAAGAGGGAGTGATATAGGGAGAGAGAGCAAGAAAGACTTAAGAGAGGGAGATAGGAAACGAGAGAAAAAAGAGCTCAAACGATTGTGAGCTAGACCGAGATAGGGAGGGAGAATAAGAGAAGTGAGAAAGAGTGAAGAAGAGATGAAGATGGAGAAGGAAGGAGGGAGAGAGGGAGAGAGATTGAGATAGAAAGGGAGGGAGGGAGAGGAGCGGAGGAGAGAATTAGATAGAAAGAATGAGAGAGAGCAAGATAAAGGGAGAGGGAGAGTGGGAGGAAAATATAGAAATGAGAAAGTGAGAGAAGAGAGAGCAAGTGAGAGGGAATGAGAGAGAGCGATAAAGAAATGAGAGGGAGGGAAAGGGAGTGAAGGAGTGAATGAACGTGGACATGGAAAGAGGCCTGAGATATGAATAAAGGAACACAAGAGGGGAACAAGTATTGAAAGAGGGAGGGAACGATGAGGACAGAGAGATTGTTGACAGAAAAATAAGAAATAATGAGATGAATATGAGGGGAGAGATCAAGATGTGAGAACAATTTAGAGAGAGTGTGTAAGGGAGGGAGAGTGAGAGAGAATGAGAGATAGAGGGAGAGAAATAGTGAGGAAAGAGAAGAGAGGGAGATATAAGAAAGGAAAAGAGAGAAAAAAGGGGGAAAATGAGAGCAAACAAACTACAAAGAGAGATGAATTAGACAGTGAGAGAGAGAGAGAACAAAAGAGAGAGTAAAGATTGGTATTGAAGAGTGAGCAGAAGAGAAAGAGGTAAAGACGGTAAGAGAGAAATACAGAGATAAGAGGTCTCAGGGAAGATAGAGCAAAAGAAAATTAGTGAGAAGTAGAGAGAGGGATAAATAGAGAGAGAGAGAGAGGGGGGAGAGTAAGATAGAGATAGAGAGATTGAATTAATGAAAGAAGGAGGAGGGCAAGAGGAGTGTGAGAGATGGTTGGGGAGAAAGAGTGAGTAAGTGAAAAGAGAAACTGAAAGTGGGTGTGTGAGGGAGGGAGAGTCAATGAGATAGAAGTAGAGATGGAGTAAAGAGAGATGAGAAGGTGGTAGAAGAACGAACAAGAGTGAGAGACAGAAAGGGAGCGAAGAAGGGCAAGAACAAATAGAGACAAAATAGAGAGAGAGAGAGAGAGAGAGAGAGAGAGAGAGAGAGAGAGAGAGAGAGAGAGAGAGAGAGATAGAGCAACAGAAAGAGTAAAGGAAGGGAATTGAAGAGTGAGTGAAAAGAGAGAAGGAGAGAGGGTGAGATAGAAATATAGAAAGAAGAGAGACTCAAGGAGGGGAGGCTGAGAGAGGGAGATATTGAGGGGATATGGAGATAGCAAGAGGGCGATAGATAGAGAGACTGAATTAATGAAAGAGGGAGTGATGGAGGGTGGAAAAGTGTGAGAGATGGTTGGAGAGAAAGAGTGAGTAAAGTGACAAGAGAGAGTGATAAAAGAGATCAAGAGTGCGTGTGTTAGAGAGAAGGAGAGAAAAAATCGATGAAGCATAAACAGAGAAAAGAACAAGGTGGGAGAGAGTGAGAAAGAGAGAGATGGAGGAAATGAGTGTGATTGAAGAGACTGGGAGTGAGAGAGGACGGTAGGGTGAGAGAAGAGAGAGTGATGGAAGATATAGAGAGAAAGTCAGGGTGAGGGAGAGAGTGGGTAGAGAATGAGATTTAGTGGGAGAGAGGGAAGTTGAATTGGAAGAGAGTGTGAGGGAGAGAGTGTGTGAGAGAGAGAGACAACGAAAGAGGCAGAGAGAGGGAGGGAGGGAAGGAAGCAAGAGAGGGGAGAGTGGGAGAAAAAAATTGAGAGTAGAGAAAGCAATTGAAGAAAAAGTTAATGAGTGAATATGGAGTGAGAAAGAGAGAAAAAGTGAGGTAGTAAGAGTGAGAGTGAAATTAAGTGAGTGGAAGATGGATCGAGAAAGGAGAGAGTAAGAGAGAGAAATAGAGTGAAGAGAGCGTGAGGGAAGAGATAACGTGAGAGAGGAAGAGAGCGAGCGAGTATAGAAAAGGGTAAATGAGGGAAGAGAGAGCAAGAGAGGGAATGAGAGAGAGTTAGAGAAAACGAGAGGGGAGAGGGAGTGAATGAGTGAGTGCAAGAGGAGTGGGAGAAAGGAGTTAGATTGGGAGGGAAGCATAAAAAAGGGAAGGATGGATTGAATGAGGGAGGGATCAAGGAGGTAAGAGAGATGTATGAGCAAAAAAAATAAATAATGAGATGGATATAAGGTGAGAGAGCAAGATGTGAGAGCAATTGAGAGAGAGTGTGTATAGGAGGAGGAGAAAGAGATAGAAGAAGAGAAAGAGTGAGTAAAGAGAGCGAAGAGAGGGAGATAGAATTATGAGCAAGAGAGAGATAGAGAGGTGTCAAGTGAGAGCAAAGAAATAACACAAGGAGATAAAATAGAGAGTGAGAGAGAGAGAGAGAGTAAGAGATGGAGTGAAGAAAGGGACTGAAGAGTGAGCGAGAGGGAGAGATGGAGAGAGGGTGAGGCAAAAACAGTGTCAGAAAGAGTGAGGGACAGAGGGGTTAAGAGTGATAGTGAAAATGAAGCGTGATAAAGAGGGAGTGAGAAAGGAAGAGAGAGTGTGAGAGACAAACAGAGAGAAGAGAGTGTGAGGGAATAGAGAGCATCAGAGGGAGGAAAGATATAAAGAGAGTGAGTGAGAGGGAAGGAGGGGTAGAGAATGAGATTTTCTAGAGGGAGAGCGGGAATGAACCAGAAGACTGTAAGAGGGGAAGAGTGAGTACATTTGAGAGAGCTAAGGAGAAACTGAGAGAGTATGTGAAAGGGATGGGGGAAGGAAGCAACGGATAGGGGAGAGAGGGAGAGAAAGATTGAGAGGAGAGAGAGGAGAGAGCAACATAAGGGAGAGTGAGTGAGAGAGAGCGACATAAAGCTAGAAAGAGTGAGGGAGAGAGGTAGTAAGAGTGAGAGTTAAACTGAAGAGAGAGAATGAGGGAGGGAGAAATGCAAAGAGTGTGAGAGATAAATAGAGAGAATAAAATGCGAGAGAATAAAGAGCATGAAAGTGAGGGAAGAGATAATGTGAGAGAGGGAGAGAACGAGTGAGTAGACAGAGTGTAAGTAAGAAAAGAGAGAGCAAGAGAGATGTAATGAGAGAGAGATAGATAAAATGAGGGGGAGAGGGAGTGACTGAGTGAATGTAAGAGGAGAGGGAGAGAGGAGTTAGATAGGGAGGGAGGCATAAAGAGAGGGAAGGAGGGATCGAGGAGGTAAGGGAGATGTATGAGCAAAAATTATAAAGAATGAGATGTATATAAGAGGAGAGAGTAAGATGTGAAAGCAATTGAGAGTGTGTGTGTGAGTGAGAGGGAGTGAGAGATAGAGGAAGAGAAAGAGTGAGTAAAGAGAGAGAAGAGAGGGAGATAGAACATTGAGCAAGAGAGAGATGGAGAGGGCGCAAATGACAGCAAAGAAACAACAAACAGAGATGAAATAGAGAGTGAGAGAGAGAGCAAGAGAGGTAGTGAAGAAAGGGATTGAAGTGCGAGCGGGAGGGAGAGATGGAGAGAGGGTAAGGTAGAAATAGAGATAGAAGAGAGACTCAAGAATGATGGAGCAAAAAAAAGTAACAGAGAGGTAGAGAGAGGGAGATACAGAGGGAGATATGGACAGAGATGGAGGGAGAGAGGGAGTTAGAGAATAAAGAGCAAGAAAGTGAGTGAGGGAGTACGTGAGAAAGATATATAAAGAAAGCGAGAGAGAGTGAGAATGAGTTAGGAAAAGAGAGTGAGATATATGGAGATACATGGAGAGAGCGTGGGAGGGAGTGAAAGAGAGGGGGGAGAAAGGAAGATACGTGTGAGAGAAGGTGAGAAATATTAAGACAATGTGAAGAGGTAGAGAGAGAAACACAAAGAGAGCTAAGAATGTAATTGAAAGAAAGAGAAGTAGGGAGAGAGCGAGAGAGTGCGTGAGGGATAGAGTGAAAGAAGGAGAGAGATAGAGGGCAAACAATGAGGGAGAGATGTAATAGAGAGTGTTTAGAGAGAGCATGAGTGGCAAAGAGAAAGCAATAGAGATATAGAGGGACCTACTCCCTCACTTTATCTCTTTCACACTCTCTATTCTCTCTTCCACTCTCTCTTCCTCACTCCCTTTCTCTCCTTCATTCTCTCTTTCTTTTATTAACGCTCTCTCTTCCTTGCTCTCTCTCCTTATGTCTTTCACACTCCCTCACTCCCCTAACTTTCACTAACTCATTTTCTCTTTCTAGCTTCCCTCTGGCCTTTTTCCCTTGCTACTATCTCTCTCTCTCACTCTCACGAACACATTCTAACTTCCCCCTCTTTCTTTCTCCATCTCACACCCCCTCTCCCACTTTTATCAAGCCTCCTCTCCCTCCCTTCCTCTCTCTCTCTGTCTTTGCCATGCTTTCTCCCTCTCTCTCCTTTCTATATCTTTCTTTATGCCCCTTGCTCTCCATGGTGTCCTTCCTACTATTCTTTCAATCATAACTTCTCTCACATTTTCTCTCTCAATCTCTTTAGTTCCCTTCTTTGCTCATTTTTTTCTTTTTGTTTTTCTTCCTCCCTCTCTCCTCTTTCTCTTTCTCCTATCTCTCTCTCACTCCCTCTCCCGTTCTCACTCTCCCTCCCTCTATCTCTTCCTCTCTAGAGGTTTCTCATAATCTATATGTATATTTATTCTCTCCCTCTCTCAAAATATCTGTCTCCCTATTTATTTTTTCCCACTCTCTCACTTGTTATATTCTTCTCCTATTTGTTGTTTCTCTCCTACTTTTATTATGGTCTCTCATCTCTAAATTTTTTCACCCACTATCACCCACAAACATTCTATCTTGCTCCCTCTCTTGCTTTCCTTCACTCCCTCCCACTTCCTCTCTCTTCACTCAATATCTCTTCCCTATTACTTTTCTCACTCCTCTCTCTATTAAATTTCACTCTCACTCTTTCTTGCTCTCTTTCTCACTTTCTTTTGTTTTCTCTCCCTCTCTCTTAATCTCTTCCCCCCACCCTACCTCTCTATCACTGTCTCCCTCTTTCTATCACTCTCTTCTCTCCTAATTTTTCCTTCACTCACTCTCTTCTTTTGTCACACCTCTCGTTTCGACTTAGCTCACTTCCTACTCTCTTTCTCACTCTTTATTATATCTCTCACTTACTCTCTGTACTGCTACTCTATCTTCTCTAACTATTTCTTTTCGTCCATCCTCCCACTCTCTCTTCTCTCTCCCCTTCCCTCCCTCCCATTCTCACTTACGCTTTCCTCTATCTCTCTCTCACACTTCTCTCCCACTCTCCCCTTCCTTCTCCTCTCTCCCTTTATAACTCCTCTCTCACTCTTATATCATCCATTCTTTTGCTCTCCCTCTCTCTCCCTTTCTCAATCACTCTCTCTTGCTCTATCTTCCAACACTCTTTATTTCTCTCACACACTATCTCTCGCTCTCTTGCTCCCTCTCCCTCTTCAATCTTCCTCACGAACTCCCATCACCTCTCTATTTCTTTCTCTTTATTACTCATGCTTCTCTTACACTCTCTAGTAAATCTCTCTTTCTCAGTCTTTTGCTCACTCTTATGTTGCCCTTTATTCTCTCTCTTCCTCTCACTCTATCACTTGCTCTCTCTAGCTCTCCTCTCTATCTCCCATTCTCTCCCTCTATCTCCCCACTTCCTCTCTATTTATTCCATCCCTCCCAATATCTGGATGAAGATATAAAGAGAGAGACTGTGTGTGAGAAAGCGGGAAGAAGAGAGAAAGGGACAAAGAGAGAGAGAGAAATAGAAGAGAAAGAGTTAGAGAAGAGAGCAATAATATTTAAAGAGAAAGTAAATAAATAGTGAGAAAGAGAGAGGAAGAGAGAGTGAGAGAGATAATGGTAGAGAAGGAGTGAGGGAATATCAAGAAAGAGAGAATAAGCAAGAGGTAAAATAAGAGAATGAGAGAGAATGAGAGAGTGCGATGAATAGTGAAAAGAGAAAGAGTGAGATTCAGGGAGGGCAAGTGGAGAGAACATGATAGAGAGGAGGAAGGGAGGGAAGTGAGATAAATGGAGAAAGAGAGAGTGGGGAAAGGAAGAGAAAGAGTGAGAGAGTAAGAGAGAAGGTGAGAGAGAATAGAGAGTGAGAGCAAGATGACGATTCAAAGAGGAAGAGAGAATAGAGATTGTGAAAGAGATAAAGACATGTAGTAAGAGTGACAGTGAAGCTGAAGGTAGAGAGTGGGGGAAGAGAGAGTAAGAGAAAGGGAGCAAGAGAGAATGATGGATGCAGCAAGAGAGAGAGAGAGAGGGAGAGAGAGAAGAGATTGAGAGTAAGAGTGATAGTGAAATTAAAGAGAGTGAGGGAGGCAAGAAAGGGGAGAGAGACAAAAAGGGAAAGAAACAGTGAAAGAATAGGGAGTGAGATAAGAGAGGGAAACAGAGAGAAATAGAAATAAGGGAGGGAGGGGGAGTAATAAAAAATAAGAGAGAAGGGTGGGTGAGAAAGCAAAGAGATAGAGAATGAGAGGATGGTAGATAGAGAGAAGGGGAGTAATAAAAAATAAGAGAGAAGGGTGGGTGAGAAAGCAAAGAGATAGAGAATGAGAGGAAGGTAGATAGAGATTGAGTGATAGATATAGGGAGTCAAAGAGAGAGAAATGAGAGGAAGAGTGAGCAATGAGCGAGAGAGAGAAACATGTTGGGCAGTGAGAGACAGTGAGAAAGGAAGAGAGGGAGAAAGAGAGATAGAGGGAAAGAGTAAAAAGAATTAGAAGATAGCAAGAGATAGTAAGAAAGCGAGAGAGAGAGAGAGAGAGTGAGAGAGAGAGAGAGAGAAGAATAGAAAGTGGGAGACATAGTAAGAAAGGGAGAGAGTGAGAAAGAGAGAGATAGAGGGCAAGAGTAAGGGAGAGAGTGAGAATGGGAGAGATAGAGGGAGAGAGTGAGAGATTGAAGATAGTGAGAGAGAGATAGAGCATGAAAGATTTAAGAGGGAGAGAGGGGAAGTGAGAGAGGAAATGATATTGAGCAAGATGGAGATAGGAAGTAAGCGGGCAGTGGGTGGAGAGAGAGAGAGAGGGAGAGAGATTGAGAAGAGAGAGTGGGAGGGTGAGAAGTGAGATAGAGAGGGGAAAGAAAGGACGAGGGAGAGGAAGAGAGATATAGCGAGAAGAGAAAGTGAAAGAAAAGAGGTAAAAGGAAATGAACAGTGAGAGTGAGGGACATCATGAGTGGTAAAAAGAAAGAGATAGAGAGATAGAGGGAGGCTGTGAGAGAGAAATAAAGAGAAGAGAAAGTGTGAGAAGAGAGCACAAGAGAGAGGAATGGGAGAGAGCGATGGAGACAATGAGAGGGAAGAGGGAAATTGATTAAGTGCAAGAGGAGAGAAAGAAGAGTGACAATGGGAAAGGGAGAAAGATAGGGAAGGAGGGAGGCATTGAGATAGGGAGTGAGAGTAAGAGAATGAATTAAAAGGAGAGGAGGAGAAAAGAAGAGAGGGAGAGAGATTAAGATAGAGAGCGTGGGAGGGAGGGTAGCCGAGGGAGAGAATGAGAGAGAAAGGATGAGAGGGTGGGTGAGAGAAAGGGAGAGGGAGATCAAGAGAGAAATAGAGAAAACTAAAAGTGAGAGAGAGGAGCTAGAGAGAGGGAATGAGAGAGAGCGATAAAGAAAAATCGAGGGAGAGAAAGGGAGTGAACGAGTGGGTGCAAGTGCAGACAAAGAGGGAGAATGAGAGGGAGAGATGGATTGAAAAAGGAAGGTTTCATGGAGGAAGAAGAGATGTATGAGAGAAAATAATAAATAATGAGATGAATATGAGGAGAGAAAGCAAAATGTGAGAGCTACGGAGAGATAGTGTGTGAGGGATGGAGTGTGAGAGAACGTGTGATAAATAGAGGGAAATAAAGAGTGAGTAAAGAGAGGAAAGAGAGGTATATAGAAGAAAGAGCAAGAGATAGATAGAGAGGGGAAAAAGTGAGCATACAAATAACAAAGAAAGATGAAATAGAGAGTGAGAGAGAGAGAGAGAGAGCAAGAGAGTGAGTTAAGATAGGGATTGAAGAGTGGAGCGAAGGGAGAGAGGGAGAGAGGGTAAGGCAAAACTCAAGAGAGAAGAGAAACTCAGGGAAGATAGAGTAAAATATAGTGAGTGTGAGGTAGATAGAGGGAGATATTGAGGGAAATATGGAGAGAGAGATGGAGGGAGAAAATACATAGCGAGAAATTAAATTAATGAAAGAGGGAAAGAGGGACAGAGGAAGAGAGTGAGAGAAAGAGTATTAAAGTGATAAGAGATTGATAAAAGAGAGTAAGAGAGAATGTGTCAGAGAGAGCAAGAAAAGAGTAATAGAGAAAGACAAAGTGATACAGCATAAATACAGAAAAAGAGCGAGAGAGGAAGAGAGTGAGGAAGAGAGAGATGGACGGAGGGAGTGAGAGGGATGGAAGAGAGTGGGTGAGAGAGGAACCAAGAGTGAAGAAGGGGTATGAATGAGCTTTAGTGGGAGAGATACGTGGGATAAAGAGAGTGAGAGAGATGGAGAGAGGGGGTACAGAATGAGATTTATTGGGGAGGGAGAGAGGAGGAGAGTGTCTGTGAGAGAGAAAGACAGAGCGAGAGAGGGAGAAAGAGAGGGAGGGAAGGAATGAAGGGAGTGGGTAAGAGTGGGAGAGAATGATTGAGAGGAGAGTGAGGAGAGAGGAGCGAGCGCAATAGAAGAGAGAGTGAGTCACAAAGAGTGAACATGGAGCAGAAAGAGAGGGAATGAGGGAGTATGTATGACACTGAAACTGAAGAGATAGGAAGATGGAACAAGAAAGGGAGAGTGTGATAGAGAATTGGAGAGAAGAGAGGGTGAGGGAAGGGAGCAGGAGAGAGTGAGAGGGTGAGCGAGTGAGAGAGGGACAAAGAGAAAGGGAGATAAGGAGAGTAGGAGAAAGAGAGGGATGGAGAGCGAGAGAGTGGCGGTGAGGGTTATAATGAGTGTGAAAAGAGAGATAGAAGAAAGGGCGAGAGAGAGATGAAAAGAGGTGGAACAGAGAGTGAGAGAGAGGAGAGTTTGAGTAAAAAAGAGAGATAGGAGGTATTAAGAGAGTTTAAAGAGAGAGAATGAAAGAGAAAGTAAGAGAGAGTCGAAGGGACAGTGAGTGAAAGAGAATAAGAGATTGTTGAGAGAGAGAGGGAGACGAAGAGGGATAGTTGGTAGGAGAGGGAGGGAGGAAGAGAAGAGATAAAATGAGAGAGGAAAGGATAGAAGTAAGAGAGAGATGAGAGAGGAAGTGGGGGATGGAGTGATAGGATGTAGGAGAAATGAAAGAAGAGAGGAATAAAGGAGTGTGTAAAAGAGAGTATATGATATAAAAAAAGAATAGAGTGTGAGAAAGAGATATATTGAGAGAATATAATAGAGAAAGGTATAAAAAGAGGAGGGAAAAAATTTGTAACAAAGAGTGAGATAGAGAGTGAGAAATGGAGCTAATGAGGATGAGAGAGAGATTGAGAAGAGTGAGTGTGTGTAAGGGTGTGTGAGATGGAGAGAGAAGGGTAGGGAGTAAGAATGAAAGTGAAGCTGAAGAAAGAAATTTGGGGAATAAGAGAAAGGGTGCAAGAGATAACGATAGATGCAGCAAGAGAGAGAGGTAGGGAGGGAGTGAGACAGAGAGAGAGAGAAAGGGAGAGAGAGGGCAAGAGAGAAAGAAAGAGAGAAGAGAGTTAGGGAGCCATGAAGGTAGAGAGAGACAAAAATAGAAATAAAGAAAGAATAGAGTGCGAGGTAAGTGAGGGAACATTGAGCAAAATAAGGAGAGGAGTGGAAGTAAATAATAATAAGAGAGAAGAGGGGTGAGAAATAGAAGAGATAGAGAATGAGGGAAGGTTGAGAGATAGAGTGATGGATATAAGGAGATAAAAAGTAGTAAAGAGAGACAAGAGAGCCAGAAAGAGCTAGTAAGCGAGAGAGAATCAAAAGAGAAAGTGAGACATAGTGTTAAATGAAGAGATTGAGAAAGAGAGACAAAAGGCAAGAGTAAATAGGGAAAAATCTCTCTTTTCTGTCTCATTACTCAACTCTTTTTTCTCCTTCCAACTCCCTTTCTTGCTCCCTCCCGTCCTTATCTCTTCTCACACTTCTCTCTCATTATTTCTTATTTTCTCTCGCACTTCTCTCTCTACCTCTCTCCCTTCCTCTCTCTCTTCCCTCTCTTTATCTTCATATCTCTTACTCTATATCTAATTCACTTTATTCTTCTCCCTCTCTCTATCTTCATATCTCTCACTCTATCTCTTCTTCTATCTTTCTTCACTCTCTCTTATATCTCCATTTTCTCTCATTCTCACTCTACTCTCCCTCCCTCTCTCTCTTTACTTTCACTCACTTTTAGTCTCCCACTCTCTCTTTTACCCACTCTGTTCTCTCCATTTTTCACTTTTAGTCTCCCTTACTCTCATTAGCTCCATTTCTCACTCTCTATCTCAATCAATATCTCTCCCTCTCGTTCCCTCTCTCCTTCTCCATCTCCCTCTCTTCTTCTCTCCTTCTCACTCATTCTCTAACTTTCCATTTCTATCTGAATCTTGCTCACAATTTTTAGCACTCTATTCCTCTCTCGCTTCCTATCTCTCTCTCTAAAATCTTTCTTAATCTCTCTCCCTCTCTCATTCCCTCCCTCTCTTCAATCTCTCTCCTTCACTCCCTCTATCTCCTCCTTTCTCACTCCCTCCATTACTCTTGCCATATATTACTCTCTTTCTCACTCTATCGCCTTCTTACTCTGTCTCGCACTTTCTATTATGTTTCTCTCTCGCTCTCTTTTCTCTCTCTTCACTTTTCTTCCTATATCCATCACTCTTAACCCTCTCTCCTTTCCTCTCATTCTCTCGCTCGCCCCTTCTTTGTCATTGTTTATTAATTTCTCTCCTTCCCTCCCTCTTTCTCCCCTCTCTCCTTATTTTTCTCTCTTTTTCTCTCTAGCTCCCTCTCTCTTTCCCTCTCTTTCCTCTCTCTCCCAATTAATGCTTCACTCACTCTTTCATCATATCTATCACTCTAACTCTCTCTCCCTTCCTTTCATTCTATCTCTCTTCTCTCTCTCTCACCCCTTCTTCTCTGTCATTGTTTATTACTTTCTCCCTTTTTATCTCTCTTTCCCTCTCTTTCCTCACTTTCCATTCTTTCATTATTTCTCTCTCTCCATTTCTCGCTCCCTTATTCTTTTTTAATTTATCTCTTACACTTACTCCCTCACTTACCTTCTCTCTCTTTTTCTCTTATACTCTCTCCCTTTCTCTCTCCTTTTCTCTCTCACTTTGCTTCCCTAACTCTCTCTCTTACTCCTCTCCTACTCTATCTCTTTAGCTTCACTGTCACTCCTACTCCCACTCTTTATCTATTTCACACTCTATCCTCTCTTCCACCTTCTATCGCTATCTCACTCGCACTCTTTATTCTCTGTCAAATTCTCTTACTCTTCTCACTCTTCTTCCTCTATACCCCCACTCTTTTTCTCTATTTCTCTCACTTCCCTCCTTCGTCGATCTCTCTAACACTCTCTCCAATTTTCCTTTACTGGCTATCTCTCTTTTCTCCATCACCCTCTCAATCTCTCTCATTCTCTTATTCTCCCTCCCTCTGTCTTGCTCACTTTCTCGTTCACTATCTTGACTCATTCTCCTTCTCTCCCTATATCTCTCTAACTGCCACCTCCTCCTTCGCACCCTTCTTCTCCTCACCCTCTCCCTCCGTCCCTCATCTTTTTATCTCTCTTGCTCTCTCGCTCTACGTTTAACCATCTCTCTCTCAACCTTCTATTCTCATACTATCCCTCACTCTCTTCCTTTCATCCTCTCTCTTACTCTCCCTCATTCTATCTCTCTCTTCTTCTCTCTATCTATCCTCTAACACTTTCGTTCCTCTACCCCTATCATCTCTCTCTCCCATCTTTCTTCTCCCTATATGCTCTCCCTCTGTCTCTCACTCTCTATTTCACCTTCATTATTGCATTGTTGCTCAGTCAATCTCTATTAATCTCTCTTCTATCACTTTCTTTTCTCTCTCATTACACAACACTTTTTTCTCCTTCCAACTCCCTTTCCTCTCCCTCCCCTCCTCCCTTTCTCCCTCTCTCTTTCGATCCTTCTCTCTTTTCACACTTTTCTCTCATTATTTCTTACTTTCTCTCACACTTCTCTCTACCTCTCTCCCTTCCTCTCTCTTCTCTCTCTACCTTCATATCTCTCACTCTATATCTATTTTACTTTCTTCTTCTCCCTTTCTTCTCTGTTTTGCTCCATATTTGTTGCTCTATCTTCCTTCACTCTCTCTTATATCTCCATATCTCTCTCATACTCACTTCGCTCTCCCTCCTTCTCTCTCTTTACTTTCACTCACTTTATCTCCCACTCTCTCTTTTACCCACTCTCTGTTCTCTCCCTTTATCCCTCATTGCTACTCTCTCTCTCCCTCCCGCTTTCACTCCTTTCATCCCTCTCATTCTCCTATTTTTTTCTCCCTCTCTTGCTCATTCACTCTTTCCCACTCTCCCACTCTCTCTTCCCTCACTCTCTCTTTTCTCTATTTCTTTCTCACACTCTCTCCCTTTCTTGGTCCCTCTTTCTATCTCTTCAGTTCGACTCTCACTCCTACTCGCTCATTCTCTCTCTTTCTCGTTCCATATTCATTTTCTCTCGCTCTCTTCTACTGATCTCTCTCTCCACAGTCTTCTCTTAATCTCTCTCCTTCTCTCCCCTACTCTTGCTTCCTTACCTCTCACCTTCTCTCTTCCACCCTCGTTCTTTCCTTCTCTCTCTCACACGCTCTCCCCCTCTCTCCCTCTCACTCTCTTTCACTTCATCCCCCTCTCTCTCCCACTACTCTCATTTTATACCCCCTCTCTCTCACACTCTATCTATATCTTCATCCACTCCTCTTCTCTCTCACTCTCCCTTTCTCCCTCAGTTGCATTCTTTTCCATCCTTCTGACTCCCTCCATCTATCTCTCTTTCTCACTCTCTCCCTCTCTTGCACTTTTCTCTGTTATGCCTTATTCTATTTTTATTTCTCTATTGCTCTATATGTCTCTCTCGCACACTCTCTACTGCTCTCTCTTTTCACTCACTTATCACTTCACATAGTTTTTCCCTCCAATCATCTCTAAGCCTCTCCTTATCTCCCTCTTTCATTAATTCAATCTCTCACTCTCTCTTGCTCGCTCTTACCCTCCCTCTCTCTCCATATCTCCCTCTATATCTCCCTCTCTCTACTTCTCACTCACTTTCTTTTACTTTATCTTCCTTGAGACTCTCCTTACCCTCTCTCACTCTCTCTCCCTCGCTCACTCTTCAGTTCCTATCTTCTCTCCACCTCTTACTTTCTCTCACTCTCTTTTTCATTTCTCTTTGTTTTTTTTTGCTCTCTTTCCACCCTTTCTATCCCTCTCTATTTCCCTTTCTTCTATCTCCCTCTCCTCTCTCTCTTTACTCACTCTTTCTCTCCCTCTCTCTCACCTCTCTCTCACTCTCCCTCAATTGCTCTCACATCTTGCTCTCCCCCTCATATTCGTCTCATTATTTCTTATTTTCTCTTATACATCTCTCTTTCCTCCTTGATCCCTCCCTCATTCAATTCCTCATTCTTTCTCTTTCTCCACTCTCCCTATTCTACTCCTCTCTTTATCTCACCTTGCACTCACACCTTCACTCCCTCTCCCTCCCTCTCATTTTCTTTATCGCTCTCTCTCATTCCCAATCTCTTGCTCTCTCTTATCTCACTTTCACTTTTCTCTATTTCTCTCATTCTCTCCCTCCGCTACCCTCCCTCCCACTCTTGAACTCTCTCTCATCCTTTCTCCCTCATTCTCTCCCTCCGCTACCCTCCCTCCCACTCTCTCCATCTCAATCTCTCTCCCTCTCTCCCTCACCATCTCCCTCTCTTCCTCTCTCCATCTCAGTCATTCTCTTAATCTCCCTCCCTATCTACACATTGCTCATTATCTTTTCCTCTCTCTCTTCATCTCGCTCCTCTCTCCCCCTCTTTGATCTTTCTTGCTCTCTCTACCTCTCACACCCTCTCTCTCGTCAATCTCTCTCATTCTCTACCTTTATTTCCCCCTTCATCACTCTCTCCCTTACTCTTGCCTTCAATCTATCTCTTTCTCACTCTTTCTCTTTTTCACTATGTTTCCAACCTTCTCTTATCTTTCACTCTCTTTCTCCCGTTCTTTGTTACTCTCTTTTCTCTCTCTTTACTCAGTCTCTCTTCTCAGTCATTTTTTATTACTTAGTCTCTCTTCCTATATCCCTCGCTCACCTTCTCTTTCTCTCTCTCCCTTTCTCTCTCCCTTTCTCTCTCTTTTACTCTCTCTCACTTTTCCTTCCTATCTCTCTCTTGCTCCTTTTCTCTTACTTTCACTTTAGCTTCACTCTAACTCTGACTCCCTCTCTTCATCCCTTACACACTCTCTATTCTCTCTTCCACTTTCTATCACTATCTCGCTCACACTCATTATTCTCTGTCAACTTCTCTCTTACTATTCTCACTACTCTTCTTCTATCCCCCACTCTCTTTCTCTATTTCTCTCACTTCCTTCCTTTGTCACTCTCTCTCACACTCTCTTCCACCTTCCAATCTTCTTTCTCTCTCTCTCTCTCTCCATCTACCTCATTCTCTCTCTCATTCTTTATTGTCCCTCTCCTCTCTTGCTCACTCTCCCCTTCTCTATCTTGACTCATTCTCCATCTTTCCCTATATCTCTCTCACTCTCACTTCCTCCTTTGCTCCCTTCCTCTCCTTTCCCTCACCTTCTGTTTCTCCTCTCTTCTTCTCTCCCTCTCTAACCCTCTAAATTTAGCAATATCTCTCTCCACCTCCTATTCTCATACATTCTCTCCCTCTCTCTTTTTATCATGCTCTCTCTTACACTCCCTCCCTTGTCTCTCTCTTTCTCTATATATATATCCTCTGACAGTTTCTCTCCTTCTACCACCAAACATCTCTCTCTCCTATCTCTCTTCTTTTATACACACTTTCACTCCCTCCCTTGTTCTCCCTCTCTCTCACACTCTATTTCACCTTCATTATTGCATTGTTTCTCAATCAATCTCGCTTAATCTCTCTTTTATCGCTCTACCTTTGCTCTCTCCCTCTTTTCTTCCTTCTTCCCTCGCTCTCTCTCTTTCCCTTTCTTATATACTCTTCTCCCCCTCAGTCTATTTCCTTATTTCTATCTAAATCTCTATTATTTTCTTGTATTGTTCTTTTTATCGCTCTCACTCTCTCCCTCTATCATTCTCACTCCCTCATTTATGCCCTCTCTAGGTCTTTCCTATGTAGCTCACTCTTCTCTCTCCATTTCATAAACTCATACGCTCTCACTCTCTCTCAATCTCTCTCGCTCTTGCTCTCATTAGCTCCATTTCTCGCTTTATCTCACTCTCTATTACCATTTTTTTCTTTATCGTTCACTCTCTCCTCTCCCTTCCTTGCTTTATTTTTCTCTCTTCTCTCACTATCCCCTTCCATATTATTTTCTCTTAATCTCTATCTTTCTCACCCTCTATTATATTTTTCTATCTTATACTCCTTTTTACACTCTCCTTTGTTGCTTCTCTTTTCTCTCACTCCATCGCACTCTCTCTCCTACTTCCATCCCTCCCTCTCTCATTCTCCGTCTTCTCTCCCTCCCTTCTTCTCCCTCCCTTTATCCTTCTCCGTCTCCCACTCTCTCTCACACCCTCTCTCTCAAATCTCTCCCATTTTCCCTCACTTTTTACCCTCACTCATTTACTCATACTAGTTCTTCCCTCAGTCTCTCTTCTTACCCTCTCTCCCATTCACTCTCTCTTCCATTCCCTTTCTTGCTCTCTCTTTGAAACCTTTCACTGCCTCATTATATCTCTTTTTCTCACTCACTCTCTTCCCCCTCTCTCTCACACTTTATTCCACCTCTTTTTATCTCTCTCTCATTCTCTCTTCCGTCTCTCTCCTTTGTTGCTCCCTTTATCCCTCCTGACTCTCTCTCGCTCTCCCTCCGGCTTTCACTCCCTTCATCCCTCTCTTTCTCATGCTCTTTTTATCTCCCTCTCTCTTGCTCCTTTTCTTGCTCGGTCACTCATTGCCTCTCTTCCGCTCTCTCTTTCCTCACTCCCACTTCTCTCTATTTCTATCTCACACTCTCCTCCTTTCTCCCCCCTCTTCCTCTCTCTTCAATTTCACTCTCACTTCTCTCTATTTCTATCTCGCACTCTCCTCCTTTCTCCCTCTCTCTTCCTCTCTCTTCAATTTCACTCTCACTCTTACTCACTCATTTCCCTTTCTCTTTCTCGTTCTATATTCATCTCGCATTTACTCTCTCTTATACTACTCTCTCTCCACTCTCTCCTATCAATCTCTCACACTTGTGCTCTATCTCCCCTTTGTTATTTCTCCCTCCCACCCCCTCTCCCTCCCTACCTCTCTCCCACTCTATCCCGTACCTTTTTGCAAGTTCTTCCCTATCTCTCTCTCTCCCTCTTGCACTCCATCATTTCCTACATCCCTTTCTCTCAACCTCATATATTCCCTCACATTCTCTCTATCAATCTCTTTTGCTCCCTTTCTTGCTCTTCCTCACTCTCTCTGTTTCCCCTACATTTCTTATTACTATTTTTCTTAATCTCCTCTTTTTTTACTCTTATCTCTCTTTCTTGGTCTTTTTTCTCTACATTCACAACATCTTTATTTCACTATTTCTCACATTCTCTTACATTCTATCTCTCTCTTCCTCCCTTTCTCTCTCTTTCACACCCTCCCTCCCTCTCTCCCCCTTTTCTTTCACAAACAAGCTCTATCTCTTCCTCTCTCACACACTCTCACTTTCGCTCCCCTTCTCGTTCTGTACCTCTCTCTCAAATTTCACTCTCTCTTACTCTCTCTCCCTCACTCCATCTTTCTCCAAACTCTTGTTTCTCTTGATTTCTCTCTCCTCTGCACTCTCTCCTTCCCACTCCCTCTATCTCTTCTCTCTTACACTCTCACTCCATCACACACTCTCTCATTTGCTCTCACATCTTGCTCTCTCTCCTTAAATCCATCTCGTTATTTCTTATTTTCTCTAATACATCTTTCTTTCCTCTCGGTCCCTCCCTTTCCAAAGAGGAAAGAGAGAGTTGTGACATAGTGAGTGAGGTAGAAAGAGAGGTAAGAAGGATTGGAAGAGGGAGGGATTGAGAGGAAAGAGATATGTATGAGAGAAAATAAGAAATAATGAGATGGATTTGAGGGGAGAGTGCAAGATGTGAGAACAATTGAGAGAGAGTGTGTGATGGAGAGAGAGAGAGAGAGAGAGAGAGAGAGAGAGAGAGTGAGTAAAGAGAGAGAAGAGAGGGTGATAGATGAAAAAGCAAGAGAGGACAGAGGGATGGCAAGAGATCAAGCAAATGATAAAGAGAGATGAAATAAAAAATGAGGAGTGAGCAAGAGAGGGAGTGAACTAGAAACCAAGAGATAGAGGGAGGGAGGACTGATGGGATTGATGGGAGAGCTGGAGGGTGAAAAGGAGAGAGAGTGAGACAGAAATAGATAGAGAAGAGAGACTAAGGGAAGATAGACAAAAGTTTTGAAGTTAGAGGTTGAGAGGGATATATAGAGTAAGATATAGAAAGTGATAGAGGGAGAAGGGAGATAAAGAGACCAAAGGCGAGAGAGAGAGAGAGAGGGAGGGAGGAAGAGATTGGGCGATAGTTGGAGAGAAAGAGTGAGTAAAGAGATAGGAGGGTGTGATAAAAGAGAGCAAGAGAGAGTGTGTGAGAGAGGAAGAGAGGGTGAGAGTAAAAGAGAAAGCAAAGCCATAAAGAGAGAAATGAACGAGAGAGGGAGAGAGTGAGAAAGAAGGAGAAAGCGGGGGAGTGAGAGATTGAAGAGTGGGAGTGAGAATAAGAGAGAAGAGAGTGAGGGAAGATATAGAGAGAGTGAGCGAGAGGGAGAGAGGAGGTAGATAATGTGATTTTGAGAGAGAGAGCAAGAATGAACCAGAAGAATGTGAGAGTGGGAGAGTGATAGTGTGCTTGAGAGTGAGACAGAGAGAGGGAAAGAGAGGGAGGGAAGGAAGGAAGCAAGAGACAGGGGGACAGAGGGAGAGAAAAATTAAGAGGTGAGAGAGAAGAGCGAGAAACATAAGCTAGAGTGTGTGAAAGAGACTAAACATAGAAAGAATGAGGGAGAGAGGGAGTAAGAGTAAGAGTTAAACTAAACAGAGAGAAGGAGGGAGCAAGAAAGGAATAGAGTGTGAACGACAAATAGAGAGAAAAGATTGTGAGGGAATAAAGAGCGTGAGAGAGGGAGAGATTGAGCGAGCGAGCGTGGGAGCAAGAAAGAGAGCGACAAGGAGTGTGGGAGAAAGAGAGGGATTAAGGGAGTGAAAGAGGGAGGAGAGTGAGTGAGAGGTGGTGAGGGATAATTGGAGGGTTGGTCAAATGTGAGAGACAGAAGTGATTGCGGGAGAGAGATAAAGCGAGATGGAATAGAAAGAGAGAGAGAGAGATGAAGGTAGTGAGTGAGAAAGAGAGACAAAAAGAGGAACTAATATGGTTTAAAGAGAGAGTGCATGGGAGAGAGAGTGAGAAGGAAGGTTGTGGAAAGATCGAGTAAGATTAGTGAGTGAGGGTTAAAGAGAGGGAAGAACGGGAGAATGGTCAAAGAGAGGGAGCAAGAGAGAGGGAGAAAGAGAGGGAGATAGCGATGGAGAGGGAGGGAGGGAGGGAGAGAAGAGAGAGAAAGAGAGAGCTAGGGATGGAAGTAAGAGAGGGGGAGAGAGAGAGGAGGATAAAATAAGAGAAAGAGTAAGAGGAAAGAGTGAAAAGAAAACAACAAAGCAGAGTGCAAAGGAGGGTATAAGTCATAAACAGGGAAAAGAGTGTGAGGAAAAGGGAGAGTGGGAGAGAGAAAAATAGAGAAGAGGATATACAGTGAAGAATGGAGCGAGGGAGAGATAGGAGAGAGTGAGCAAGAAAGAACATAGTAGTAAGAGAGAGTGAGATAGAGAGCAAGAAATGGAGATTTAGACGGTGAGAGGGAGAAATATTGAGAGAGAGAGAGAAAGAAGAGTGAGCTAGAATGAGGAGATGTAGAGAGTCCACAAATGAGGAAGCAAGAATTATAGAGGGAGAGAGTGAGAACCACAAGAGAGAAAAAAGATATCAGGATGGTGCGAAGGGAGAGAGATTGTGAGCTAGGGAGGGAGGAAGGCAAGAGGGAGATAGAGGGCAAGAGATGAAAGAGAGAGTGAGGGAGGGATCAAGAAAGGGAGCTAAAGAGATTGAGATAGAGAGATAGAACATGGGAGAATGTATGAGGGTGAATAGAGGGTGGGAGAGGAAGGAACTGAGTGAGAAAGAGAGCTAGAGGGAGGGAGTTAGATGTATTTAAGAGAGAGTAGTGAGAAAGTGATAGAGTGTGAAAAGGAAATAAAGAGGAAGAGAGACTGAGGGAAAATAGAGAGAATAGAAGAATTGAGAGAAAGAGAGAGAACAAGAGAGAGAGAGAGATAAAGAGGGAGGGGGAGGAAGAGAGGGAAAGAGACGTTGGAGGGATGGAAGGAATAGAGAGGGAGAGAGTGGGGGATATAGGAAGATAAAAAGTGAGATGAAAGAGAGAAGTGAAAGCAACAATAAAGAGAGCAAAAGAAAGCATAAGAAATGAAAAGAGAATAGAGTGCAAGAGAGAGTAAGGGAGAGTGAATAATGGAGATGGGCATAGAGAGAGAAGAGAGGAAGATGCAACAATGGAGAGAGAGGAAGGAGTGAGAGAGATAAAGCAAGTTGGTAAGAGAGAGAATGATAGAGATCAAGAAATGAGTTATGAGGGTGAGAAGGAGAGATTTAGAGGGCGAGAGAGAGTGAGTGAGATGGAGAGTGAAGGGTGAGCTACATACGGAAGACCTAGACAAAGCAAGAATGTGGGAGTGAGAAATATGGAGAGAGAGAGTTATAATGAGAATGAGAAAGGACAATGAAAGAGATATATAGAGAAAGATGAAAAAAGATTCAGAGAGAAGAGGATATAACAGAGGGAATGAGAGAGTGGGACAAGTGACAAAAGGAGATATTAGGAGAATGGGAAGGGAGAGAGAGTGTGAGTGGAGGGAGAGAGAAGAGAGAGATAGAAAGCTGGGGAATGAGAGAGATAGTGAGCGAGGGGCAAGAGAAAAAGAGGGAAAGAGTGAGAACAAGAGTAAGGAAAAGAGGGAAGGAGAAACGGAGAGAGAAAGAGGGAGAAAGTGAGACACGATGAGAGAGAGAAGAGAGTGGGATTGTGAAAGACAAAAGTTGGAGAGAGAGTGAGTGTGTGAGGGATAGAGAAAAAGACAGAGAGACGGCGAGTGACAGATAAGAGATCAAGAGAGAGAGTAAGGAAGCAAGAAAGAAAGAAGAGAGAGTGAGCGAGTAGAGCGAGGGAGTGAGAGATATTTAAGAGTGATGAATTGAGAGAGAGAGAGAGATAGATAGAAATAGAGAGAAAATAGAGTGAGAAAAATAAAGTAGGAAAAGCTGAGTGAGGGAGAGAGAAGGAAGGAGAGCAAGGGAATGAGTGAGAGAGAGATCAAAAGAGAGCAAGAAAGATCCAGAAAGAGAGGGAGAAAGTCTATGAAAGGTGGTGAGAGAGAGAGGGAAGATGAGACATGGAGAGAGGAGAGGGAGGAAGGAGAGAGAACAAGAGATAGAGGGAGGAAGATGGAGAGTGACCGAGGGAGGAAGATGGAGAGTGGTCGAGGTTAGAGTTTATGGTAGAGAGAGAGCGGGCGAGGAGAGGGAGAAAGAGTGAGAAGAGAGAGTTTGTGTGTGGATGTGTCTGAATAAGAGGGATAGAAGTGAGAGAAATGCATGGAGGCGAGAGACTGGAAGGAGTGGGAAATAGAGGGAGAGAAATAGTCATAAAAGGAGGAATAAAATTTATAGTAAGTGAGATCGATGCTGAAGAAGATAATGAGTAAGAGAGATGGGGAAGGGAGGGACTGGGTGATGGAGAGAGGGAGAGCGAGGGAGGTAAAGTGGAAGAGAAAGAGAGAGTGCATGTATATATGTGTGTGTGAGAGAGAGAAAGAGAGTGTGAGAGATAGTGAAAGGGGTAGAGAGTGCTCGGGAGGGAGATGGAGATAGAGTGAGGGATAACAAAGACAAAGTAAGAAAAGAGGAGAATAGAGTAACATAAGAGAGTAAGAGAGAGACGAAGAGAGAGAACAAAGAGTGAGAAGGGAGCGGGAGGGAGTAAGTTTGAGATTGAAATTGAATAAAGGTAGATAGAGACCAAGAAATAGAAACAAAATAGAGAGAAAAGAGAGAGTAAGGGAAGAAAAGCTAAGAGAGAGGGAGGGAGAGAGAGAATGAGAGATTGCGAGAGAGAAGAAGATGGAAAGAAGATTGAAGTGAAAGAGGAGCAGAGAGAGGTGGTGTTAGAAAATGATAGTAATGAAGGGTTAGATTGAGAGGGAGTGAGAGAATATATAGATAAATTAAGACATAGAGATAGAGCATGAGATACAGGGGGAGAGAGAATAAAAAAGTGAGGAAAAAATAGAGAGTGAGGCAAAAGTGAGTGAGAGAGATTGACAGAGAGAGAGCTTAAGAGATTGAAATTGAGAAAGTGTAAGAATATATGTATTTGAGAGAAAGCGAGAGAGGGGAGGGAGGAAGAGTGATTGTGAAATTAAAGAGAGAGAGAGAGAGAGAGATAGGGAGAAAGGGAGAAAGAGCAAAAGAGAGCTGGTGAGAGTAATCATGAAGAAAAAGAGAGGGAGAGCGATAATGTAAGAGTTAAAAAGGAAGATAAGGAAAGGGCGAGAGAGTGTGAGAGAGGGAAATAGAGTGAAGAAAGAGTGTCAAGAATGAGAGTAAGAGAGATTGAAAGAGAGGGAGACTGATAGAGAGAGATATAGTGTGTGAGAGAGATAGACGAGAGATAAAGGGAGGGAAGGAGGGAGGAAGTGAAATAAGGAGAAAGGGATGGAGGGAGGATCGGAGAGAAATGTAGGATAAAGTAAGAAACAATGACAATTAGAATGAGATGAAAGTGCGAAATAAAGGGAGAGATGAAAGGGATCAGAAAGAGAGGAAGGGAGAGAGAAGTGACAGATGAAAATCAAAAGAGTGAGCAAGAGAGTGAGAAAAAGATATATTAAAAATGTGGGAGAGTGTGAGAAGAAGATTAAGGTAAAGAGAGTGAGATGTATAAAGAGAGAAAGGGAGAGAGGGAGGGAGCAAAAGATGGAGGGGGAGAGAGGAAGAGATTTGCGAGTGAAGGTGAGAAATAATGAGAGGGAGAAGAGGCAGAGAGAAAGAAAGAGAGAGTTGAGAGTTGGATTGATAAAGAGAGAAGTAGGAGAGAGAGAAGAGAGAGTGAGGGATAGAGTGAGAGATGGAACGACATTAAAGAGCAAAAAAAGAGAGCAGAAGACCGAGAAGGAGATAAAATAGAGAGTATGAGAGATAGAGAGAAATAGAAAAGGAGCTAGAGAAACAATGATAAATGGAGCCAGAGGGAGAGTGGGAGAGAGAGTACAAGAGAGAGAGAGTGGAGCGAGTGAGGGAGTAAGAGAGTAAAATTAAAGAGTGAGGAAGTGTGGAGGTGAGAAAATGAGAAAGCTAGAGAGGAATAGATAAAAAAAGAGAGTGAGGAAACAGAGGGTGAGAGAAGTGAGCTAGAGAAAAAAAGAGAGAAAAATAAGGGGTGAGGGAGGGAAGAGTGAAAGTAATAAACAATGAGAGAGAAGAAGGGTGAGAGAAAAGAGAGTGAGAGAATGAGAGAAATGGAGAGAGAGTTAGATTGATGGACTTAGAGAGATCAAGAGTGAGTAATGACATAAAAGAGAGTAAGATAGAGCTCGAGAGCGAGAGAAAGAATCATAATAGAGAGTGAGAAATAGTGAGAAAGGGAGTGAGTGAGAAAGAGAGAGAGATAGAGGGCAAGAGTAAGGGAGAGAGTGAGAAAAGGGGAGATAAAGGGAGAGAGTGAGAGAGGGAGAGAGAAAGTGAGAGAAGGTTTTAAGAGAGAGATAGTAAGCGAGAGAGGAAGAAAGAGAAATAGATAGAGTGAGATTGAGATAGGGAGGGAGATTAAGAGAATGCATGAGAAGGAATGGAGAGAGAGATATTAAGAAGGAGAGAGGAAGAGAGAGGGTTGGTGATTGAGATAGGTGGAGTGGGAGGGAAGGAAGCAGAAGGGACAGAAGGAGAGAGATAGGATGAGAGATAGAATGAGAGATGAAGAGAGAGAAGTAAAGAAAAGATAAAGTGAGAGGAGAGGGAGCAAGACAGAGGGAATGAGAGAGAGCAGTAGAGAAAATGAGAGGGAGAGAGAGGGAGTGAATGAGTGAGTACAACAAGAGTGAGAGAGAGGAGAGATTAAGAAAGAGAGATCTGTGAGAGAAAATAAGAAATATTGAGATGAATATGAGGGGAGAGAGTGAGGTCTGAGAGAAACTGAGAGTGAGTGCTAGGGAGAGTGAGAGAGACTGAAGGATAGTGGGAGAGAAAGAGTGACCAAAGAGAGAAGAGAGGTGATAGAAGAAAGAGCAAGAGAGAGATAGAAGGGGGACAAAAGAGAGCAAGAAAAGCATTAAAGAGAGATGAAATAGAGAGTGAGAGAGATAGAGAGCAAGAGGGCTAGTAAAATAGGGATTGAAATGTGAGCAGGAGGGAGAGAAGGAGATAGAGTGAGACAGAAATATGGAGAGAAAAGACACTTAGGGAAGATAGAGTTGAGTGTGAGCTAGAGAGAGGGAGATATGGAGGGGAAGAAAATAAATAGTGAGAAAGTGAGAGGAAGGGAGAAAAGGAGGAAGAGGGAATGAGAGATATTGGGAAAGAAGGAGATTGAGGGAAGATTAAGAGAGTGAGCAAGTGGGAGAGGGAGGGAGAATAAGAGAATGAGAGAGAATGACAGAGAGTTTAAGAGAGAGATAGAGAGAGAAGGAGAGCCAGGAAGGGCAAGTGGAGAGAGCGTGAGAGAGAGAGGAAGAGAGGGAAGTGAGATAAATAGGGAATGAGAGGGTGGGGGTAGAGGAAGATCAATTGAGAAGAGTAAGAGAGAAGGTGAGAGAGAATAGAGTGTGATAGAGAGATAATGAAAGAAAGTGGAAGAGAGAATAGAGATTGTGAAAGAGATAAAGAGAGGTTGTAAGAGTGAGAGTGAAGCTGAAGAAAGAGAGTGGGGTAAGAGAGAGTAAGGGAAATGGAGAAAGAGAGAATGATTGATGGAGTGAGAGAGAATTAGGGAGGGAGGGTGTGAGAGAGAGAGGGAGACAAAATGTGTGAGAGAGCACGAGAGAAAGAGAGAGAAGAGAGTGAGAGACTAGTGAGAGTGAAATTGAAGAGAGTGATGGAGCCAAGAAGGGAGGGAGAGATGAAAAGAGAGAGAAATAAAGAGCGAGGTAAGAGAGGGTAAGAGAGAAGGGACTAGTGACAGAATCAAAAATAAAATAAGGAGGGAGGGGAAGTAATAAAAAGTAAGAGAGAAGAGGGGGTGAGGAAAAAATAGATAAAGAATGAGAAGAAGGTAGAGAGTGATTGAGTGATGGATTTAGGGAGACAATGAGTGAGAAAGAGGGAAGTGCGAACATGAGAGTAAAAGAAAGAAACATAATAGGGAGTGAGAGGCAGTGAGAAAGGAAGAGAGGTGGAAAGAGAGAGATAGAGGGAAATAGTAAAAAGAGAGAAAAGATAGCAAGAGAGTGAGAAACAAAATAGAATGTAAGAGACACAGTAAGAAAGCAAGAGAATGAGAAAGAGAGAGATGGAGGGCAAGAGTAGTAGAGAGAGTGAGACCAGGGAAATACAGGGAGGGAGCGAGTGAGAGAGGGAGAGAGAGAGCATGAAAGATTTAAGAGGGAGAGAGGGGAAGTGTGAGAGGAAAAGATAGGGAGTAAGATGGAGATAGGGGCGAGGTTAAGAGAATGAGTGAGAAAGAGAGATGGAGAGAAAGAGAAAGAGAGAGAGAGACATATTGAGATAGAGAGATTGGTAGGGCGAGAAGTGGGAGAGAGAGTGGGAGTAAGAAAAAATGATAGAGGGAGAAAGAAAGGATGAGGGATAATGAGAGAGAAATAGAGAGAAGTGAAAGTGAGAGAATTGAGATCTAAAGAGAGCGAATGGGAGAGTGCGATGGAGAAATGAGAGGGAGGGACGCAGATTGAGTGGGTAAGTGCAAGAGGAGAGAGAGGAGAGAGAGATATGGAGAAAGGGAGAAAGAGAGGGATGGATGGAGTGAAAGAGGGAGGGACAGAAGAGGAGAGAGAGATGTGTGAGAGAACCTAAGAAATATTGAGATGGGGATGAGGAGCGAGAGTGAGATGTGAGAGCGTTTGAGAGAGGGAGGGAGGGAGGGAGACTGAGAGAGTGTGAGGGATAGAGGAAGAGAAGTAGTGAGTAAATATAGAGAAGAGAGGGTGATAAAAAAAAGAGCAAGAGAGAGGACAAACAGAGGGCAAGAGAGAGCAAGCAAACAATAAAGAGAGATGAAATATAGTGTAAGAGCAAGAGCAAGAGAGGGAGTAACTAGAAACAGAGAGATAGAGGGAGGGACTGATAGGGATTGAGGAGATAGAGGGAGGAAGAAGGGTGTGAGAGTAGACAAAAATAGAGAGAAAAGAGAGACTCACAAAAGATTTAAAAATAAATAGGGAGTGAGAGGTTGTAAGAGAGGGAGATATAGAGAGAGATGGAGGGTGAGAGAGATAGAGAGAGGGAGGGAGGAAGAGACTGAGTGATGGTTGGAGAGAAAGAGTGAGTAAAATCATAAGAGAGAGTGATAAAAGAGTAAGAGAGAGTGTGTGAGAAAGAAAGAGGGAGGGTGAGATGAGAAGAGAATAAAAATTTAACAAGGCATAAATAGAGAAAAGGATGAGAGAGGGAGAGGGTGAAAAAGAGAAAGAAAGAGAGAGAGTGAGTGAGAGAGAGATTGATGCGTGGGCATGAGAGAGGAAGACAGAGTGGAAGAGAAGAGAGAGTGAGGGAAGATCTACTATAGAGAGAGAGGGAGATAGGGGGAATAGAATGAGATTTTGTGGGAATGAAAGTAGGGGATGAACCGGAAGAGTGTGAGAGAGGAAGAGAGATAGTGTGTTTGAGTGAGGGAAAGAGAGAGTGAGAGAGATAGTGTGTTTGAGTGAGGGAAAGAGAGAGAGTGAGAGAGAGAGAGCGAGGGAAAGAAGGAAGCAAGAGAGTGAGAGAGAGGGAGGGAGGAGGGAAGGAAGAAGAGTTAGAGTGAAACTGGAGAGAGAAAGAGGGAGCATAAAAGGGAGAGAGTGTGAGAGAATAATAAAAAGAAGAGAGTGTAAGGGAAGAGAGAGCGTGGGAGGGAGAGAGCGACCGAGGGAGAGAGGGAGCAAGAAAGTGAGAGATAAGGAGTGCGTGAGAGATAGAGGGATTAAGGGAGTGAAAAAGGGAGGGAGAGCGAGAGAGAGCTAGTGTGGGATAAAGTGAGAGAGAGAGAGAGAGTGTGAGATGAGGCGATGTGGAATAGAGGGGGAAGAGAGAGAAGAGAGAGAATAAGAGGGAGAGAGGGGTTTATGAGAGAAAATAATAAATAAAGTGATGGATATGAAGGGAGAGAGCAATATGTGAGAGAAATTGAGAGAGAGTGTGACGGAGGAAGTTTGAGAGAGAGTCTGAGAGATAGAGGAAGAAAAGAGTGAGTAAAGAGAGAGAAAAGAGGGTGATAGAAGAAAGAGTAAGATAGAGAGACAAACAGGGAAAGAGAAAGCATGGAACAATAAAGAGACATGAAATAGAGTGAGAGGGGAAGAGAGGGAGTGAAGATAGGGATTAAAGAGTGAGCGGGAGGGAGCGGGAGAGAAGGTGAGGCAAATATAGAGAGAAGAGAGACTCAGGGAAGAAAGAGGAAAAGATAATGAGTGAGAGTAAGAGAGATGGAGATATATAGGGGATATGGAGATAGCGGGGGAGAGGGTGATAGAGAGAGAGAGAGATTGAATTAATGAAAGAGGGGAGAGGGTGATAGGAAAAAAGTGAGAGATGGTTGGAAAGAAAGAGTGAGTAAAGTGAAAAGAAAGATTGATAAAAGAGAGAAGAGTGCGTGACAGAGAGAGAAATAGAGAAAAAAGAAATGAGAAAGCAAAAAATAAATAAATAGGCTAGAGAAGAAGAGAGAGCGAGATAGAAAGAAATGGAGGGAGGGAGTGAGAGAGAATGAGAGATTGGGAGTCAAGAGGAAGAGAGAGTGATGGAAGATATAGAGAGAAAGTGAAAGTGTGGCTGAGAGGGTAGAAATGTGACTTAGTGGTAGAGAGGGGTAAAATGGAAGAGAGTTAGAGCAAAAGAGGGAGAGAGTGCATGACAGAGAGAAAGGGACAGTGAGAAAGGGAGAGAGAGGGACGGAGGGAAGGAAGCAAGCGATAGGGGGAGAGAGGGAGAGAAAGATTGAGAAGAAAGAGAGGAGAGCGAGCAATCAAAGAGAGATTGAACATGGAGCGAGAAGAAGAGAGGGAGAGAGGAAGTGAGGGAGTATTAGTGTGAGTGAAACTGAAGAGAGAGGCGGAGTGAGAAAGGGAGAGAGAGTGTAGGAGAGAAATAGAGTGGAGAGAGTGAGGGAAGAGAGAGAGTGAGAGAGGGAGAGAATTTGTGAGCGGGGGAGGGAGAATAAGTGAGAGAGATAAGGAGAGTGGGAGAAAGAGTGGGATGTAGGGAGTGAAAGATGAAGGGAGGGTGAGAGAAAGGTTGTGAGGGATAAATGGAGCATCAAAAGAGAGAGACAGAACAGAGAGCAAGCAAAAAATAAAAAGAAATGGAATAGAGAAGGAGAGGGAGAGAGGGAGAGAGTAAATGAGAGGGAAAGATAGGAGGTAGTGAGAGGGTTCAAAGAGAGATAGAGAGTAGAAAAGAGCAAGGAAGAGATAGACTGAGGGAAGATCACGTAAGAGTGAGTGAGGGATAAAAAGAGAGGGAGTACAGAAGAATGACGAGAGAGAGGAAGTAAGGCAGAGTGAGGGACTAAGGCAGAGAGAGGGAGGGAGGGAGAGAAAAGAAAGAAAGTGAGAGGGAGGGATGGAAGCAAGAGAGCTAGAGAGGAGAGAGTGCAAAATAGAGTGAGGGAAATGTAAGAAGAAAGAGAGAAGAGAGCAACAAATGAAAGTATAAAAGAGAGTATATGATAGAAAATAAGATAGAGAGAGAGAAAAAAATGGAGCGAGGGAGCGAGAGGAGCGAGGGAGAGAGAAAGAACAAGATTGTAAGAGGGAGTGAAAAAAGTGCGAGAAATGGAGCTGTAGCGAGTGAGTGGGAGAGTCATTGTGAGAGGTATGAGTGTGTGAGATGGAAAGAGAAGAGTGAGATACATAAGGGAGGCCTAGAGAGAGCAGGGTTGAGTGATTGAGAAAGATAGAAGGGAGAGTGAGACTAAGAGAGTCAAAGAGATCTGGTGGGAGATAGGAGTTAGTGGGAGGGTTAAGATAGTACAAGAAAAATAATGGAAGAGAGTGAAAGGGAGAGAGAGTGAGAAGAGAGACTGAGATAAGATCAAGTAAGAGTATGTAAGTGGGAGCTATAAAGAGAGGGAGAACAGGAGAATGATAAGAGAGGGAGCAACGGATGAAGAGGGAGATAAAAGGGGAAGGGAGGAAGGGCGAGATGAGAGAGAATGAGAGAGGGAGGAATGGAAACAAGAGAGCAAGAGAGGAGAGAGAGAGTGGGGAACGAAGTGAGAGCAAAGTAAGTGGAAAAAGAGAAAAGAGAGCTAATCCCTTTTGTTCCCTCTTTCTCACACTTCCTTTTGTTCCCTCTCTCAGTCTTTCTCTCCCAGTCCCCCTCTTCATTTCTATATCACTCTCACTCTTAACATGTCTCTCTATCATTCTCATTCTCTATTCTCTCTACTAATCTATCTTTTATTTGTCTCTCTTCTCTCTCATTCCTTTTACGCTTTCTATCCATCAACTCTCTCTCTCACCCTCTCTCACTTTCCTCCTTCCCTCCTTATGTCTCCCTCTTTCTCTCCCTGCCCTCTCTTTCATGCTCTCTCCCACCCTCTCTCTTTAATCTACAGATCTACCTCTATCTCCCCCGTTCTCACTCACTTTCTTACTCTTGCCCTCTATCTCTCCTTCTCCCTCTCTCCCTTTCTCACTATGTCTCTCACTCCTTATTATGTTTCTCTCTCACTCAATCTCTTGCTCTCTTCCTCTCTTTTCTCTCTCCTTTCTCTCTATATCCTTAACTCAATCTCTCTCTACCTTCCTCTCATTCTATCTCTTTTCCTTCTCATCCCCTCTTCTCTCTTCTTTTTATTACTGCTCTCTCCTCCTCCTCCTTATTTGTCTCTTTAGATCCCTCTCTTTTGACCTCACTCTCCAATCGTTCTCTATTTCTCTCTTTTCTCTCTTCCTTTCCTAGCTCCCTCAATCTCTTTAATTTCACTCTCACTCTTACTCCCTTACTCTCTTCTATCTCTTTCTCTCTTGCAAACTCTCACTCTTTCTCCCCCTCTCACTCCCTCCTTAACTCTCTATCTTGCTCCATCTATTTTTTCCTCTCTCTCACACACACACTCCAACTTTTATCTCTCTCAATCCCCCTCTCTTATCTCGATCATTGTTTCTCACTCTCTCCCTCTTTCTCTATCCCTTCGTCCTTCCATCTTTTACTCTCCCTCCCTCTAT
This sequence comes from Papilionanthe hookeriana x Papilionanthe teres, assembly GCA_022702705.1. Lineage (NCBI taxonomy): Eukaryota > Viridiplantae > Streptophyta > Magnoliopsida > Asparagales > Orchidaceae > Papilionanthe > Papilionanthe hookeriana x Papilionanthe teres. The sequence goes on along the minus strand of CM040430.1, from coordinate 36,245,921 downwards.
TGCACTTCTATCTCTCACTCTCTTTTCATTACTCTTGTTCTCACTCTCTCTCTCCCTATATATTTCTCTTGCTCCCTCGCTCATTGTCTCTCTCATTTTCTAGCTCTGTATCTCTTTCTTCTCTGTCTCCCTCCATCCCTTACACCTCCCTCCCTTCACACTCTCATAATATCTCTATTTCTCTATTGTCCCTCTCTCTCATTTCCTCTCTTATATCTTTTTCTCTCTCTCACTCTGTTTTCCTAGATTCTTTATAGATCTGTTTCATTTTCCCACTTTCGCTCACTTTCTTTATAGATCTCTTTCTCACTCCCTCATTCCTTCCCTCTATAAGTCTCCCTTATGTAACTTACCCTTCTTTCTCCATCCCACTCACTCTCTCTCTTGAGATCTCACACACTCTTACACTTATCACTCTCTCTCTCTAAATCTTTCTCCCTCTACCCTCTTAAGCTCCATTTCTCGATCTCTATCTCACTCTCTCTTTCCATGTTGTTCTTTCTCTCTCACTCCATCCTCTCTCTCCATTGTTGCATCGTCCTCTCTTCTCTCTCTATCCTCATCTCATTTATTCTCTCTCCCTCGCTCTATATCCTTCGCTCTCTCTTTCTTGCACTCTATTCTCTTTTCTATCTTTTGCTCTTTTTTTCTCTCGTCATTGCTACTCTCTCTTCTCTCTTTCATCTCACTCTTTCTCTCCCTCTCTATTGCTTCCATCCCTCCCACTATCTCTTTCTCTCTTTTCTCTACATTTCTCATTTCCTCCCTTCAACTCTCCCTCTACTTCTCCATCTCCCTCTGTCTCTCTCTCTCTAGCCATGATTCCATTCTCCCTATCTTTTTGCCTCTCTCACTCTTTCATACTAAATCTTCCCTCGATCTCTCTTCTATCTCTATATCCTTTTTACACTCTCTTTCACTTACTCTCTATTACTCTCTCTTTAATCCATTCTCACTCGCTGCCTTTATCTCTCTTTCTAACACACTTGCTTCCCTCTCCCTTTCTCAATCTCATCCCCATCTCTCTCAGTCTCTTTTCCTTTATCACTATAGATCTCTTTCATTATCCCACTCTCATTCTATTTTTCTCTCTCGATCTATCTTCCTCACTCTCTCGATCTTGCCCTCTTGCCCTCTCTAGGGCTCCCTTATATAGCTCACTCTTCTCTCTTCATCTCACTCACACTCTCTCTCGAGCTCTCACACGCACTCATACACTCTCTCACTCTCTCTCAATCTCACACACTTATATCTCTCACTCTCTCTCAATCTCTCTCTCTCTTTCACCCATCTAAGCTCCATACTCCCTCTCTCACTCTCTCGCATCTATCTTTATTCCTCACATGTACTCTCTCTCTCACTCTTCAACTTTTAACTCTCTCAATGCCTCTCTCCTCTATCTCATTATTTCTCACATTTCCTGACACTTCTCTCTCCCTCTCTCCCTCCCTCTCTCCCTCCCTCTTCTGTTTCCTTTATCTCCCACTCTTTTCCTTAATCTTATTCTCATTCAATCTCTTTTGATCCCTTCCTCACTCTCTCTTTCATTCTCTGGCACTCATACTTCTCTGATACTTTCTCTTATGTCTTTCTCTCACACTCTCTTCCTCACACACAGAATCTCTCTTTATGCTCATTCTTTCTCTCCCTTATCCCCCACATGTTCCATCTATCTCGCTTTTCAACTTTTATCTTCTCAATCCCACTCACTTCTCAATAATTGTTTCTCACATTCTCTCTCAATTTCTCAATCCCTCCATCCCTCACTCTCTTTGTCTCCTTTATCTCTCACTCTCTATTCCTTAATCTTGTTCTCACTTCCTCCCTCTCTATCTCTATATCTCTTTTGATCCCTCCCTCTTTTATTCTCTTGCTCTCAATCTCTCTTCTCTCCCTCCCTCCCTCACTCACACTCTCTCTCCCTTCTCGCCCTCCTAATAGCTTTTTTTTTCTCTCTTGTCCCTTTCTCTTTCCCTTTCTCATATCCTCTTCTCTCCCTCACTCTCCTTTTTATTTCTCTCAAGATTTCTTTCTCTCCTTAACTATTGTACTCTTTATCGCTCTCACTCTCTCCCTCTATCATTGCACTCCCTCATTTGTGCTCTATCTAGGTCACCCTTTTTCCCTCCCTATCTCCCTCTATATCTCCAACTCTCTTACTCCCACTATCTCACCATTTTGCTGTTCTTCCTTTTTCTTTATCCCTCACTCACTCTTACTCGATCTTCGCACAGCCTCTCTTCTCACTCTCTCTCCCATTCACCCTATCTCACTTTCTCTTTCCTATCTTACTTTCTATCACTTCCTATGACATCCTCTTTTTTCTCTTAATATCTCTTCCCTCTCCCTTTTCTCTCCTCTCTCAATCTAATTTCACTCTTACTCCCTCTCTTTCTTACCCTCTTTTCTCTGTCTCTTCCCCCCACTCAACCTCTCTATCTCCATCTCCCTCTTCTCACACTCTCTTCTCTCCCACATACTCTCACACTCCCTCTGCTACTCAATCCTTAAACTTACCCACTCCCTTCGTCACTCTCTCACTTTTTGTTGTCTCTCTCACTCTTTGTACTGCTGCTCCCTCCTTTCACACTATTTTCTCTTCTTCCATCCTCTCTCTCTCTCCTCTCTCACCCCTCCCTCCCTCCCACACTTACTCACCCTTTCGTCACTCTCTTTCTGTCTCTCCCACTCTCTCTAGCACTTTCTCTCCCTCTCTCCCTTTACAACTCCTGTCTCACACTATTTATCATCCATTGTTTTGCTATCCCTCACTTTCCCCTTCTCGCTCACTCGCTCTTGCTCTATCTTTCTATATTTCTCTCACACCCTCTCTTGCTCCCTCTCTCTCTTCAATCTTTCTCATGGCCTATCTTTATCTCTCTATTTCTTCCTCTTTACCATGCATGCTTCTCTAACAATCTCTATCATATTTTTTTCTTGATCTTTTGATATCTCATTTGTTGCCCTTTATTCTATCTCTATCTCTAACTCTATCTATCACTCTCTTAGTCTCCCTCTCTCCCAACTTCTCTTTCTTTCAATCCCACTCCCACCTCTCTCTCATTCACTCTTTCTGCCTCTTCTCTATCTTATTAGTTATCACTATTTATCACATATCTCTACCTCTCTTCCCCTCCCACTTTTACTCCCTTTCTCCTTCTCACATTCTCTCTCCAGATATCTCACTCTCTTGACCTTACTGTTCTTCTCACTCTCTCTCACTTTCTTAATATCTTTTTCTCACACTCCCTCGCTCACTCTCTTGCTAATTATTCTTTATCCCCGTATATCTTCCACTCTCCACCTCCCACTCACTATCTTTTGCTCAATCTTTCATGAGTCTCTCTTCTTTCTCTATTTCTACCGTACCCTCACTCCCACCCACACAATTTTTAACGACTATCTTCACTCCCTCTCTTAATCTATCAATCTCTCACTTTCTATTTCATTTCTCATTATTATTTCTTTTCTCTTTTTTAGCCCCTCTATGTTTCTCTCTTGTTCTTTCATCTATCTCTCTCTTTTCTCTTACTTCCCTCACTCTTTCTCTCCCTTTATCTTTAACTCTCCTCTAACTCTCCCTCCATCACACACACTTTTTAGTTTCTCTAACATCCTTCTCTCTCCCCTCATATCCAACTCATTATTTACTCTTTTCTCTATAAATCTCTCTTTCCTCCTCGATCACTCCTGCTCCCTTCCATCCCTCTGACTCCCTCCGTCTATCTCACTCTTTCTCCTTCTCTCCCTCTCTTACACTTTTATCTGTTATGCTTTATCACTTTTTCTTTCTCTATTTCTCCATGTTTCTTTCACACACTCTCTATTGATCTCTCTCATCAATCACTTATCAATTTGCGTGCTTATTCCCTCCAACCATCGCTCACTCTCTTACTCTCACCCACTCTCCCTCTTTTATTAACTCAGTCTCTCTATATCTCTTTCTCCCTCTTGCCATCCCTCTCTCTCCACATCTCCCTCTATATCTCCCTCTGTCTACCTCTTACTCACTATCTTTTGCTTTCTCTCCTCTGAGACTCTCTTCTCTCTATATTTTTGCCTTACCACCACCCTCTCTCTCCCACTCACACTTCAATCCCTATCTTCACTCCCTGTCTTGCTCTCTCTTACTCTCACTCTCTATTTCATCTCTCTTTGTTGTTTTTTGCTCTCCTTTGCCCCCTTTCTATATCTCTCTTGCTCTTTCTTCTATCTCCCTCTCTTCTCTCTCTTTACTTACTCTTTCTCTTCCTCTATCTCTCACACACTCTCTCTCACTCTGCCTCCCTCACACTATCTCTCAATTGCTCTCACATCTTGCTCTCTCACCTCATATCCATCTCATTATTTCTTATTTCTCTTATACATCTCTCTTTCCTCCTCGATCCCTCCTCTTTCAATAACTCCTTCGGTCTTATTCTCCCTCTCTCACTATCTCACTCTTCTCTCTATCTCCCCCTTGCACTCACTTCTTCACTCCCCTCTCCCTCACTCTCATTTTCTTCATTGCTCTCTCTCATCCCTCTCTCTTGCTGTCTCTTCTCTCACTTACACTTTTCTTGATTTCTTTCACTTTCAGTCTCCCTTTCTCGCCCACCCTCTCATCCTTTCTCTCTCATTATCTCCCTCAGCTGCCCTCCCTCCCACTCTCTCGATATCAATCTCTCTTCCTCTCCATCTCCCTCTCTTCTTCTCTCCTTCTCACTCATTACTCTCCATCGCTATCTCCATACTGAACACTCTCTGTTCCTCTCTTACTTCCTCTCTCTCCCTCTTAAATCTTTCTTGCTCTATGTCCCTCTTTTGCTCCCTCTCTTTCTTTAATATCTCTCCTTCTATCTCCCTCTTCCTCGCTCTCTCCCTTACTCTTGTCCTTTATTTATCTTTTTCTCACTCTCTCTCCATTTCTCTCCTTTATCGTTCTCTCTTCTCTCTCATTACTCAACTCTTTTTCTCCTTCTAACACTCTTTCTTGCTTCCATCATCCTTCCTCTCCCTCTCTTTCTTTAATTCATTCTCTCTTCTCACACTTTGCTCCACATCTATCCCATTATTTCTTACTCTCACACTTTTCTCTCTACTACTCTCCCTTCCTCTCTCTCCCTTTTCTTTAACTTCATTTCTCTCACTCTCTATCTATTTCACTTTCTTCTGCTCTCTTTCTTGCTCTGTGTCGCTCCATATCTCTTGCTCTATCTTCCTTTGTGCTCTCTTCTATCTCCATTTCTCTCTCATTCTCACTCCTCTCTCCCTCCCTCTCTCTCTTTACTTTTACTCTCTCTTACTCTCCCACTCTCTACTCTATCTTTTTATATTACTCTTTTCTCTGCTCTCTCTCCTCTCACTCTTTCACTCTCTTTATACTCCACTCACACTCTCTCCTCCTCTCTTGCTTCCTTCCCTTCCACTCCCATCCTCCCTCCCCCTCTCTCTTACTCTATCTTCCACTCTTCGACATTCACTCCCTTCTACCTCCCTCTCTCCCTCTCCATCTCTTTTATTGTCACTCTCTCCCTCTCTATCCATATATCTATCTCTCTTGATCCATCCTCAATCTCTTTCATTCTCTCACTCACTATCTCTATCTTCTCTTCCTCCCTACCTTGTTAACACTCTCTCTCCCTTTTCACCTCATAATATTATTTTTTTCTCACTCGTCCCTCTCTCTCTTTCCCTTTCTTATATACTTTTCTCTTCCTCACTCACTTTTCATATTTCTTTTTAGATCTCTTTCACTCTCTCACTTGTTCTCATTATCGCTCTCAGTACCCACTCTATTCTCACTCCCTCATTTGTGCCCTCTCTATGTCTCCCTTATGTAGCTCACGCTTCTCTCTCCATCTCATACACTCATTCACTCTTTCATTCCCTCTCAATCTCTCTCCCTCTCACCCACTTTAGCTCCATTTCTCGCTCTCTCTCACTCCATCCTCTGCCTCCCTTGTTCCATTTTCTCTATTCCCTTCTATATTATTTTCTCTCAATCTCTATCTTTCTTACTCTCAATTCTATTTTTTCTATCGTATACTCATTTTACACACTCCTATCCCTCACTCTCTCTTTCTTCCATCCCTCCCTCTCTCATTCTCTCTCTTCCCTCTCTTCCTCCCTGTCCTTTCCTTTATCGCTCTCTGTCTCCCACCTCTCTTGATCCCTCTCTCTCAACATTTTCTTATTTCCCCTCACTTTTTAATCCTTAATAACTTACACTTACTTAATCTTCTATCGATCTCTTCTTACTCTCTCTCTCATTCACTCTCTCTTCCTTTCCCTTTCTTACTCTTTCATTAAACTCACTCGCTACCTCGTTCTATCTCTCTTCTGCAATCACTCTCTCTCCCTCTATGTCACACTTTATTCCTCCTTTTTTATCTCTCTCTCTTTTGTCTCTCTTTTGATGCTCCCTTTATCCCTCGCTGCCTCTCTCTCAATCTCCCTCCTGCCTTCACTACCGTCTTCCCTCTCTTTCTCCTGCTTCTTTTATCTCCCTTTCTCTTGCTTCCTCTCTTGCTCACTCACTCTTTCCCTCTCTCTCCCCCTCTCTCTGCCCTCACTCTCTCTTCTCTCTATTTTTCTATCACACCCTCCCCCTTTCTTGCTCCCTCTTCCTCTCTCTTCAGTTTCACTCTCACTCTTACTCTCTCATTCTCTCTCTCTTTCTTTTTCTCTTTTCTTTCCTCAACTGCTCTCTCTCCACTCTCTCCTCTCAATCTTTCTCTCCCTCTCTCGCTTCCTTCCCTCCCTCCCTCTCTCTCCCTCTCTCTCCCTCTCTCGCTCTTATTTCTCTCTCACCCACACTCTTCCCCTCTCTCCCTCTCACTCAATTCCACTTCATCTCCACTCTCTCTCACTGACTCTCATTCTGTACCCCCTCTCTCCCTCTCTCTCACACTCTCTTTATATCTTCATCACTCTCTCTTTTTTATCACTCTCTCTTCCTCTCTCCCACCCACTCTCTTCCATCCCTTTGAATCCCTCCATCTATCACTCATTTTCTCACTCTCTCCCTCTCCTACTATTTTCTCTATTTATGCTTTATCACTTTTTCTCTATATTGTTTCTCTCTTACACACTCTCGATTTCTCTCTTCCTTCACTCATTTATCACTTTACCATTTGTTTTCCTCCAACCATCTCTCACTCCCTTCCTCTCTCCTTCTCTCTCTTATTCATTGATACAGTCTCTCTCTATTTCCCTCTCGCTCTACCTCTTTCTCCATATCTCCCCTTATATCTCCCTCTCTCTACCTCACATCCACTATATGCTTTATCTTCTTTGATACTCTCTTCCCTACACATTTTTGCCTTACCCTCACTCCACTCTCTTGTCCATTCACTCTTCAATCCTTATCTTCACTCCCTCTCTATCTTCCATTCACTCTTCAATCCCTATCTTCACTCCCTCTCTTGCTCTCTCAATCACTCCCTATTTCATCTCTCTATTATTTTTTGCTCTATTATCCCTCTTCTGTCTCTCTCTAGCCCTTTCTTCTATCTCCCTTTCTTCTATCTCTTTATCACTCTTTCTCTCCCATTATCTCTCACTCTCTCACTCTCCCTCCCTTACACACACTCTCTCAATTGTTCTCACATCTTGCTCTCTCCCCTCATATCAATCTCATTATTTCTTATTGTCTCTCATACATCTATTTTTCATCCTCACTCCCCACCTCTTTCAATCCTTTCTTACCTCTCTGCCCATCTCACTCCTCTCTCTATCACTCCTTGCACTCAATCCTTCATTCCCTCTCTCTTGTTCTATCTTCACCCACTTTCATTTTCTCTATTTCTTCCTCACTATCGCTCTCCCTTTCTCTCACACTATCTCTCATCTTTTCCCTCTGATTCTCTCCCTTCGCTACCCTCCCTCCCACTCTTTTTATCTCAATCTCTCCCTTCTCTCTCATCCCCTCTTCCTTATCATTTTTTATTACTTTCACTCCTCTCCCTCTTTCCTTATTTCCCTCTTTTTTTCCCTCTTTAGTACCCTCTCTCATTCCCTCTCTTTTCTCACTCCCCATTCTTTCTCTATTTCTCTCTTGCTTTGTCTCTCAGCTCCCTTCCTCGCTCCCTCACCCTCTTCAATTTCTCTCTCCCTTACTTCCTCACTTTCCTCTCTCTCTCTCTCTCGTACTCTCTCTCCCTTTTCTCTAATTTTCTCTCTCTCAATTTTCCTCCCTAACTCTCTCTGTTGCTCCATCTACTCTCTCTTTCTCCTTTTCTCTTACACTCTCGCCACCCACTCTCTCTTCGGCTTCATGCCCACTCCTAGTCTCAATCTCTATCTCTTTCGCACTCTCTACTTTCACTTCCACTTTCTATCACTATCTCATTCCCGCTCTTCATTCTCTGTTAACTTTTTTCTTACTCATCTTACTCCTCTTCGTCTATCCCACCACTCTCTTCTTCTTTATTTCTCACTTACCTCTTTCGTCACTCTTTCTCACACTCCCTTACTTCCCTTCCGGGCTCTCTATCATGCCATATCTCTCCTATTTTCTCTCTTATTCTCATATTCTCCCCCACTTTCTTGCTCACTATCACTTTCTCTATCTTTCTGCATTATGCTTCTCTCCCTATATCTCTCTCACACTCACTTCCTCCTTCACTCCCTCGCCCTCCTCTCCCTTCGTATCTCCTTGCTTTTCCTCTTCTGCTCTCTCCCTCTATGTTTAACCATCTCACTCTCCACCTCCTATTCTCATACTTTCTATCACTCGCTCTTCTTATCATGCTCTCTCTTACTCTCCCTCCCTCAGTCCCTCTTCCCCTCTATATATCCTCTAACATCTTCTCTCCCTATATCACCCACATCTTTCTCTCCTATCTCTCTTCTCTCATTCACACACCGCCACTCTCTCCCTTGCTCTCCCTCTCTCTCACTCTCTATTCCACCTTCATTATTGCACTTTTACATAATCAATTTCTATTAATCTCTCATCAATCACCCTCTATTCTCTCTCATTACTCAACTCTTTTTCTCATTCTATTTATCTCCCTTTCTTGTTCCCTCCCATCCTCCCTATGTCCTTCTTTCTCTTTCATTCCTTCTCTCTTCTCACACTTTTCACCTCATCTCTCTCTCATTATTTCGTTACTTCTCTCACACTTTTGTCTCTACATCTCTTCCTTCCCCTCTCTTCCCTCTATCTTCATATCTCTCACACTTTATCTATTTCTCTCCCATTCTCACTCCTCTTTCCCTCCCTCTCTCTCTTTCTCTTTAATTTCACTCTCTCAGTCACCCTCTCTCTTACCCACTCTTTGTTTTCTCCCTCTATCTTACTCTCTTCTCTATTCTTTCTCCTCTCACTCTTTCTACTCTTTCTCCTCTCACTCTATTGCTTTGTACATCTTCCACACACTCTTTCTCCTCCTCTCACTCTCCCTCCCCCTCTCTCTCACTCACTCTATCTTCCACTCTTCACACTCACTCTTTCTCTACCTCCCTCTCTTCCTCTCCATCTCTATTGTTCTCACTCTCTCCCTCTCTATCCATATATCTTTCTTGTTCCCTCCCTCGCTCTCTCTTTCATTCTCGCACTCTCAATCTCTCTTCCCTCCCCCTTCCTCTCTCTTACTGTCTCTCCCTTCCCACCCAGTTAATTACTTTTTTCTATCTTGTCACTCACTCTCCTTCCCTCTCTTATATTCTTTTCTCTCTCACACATTTCTTTCCTCTCTTCAAGATCTCTTTGAATCCCTCACTCTTATTCTCTTTATCGGTCTTACTCTCTCCCTTTATCTTTCTTACTCTCTCAAACTTGCCCTCTCTAGGTCTCCCTCATGTAGCTCATTATTCTCACTCCATATCACACACTCATACTCTCTCTCACTCTCTCTCGATTACACTCTCTATTTCTCACACTCTATTCTCTTTTATATATTATTCTCACTTTTAACCTCACCTTTGTTGCTCTCTCTTCTCTCACTTTGTTCCACAGTCTCTATCTCCTCTCTCGCTCTCTTCCTTCCATCCCTCCCTCTTTCATCATCTCTCTTCTCTCCCTCTCTCCCTCTCCATTTCTTTATTCCTCTCCATCTCCTTTGCTATCCCTTGCTCCCTCTCTCTTTCATCATTCTCCTCCATCTTCTCACTCTCTCTCCCTTTCACTAACTCTTCCTTTCTCTATCTTGCTCTCCCTTTAAACCCTCTCACTACCTCCTTCTGTCTCACTTTCTCACTCACTCTATCCCTCTCTCTCGCACTCTATTCCACCTCTTTTATCTCTCTCTTGTTCTATCTTTTGTCTCTCTCTTTTGACACTCGCTTATCCCTCACAACCTCTTTGTTCCCTTTTTATATCCTATACTCTCTTTTACACTCTCCTTTGTTGTTTTCTTTTCTCTCATTCCTCTTACTCTTTCTCTCATTCTATCCTCCTCTCTCTTTACTACCTCATCTATTGCTTCCATCCCTTCCTCTCCCCTTTGCTCTCTTCTCACCCTCCCCCTCCCTCTCCCTCGCTATCTGCCTCTATGTCTCCCTCTCTCTCACCATTCTCATGTTCTTCCCCACTCCTTACCCCCCATTCAATTAATCTTACTCGATCTTCCCGTAGCCTCTCTTCACACTCTCTCTCCCATTCACTCTCTCATTAAACCTACTAACTTCCTCCTCTCTTTCTCCCTCACCACCTCCATCTTTCTCTCACAATTCCATCTCTATTAACCTCTCTCTCTCTTTTCGTCTCTTTTGTCTCTCATATTTGACCCTCCCATTATCCCTCAGCAGCTCTCTCTCGCTCTGCCTCCCTCTTTCACTCCCTTAGTCCCTCTCTCTCTCCAACTCTCCTTGTCTCTCTCCTTCTTGTGCCCTCTCTTGCTTGCTCACTCTCTCCCTCTCTCACACTCTCGATTCCCTCATACTCTCTTCTCAGTATTTGTCTCTCACTCTCTCCATTTCTTACACCCTGATTCTCTCTGTTCAGTTTACTCTCAGTCTTTCTCTCACTCTCACTCTTTTTCACTCTATTTTCACTCTCTCTCACCCACTCTAACTTATGTTTCTCTATTCTCCTCACCTCTCAATTTTTCTCTCCCTCTCTCCCTTTGTCTCTTGTTTCCTTCACTCCTTCCCTTTCTCTCCCTCTCTCTTTCTCTCACTTAGAAACATTATCACTCTTCCCCTCTCTCATTCTTCTGGTTCATTCCCGCTCTCTCCCAAAAAACATCATTCTCTACCCCCTCTCTCCCTCTCGCTCACTCTCTCTATATTTTCCCCCACTCTCTCTTCTCTCTCACTCTCACATCTTCTCTCTCTCTCTTCTATTTCTCTCACTTTCTCACTCTCTCCCCCTCTCATTCTTTTCTCTTTATAACTCGAAACTTTCTTCTTTCTCTTTCACTCTCTCCCTCTCACTTCCTCTCTAACGCACTCACTCTTGCTCAATATTAGCACTCCCTCCAATCGCTTTACTCACACTTTATCTCCAACCATCACTCAATCTCTTCCTCCTTCCTCTCTCTATCTCTCTCCCACCTCCCATCTCTCTATCTCACTCTCTCCCTATCTCTCTCTATTTTCTCATCTATCTCTCCCTCTCTCTACCTATCACTTCCAAAATTGTGCTCTATCTTCCCTGAGTCTCTCTTCTCTCTCGCTCTCACTCTAACACCCACACACACTTTCTCTCAATTACACTCACATCTTGCTCTCTCCGCTCAAATCCACCTCATCATTTCTTATTTCCTCTCATACATCTTACTTTCATCTCTATCCCTCCCTTTTTCAATCCTTCTTCCCTCTCTTTCTACCTCACTCACTATCTTACACCTCTCTCTCTTCTTGCACTCATTCCCTCCCTTTTATTTTCTCTATCACTCTCTCATTCCCTCTCTTTTTCTCTCTTCTCACACTTTCACTATTCTCGTTTTCTCTTATCTCTCATTTTCTCCCTACGCTACCCTCCCTCCCACTATTTCTATCTCAATATCTCTCCCTTCTCCCTCTCCAACACCCTCTCTCTGTCTCACCTTCTCACTCATTCTCTGACTCTACCTCCCTATCTCTACTCATATTTTTGTTCTTTTCCTCTCTCGCTTCATATCTCTCTCTTAAGTCGTTCTTGCTCTCTCCCTCTTTCACTCCCTCTCTCTCTTCAATCTCTCTCCTTCTCTCACTCTATCACCCCTTTTCTCACTCTCTCCCTTCCTCACTATGACACAGTTTCTATTATGTTTTGTTCTCTGTCTCTCTCTTTTATCTCTCTTTACTTACTATTTATCTTCCTTTATCCATTACTCTAACTCTCTCCCTTCCTCTCATTCTCTCTTTTTATATCTTACTCTCTCTTTGTCTCAATCCCTAAATCTTAAATATCTCTCCCTCCCTCGCTCTATCTCTCTCACTCTCTTTTCTTTCTTTATTTTTCATGCTCTTCTATCTCATGTTCTCTCTTCTGTCACTCTGTCATCTCTCTTTCTTTGTCTCTATCCTCATACACTCTCTCTAACTTTTGTCTCTCTCAATTCCTCTCTCTTCTCTCTCTTTTTCTAACTTCCTCCATCATTCTATCTCCCTTCTTCCCTCTTTAACTCTCTCCCTCCCTCTGTCTCACCTCTATCTCTCATTCCCTTTTTCTTACCCTTATTATTACTCTCTCCCTCTCTGCCTAGATATATCTCTTTCTCTCTCGCTCACCATCTCTCTCATTCTCTAGCTCTCTATCTCCTTCCCTCCTCTCCCTTCCCACTCTCCTAATATCTCTTTTTCTCTCTTATCCCTCTCTCTCATTCCCTCTGTTATATTCTCCTCTCTTTCACTCTCTTTTCCTCTTTCTCTATAGGCATCTCTCATTCTCCCACTGTCATTCTCTTTATCATTCTCTCGCAGTCCTCTATCTTTCTCACTCCCTCATTCCTGCCCTCTCTAGGTCTCCCTTATGTACCTCACCCATCTCTGTCCAGCTCACTGACTCTCTCTCTCTCACACACATACATTCTCTAAAACTCTCCCTCTCTCAATACTCTCACTCTCACCCTCTCAAGCTCCATTTCTTGATCTCTATCTCTCTCTCTTACCATCTCGCTCTTTCTCTTACAATCCAATTAGTCTGTTCATTGTTGCATCTTCCTCTCTTCTCTCTCTATACGACTCCATTATTCTCCCTTCCTTGATCTCTCATTCCAACACTTTATTCTCCTTTACAATTTTATGCTCTTTTTTGTTCAGTTCATTGTTGCTCTCTCTTATCTCTTTCATCTCACTTATTCTCTCCCTCTATCCCCTGATCTCACTCCCGCTGATTTCATCCCTCCCACCATCTCTTTCTCTCTCTTCTCTCCCTTCGTAAATCTCTTTCCCCTGTTTCCTCATTGTCTCCCTTTCTCTTGCTGTCTCTAGCCATTCTTTTGTTCTCCCTATCCCATTACATCTCACTCACTCTCTTTTACTCAAATACTTTTTAGTCTTACTTCTCTCTCTATTTCATTTTCACTCTCTATCAATGCTTCTATATTGCTCTCTCTTTAATCTATCTACTCCCTCCCTCTATCTCTCTTTCTCACTCACTCTATCCCTATCTCTCACACCCTCTATTCTATATCTCTTTCTCTCTCTTTCCCTTTCTCATTCTCTCTTATAATTCTCTCTTTCTTGACATCTTTTATCCCTCACTACCACTATTCACTCTTCCTCCCTCTTTCACTCCCTATATCCCTCTTTCTTCTCTGTCCTAACTCTCTCTCTCTTACTCCCTATCTAGCTTGCTCACTCTCTCCCTCCCTCATTCTCTCTCTTCCCTCACTCTATTTGTCTCTAACTCTCTCTCCCTTTCTCGCTCCATCTTTATCTCTTCCATTTCACCATCTCTCTTACTCCCTTATACAACTCTCTTACTCACTCCATGTTCACTCTCTCTCTTTATCATCAATTCTTTTGCTTCCCCTCTCTCTCCTCTTCTCGCTTACTCTCTCTCTTGCACTATCTTTCAACACTCCCTTCTTTCTCACTCCTACTCCCTCGTCCCACTCTCTCTCTCTCCCTCCCTCCCTCATTGGTTCCCTCTCTCACTTCAATCTTTCTCACTGTCTCCCTCTATCTCTCTATTTCTATCACTTTACCACTCAAGCTCTCTCTCCTATTATCTATTTTATATCTCTCTTTCTAGGTCTTTTGCTCTCTCTTCTCTCTCTTTCTGTCAGTATATCTTCCGTGAGTCTCTCTTCTCTCTCTATTTTTGCTTTCCCTCTCTCCCTCCTGCTCACTCTTCTATCCCTATGTTTACTCCTTCTCTTACTCTCTCTCATGCTTTGTTTCTTCTAACTTTGTTGTTTGTTTGCTCTCTTTTGCCCCCTCTCTGTCTCTCTCTCTTGCTCTTATTTTTATCTCCCTCTCTTCTCTCTTTTTACTCGCTCTTTCTCTCCCTCAATCTCTCACTATCACTCTCATTATTCCTCCCCCACACACTCTATCTCATTTGCTCTCACATTTTGCTCTCTCCCCTCATATCTATCTCAGTATTTCTTATTTTCTCTCATTCTCGCCCTCTCTTTCTCACTCCATACCCTCTCTCTCACTCTGTCTTCCCTCACTCTCTTCTCTCTATTTCTCTCTCACTTTGTCTTTTCTCTATTTCTCTCTCACCCTCTCTCATTCTCTCTCTCCAGTTTCACTCTCACCCATACACCTTCATTCCCTCTCTTTCTCGTTCCATGTTCACTCTCTGCCACTTACTCTCTCTTCTAATGCTCCCTCTCCTTTCTGTCTTCCCTCAACTTTCTCTCCCTCTCTCCCCAACTCTCGTGCTTCCTTCCCTCCCTCCTGCTCTCTCCCTCTCTTCCTCTTATTCTCTCTCTCAGATGCTCTCCCTCTCTCTCTCCCTCTCACTGTCTTTTGATTCATCTCCAAGCTCTTTCCCACTAAATCTCATTCTCTACCACCTCTTTTCCTCTCTAACTTTTTATATCTTCCTTCACTCTCTCTTCTCTCTCACTCTCTCTTCTCTCTCACTCTCTCTTCCTCTTTCACACCCTTCGTCTATCTCTTTCTTTCTCACTCTCTCCCTCTCTCACTCTTTTCTTTATTTATGCTTTATCACTTTTTCTTTCCATATTATTCTCTATTTTTCGCACACACTCTATCTAGCTCTCTTTTATCACTCTCTTATCTCTTTACTTAGTCTCTTCCTCCATCCCTCTCTCCATCGTTCTCTAATTCAGTCTCTCTTTCTTGATATCTCTTTCTCTCTACCTCTCACTCACAATATTTTGCTTTATCTTCCCTGAGTCTCTCTTCTCTCACTATTTTTGCCTTAAAATATATCCCTCTATCTCTCTCGCTCACTCTAGTATCTTTGCTCCCTCTCTTTCTCTCTCTCATTTCTGTCTCCCTCTCTTCTCTCTCTTTACTCACTCTTTCTCTCCCTCTATCTCTCCCTCTATCTCTCACTCTGTCTCTTACTCTCCCTCCGTCACACACTCACTCTCGTTTGCTCTCACATCTTGCTCTCTCCCATCATATTCATCTCATATTTTATTATTTTCTCTCATACATCTTCATTCCTTCTCAATCCCTCCCTTTTTCAATCTCTCCCTCCCACTCTTTCTCCCTCTCTCAATATCTCACTCATCTCTCTCCACTTGCACTCACATTTACTCACTCTCCCTCCCTCTCATTTTCTCTATTGCTATATTTCATTCCCTCTCTCTTACTCTCTCTTCTCTCACTTTCACTACTCTCCATTTCTCTCTCACTCTCTCTATCTTTTCTCAAACTCTATCTCATCCTTTTTCTCTCATCCTCTTCCTCTGCTACTCTCCCTTCCACTCTCTCTATTTCAATCCCTCTCCCTCTCTCCTTCTCCATCTCAATCTCTTCTTCTATCCTTCTCACTCATTCTTGTACTCTACCTTCTTATCTCAATCTTGCTCACAATCTTTTGTGTTCTTTCCTCTCTCCCATCCCATCTCTCTCTTAAATCTTTCTCACTATGTCTCCCTCTCTCATTCTCTCTCTCTTTTAATATCTCTCCTTCTCTCCCTCTATCTTCCCCTTTCTCACTCTCCCTTACCCTTGCCTTCTGTCTCTCTTTCTCACTCTCTCACTTTCTCACATGTTTCTGACTATCTATTACGTTTCTCACTCTCCCTCTATCGCTCTCTCTTGCTTTCTTTTCTCTCTCTTTACTCACTCTATGTCTTCCTATGTCTAACACTCTAACACTCGCTCCCTCCCTGTCATTCTCTCTCACTTCTCTCTCGCCGCTCATTGAACTATCAATGTTTATTACTTTCTCTCCTTCCCCAACCCTTTCCCACCCTCCTTATTTCACTCTCATTTTCTCTCTAATTCCTTTTCTCTTTCTCTTTCTTTCCTCATTCTTCATTCTTTCTCTATTTCTCTCTCACTTTGTCTCGCTCTCTCTCTTTTGTGGTCCCTCACTCTTTTTAAATTCACTCTCATTCCTACTCCCTCACTCGCCTATCTCTCTCTTTTTACTCTCGTACTCTCTCTTTTTCTCTCTTATTTTCTCTCTCTCTCACTCCATCTCAAACTTTGTCTCTTTTACTCATTCTCGCTTATTCTTTTTCTCTTACTCTCTCTTTTTCCACTCTCTCTTCAGCTTCACTCTCACTCAAACTCCCTCTCTATATCGCTTTTACACTCTCTATTCTCTGTTCTACTTTTTATCGCTATTTGGCCTCACTTTTTATTCTTCATCAACTTCTTACTCTTCTCACTCTTTCTCTTCCTCAGTGCCCCCACTCTCTTTCTGTATTTCTCTCGCTTCCCTCCTTCCTCTCCCTCTCTCTCTCACGTGCTCTCCCACTTTCCCTTGCTGGCTCCCACTCTCTCCATCACTCTCTCATTCTCTCTCTCTCTCTCATTCTCTTATTCTTACTTCCTCTCTCACACTTGCCTGCTCTCTGTTTCTCTATCTTCTCTCATTCTCTTTCTCTCCTTAAGTCTCTCTCTCTCTCTCTCTCACTTCCTCTTTCACTGCCTTCCTCTCTCTTTCTCATAGATTGTTATCCTTTTCTTTCCTTTTATTGCTCACACTTCTCTAACTCTTTCTCTTATGTTTCTCTCTCACTTACTCTTCTTCACACACACAGAATCTCTCTTTTCTCAATCCTTCTCTCCCCTACCCCTCTTATGCACTCTCTCTCTCCCACCCTAACTTTTATCTCTCTCAATCTCTTTATCTTCTCCCTCATTATTTCTCACATCCTCTCACACCTCTCTCTCTTACTCTCTCCCCCCCTCTCTGTCTCCTCTATCTCTCACTCTATTTTCCTTACTGTTCTCCCCACTCTCTCCTTCTCTATCTACTTTCTCTCTTAACACCTTCCTTACTCTCTATTTCATTCTCTCGCTCTCTTTCTCTCTTGATGCCTTCCTCCCACCCTCGATCAAACTCTCTCCATTGCACCTTCATAATATATATTTTTCTCTTTGTCTCTCTCTCTTTTTCTTTCTTATATAATTTTCTCTCCCTAACTTTTCCTATTTAACTCTAGATCTCTTTAACTCTCTCACTATTATTCTCTCTATGCTCTCACACTATCCCTTAACCATTTTCACTCCCTCATTCGTACCCTCCCTAGGTCTCCTTCATGTAGCTCACTCTTCTCTCTCCATCTCACACACTCATACACACTTTCACTCTCTCATGATCTTGCCCTCTCACCACCTTTATAGGCCCATTTCTCGCTCTTTATCTCTTCTCTCTATCTCCTTCTCTATTATTTTCTCTCATTTTCTCTCTTTCTAACTCTATATTCTCTTTTTCTATCTTATACACTATGTCACGCTCTTCTTGTTTGCTCCCTCTTTTCACTTTTCTCTTACTTTTCCTTCATTCTATACCCCACTCTCGCTTGCTTCCATCCCTCCATCTCTCATTCTCTATCTTATTTTACTCCCTCTCTCTCTCATTATCCCTCTTCGTTTCCCACACTCTCTTGCTCCCTCTCTCTGAACATTCTCCTAATTTCCCATACTTTTCATCTAACTCACTTACACATACTCGATCTTCCCTCAGTCTCTCTTCTCACTCTCTCTCCCATTAACTCTATCTTCCTTTCCCTTTCTCGCACTCTCTTTAAACCCTCTCGTTAGCTCTTTCTATCTATCTTTCACACTCACACTCTCCCTCCTCTTCTCACACGTTATTCCACCTATTTTCAACTCTCTCTCTCTCTCTCACTCTATCTTTTGCCTCTCTTTTGATGCTCCCTTTGTCCCTCACTACCACTCTCTCATTCTCCCTCCCGCCTTCACACCTTTCATCACTCTATTTATCGTGCTCTTTTTATATCCCACTCTCTTGTTCCTTATCGTGCTCGCTCGCTCTTTCTTCTCTCTTGCTATCTCTTCCTTCACTCTCTCTTCTCTCTACTTCTCTGTCCACACTCTTCCTTTCTCGCTCTCTTCCTATTCTTTCAGTTTCACTCTCACACTTACTCCCTCATTCCCTCTCTCTTTCTCATTCCATGTTCATTCTCTCTTACTCTTTCTTCTACTCCTCTCTTTCCGCTGTCTCCTCACAGTCTTTTCTCCATCTCTCCCCCACTATCTTGCTTCCTTCCCTCCCTTTCTCTCCCTCCCTACCTCGCTCTTTTTTCTCTCTCTCAGGCATTTTCCCACTCTCTCCCTCTCACTCTCTTACACCTCATTCCCCCTCTCTCCGACTAAATCTTATTCTATACCCCTCCCTCCCTCTCTCTCACACTTTCTCTATATCTTTATTCACTCTCTTCTCTCTCACTCTCTCTTCCTCTATGACTCCCGCTCTTTCCATCCTACTGACTCCCTCGTCTATCTCTCTCTTTCTCACTCTCTCCCTCTCTTTCTCTTTTCTCTGTTATGCTTTATAACTTTTTCTTTCTCTGTTGCTCTATATCTCTCTCACAAAATCTCTATTGCTCTCTTTCATCACTCACTTATCACTTTACACACTGTTACCCTCCAACTGTCTCTCACTCTCTCCCTCTCTCAATAATTCAGTCTCTCTCTCTTTCTCCCTCTCTCTCTATATCTCCATCTATATCTCCCTCTCTCTACCTCTCACCCACTATCTTTTGTTTTATCTTTTTTGAGACTCTCTTCTCTATGTATTTCTGCCTTACCCTTTCTTCCTCTCTCTCTCTATGGCTCACTCTTCAATCCTTATCTTCTTACTCTCTCTCTCTCTCTCGCTCTCTAATTCATCTCTCATTGTTATTTTTTTGCTCTCTTTTGTCCCCTTTCTATCTCTCTCTGTTGTCCATTATGCTATCTCCCTCTCTTCTCTCATTTACTCACTATTTATCTCCCTCTATCTCTCTCTCTCTCACTCTGCCTCCCTCACACTCTCTCTCAACTGCTCTCACATCTTATTCTATCCCCTCATATCTATCTCATTATTTCTTCTTTTCTATCATACATCTCTCTTTCTTCCTCGATCCCTCCATCTTTCAATCCCTCCT